>JARJIL010000001.1:30574493-31199493 GCA_038502395.1 Dittrichia graveolens
TCTAGGTAAGTCTTCAGGAAATGCCTCCGGATAGTCGCATACCATAGGTACATCTGATACTATCAGTTTCTTCTTCTCCATCCTTAAATCGACAATGTGAGCTATAAAGGCCGTGCAAACCTTGCGTAGATACTTTGCAGCTTTGGTTAGGGTGTAGCACACCATCAAACCCACCTTTCGTTTACCGTAGACAGAGATTTCTCCCCCACTTGGATTCTGAATCCGTATGATCCATTGCTTACACAAGATGTTCTCCTGATGATGACCCAGCCAGTCCATTCCCACAATCACTTGGAACTCTCTCATAGGGGTCGGTATAATTAACACTATAAGGTCTATAGAAAGCTGTACATCATCTATCACTAATACATTATCCCTATAGACGGTGGTAGCACACAAGGCCTTATCATAGGCTATATTTACTTCTAATGGTGTTCCTAAGTTCACCGGTTCTATTACAAATTTATTACAAAATGAAGAAGATAAAAAGGAATTACTTGCCCCGGAATTAAATAATACAAGGGCAGGCAGAGAGTTAACAATAAATGTACATGCGATCACATCGGGCTCTTTCTTAGCCTCCTCCACGGTCGTCTGGAATGTGCGTCTACGAGGCTTCGGGACTTCTAGTTTCTTCCCCTTGTCCCCGTCAATGATCCGTAACGGTGGTTTCCAGGCAAGTCTCCCTCTGCCTCCCGTCGCTTCCGGGTACTCAGCCATGCGGTGCCCTGACTTGTTACACTTGAAGCATACATTTAAGTGGACCATACAGTCCTTTAAGTAGTGCCCGTTCTTTCGACATACAAAGCAATTTACAGTCCCAGCCCCACACTCTCCCGCATGCCCCTTTCCACATTTCCCACATTTTTCCCCCGGGTTTCTAACGACGGGCTTGAAATTCCCAACATTTGGCTTCTTGAACTATTGTCTCCCAGCATTATTACCCACGGCCGCTAGCTCCGCCGACCATTTCTTGTTCCTCTCCATCAAGTACAGTTCTCTTTTCCTGGATCCCTCAATCAGTTGGTTAAGTGTAGCGTACTGACCATTCGACAGTACAGTCGTTTCTCTTTAAACACCGCAATGATTCGATTAACAGTTTTCGTGGTCTGTTTGAGTTTCATGAACTTATCCATTACTCGCTCCATCTCCACCTTGGAAGCATACTCTTCATAGAACAATGTCGTGAATTCTTCCCACATCATCCTTGCGATAGCTTCGCCTTTCATCTTCCTCAACAAATTACACCAGTCCTTGGCTGCTCCCCATAGAAAGTTAGAAGCAGACCAAACCTTAGAGTCCTCAGCACAACGGCTAGTAAAGAAGGCTCCCTCTATCGCCGACACCCATCTAGTGCTCCGCACGGGGTCTGGCACTCCATAAAAAACAGGCGGCTGACATGCCGAGAAATCCCGGAAAGTTCCTCCCGAAGCCACTTGTTTAGTGGCTGGAGTTGTCGGTTGAGCGACAACGACTGCTGTAGTTCCTTTGCAGCCCATAAGGCTCCCAGCTTCTGATCAATCATAGTTCCTATATCCTGCTTCAAGTCCTCCACAACCTTAGGCAGCAGCTCTTTCAGTGTGTTGGTAACCACAATGGTCACCAATTTAGTCATAGCGGAATCCCCGTATTCCTCCTCATTCAACACATTTTCCGGTACAACATTCTCCGGAGTCATATTCTCAGGTTGATTTAGTATTGGTTGTGCGCGAAGGTCACTCTCCCCCGTTACACTAGCATTTTCCCCATCAGGTGGGTTTTCAAAACCCGTTGGTATTACAGATCGGTTTCTTGTAGTTACCATACTGGATGTATAGACAATGCACTTCATTAAAAGGCGGCATTGCCACACAGTCCTCATCACTATATCAATTCATGTTTCACGTATTTCATTTCATAGGTACAGTTTTTAGGCAACCCTAGGCATTATAAGACACCCTAGTTACAAGCATCCTATCTCTACAAGTACCCCTTACCGGATTCACAAGATTCCCCGGGTCATGACAAGTTTCAACAAGTGTCGGGTGCAAATAATAATATGGGCCCTATTATTACAAACAAACTACACATATTGGATTTGGTCATTACAACTAGGAATCCCGATTCACTTGCTTGGGCCATGTATCAATCATTTCCATCTAGCATACAAGGTTGCATATAATCATCATGTAAGGGAATAGTAGTGTTATTCTGCTACTAAGGCAATTCAGTATAAAGTTGCATGTAAACGTAATCATCATATAATAACCATATACCTTACGTCTCGGTTGTGACCACCCGGACTAGCTCCAGCCGATAGCTCATCGGAATATTTAACACTTGAAAAAGTTTCAAAAATGTTGTTTAAAATCCTCTACGAACCAAGGTTTAAGTTTAAACACGTGGAAACGTATTCAAATCTATTAAACCAAGGCTCTGATACCAAGTTGTAAGGTCCCAACAAATTTTTTTTTAAATAAAGCTAATACCAAAACATACGGTTAAGAGTCTACAATAATTAAAAAGCTGTATAATATCGATTACAACCCAGGTCAAAACCCATGTAACTTTACATTCAATTAAAATCTTTTGACTACGTTAGCAAATTCATGACAGTTAGAACATCGCGGAAGCTTGTTGGATATGAGCTATCAAACACGAGCTGGAGCCCCGCCGTGGCCATCACCTGAAAAGATGGTTAAACAACAACCATAAGCACAAAGCTTAGCGAGTACTTTACTTACAATCAACCATGCATTGTAACATCATTTGTTTCCACATTTATTTGTCATCATTCATTCCCGCTACCATAGTAGTCGATACCACATTCCCGCTACCGTAGTAGTCGGTCCCTCATTACCGCTACCGTAGTAGTCGGTCCCTCATTCCCGTCACCGAAGTAAACGGTCCCATCATTTCCGTCACCGAAGTGAACGGTCCCATCATTAGCAAGGCATAACAGTTATCAATTCTTCAATTCATAAGTTCAGCAAAACATCTAGCACGTATGGCACATCAATAACATATATCATCAGGTTTAAATCGTAAGTAAGAATACTCACCTATTTGCAGTCTCATTTACACAGTTCTAGTGTAAGAATTCACTTGTGGCTACTCGCAGTCAGCAGTTACCTACAATATGCCTTAATCAAATTAATACCGGGTACCGGTCTCTTATTCATTATATGCAACTAATAAGGCCCCAAACCAGACCTTACCCCCAGGTTCCATAAGTTGGACCAATCCATGCGACTTAGGGAAAAGTCTGACCACTCATGCGAATTTCATAAACACACATACTCAAACTACACAACATAATTCGGGCCCATGCCCGAACGCATCTCGTTTAAAGGTTTGACGCGTTGCATCGTGCGACCCATGCGAAAGTCGGATCAACTTTAATGTGACCTTCGGACCAAACATTACTACCCCATGCGACTTTGGACTTCTTACGACTTATGCTGCATACGACTTGTGGTCTCATGCGACCTACGAACAACAAATGCAACTTTTCAACTATACTATGCGACTTTCAACTCCACGCGACTTACAGATCATCATGCGACTTTTTATAAATCACCTATGCAACACTCACATCAACTCATGCGACTTTCAGAATACATTATGTGACTTTTAGACAACAAAAGTCGGACCATTCATCTTCCCTGTCAGTTCTAGTTTTCATTACACAAACTCCATAGCCAAAATCAAACTTTTCAAAAACTCAACCAATTAGTCTCATTTTTGTCACAAACCTTTTCTCCACTCATTTAAACATTTCCTTTAAGATTAGTTTGTATTTTATCAAGTATTTAAAGGTTCTAATCTTAACCTTTGTTCCTGGTTTTCTCGTATACACCAAAACCCCAAAAACCCAGATGCTAAACATTAAATCATTACTTAAACAGAGCAATATTTGCTGTCTACATGATCATAATGAAGTAAGAAACATTACCTGATGATTCTCTTAGGATTTCCTTGTGTTCACAGATGATTCTTGGTCCCTTCTCCCTTTGTTCTTCGAGAGTTTTGCACACACAAACACACACTATTTTTTCTCAATTCAACGGTGTTTTGGTTACCAGTGTTGGGGTTTGTGCCCTAGTTAGCCTTACATACTTTATTTTAAAAGGCCTAAGCCCAACTTTCAATCAACTAAGCCCAATAGTGCTTAACCAAATGAACCATCTACCTTTGTCCATTTAACCAATTATTTATTCAAGCCTAATTAAATCAATTTAGTCCACAATTAAATCCATAACTCAATATTATAATCATTTTCTCAATAAAATATACTTTTATTTATTTTTGAGAATTCAGGTATTACACATTGACATCAAGATCAGGCTAATGATTTGATTTAGCACACTAATTACAATTTAACGCCATCTGATCTCACAAATTGCTAGATATGTGCTACCTCTCAACTAATGATTGCACTAAGTTGTTAACATAAACTCTCTAAAATATAAACTTGACTAACACAACGGCCACACTAACCACATAACCTCTAAACATATATCGACGTTAGTGTAAATACCTAACCTGCAGATAACTATTAAGTTAGAACTTATCCTAATCTAACCACTTCATTCGATTTTTTGCTGAATAGATATAAGTGGATAACTTGAACATTTGTACCTTGAACTTTAAATATTATTATCCAACCTTAGATTTGAGAGTTATAATCTATGCAACACATTAAGACTTATTTAGAGTCATATGGGATGACTTCTCTTAGAGGTAAGTAACTCAGCTTAAAACTCTTCAATATGAGTTATTGAACATTTCTGCGGTCTCTAAGTTGTACTTATAGGAAACCTAAACAAAGCTTGAGAAGTCACTTAGGGGTCGTTTATTTTTCTAGAAAATGTCTTAATACATCTTAATCTGAATCAATAAGATGTATTAAGATGTAAGGGTTGTTTGTTTTTTTATTAAGATCTAAAAACCTCTTAAAACCCCTTAACGAATAAGAGATAAAATTACCTCTTATAACATCTTAACAGAATTTATGTTTCATTATCCTATAATAATCAAACTCATTCACTAATTCATGTCAACATCCACTCTTCCATTATTCTACATACATGAACACCTTTCATAGTCGTTGTCGGCCGCCGCATGCCGCTGTGCATCTCTCTTCTATATATTTTGATTTTAATTCCCTATATTATTATGGTTTGATAATTGTTATTAAAATATTTTACTTTATCATTAGAAAAGTTTAAATTAGGTTAAATATGTAACAATTGAACATAAAATATTATAAAACAGATAGTTACAACCATTCAGATATTTCAAAAAACAAACAACAAAATATGAATGAACATTCAGATGTCAGAATCACCTCTTAGTGTTCAGACATGGTATTCAGATTCAGCTAAGTAACTCAGCTTAAAACTCTTCAATATGAATTATTGAACATATCTTCGGTCTCTAAGTCACTTAGTTAACTAAAACTTACATAGTAAACTTATATGTCTGTAGCTAACTACTCAACTTGAGATGAATAGGCAATCTAAAATATACTTGCATAATTTTAACTTACAATTTAAATACTATTTACTAAACTATCTTTTGTCTCATCAAATTCATATTAATGAGGTTATTTGACTAACAAGCTCTCCTATTTGATAATGTCAAAACATCAAATAATTAAGTACATAACTTGAGTTGTATTTGCAAATTTTGAACTTATCAAAAAATTATATTCATTTATATAAATAAATCATTAAATACAAAAGGTTATGATCACTTAGATCTTTTCTTCACACTTACTGCTTTACAATAAACTTTGATCACTTAGACCTAGTTACATACTTGGTCACTTAGACCTATTACATAGAATGAATTTATTTCTAGAAGTATTTTAGATGCTTTAGCTCGCACTCGGAAGTTTTTTTATTTATGTTATCTTAGTTGATCATAATCTAATAGGTGCTTCAACTCATTCTTTATGGACCAATGAGCTCTATTAAACTTGTATCTAAAGAAGTTGTATTGTTTAGAATTATCACATACATCCTTAGTGCTAGTACATGTGATACTCCCACTGAGTAAATATTTGTAGCTTCTTGGAAGCATTGTTTACCATTTCTGCCCATATACACAAAACTCTTGTATGAGTTTATACACATATGTATTCTCTTTGAATTCTAGCCCTTCAATCAGTTCTCCTCTTATTTTATCTTTGTTAGCTAATCTAGTAGGCTAGACTCTAGCTTCTTGCTAGATTTATGAAAAGTAGTGAGAATAGTTATAATATCAAGCTTTGCCCTTGCAAACAATTTAAGCAATTCATTACTTACCTCATTCCTGATTTAGGTCTTCTTCATATATTTAATGAAGAATGCGATTTTCTTTAACTCTTGATAACTCATTTTGTGAAAATATCTCAAATCAAGATTGAGAGATGATTTGTCTACAAAGGTGAAGTTTAGAAAGACAAGGCATTGAACTCATCTTAAGGACAAGCTCAGAATCTCCACATTATAATATCTATTGAAGTAACACTCCTTAAGATCTTCAGCCGTATAGCTTATTGGTTCTGCTATTGGACCTTTGTAGTTAGGCTCAACTTAAGCTTTGACTTTCTCAAGCTGTTGTTGTTCTTTGGCCTTTTCTTCTTGAGATTCTCTCTTTCTTAACTCACATAGAGTTATTACAAACTCTTTTGCTTTTTCCTTTTCCATCATGTCTACCACCACCAAAGTTGTTGCCTTGTCATTTTTAGGTTCATTGTCAGAATTAGTGTTAAAGGAATTGAACTTATCAATGTTCTCCTCATCAATATCTTGAATTGACATCTTTCTTCTTTTTGCTGCAAACTTAGATTGCTTTGCTTTAGGATTCATTAGTTTCTTGACTTTAGATTTCATAGCTAAAATTACCTCATACTCAACTTCTTTTTCTTTCTCTTGCTCTTTTTCACCCTCATCCAGAGCTTTCTCCCTTTGTAGAGGGACCAAGCTTTTCAATTTCTTGTTTCTTTTCTTATTCTTGTTCCTTCTCCCCTTTTTTATCATCATCAATTGGGTTTGAAGGTTGTTGTTGTTGAAGGAGGAGAATTGTAGCTTTAACTTCTTGTTAGGAAAAGTAGTGTTAACAATTTATCCTTTTTTAGTAAAAAACAAAAATTGTCAACTTGACTATATATTATATTTGAAACATTTTCATATGTGCAAAATATATATCCTTCTATCGTATAATATTTTTATGTACATGTCAAGATTCACAACAAGCAAAAAATTCAAGATAAATTTCATAGTTGATCCACGGTCAACCGTGTAAGAGCTGTCGGTGCATAGCCCTCAAGCTTAAAGATCATCTTTCTTGCACTTGATCAAATTCATATCCAAAAAAGTGAAGATGTTCTTCCAAAAGGTGTATATAAAAATATGAGCTCTGAAATAGTTTTTAATAACCCATAAAATTTTATTAAATCTCATATAAACATTTAATAAGATAAAAATTGATTTTTATATAAAAATCAATGTTTTAGTATTCACATAAGACAATGAGTAAACGAGAACAAGCTTCCTATTTCGCAAATACTAAAGACACTCTTCCATCAGAAGACTACAAACCTACAAATGGAAAAGACATATTTTAGTTTTGGAAAACAACCAACACAGCATAAAACCTTTCTTCCTTCAATGTTGATTCTAAGATTCAAACATATTTAAAAGGTCAAAACACACATTTTTCAAGTACCTTTTCCAATCAATTTTTAAGGTAAAAATAGATTATGTGTGGTACAAAACAATCTCTTTTCATAATTCAAATATCAAGAAGTGTGTACTGACACTCCACGGCTTAGACCATAGTCAATCGTGGATCATCCGTGACGATCGAACATAATTAGGTTTTGTCCTTTTTCATTATTTAAAGAAGTTTGTACCTACAGTCCAAAAAAACACATCATACTTGCTCAAATCTTTACTTCCAAAAATTCCAACTTTCAAGATCGAAGAGAGGTACTTTTAGTCCTGTTTGCAAGAGAGAAGATTATTTCTTTTAATCTAAAGAGAGAAGAAGTGGTTAAGGTTTATCTCTACCTTCAAATAGAGAAGATCTAGTGGGGCAACTCTTGATAGGTGAAGTCAAGAAATGGATGTAGAGCAAGTTGGTTAACAGTTGCTTGAACCACTATAAATCTTTTCTGCACTTCATACTATTGGTAATATCTTTCTTCTCTTCTAGTTATCCATATATTGCTTGCAAAACTTTGAAAATTGTAAAAACTTCAAAAAGTGGACTTAAAACCTATTCACTCCCCCTCTAGGATTCAACACTTCTTTAACCTTATCTGCCAATTTTTCGATTTTGCTTAATACCTTTCTTTTATTCTTATTTCTATTGGCACTTTAATAGCTTGAACTAAGCACCAAGATATTCAATGAGCAAATGAAAATTAGTCTTCTAATTGTCTTTATAAGAGTATGACTTAGGTGGATACACACTCTTATTTAGCAGAAAGCTCTAATGGAAGCACTTCTCTTGGAGTTACTTTTGAATCAACTTTGTTTGGTGAGCTGTGGGGCACCATATCCAAAAGTTGGTTTCTATCTCTTAAGTCAAGGGTGATAAATTGTTGACCTTGTAAGGCTCCTTACTTTCTAAAAGTCTTAGGGCGTGGGTTGTATCAGAGGAGGGGTAATTGACCCTTAGGATTGGTTGTTTATTCAATATTACCTTCACGGCTCTATGAAGTCATAGTAGTAGGTTTTCTCATGGTACTGGAGAGTGTGGGCTGAGGAGACATCACACCCTCGCTAGACAAAAGGGATATAAGTACCTTAACGTTATGTTCCCAAGTTTAATTTTGGAGAGAAAGGAAGAGATTTGAAAGGAAATAAAAAAAGTTGTGAATTCCCGAGTTATTTTAAGGAGAGAAAAGAAATGATTGGAAGGAAAGTTTGGTAAACTTTCTCTTCTAAACTTACCTCCCGAAAATGGGACGATTTGGAAGGAAGTAAAGGAAAATCTTTATGATTCTTTATAAGTGACTAAATTACCCTTAATAATAATAAATAATTTTAAAAATTAAGGGTATTATTGTAACATGACCATTTTTTCCTTCCTCTCCAACTGGGAAACACAAACTTATTTCTTTTCTTTCTAACTTCATTTCCTCTTTTCCAACTCGAGAACATGAAAAATCATAATCATTATCTTTTCTTTTCTCTTCTTTTCTCCCGTCAATTTTCTTTTCTATTCTTTTCTTTCCTTGATGAGTTGATGTATCAGGAACACAGCGCAAGGTTGACACCTTAAGAGTAGGTACAACTCTCATGTCACTGTTAGCTCACAATCTCTCATTACAAGCAAGTTAGCTTAATGCACACACTTAGGTTATTGGCGGAGACAAATCCACATTATGACTATTGGGGTGTCTTGACCCCACTTAATTTTTTTTACTATTATACATATAATTTTCTTTTGGACCACACTAAAATATAAAAAAAGACCTCACATGTTGCCTGGGCTTCATCTAAACATAAAAAACAAGAGTTCAAATTTTAGAATACGCATTAAAAATTAAAAAAACCATATCGACTAAAGACGTACCGTCGACCTATTCATTGGTAGCCTAATAATCACCCTCGATTCACACTCTTTGTCACCTTCCAAGTCACCATCGACCAGTGAAGCCGCTGGTGCTCTTAGGTGAACAAGAATTAGTTAACGCCCATGAGGCTTGAGCCTTTCACAGCCAACGGGTGAACAAGTGAAGAAGAATTGCTTGAAGAAACCCTTGAGATTAAAAGGTGAAGTGACGAACGTACTGAGAAATTGAGAAAGTAAGTAACTTTGAAGGCATTTAAAATTTGAAAAGTTGAAAATGAATACTCTACACTCTACACACCCAGCACACCTATTCATGTTAGTAGCACTCCTTTTTGACTTTTGTGACTAATGAAGACAAAGACAAAGGAAACACAAAATCACATAATATCTTTATTGTTTTATTGTACATTTGTACTAGTCTTCTAGAGTAATCATCAATAATTATATTCTCTTTGATTAAGAGGTTGTTTGTTAAAATAGAATGATAAAATACCGAATAATTCTATGGTTTGAATAATTCAAAGGCTCTGTATGAAACTGCATCTGAATGTGACATGCTATTTGATAAGGGTTCTGAATTGAATGAACAATCTGAATTAAGCAAATTACCATTTAAACCTGAACAGTGATTTATTATAATGCGAGATATGATTATTTAACAAGGCAACATGTGAAAGAAAGGGTATTAATGTAAAATATTTGGTACTTAAAGATTTAGAATATATATTAAGATGAAATGATTCATCACAGTTCTTCTGTTTCATTCAGCACAGTTTTTATTAAGAGACAACAATCAAAAATGTTGAGTGCTAACCGATTCAGCATTCAATATTGAATGATTCCATTCAGCAGCAAACAAACAGTCCCTAAATTATTGTTTTGATTTTTATTCAAGTTACGTTTATTTGATTATTGTAGGTAATTTTGAATTTTGATTAGTTTAAAAGTTTGTATTGGAGTATAATACTTAAATGCTTAATTACTTATCGACTTATATTTTATGTTTATGTTTACACTAAATTAGCTTCAAATGTTGATATTTTTTTAAGAAGATCGGCGAATCTACTTCAAGTGATATACCGAAGGTAACGGACACTGAAAAAACAAAAAGTAAAGATAATGAGCAAGAAACTCCTTCAAAGTATATTAGAGTTGAGTTAAGTTCACTACCAGCCGATCCGGGACAACGACCAAGTATGGATCACTATCATGTAAATCAAAGATATGATATTAGAAGACATTACTTGCAAAAAGGACCATGCCAAGCTCGAAAACATTCTTTCAAATGAAGAGAGATTGGAAGTAGAGTTAGTAAATTTAATCCTTATTGGTTTGATGATCATAAATATTGGCTAGAGTATAGCATTGAACTGGAATCTGCATTTTGTTTATGTTATCTTTTCAAATCGAAGATAAAAAACCCAAAGAGGAGTGGATAATTTTGTAGAAGGTGGATTTAAGGTTTGGAATAAGAGAGAATGTTTAGATCTTTATAGTAATGGAGGTCCACATAACTTGGCAATTCAAAAGTGTCAAAATCTAATGAATCAGGCACAATCAATTGCCACGGTTTTTTATAAGCAAACAAATTTGACAAAGATAAGAATCGGACTAAAATATATGCTTCTATTGACTGTGTTTGATTCTAACTACGTCAAGGATTACCTTTCCGGGGTCATAATTAAAGTGACGACTCAAGAAACAAAGGTAACTTTCTTGAACTTTTATATTTCTATGTTGAACGAAATGATAAAGTAGGTATGTGCAATAGAGAGCGTGAGATGCGATGCGAACAATCAGTTAAAGGAGCGGAGCTTAGAGCCTTGACTTTCTATATTAGTCAAGCGCACTCACTCTAATGACTTATGATGACCATTTATTTGAGTCAATCATTTTGTAAATCTAATTCAAGTTTTCTTTTATGCAGTTCTGGCTCTTATATATTTGTAGTTGGGGTAGCTTCTTCAAAAGAGATAATAGATAAAGAGCAGTTATCACTTGTAGGCTCATTCACCAACTAGGCCATGAGTTTGCTTGTTCGTGCTCCCCGGGCCAACCCACTTGTTAAAGATTGCCTATTAGCCTATCTTCGCTAGCTCGCTCACCTGTGTTAAAGAATGCTCCAAAAAGTTCATAAATGAAGTGTAGTTCAATCCAAACGGATATTGTGCTTGCGGCTGCAACCGAAACACTTAATGTTATTAGGAAAGAGATTGGAGATAATTTCTTTGTTGTTTTAGTTGATGAGTCTTGTGATGTCTCTTGTAAAGAGCAAATGGCGTTAGTTTCACGGTTTGTAAATGATGAATGACTTGTTGTGGAGAGGTCTATTGGGGTCAATCATGTCAATGACACTTCTTCTTTGTCACTTAAAGCTACTATTTATTCAATGCTTTCAAATCATAAATTGAGCTTTTCTAGAATCCGTGGCCAGGGTTATGATGGAGATAGTAATATGAGAGGTGCATTTAATTGTTTGAAAACCTTGATTATGAAAGATGTACCATTTGCATATTACATCCCTTGTTTCGCTCGTCAACTACAATTGGCATTAGTCTTTGTTGCAAAGAATCACCATGACATAAATGACTTCTTTAAGCTAATTTCACGATTGTTAAACATATTGGATATTCTTATAAGCGCCTGACAAATTAAGAGACAAACACACAACAAGAGTCGTGGCAGCATTGACTGATGGTTTGTTTTATATTAATTTAGTTTTATCTAAATTTAATATTTTGTATATTTATTTTTTATAAATTAAATGACTTTGTTTACCTATGTGTTAGGTGAACTTGAAAGTGGTACAAGTTTGAATCAAGAAATTGGTATCAAGCGACCTAGTGATATTCGTTAGGGTTATCATTATGGTTCACTTTGAATATCAAAACCCTATATCCTTCAATTTTGTGAAGTACTAGAATACGTTATGGAAGATGCCTACTACAAAGATCATAGATCAGAAGCTCGTCACATGTTAAAGTCAATATTGACGTTTGATTTTGTATTTTGCATGCCCTTAATGGTTGATATCTTAGGGATCACAAATGAATTAAACATGACATTGCAAAGAGAAGACCAAGATATTATAAATGCAATGCATCAAGTGAGGGCCTCAAAAGAAAGACTACAAGAAACGAGAAACGAAGGATCACAACCACTCTAGGCAATATTACTTCTTTTTTCAATAAGTATGATGTTGAAATTCCGAATATAGAACACCCATACTATAGTGGAATAAGTCATCGAAGAGGTTTAAAAGTTAGCAACTTGCACCACTAAAACTTTTTGCATTTTATTAATTCATAGTTATGGAAGTTACACCACTCCATTACCTCTAAATATATATTTTCTTATTTATAGGTTAACAACTTGCACCACTACAAAGGGCGATGTATTATACTCGGTGATAGACATGCAACTTCAAGCGCTAAATAATTATTTTAAGAAGCAAACATGACATTGCTCCTTTCTATTGCTTCTGTGTGTCCAAGACACTCTTATAAATCATTTCAAGTGGACAGACTAATGAAGATGGCTGGATTTTTATCATATTGAGTTCCCAAGTGCTGAGTTTGAAGCACTTAGAGGACAACTTCATAATTATATTAAGGATGTTGGGGAGATACAAGGTTTAAAGACTTGAAGGGACTTGGAGATCTTGCTAAAAGGATGGTTGAAACAAACAAACATGAAATCTATCCAAAGGTATATGTCCTCTTAGAACTAGCTTTAATTTGCCCCTAGAAACATCCACTGTGGAATGAGAATTTTCTACCATGAAGTTTAAAGAGTGATTTGTGTAACAAAATGGGTGATGATTTTATGAACAACTATTTTGTAGCATATATTGAGAAGGATGTATTTGATAGTATTAGTAATGATTTAATTTTAGAGAATTTCCGCGGTATATCGTATCGTCGAGATTAATTGTGAGAACTTAATGATATTTGTTTTGAATATATGTCTACTTTTTGTTGGTATATATGATGTCTTTGCTTTATATCATACTACCCCACCGTCCGACCCACAACTAAAAAATCTATCTTGACCCGTCATTTTATTCTTTTGACCGACCCATCTTGTCACGTAAACTATACTAGACCTGGTGTCCTGATATGTCTGAATCCTGGATTTACCGCTGGTTATTGGCTATTTGATTTCAATTATCTCAATTAGTCACCTTACTAATTATTGAAAACAGAAGAAAAAAAAACAGATAAACCACATAGCAACAACATTCTCATGACAATTGATACGTGTGATTAACAAACCAAACAATCAAACTTTTAGGCGCTAATCGTAAGGTTCTTACAATCAAATCCAAAGTAGCTAGAAAATGAAAATCAATCGATAATCCCAAAACATGAAAATTGAATTACAATTTCATTAGAAGACTACCACAAATTCTCATGTAAAAGTTATTACTAACCTTGCAAATATGGTTTTTCAATTAAACATAAAACAATTTTCTAGTTTAGTCTCAGGTTAAAATCATCTAAATGAGTTTAAGAAATCTAGTTCATAGACATACTAGAAAACACCAAAAACATGCAAAGAAAAAGTGTCCCTTATCTATTTTAAGTCTTAACTTGTCAACCCGAAGACCGAAGGCCAGCCTAATGAAAGACATACAGGTTTGGTCCAAGACCGAGAAAGAAAAGGTTGGCCCCAAAACCCGGACTAAGACCGGCGCTAATGGACCAAAACATGCATATACCCGTTATTCACATACATACCTCAATTAATATACACAAATTACTACACATGCATGGACCCGTAATCATTTTAATCATGGATTGCACAAAAATTACTTACTTTTAAGGACGTATCTTTTAAGAGAAAGTACTTACTATGTTCTAAATGACTAGATAAAAAAAGCTACGAAAATCCTATTGTTTTTTTGTATTTGATAAAACACAAGATCATAATTCGGCATAAACCATAAATAAGTTGCCCATACTTAGTTCAATCAATCCAAAATGATAATAGTCATTTGAAAATTTCACATGCATTGTAAAAAAGTCCAAGACAAGTTCAATTAACCCAAAATGATAAAACTATGATGTTTGAAATTGTGGGGTTAATTTTTTTTCTTAAATGATTGTCGGTTCATATGCACAATGCTCCGAAAATGGTTTTTTTGGGCCTTTAGACATAGTGTTTAACTTGGTTTTAATTGCTTAGGATTATTTTTCTGCATCACTCCATAAACATTGAAATTAATTTTGCAAGAATAAACACCTATATGTAAACAAAGGATACAGGAGGCAATATTCGGCCGCTCCGGTTTTTGCATGTATTATTCAGGTTCAGGCCGGTACCGGGACCGAGACCGGAATTTCCAAAATTTAGGGACCGTTGACCGGAACTACTAAACTAAATCAGGCCTGGACCGAGTTGGTCTTGGGCGGGTTTTCAGGCTCGTCGGGCTTGAGACTGAATTTGCTCACTCCTAGTCCTATACCCTTTGTCGCACTCGCACAACTACATGAAAAAACAAAAACAAAATTTCTCTTCTAAGGCCATGAGTAGCACCTTACTCAACTCAAATGCAAGATCAACTTGTTTTACTTTTCCTTCCCAATCCAAATCAACTCAAAACTCAAGTAGCACCCAACCCCCAACTCAAAAAGAATCTTTTTTTTTTATAATTTTTTCTAAAGTAGCTTTTAAGTAAAACAAAAAAACAGATTAAAAGAAAATGCAGCCTTTTGGTTTGGGTTGGCGGACCCGAGGTTGAGAAGGATGAGGCGAACCCGAGACCGCCGTAGGGGTGTTCCCCTTTCAACCCAAATGAACCCAAACCCAACCCGATGATTGCTACGCATGGCCTAATAGAAAACTCTCTCATCCCGGCTGTTTAAATAATTAAATGGCAAAACACATTGTGGCTTTATTTCCTTCTACGCAAGAGACACCGACCCAAAGTTTTGTGGTTTCATCTTCCACACATGGCTCAACCCAAAGAAGTTTCTTTCTTTTTCGCTGGTATCCTGCAGCTGGGAGGGTTAAGACCATTAGCCAACCTATATGGTAGCCGGGGTTGTTCTGGTATCCCCTCAACTTCTCGTATGTAGTGCTAAACGTTGTCGATTTATATCAGCATTACATACGGCTAAACAAATGTGCAACCTATTTAATTTTTTAGGGCAACCACATATAATGATAACGATCCAATTTTAGTTATTTAACCCAACTAATTTAAGATTTAAACCCAATGACTTTAGTTTGTTGTTTAGAATTTTAAAAATTAAACCCAGTTACAAATATTTGTTTTCAAGCTCACATGTCTTTTAATTAAGTAGTGAATAGACCAAGCCGAATTCCAACTTGATTTCATAAGTACGTACGTGTTTGACAATTGGCTATATTCGGACCTTTTTAATGCACAAGAAAGAGGTTTGTTTAATGAACATGTTAAGTTATTGAAACATGTTGATGATTTATTTATGTACAATCAATTTTATATGTTGAATTTTTTTAGTTTCTAAGGTTTGAGACTATGGTTTAGTTAAATATACTAATTTGGTTTATTAAACCGGTTTAAACTTGTTACCTATCTTAACTAGACACGCACATTTTATCAGTCATACATGTATAAATCACTATCTGAGTCGTAAAATGTTGCGAACCATTATCTTTTTGTGCTACCCCTGACAAAATTCTCTGAGTTCACCTCTACTTAAAACCACTGCGTAGAATTCTATGTTTTTAAAATAGTTGATGTACGTAATTTACTTTTTTTATTACTTAAATCGGTAAATTATTTTGTAGTAAACTTTTAAAGTAAATAATGACTTGAATTTTCCAATTAGATATTTGACTCAGCCGGAGTTTCTACCATTGGATCAACAATAAACCTTGTTGACATGACTGAAAATTCCTACCAGGTGATAATGGTGGAGTCTGATCAGCTCCTTCGATCATGTCGGCCGTCATTGCGGCGGTAGCTACATTGTTGTGTTTTTATCCGGCAACAACAATAAACAGAAAGCCGATCAAACTCCACAATCACCACTAGAAAGTAATTCCAATTAGGTCATCAAGGTTTGGTAGTGATCCAACGATAAAAACTCCAAGTAAAGTCTAGTCCTTACTTTTATAGGATATCACAAACTAGTTTATCTACTTAATTAATAAAAAAAGTAAATTACTTACCAACTCTTTTCATAACTTAATTTTCTATTCCATGACCGTGTTTTTATGAGATTCCATTCCCAAATAACCTTACATAGTTACATGCTCTTTCCACTTCACTTACTCCTTGGGCTCCAAATCGATGCGAGGCCCACTAAATAATTGAAACATAACCTTCCTTTTGGGTTGTACAAAGCCCAATTAATCTTCTTCGTTTTGGTGAACGGCCCATCAGAAATTTGGGGTCCAACTTCATTGCCAACTTGGTCCTCTTTGGATCAGAAAACCCATGATGCCAACTTGCATTTATTTTTATTAGATGAAAGATTATGGTCATGTAAAGGCTTTGATTAAGATGTTATTTCGTTTTTGAAATTGAGCAATTGAGGGTTCAAGTTTCTTCTTAAATATAGCATAGATCAGATGTGTGTGTGTTTTACTGCTTTGCCGTTAAAGAAAATGAAAGGATTTTAGCCACTAAGATTGGTTCTTACGGTTCTCAAATAAACCTTTCCCTATATATATACTAGCAAGGTACTCACGCAATGTTGTGATGACAAATAATTTCTATTTTACATCATGTTGCTTTTAAAAATGTAATAATATGTTATTTGCGTAATTCAATGTCACGAAAAACTATTGTACAGTGTCAGTCTTTTATTTTTTTTATTTGCAACAACTATTTTATTAATTTTAAAAATAAATTTTAAAAGACATTAAAATAAGAAAAAGATTTATATTTATGAAATAAGGAGGGAGAAGTTAATAAGATTTTGAAAATTATGTTGATGTGGGTGGATAATTGTGTTTGTGTGAGAGGGTGTTTTAGTGTTAGAGGGATATTTTAAATATATATAAAGTTAAAGTACATTAGAAGAGAAAATTAAATGGTTAAAAAAGGGTATTTTAAAAGTTAAAGTAAATTAAGAGAGAGAATAAAATAGTTAATAAGGGGTATTTTAGTACATTTAAGTTACTTAAAATTAAGAATTTTTAAGGTTATAAATGTATTATAAATGAGTAAGATATAAACACACATAGGCAAAAATTCAAACGAGAACTATTTTTCTTGTACGAGATTTTTAACGCCATTAATGACTCATTAATAGGATATTTTGGCAATTTATATACTTATTCAACCGTGAATTGCGTCCGGATGAGCCGTCATTAATTTACTAGACTTGATTTTCCCAAAATAACCTCATTAATACGTCATTAATGATCCATTAATGAGTCGTTAATGAGCCGTCAAAAAATCTTAGCCATTGATTAAGTTTAATCAAGGGCTAAGATTGGTTTTGCAATTTTCATACAAAAAACAGTTCTCGTTTGAACCCTCCTCTCTCTCTCTCTCTCTCTATATATATATATATATATATATATATATATATATATATATATATATATATATATATATATAGTGTTCACCGGTGAATATGGGAAATTAATTATTTACTAGTTAATTATTTTTAATTTATTTTGTTTTTAAAATTTAGGAGAGAGAAATAGATTGGAGAGAGAAAAGTTATGGTTTACCATGCCCTTTTAAATTAAAAAAAATTAAAAAACAGGATTAATCTGAACCACTAGATCAAATACAAATAAGTGGCTGAGATTGCTTCTCGCAATTTTCGCAAATAAAACACTTTTCGCATGAACCCTCCCCTATATATATATATATATATATTGAAAAGATTATTTGAAAACCATTTTTATTGCAGAACTGCGAAAACCAATCCTAACTGTCCAATTTCCTAGGGGTGTTCACGGGGCGGGGCGGGACGGATAGTGGAATTTTTGTAAACCGTTACTGCGGGGCGGGTATCTAGTTTTAGATTCCAAAACTGAACCGCACACAGCGGGTACTCGTTGTGCGGGTACCTGAAGAGAGGCGGGTATCCACAGTTCGGGTCACGGGTACCCTAAAATTAAGTTGTTTTTCTTTTTTGTTGTTTTCGACAAGTTCAGATTCATAATATAGCAATAAAAATGGTAGAAACAACTCAACGATAATGAATAAATCACTAACAGAACAAATAGATCTTCGATTAGAGCATCGTAGAAACGAAAAATCGATTGAATTGAAGTTGGCACTAATGATCGATTTTAGTGTCTCTATCTTGAACTCTCGATCATTGCAAGCTTGCAAACTCTCAATGTCGAAGCTAAAAAAAAGAATTCGGGGAGACGGTGGGAGCTACCAGAATAAGTTAGATAGTTTTGAAGAATTTAAGTTTTCTAATTGCTCTTGTTATTTGATATTAACAAATATATATATATATATATATATAAGTTAAAAGCATGCGGGGCGGGTACCCGCGGATATCGAATTTTAAAAACCGAACCCTGAAGGTATTCGTTTGGCATAAACGAGTAGCAACGGAAGCAAGATACAATACAAAACTAAACTAGCCAAACAAACACACATGCCATGGACCAATATCTAGACATGAAATTGCAACTAAAATAAAAGAATAAGATGGATAGAAATGTACCACTATGCAAGTACCACAATCTCACTCTTGTCAAGCTTCAAGAATCAAACAAGTCAAGCTTCAAAATCCAAGCTAGGATTTCTCTAGTGAAGTCCACCCCAAGTTGTGTTGATTCCCAAATGCTAGTAAGTTGGTGTAGCCACCAAAACAATACCCAAGTCTATGTGTTTCTTGCTTCTTGTGTTCAAGAACACCAAGAACAAGATGAACAAGTGAGAGAGAGTTCAAGTGTCAACCAAAAGCCAAGAGACATCCAAACACCTCCCTTAGAGCAGATAATTCGTAGCCTCTTTGTCTACCACCATTATTAGAAGTTAACCCCATTAAACCAAGTGTTTAAGGCTGTTAATTCTGCTGTTACAGCGAACGTACACGGCCCGTGTAGGTCTACACGGTCGTGTAGGCCCAAAGTCCACGGCCCTAATTGGGCTAAAACGGCCCGTGTCTATCAAGCACTACACGGCCCGTGTAGGCCCAAACTACACGACCTTGAAATGGGCTAATACGCCTCGTGTATGTTGGACTGGACACGGCCCGTGTTTAGGAACACGGCCCGTGTACCATCCTGCCAAAACCCATTTTGGCCTTTTCCTCTCTTTTGCTTGATCGTGTTGCCGGAATCAATACTTGGTGTGTGACCCAATAGGCCTATACCTCATCGGTAGTGCCATTAACTCGTTCGTGTCAGCGGGCATATTCCAACAAACCCGCCCCGTGTTCAACGGGTACCATAGTTTTCGGGTTTTTCGGGTTACGGGTTTTATAGGGAAACGGTTTTTTCGGTTTCGGTTCATGCGGGGCAGTTCGGTTTTTCGGTTTTTTGAACACTCCTACAATTCCCCATCCTTTAATTCAATTGCTCACCCATGAATTCATCGCATTCACCTTACCACACTCTATCCCCCACTCTATTCATCCGTGAATTCCACTTACCAATTGAATGGTTAAGATTGGTTCTCGGGGTTCTCACAATATTAAATATATATATATATATATATATATATAGGGTAAGGTTATACATAGAACCATCCTTATTCATAGAACCTATAGAACCATTATAATGATGACACGTGTCATCAAACTAAAGGGCAAAAAAGAGATTTAGCTTTTATTCATATAACTCACGCGCCTCCCAATTTAATTTCCAGGCATTCAATATTTTTTAAAAAATACTCATTAATCCTTCTAATGATCATAACTATGTCATGTTTAAGATTTTTAACAAAAAAATTATATCATTAGGTAAAGTTTTTCTTCCTCTTTAATTCAAGACCACTCCTCCTATATTTCTAAAATTTTTATTTTGAAAATGCAAATTTTCAAATATGAACATGCAAATATGCAATTGTGGATGAAGATAATAACCAAAATGCAATCCAGATAAAAATGATAAACAAAATGCAACCCAAATAAAGATGATAACAAACATGTAACACTGATGAAGGTGATTTTTGATTTGAAAAAAGTGAGACATGTGAAAATGCAGATTCATCTGGATTGCATTTTCATTTGTTATTTAGATGAAAATGATGACAAAAAATCCAGATTTATCTTAAAAGTGGATTATTGAAACAAAACTCTAACAAATAAATACCAAAAAGTGCTCAAGTACTCTGAAATGTAACACGTACAAGAAAAGGCATAATACAAGCAAAATGCAAATTAAAATACAACCAAAATGCAGATCAAAATACCAACCAGAATTAACGAAATGCAGAACTGCTTAACTGAAAATGCAAACAAGAAAAACAATTAGATACAAGTTTAATAAAAAAAATTAAAATGCTCTTTACATACCACATGCAATCCTTATGTCCAGTTACTTTTGATACAAAGACCAAACAATAAACTAACAACAGATGTAAGAGATATTTGAAAATGCATATACTTTTCTAATTTTTTTTTCAAAATGCAAATTGTTTGACGAAACAACAGTCTAAAATGCAAACAGCAACATGTGAAATGCAAGTAACAACAGTCTAAAATGCAAACAGCAAAAGTGAAATGCAAGTAACAAAAGTCTAAAATGCAAATAGCAGCATGTGAAATGCAAATAGCAGCATGTGAAATGCAAGTAACATCATCTAAAATGCAAACAGCAGCACTTTACATCAAAAATGCATGTTTATATATTTGCATTTTCATATATATATATGCATGTTCGTATATTTGCTACCGAAAATGAAAAAAAAGAACAGATAACAAAAATGCAAATTGTTTGACGAAAATGAAAATGCAAAATGCAACCCACAGAAAGAAGATAACAAAAATGCAAACTCACGACTCTCATCTGCATTTCACAAATCAGATAACAAAAATGCAAATTGTTTGACGAAAATGCAAATGCAAAATGCAATCCATATAAAGAAGATAACAAAAAAGCAAACTCACGACTCTCATATGCATTTCACAAATTTAATTCAATAAAAATGCACGTCACAAACCCATTCAATGAAAATGCAGATTAGCAAATAAAAAAAAGTCTAAAAATGCAAACAGCAGCATGTGAAATGCAAGTAACAAGGGCTGATATTACATGTTCAAACCTAAAATGCAAATGCAAAATGCAAACAGTAGCACTTTCAAATGTGAAATGCAAACAGCAGCATGTAATTGCAAATGGAAACATCAGACATGTTCAAACCTAAAATGTGAAATGCAAACAGCAGCATGTAATTGCAAATTGCAAATGCAAACAATATGTAATTGCAAATGCAAACAACAGCATGTAATTGCAAATGCAAACAGCAGCATGTATTTGCAAATGCAAACAAATATCTCAGAATCAATGTTACAATAGTACAAAAACAACATGTAAATGCAAACTGATACAACTATGTTAATGTAACAATTTTACAAACAACATGTAAATGCAAAATGACTACGATAATGAAAAGAACAGATCTAAATGCAAACAAATATCTAAATGCAACATGTACAAACAATATCTAAATGCAAGGCATGACTATGATAATGAAAAGAACAAATCAGATGTCGAACCATGGACGTCGAATTTTACAAACAATATCTAAATGCAAACAAATATCTCAGAAATGAAAAGAACATATCTAAATGCAAACAAATATGTAAATGCAACATGTACAAACAATATCAAATGCAAACAAATATCTAAATGCAAGACATGACTACGATAATGAAAAGAACACATCAGATGTCAAACCATGGATGTCGAATTTTACAAACAATATCTAAATGCAAACAAATATCTCAGAATCAGATATGAAATTTGCATTTTCAAAATCAAATTTTTAGAAATATGGGAAGAGTGGTCTTGAATTAAAGAGCAAGAAAAACTGAACCTAATGGTATAATTTTTTTGTTAAAATTCTAAAACATGACATAGTTATGATCATTAGAATGATTAATGAGTTTTTTTAAAAAAAATGTGATAGTGCCAGCTGAGTAGCGTGAGGCGCCGATGAATATTTTTTCAATTTCTTTTTTGCCCTTCTTTTTAATTATAACATCATAATTATGTATGATAATTACAATTTTACCACAACTTAATATCAGCCCTTGATCAAGTTAATCTAAAGGCCCAAAATGGTTCTTTAGGTTCTATGTTTAAGAGTGGTTCTATATTGATGATATTTCTATATATATATATATATATATATATATATATATATATATATGGGAGGGTTCCAATGAAAATTGTTTTTCATATGAGAACTGTGAGAACCAATGTTAGCCATGATTAAAATTAATCAATGGATAAGATTTTTTGGCGGCTTATTAATGGCTCATTAATGACACATTAATGAGGGTTATTTCGTGAAAAGCAAGTCTTGCAAATTAATGACGACTCACCTGGACGCAATTCATGGTTGGGTAAATATATAAATTATCAAAATACCCCTATTAATGAGTCATTAATGGCGTTAAAAACAGTTCTCGCAGTTTTCGTACGAAAAATAGTTCTCGTTTGAACTTTTGCCTATACACACACACTAGCACGGTACCCGCGTAATGCAGCATCGGTGAATAATTCCTAGTCATAACATGTCTATTTTCAATAACGTAAGAGTATAATATTCACACACTATGTTAACTTTGAATAATTTCTAATTTATATGTCGATTTACAATTCATGGTATTTTTAATTTTCTGATTTGGAAGTCAAACCATATATATGATATTGATTACATTATAGTTTTCAAATTAATTTCTATTCTAATTATGGCTTTACTATCAAATATATTTTGTAATATTGGGGTAATAAAATAATTTCAACTTACGTAAAAATTAAAGATTTAAAATGTGTTAAATGCTTTATACATAATATAGATATACACACACAAGGGATGGTTCATTTGAGAACCAGTTTTATTGCAAGTACCACGAGAACCATTTGTAGTCATTGATCAAAATTAATCAAAGTTTAATATTAGTTTTGGGAAACACGTAATTAATTAAAAACACAACCGTCATTTTCCTGGAGGGGTATTTTATGAAAAATTTTTATATAAAGGGGGGACCATTTATTCTCACTTTCTTAAAGCTAAAATATCTACCTAATGCAAACGTATTAAATATGAAAATTATACCAAATTAAGGAGACAATTATGCTCGTTAATATGACATCTATATTGCTGTACTTTTTCGAAGAAATAAATTTCTATTTTTGCTGTTTTTTTTCCGGCATGTATAGTAAAATCGCATATGCACTGTGCATATGTACACCATACTAATGGGTTTTGTTCCGGCACATGTGCGTCTGGGTGCATATATGCACATAAAACAAGGTTTTGTTTAAGCACATGTAGATATAGGTCCTGTTAGGAAGATAATCATTTCAACCCAATAGTCAAGTCTGTCTATTGAAATACATAGGATTTGATGATAACAAAACTAAATATTCACTAAGACTTATAATGAAATTGAACACGTGTTGTTTAGATTCTGATTAGAAGTTACTAAGTATAGAATATCAGCCAAAGACTTGCTAAGTACTGAACAACAGCCAAAGACATCATCTAAGATCAGTTGAAGAAAAGAAAAGTGAAGAAGACCATGAGCTACAACTTACTTGACCATCAGCTGAGCAATTTCCATCATCAGCTGATCAAACAGCTAAGCATCATTTTGATCAGCTGAACATCTCAAACACTCAGCTAAGTAATCTCTTTCAAATACTTAGTCTTATTTTTATAAGCTCATCACTCTGAATGATCAGTTAAACTATTTTGATCTACCGATCATCTAGGTTGATTAGCTTATGCATTGTTTAGCTCTAATAGTTTGATCAGCTGAGCACTCTCTCCTATCAAGTGAGCATTCAATACTTAGGCTTTAAAGTTTAGTTTTATCATCTTAGTGCAAATTTGATTAGCCAAGTTGTATTTTTAGTTTTGGAAATCTGTTTAGTATATTCTATTTTTGTTATGTAATCTTTCTATGTCAAAGGCAGAACATTTGTTGTTCTAATATGCCTTAGATCTTTTGTTGTAAAAGTATTTGCACTTTTTGTATCACAAAGTGAGATAAAATGGATAGAACTTTATCCCCTGGAAAAGGTTAAAGTACGTACGAACAAAGATTTTGAAGATTTGTCAAAGTATTAAGGTATGACTAGCAACTATATCTTTGGTAAAGTCAAATATGAAGAAACATGACTGTTGATAAAAGTTCAAGCATGTAAGAAGAAGTTTATAGTTACAATGTATAAAGTGGGGTAAATAATAATATTATATTGTTAGTGGATGTACTTTTGCAGAAAAAGCATTATTACTTTATTCATTCTCGATTAAAGTAATATTACTTTTTATCCACTCACTTTATGATTAAAATATTATTTTTTCCTTTACCACCTTGTCTCCTACACCCCTCCAATCTATTGCTGTGAATACTCTACATATACACATGCATTATCAACATGCAAACATCATTATCTACACAACACATAATATCTCTCTCAAGAACAAGTTCTAAGCTATTAAGCAATAGTAAGTTTTAGAGTTAGCATAGTGAGAAAACTTGTCCATGCGTTGGACCTCTTAAAACACTAGTTGTTATTAGAGAAGCTTGTCTATATGTTAGAGATTGTTGCCACCTTTTATTGTATTTGGAATTTCCGCTCCTTCTGTACATGTAATTCTTGATTAACATCAATAAGAATTATATTAAAAGTATTAGTGTGTGCATTTAAATTTTAAAAGTTTAAGTTTGTATTCAACTCCCCCTTCTACAAATATTTATCGTTGAGTACTTAATCTGGGACTAACATGTTCACATGTGCATATGTATATGTGTACCTAGATATACGTGTGCATGTGCATATGTGCACTTAGATGCACATATGTACATGCCCATAAGCATATAAACCAACATTAAACACCTATGATGGTCTATAATCAAAGGTTGTGAATTGGTTCTTTATTAATTTTTATTATATATAAACATGAATTATAAGCCATATATTGTTAGAGAAACTAAAATAAAGAATCCTTAATTAACAAGATAATCACGTTTCTATACAAAAAACTTCAATGTAAAGGAATCTCATTGTCAACTAAAAAAAATTCAAACAAAAAGGATGCATGGATATAAGTACTTAATATATAACTTAAAAAATTTCAACAAAAATATGATTGCAATTAATAAATAAAGAAGAAAGTAAAGAAACAAAAATAAAAAGAAGAAATAAAAAAGTAATTCTTGCTATCTAAAAAAAGTAAAAAGAAAGTATAAAAAACGGTGCTATATGGATAAAAAAGTACAACTTAAAAAAAAGAGAAGGAAGTCAATGTACAACAAAAATCGGCACCATAACAAATTTTTATAATGATAATTTTATCCTTTTTTGTTTAATTTAATTAATTAAGACAATGTATAATTGATTGACCTATAATTATTCTTACGGTTTTCATAATAAAAAGGTTGTCAAATAAACTTTTATATATTATTATTATTATTATTATTATTATTATCCTCTTCTTCAATTGTGGACACCCAAAAACAAAATAAATAGAAGCATTCTTAATAGATTCGTCCCAATTTTACTTATTTTTTTCATTTAGTGCACCTGACTTTCAATTATTCGCATATTTATATAACCCTAAAACACATTTAATAAAAATTTACATTAAACCATTTTTATTGCGAGAACCGCGAGAACCAATCTTAGCTGTCCAATTCCCCCCTTTCAATTGAATTGTCCACCCATGAATTCCTTACATGCACCTTGTCACACTCAATCCCCCACGCTCATCATCCATGAATTCCATTATCCAAAATGAATGACTAAGATTGGTTCTCACGATTCTTGCAATAAAAACGGTTCTCAAATGAACCTTCCCATATATATATATATACAAGAAATTAGGGTAATAATAGTGACACATTTAGCAGCGACAAAAGAAATAGCAACGACTCGAAGTTTGACGCTCGCGAGAGGGTCGCTGCTATTGTTTTTGTCACTGCTAATACCCAAAAAAATTTCCCCCCATTTTTTTCAATATGTCGCTGCTAATAGATGTATCGCTTCTAATACCTCTAAAATGTTGCTGCTATTTCTCTGAAAGAAAATAAAATGATTTGGTAACATGCTTTTTCTTATTTCCCCCCTAATTTCTTATTTTCTCTCCCGATTTGGCGATTCCTCCACCAGCCTCCAACCTGACCAGAGACAACCACGTACCTCGCCGTCCCCACCAACTTGTTGCCGCTGGTGCTCCTCCAAATCGCCGCCTCCACCAGCCTCCAACCTCCAAGTTGCCACCACTGCTCCTTTAACTTGCCACCGCCGGAGACAACCAGCCAGTCTCACCTCAAGTTTGCTCCAATTTCTAATTTTTGGTTGCAACAATATTGTTATATATATATATATATATATATATACATGTATGTATGTATATAGACATACATGCAGGTTTAATACAAATAAAATAATTAAATGTTAAAAAATAAAAAACTAATAGCGGCGACGTCTTTAAAAGCGACAAAAGTCTTTAGCGATGACGTGGTAAAAGAAAAACAAATAAATAAAAAATAATTAAAAAGGCAATAGTGACGACGTCTTTAGTGGCGACATATGGTAATGGCGGTGACAGGTAGGCAACAACGGCGAAGCAATAGCGACGACGTGTTGCCGCTACTGCCTTTAGCAGCGACATACGAGGGCATTAGCAACGATACCCGTCAATAGCCCATTTTCTTGTAGTCCCCGGTACGTATCAATCTCATTCTCATCCAACTGAGCAATCGAGATTAGAAAAGAGTTAAACGACTTGGCGTCTTGGAGGAACAAAAAAAACATGGAGTCAAGTCAAATAAGTTCAAGATAAAGTGTTCGGTTATTGTTTGTGCATGCATGCATGCTTCTCATTATGGTTTGAAGTTTTTTTGTTATTGTATGTATATCATCATCGATTAAGGCCATTGTGTTTTTTCATCTACATAAGTTTATTTTTTGTTTCCTTATTATCTTCTTTTTTGTTAATTTATTTGTTTTTATAATATATGGCCGAAGGTTTTACAACAATGTTTCTCATCCTCATTTTTGTTTATTTCAATCTAACGATGGTTTCCATTTTTTGTAACAAGTAGAAGACACGCTCACTGTAAACCTGCTCTTAAACCATACATTTTCTTCATAGCGAAATTAGAACATAATTCACGAGAAACACCTTTTTTTTAAACTTCAGTATCGCTGCGCTATAAGCCCTTGGATATCTAACCATGGGAAACACTTTTTTGAACACCTTAATTAGTATAATTGGGCTACGTACAACCCTTTGGTATCTAACCATGAGAAACACCATTTTCAACACCTTTAATATTATTACCGATATGCTACATGTCCTTTGGTATGTATGTTACGCAAGATACTTTCCCATAATAAGAATTAACGAATTACCAAAATATATAAATATTACAAATAGCCTAACTAATAATGGGCCTTGGGCTACAATACAAAAATATGCATACACAATACTTATGTATAGACTAACAGCCTGCCTCAATTTGATCGGGAAGCTTGACATGGACGTTCAAACTGCGTCTAAAATCATGGAATGGTGACAAGGAAAGACCCTTTGTGAAGATATCAGCTTATTGCGTTGACGAGGGCACATGAAGAACACGAACTCGGCCAAGAGCAACCAGGTCACGAACAAAATGTATATCAATCTCAACATGTTTTGTGCGATGATATTGAAACGGGTTGTAGGCCATGTAAATGGCACTGACATTATCACAATACACAATAGTAGCTTTAGGAACCGGGGCATGTAATTCATGCAATAGATTGCGTAACCAGCAAAATTCGGCAACTGCATTTGCCACACCTCTATATTCACTTCTGCTTTGGATCGGAAAATGGTGTGTTGCCGTTTGGAGGGCCATGACAAAACGTTATCCCCTAAGAATACACAATACCGAGATGTGGACATCCTAGTACTAGGACATCCTCCCCAATCTACATTAGAGTTCGCAGTAAGAACAGTCGTAGAGGATGAGTAAATGTGTAATCCTGCATCTAATGCGCCCTTGAGATAACGAAGTATGCGCTTTAGTGTGGAGAAGTGCTGCTCATGCGGATCATTCATAAATTAGCAAATCGGTTGAACCAGAAAAGCTAGATCTAGTCCAGTGAATATAAGACACTGTAAAGCACCAACTAAGTTGCGATACAAAGTTGGATCCTCAACTGCTAGACCTAATGCATCAAGTTTAATATAGGCCTTTGTTGGTGTATGGGATGGTTTACAGCTTTGTCATGTGAGTGCGCTCCAAGATCTCTGTAGCATATTTCCTTTGAGACGAGAAGAGACCAAATTTAGTCATGGTGATAGCGTTCCTAAGAAATAATTCAACCACCCAAGGTCTGATATAGAAAATCTCATGCACAATAAAAATTAATCTTCTTTAATAGGTAATCAGAGGTAGCGGTGAGAATAATGTAATCAACATATAATAATAAATAATCCATAGAAGTCCCGTGACGAAACACAAAAAGAAAAGTATCTAAGTGAAAGCGTGTAAATCCGATAGATGTGGCATATGAAACAAAAAGCTGAAACCACACTCTTGGGGCCTACTCTAGGCCATTAGAGACCTGTGAAGATGACAAACATAGCCCAGTTTGAAAGGATCCTAAAATTAGGGTGGTTAATGCATATAAACAGGTCTCTTGCAAGTTGGTGTGTAATGGTGTGTATAGTAGTTTGTTTAACCATTTACGAGAAACTGCAAGACTTAAAACAATGCGTATAGTAGCTGGTTTAACCATGGGACTAAAGGTTTCATGACAGTCAATGCCGGACGTTGGCTTTTACCATTTACGATAAGCCATGCCTTGTAACTCTTAAGTGTCCCACGGATTTAATTTTTTTCTTAAAAATCCAGAGCGAACTATGTTAATCCCGGATGGACGCGGGATAAGTTCCCAAGTTCCGTTACTAAGAAGAGCCAAGAACTCATCCTGCATGCCCTGCTGCGAGTTAGGATCCTATAAGGCCTGTATATGTGAGCGGGGCATAGGAGATTTTGTAGGGGTGAGAAGGTTAAGACTATAACGGTTTGTAAATGCTAGCACGGGATCGGGGGATCATGGATGAGATGAGGTTGGATTGGGATCGAGAGGGTTAGGGGATTTGGATAGAGGGGGACGGGTGGGGTTTGTGCATCGGTAGGGTAGCCGGTTGTAATACCCATTCTCGAATTAAATATAATTATGTTTGCTAATAAAAACCATTTCCATTGTTATTATTATTATTATTATTATTATTATTATTATTATTATTATTATCATCAAAGACTCAAATATTAATGATTTGGTTAAGTAGTATTTGAGCTTAAGTGTGATAGATGGTATTCAAAATTCTTAATAGACTAATTGATGTGTTCATGGACTATTTATTTTATCACCTTTCACTCGGCTTAATGGTTGCTAGTGTTGGGCCCATAGGATTTAAATTAGGAAGGTAAACCTAATTAGGAATCAATAACCCTAAGAGTTTAGAGCAACCCACCATCGTTCTTGTTCCTATACGTGTGTGTGGATGTGGTGTTTGACCGAGAGCAAGGAAGGGCGGGGGTAGGTGCACTCTTCATCATTTTTCTTCAGGTTAGGAAGCTACGTACTTGTAAATCGATTTTTTATGTGTTATAGTTATCAAACCATTGAGAATTTAAGGGCAAAAGGGCTGCCGTTGCACAGTTTCAAAACCGAGAGGAAATGGTGGATTTTGATCCCCAGAAAGTTGATATAAATGCAATTAAACGATAATGTTTGATCTAGATGAGTCTAGGAATGTATAGGACTAAAAATCTTATGGAATGGGTGAGTTTTGAAAGGGTTTTGTTGGGTTCAAAAGGGGTTGTCGAGTGCAGGTCATAAACAGAACAAAAGATGCAATTTTAATGCTGTAAAACATGATAAGAATCCAATTAAATGATAAGGATTTGTTTAGTTGATGATAGGATCATTTAGCTAGAGAAATTAGTTGAAATGGAGCGGTGTTGATTAAACACCAATGGAAGGATCGACGGGTATATATGTATGTGTATATATATATATATATGTTTGTATATATAAGGTATGGTTATATATAGAACCATGCTTAACTATAGAATCTAGAACCGTTGTAGTGATAACATGTGGTAATTTTAAAAAGGCCAAATGGAAAAAACACCACCAAAGCTCTTTTTTTAATACCCATCAAATCTTTAATTAATCATATCTTCATCATATCTAAGAATTTTTATAAAAAAATTATATCAATCGATTCAAGTTTTTGTTCTCTTTAATTCAAGACTAGATTTGATATATTTTTGAAACTTTTTTTTTTCCAGAAAATACAGGTGATCTTGAAAATGCAAATGGTTTGACCAATATGCAAATGTTTTAAAAATGAGAAAAAGAACAGATCTAGTAGAGAATCGGATAAGATGATAATCAAAATGCAATTTTACCAATATTTGCATGTTAATTATCCACATGCATTAAAAAAATCTATAAGAAACACAAGTATACAACTATTTTCACATAAAAAATGTAAGCAACAACAATGTGAAATGCAAGCAACAATATTTTCACATAAAAATTACATGCAAACAACAATCTAAAATACAAATAACATCATTTTCACATCAAAATGCAAACAACAACAATCTAAATTGCAAACAACAACATTTTCACATAAAGAATGCAATCTAAAATGCAAACAACGATATTTTATCATAAAAAATGCAAGCAACCCTGGGTTGCATTTTGGTTATCATTATCATTTGGATTGTATTTTTTTGTCATCATTTTCATCAAAATAACAAATGAAAATGCAATCCAAATGAAAATGCTACCAAGAGAAAAATGAATCTCATGATATCAAATATGCATTTTTACATGCCCCACTTTTTTTTTAAATCAAAAATCACCTTCTTTAGTCCTATAATTTCTTTTCAGATCCAAATAAATGAAAATGATAACCAAAATGCAACCTAGATGAATATAATAATCAAAATGCAACCCAGATAAAAATGATGACCAAAATGCTACATCATTTTCATATAGGATGCATTTTGGTCATCATTTTTATCTAGGTTGCATTTCCGTTATCATCTTCATCTGAGTTGCATTTTCGTTTGATGTAAGGAATATAAGATAAAAATTTCAACTCAAAATGCATATTGAACTTTATCTGGGTTGCATTTTCATTATCATCTTTATCTAGGTTGCGTTTTCAAAAAATAAAAATTTCAGAATTATGGAAAAAGTGGTCTTGATTTAAAGAAGAGTAAAAAACTAATAGATTGGTATAAATTTTTTTCTTAAATTCTCAAAACTTAATAAGTTATGGCAAATTAAAATTTTGAGAGGTAATGTTTTGAGAGGGAAAATAAATGCTTTTTCATTTTTGCCCATCTTTATGGATTATAATTGAGAAACATATATATTAATTGCAAAACTGCCATGAATTAATATTAGTCCTTGATTAAGTTAATCCAATGGTTAGATTTGGTTCTTTAGGTGTTCATGTTTGGTTGTTGCTCTAAAGTACGGTTCGTAAAGCTGACTGAATTTTGAAACATGTTAGATGAGTTGTCAGCTAAATTTTGATCCTAGTGAGCACAAGATGAAGCATAGTACATATCATGATCTTGATAAAGTACCGCGTATGGGAATACATGATAGTTGTTGATGATTATATCCATGTTTAAGCACATCGTGAATATCTTGTATTGTGCCTAGTGGTAATCAATTTAATCATATAGGTTTAGAATTGATGATTTGGCCTTATTGCATGTTCTTGTTTGATTGTTGTGATAGGGTAGATTCAAACATTCGACTATCTATATGCATTAGCATTATGCATAGGACACTAAAGTACTTGTAGACTTTTAAGTGATACATGGCCTAAGCCTACGAATCGAGATTTCTAATGGTGATGGCAAGATTTGGCTTGTGTAACGTGTTCAGAATAATATACGGGCCTATATTACTACAAGTACATCTAGCATGTCGGAACTTGTCAAAACCATGAGGAATCTTGAGAATCAGGTGAGAGGTACTTTTAGGATGCTCATATGCATGTAGAGTAAGAGTGTGTTAGTCTTTTTATTTGTATATATTCCATTCCTGAAGAAGCTTTCGAAGAAAGCGACTGAATGTGTAATATATCATTCTTTTGTAAACTGTTCTGACGACATCTGAAAAAAGAAGTCTGTAGTTCATCTGAAGATTAGCTCTAAAGTGAACGTCAGTTGAAGTTTGTCTTCAGTCATCAAAGGGTCTTCTGAACTGAAGATACATCTGATAACCAGGATCTTCCTATTATGTAAAGTGCACGATCTGCGCATTCTGAAGGAGCTCGAAACGACAATCTTGTTTTCTGTTCCTAATTAAGTGTAGAACGGTACATGTGTAAATAAATTAGATGGTCAGGATTAGTTTACTTAGCCTATAAATACCTGCTCGATTAACGAGTAAAGGTTAAGCGTTTGTTCGCTAATTTGTATTCACGTTTGTTCTTGTTTAGTTTGTACTCAGTACTCAAGTTTGTTCTTGTGTACTCTTTGAAGTTTGGTTATTAATATAATATTACTTTGAAAACTTGCGTGTGTTCGTTGCTTTAAAACTACTTCTGCACTTTGATTTTATTCATAGTTAGTTTTATTCACCTTCGGGAAAAACAATTGGTATCAGAGCAGGTTCTAATTTTAATCTATAAATTAGTGATCTGTTCAACATGTCGAAGTTTGATTACATCGATAATGGCTCCTCTACCAAACCACCAAAGTTTTCAATCGAACATTTTTCAAGTTGGAAAAATTGAATGCTTTTGTATTTAGAAAATCTTGACTGCAATTCACTTGTTGTTTTGGAGGAAGGTCCTTATGTTCCTCGAACCATCTCCATGGAGACTGGTTTTGCTGAAACCTCCTTTCCCTCCCGTCCTAAACCAAGATCTCAATGGACAGAGGAGGAGAAGAAACTTGTGGGTCTGGATGCTAAGATACGAAATAGTATTGTCATTGCATTACTTAATGAAATATTTCATACTGTTTGTAATCTGAAAACAGCAAAGGATATGTGGGAGAGCATCTGCATATCGTTCGAAGGAACTATTGAAGTTCGTGAGAACAAGAAGACAAACATCATACGTAAGTATGAAAGTTTCTGTGCTAAAGACTCAGAGTCTCTCACTGAGGTCTACACAAGGTTCACTTGTCTACTGAACGACATGACTGAAGTTGGAGTTGTTAGAGAGCAATTCCAAATACTCAACAGATTTCTGGATTCCCTCCCATCTGAATGGGACACCATGTGCATGATCCTGAGAACCAATAATATGCTCAGGGACATGAACATGCGTAAGTTATATGGAATCTTGCTGAATGATGAACAGACTTGCATTCAGAAAACTGATCTGAAGAAGGCCTTCAAGAAAACTCTGGCTCTTGTTGCTGAAAATCCTCAAAGAGCCAAGTACAAGCAAACTAAGGACTCTGATTCTGATGATGAGTCTCAGGTTAATGAAGCTGAGGAGGAGGAAAGGTCTGATGATGAAGGTACTGAAAAAGCCTTCATCATGAAAAACTACAAAAAGTTTCAGAAGTTCAAGTCTGATGGGAAGAGAAGATTTGATAAGAAGTTCTCTTCAGGGAAAAAGGGCTCATTTGAAGGGTCCTAGAATGAATGCTTCAAGTGTGGGAAGCCTGGTCATTATCCAGTCGACTGCTATGTAAAGGAGACCTCCTCAAATCCTAAGAAAGGGTTTCCTTCTAAGGTTGATAAGTATAAAGCTAAATATAGAGCCCTCAAAGCCTCAAATGAAAGGAAGAAGGAAAATGCCATGATAGCTGATGTAGGGCTGGACTGATTCTGACACATCATCAGATGAAGAAGAAGAAAATGAAGTCAGAGGTTAATGTCTGGTGGCTGAAGAAATCCGTGGAACTGCACATCCTGAAATGTGTTTGATGTCCACTAAAAGCAAGTTCAGCAAAGATCTGGCTGAAGCTGAAAACTCAGCTCAGCTGAAGGATGGAACCCCACGATGATGTATAAGGTATCAAATTTCAAAGTTTATTCAATGATTGAGAAGGATGATATGTTTGCTTATTTGTGTTCTGATCTGACAATTGCACATAACAATCAAAACAAATCTAAACAAACTATCACCAAGCTCACCTCTGATATAAATGTCTCGAAAAAGAAAATGAGCAATTTCTTCAAGAGTCTTATGCCTTAAAGAATCATCTCGAATTTTTAACAAATGAACTCAAGAATGTGAAAATACATTTGCAAGACTCTAACGAAAAAGTGAAAGATCGTCAGTCGATTATTGATCTTTGGTTGAGTCCAAATAAACTAGCATTTGAGAGTATCAATCATCAGATGGTTATTCAAAGAGAAAGAGTGGGCATAGGACACATTAAACAAGCTGTCAATTTCAGCAAAAAGTGTAAAAATGTCGATGAAATGATTTTTAATGACATAAGTATTAATGACATTGGAAATCAAAATCTGCTCAAAAAGAGATTTACCAAATCTGAAGTTATTAATCCAAGCTTTTCTGAAAGAACAAATTCTGAAATAAGAAATATTCAACTTCCTACTGAGTATGATACTCCTGCTAATGAAACCCTTGAACTAATCACTAAAACATCCATTACATACAGTCCTACCAAAACCCATCTTGAAGTTATATCTGTAACCCCAACTGAAACCCAACCTCTAGTCGTGACTGAAACCTGTACTGATTCAGTTGGTGAAATATCTTCTGAAATCAAAATAGCTGAGTCATCCAACTCAAGCTTTCTTCCTGAAGCCAGTGTCTTCTACTACATTATTATTCCCATGGTTTCAACAACTGAAGAATCATCGGTTGAAATCTTACCATCTAAAGCTGAAAATTCAAAATCCTCCAAAATCAAAAATAATTATGAAACCTTTGCTTTGCCCGTATCCAAACTCAAAGAAGTTAAGGATTCTCTTTTCAGAGTTTTAAAATTAATCGGTGAAAAAGAGAAGAAAAATAAAAAGATTAAGGCAAAGAATTCAAAATCCACTCGTAAATGTTATAAATGTGGAGTAAGAGGTCATGAAGCTACTTTGTGTTCTAATGAAAACAATATCTCGAATTGCTCTTCTAAGAAATGTGTCTTGGAGCCCAGTAAAGTTTGGGCTCTTCAAATGAACTAATCTCTTCAATTATCTGTGTAGGGCGGTCAGCATGATAACATTTGGTACCTTGACAGTAGATGCTTAAGGCATATGACCGGATGTAAGTCCCTACTGAATGGGGTTCAAGAAGCTAATGGCCCCAAGGTCACTTTTGGTGGAGGAAAATGTGGCAAAACTGATGGCTATGGTTATCTCAACCAAGGCTCAGTCAACATCAAGAATGTTGCCCATGTGACACCAAGGCATATGACCGGATATAAGTCCCTACTGAATGGGGTTGAAGAAGCTAATGGCCCCAAGGTCACTTTTGTTTCACTCGCTGTTAACACCTGAAGCATACCATTCTTCTTCGGTTCTACTTCCATCTCCTTCCCTACCGGGTTCAGTATGGACTGGCTCCTCATCTGCCTTCAACCCAGCACTGACTGCTCCAATGCTCGCAATAGTCTCGCTAAAGCCTTCTCCTGCTATTCCACCACCATATTAAGGTCTATCTTCTGAAGTTGCCCCTTCCAAACCTCAACCTCAAATCCCTCAGTCTTCTCCATCAAAGACAAAGAAAAGGAAGTTACTGTCAACCACATCTAAGCCATCCACCAACCCTTCAGCTATACCCAAATCCACCTTTAAACAACCTACTGCCACTCACCCGCTAAGATCACTCTCTAAAAGCCACAAACCCACCATGCCCTCTAGTCCTATCATATCTCACTATGCTTCCAGTGAGGATTCGCCTGACGACACCCCGCTGATTCTTCGCAAGACTCAGCTTCACTCATCCACATCAACAGCCGCTGTTCAGGTAAGATCTCCTTTACTCAAAGTCTCTAAATTTAGTCTGAATGATGAAGAGACAGCCAAAAACCAAGCTGTTCCTGAAGTCCCTCCTCTACAATCACAAGTTCAGGACACTGACAAACACCAGTCAGCCGAGACTTCTTCTTTACCCACCATTGAGTCTACTAGAAAACCCACTGCAACTCAGGTACCACCAGAACAGGGAATATCTATTCCTGTCTCTGTTGAACTTCCCCCTCTATCCCTTGATGTATCAGTAAACCCAACTGACACTATGGATATTGACCAAGCACATGTTGAGTCAACACCCAAACCGGCTGACACTGATGCTCAGCCTATCACCAATGATGAAACTACAATACCCTAGTTTCGGAGGTCCAACAAGTTGATGACTCTTCAGTTCACCCTGAAGATGAGACTGTACCTAAATCCCTTGATGTGTCACCAATCCCCATTGACACTATGGATTCTACCAGGGCAAATGATTTATCAGTTTCACACCAAACTGAGAGTGATGCCCAACCTTCCCTCATCAATGAAATTGAAGTTCAACCTCCTTCAGTCGAGATACCTAATGCTAATGAAGACACAGTCTTAAACCAGACTGTAACAGAAGCAAATGAGCGTCAGGCCCCTGATGCTTCAGTCACTCCTCCTGATGCTATGGCCTCCCCATCTCTCCTAAACACCTTGTTTGATATTCCCTCTCCTGATACAACTGTCAATCCTTTTGATGACAGTGATGCTTTTGATTTTCTTCAATCACCTAAGTCTGTACATTCTCAAACCTCTGAGCCTTCAATAGACATTGCTTCCTCTTTGGAAAGTCTATCTGAAATCGTTCTTTCTGTGTCTAATTCGGTTAAGTCCAATACTTTTCAAGGTCAGTGTGTAGCCAATAATCAAGCAAAGCTTGAATCTGAGCTAAAGTCTCTTGTTGAATCTATTAACACTCAGTTCACCACCCTCAACAAAACCATTGATGGTAAAAATCTGATTTTTCATGAGATGTATAAGACTTTTCACCATCTTATCAAAACTATAGCTGACTCCGCCACTCTTGAGTTTTTCAAGCTGAACACTCAACTCTCTTCTCTCTCCTCCACTGTAAATTCCCTTTCCTCCAAGGTTGAAAACATCCATGCTGTCAATCTTTCCGAGAATGCAACTCGTCAGTTGCAAGATTTGTTTGCTCCCTCCTTCTCTGGACTTTCGAGGGAGATTTCAGCCTTGTCTCACTCGGTAGAAGCTTCAGGTCTTTCTTCAGCTTCTAAGGGGGAGAAAATAAGAAGACAGTCCAAAATCTGTCAGATCATAAGAAGGAAGGCTACCGCCGATCAGAAAATAATCAAATGGGATAAAAAGTATTCACGTGTTGAATACCTACAAAGATTGGAAGAAGAAGTGGCACACCTCAAAGCCACTGAAGAAGACAAGAATAAGGCCTTGATCGACTTCGAGGCCAAATTAGCAAAAGCTGAGGAAGCTAAGGCACTTGCTGAGGGGGAGCTCAAAAGTCTCCTTGATCAAAGAAAAGCTGAAGCTGATATGTTCAGATCAGAACTTGATGGAGTTGAATGTCAGCAAATAATTACTGAAGCCAAAGCCTCTCAGATTCCCATTCAATCAGCTGCTCCTTCATCCACTGGTCAGCCAAGCCAAGCTGACAAAGGTAAAGGAAAAATGGTGATAGTCTCTTCGGATGATCAGATGAGTAAGGGTATATATGATTTAAGTGACTCAGATGACGAGAATCCAAGAATAAAAGACTTGAAAGTGGCTGATGAACTTGGCAGAATAGAAGCAGAAAGAGTTGCACTCGAAGAGCTTGCTGCTAACAAAATTGATCTAGATCCTTTCGATCTTCAAAAACAGATTCATGCAAACATTGAAGCCGAAAAAGCTTCAGTTAAGGAGAAGAAAAGAATCATGGAACAAAAGGCAGAAAAGTGGCTAAGCTCTCGACATTAAAGAAGGCATCCTGATAAAATCACTGTAATCAAGCTGAAGAAGGTAAACAATGAAACCTGTCTGACGGTTCTGCGCAAAAATCTTCCTATCTTCAGCATATAATCTATCAAGGATGTTCAACTAAACTATGTTGTGTCTGAATGGAATGAAATACTTGCTTGTTTATCAAAACGCAAGCAAACTGATGAGGTCAAGTTCATTCAACGAGAGATTACCAAAGTTATTGAATATTATGAGGAGGAAGTAAAGAAGAGAGGATCTGATGCATCTGTCATGCCTCAAAAGGAGAAACCCACTCAAGCTGAAAAATTAAAATTTCAAAGGAGGAGGCTAACTCTCAAGAAATCTCAGAAACAAATTTTGGAGCTGATATATATTGGAGAGCTTCCTAATTGCAAAGGCTTCGACACCACGTTGCCTCCTGGTCTCATTCCTGAAGTGGGTAAAGTTCTCTCAAATCCAAGGGGATTTTATTTTCTCGATGCATATGACAAGATTCGTTTTCAGAGAGTTTCAGACTTCGCCAAGGCTGACTGGGTTCATCTGATATCTCTTCGGTACTTCATAGATAATAAAGATCCAAATGTCAAAGACATTTTGGTGGAATACTTAAAGCAATTGAAGCTTAAAGCTCCAAAGGAATCCTCTCCTGAAGAATTCAAACCTGACATGTAGAATAGTAATTCTTTATTCTTTATTCTTTTTATTCTTTATTCATTTTGTACATAGTCATGGATTATAAACAAATAGAGGGAGATTGTTAGTCCTTTTATTTGTATATATTCCATTCATGAAGAAGCTTTCGAAGAAAGAGACTAAAGGTGTAATATATCATTCTTTTGTATACTGTTCTGACAACATATGAAGAAAGAAGCCCGTAGTTCATCTAAAGATTAGCTCTGATGTGAACGTCAGCTGAAGTTTGTTTTCAGTCATCAAAGGAACTGAAGATACATCTGATAACCAGGATCTCCGTGTTATGTAAAGTGCACGATTTGTGCATTCTGAAGGAGCTCGAAACGGCAATCTTGTTTTCTGTTCCTAATTAAGTGTAGAACGGTACATGTGTAAATAAATTAGATGGTCGGGATTAGTCTACTTAGCCTATAAATACCTGCTCGATTAACGAGTAAAGGTTAAGCGTTTGTTCGCTAATTTGTATTCAAGTTTATTCTTGTTTAGTTTGTACTCGGTACTCAAGTTTGTTCTTGTGTACTCTTTGAAGTTTGGTTATTAATATAATCTTACTTTGAAAACTTTCGTGTGTTCGTTGCTTTAAAACTATTTCTGCACTTTGATTTTATTCATAATTAGTTTTATTCACTTTCGGGAAAAACAGAGTGTCTTAGAATGAGTAAGTCTACTTTGGGCATGAGAACGACATGCTTTTTATGAGTGAAAATTGATATGAACTGCGGTGTGATTATGATATTATGATAAATCCTCCTTTGCTTAGTGTGTTAACTTCCGGAATGGCAAGCACAAGGAGAAACCGTAACTTGATTATTGTCAGGGTGGGAAATAGCCATGCACATGATGGTATGGATGCCGGTTCAACTACCGAGATTGATCTCCGCTAACAACAGGAACTTAATTAGCAACTGTACGAGGATGTGGATCTAGAAAATACTGAGCCAGAGAACGTGATACCAGGTAATGTGTAGAATGAAGAGGAGAGTGTGGAGGATCAAGACTTGACAACCAGGGTAACCGTTAAGGTGATGAAAGCACTAAAGGTGTTGCTACCACAGATTTTAACTGAAATTAAGGAAGAAATGGGGAAGATGATCGATAAGAAGCTGAGCGTCTTGTGGCCATTAAGAGAGGCTGCTTCTACTACTTAAGTGATAAACTAAGTAGCAAATCAGGTACAAAGGAGCTCTACTTACAGAGTTTTTTGACCCGGTTAAGATCGCTGTAACGTCCTAAAATTTTTTTTGAATAAATCTAAAGCCAAAACATACGGTTAAGAGTCTACAATAATTAAAACGCTGTATAATATCGATTACAACCCGGGTGAAAACCCATATAAGTCTTAAATTCAATTACAATCATTTGAGGTGAAAGTCGCATGGGTGTTTTGGGTGAATGTCGCATGGGTGCTTTGGGTGAATGTTGCATGGGGTGTTTGGTAAGTAAGTCGAATTAGGGTAGGGAGTCATCCCTGACAGTTCTGTTTTACATCAACCAGGCTCCATAGCTAAAATCAAGTTCTTTCAAAACTTAACCAAATCATCTTATTTTTGTTACAAAACATTTCTCCGTTCATATAACCAGTTCCTTTCAATTTACTTTGTATTTCATCAAGTATTAGAGGTCCTAGACTCAATCTGTTTCTTGGTTTGTTCAACTATTTCAAAAACCCCTAGAACTTAAACCATGAACTATGAAATCGCCATTTAAATAAGAAGGATTAATACCCATATCATCACAATGGGGTAAAGAACATTACCTGATGATTTCTCAACAATTCCTTATGTTCCAAGTTGATTCTTGATCCTTTTCTCCAATGTTTCTCGAGAGCAAATACACACACAAAACACACACTACTTGGGGTAATAGAACAGTGAAAGATAGTGGTGTTGGGGGCTGTGCCCTAGACACCCTTTTATACCTTCTCTTGGAAGGCCTAAGCCCAAACTCCTAATTCTATTAAGCCCAACAATAATTTATTTTTATTCAATTAACCAATTTGTTACCCAAGCCCCAAAGATCAATTTAGTCCACCATTAAATCCATAACTCAATACTATAATCATTTTCTCAATAAAATATTCTTTTATTTATTTTCGAGAATTCGGGTATTACAACTCTCCCCCACTAAAACCTGATTTCGTCCCCGAAAGCTTTACTCGAATAGTGCAGGGTAGTTCCCTCTCATTTCCTCTTCGGATTTCCATGCCCATTCTGAACCTTTGCGGTGCTCCCATTACACCTTACCATTCCCACTTGCCTGTTGCGTAGTTGCTTGGTCTTTCTTTCGAGGATTGCAACCGTTCTCTCGATGTAGTTCAGCCTCTCATCTATGGTGATGTCCTCTAATGGTACAAACGCTGAATCGTCGGCTAAACACCTTCTTAGATGGGATACATGAAAGGTGTTGTGTATCTTTGATAATTCCTCAGGCAACTCTAATCGATAGCCCACCTTGCCAACTTGCGCAATAACCTTTAACGGTCCAATGAACCTCGGATTCAATTTTCCCCGTTTTCTGAATCGTATTATTCCTTTCCACAGGGATACCTTGAGCTATACATAGTCTCCCACTTGAAATTCTAGCTACGCTCTCCGTTTGTCTGCATAGCTTTTCTGTCGGCTTTGATCCGCTTTGAGACATTCACGAACTTGTTGGACATATTCCGAGGTCCTCTGAACTATCTCTGTGTTGCCAAGTTCTTTCTGTCCAACCTCCACCCAGCAGATCGGGGTCCTACACTTTCTCCCGTACAACATCTCGTATGGTGGCATACCAATACTCGTGTGATAGCTATTGTTGTACGAAAACTCTACTAAGGGTAGATACAGATCCCAACTTCCCCAAAGTCAAGCACAGAAGATCTCAGCATATCTTCTAGGGTTTGGATCCTTCGTTCACTTTGTCCGTCGGTTTGGGGGTGATATGCTGTACTGAGGTTAACCCTTGTTCCCAAATCTTCATGAAATTTGCTCCAAAATCTGGATGTGAATCGTACATCCCTGTCAGATATAATGATTACCGGCACCCCGTGCCTCGAGAGTATTTCCTTTACATATATATCGGCCAACCTCTCGACTGAACTGGCTTCTCGAATCGATATGAAGTGAGCGCTTTTAGTTAATCGTTCAACCACCACCTAGATTGCATCGTAGTTCCTTGATGTTTTAGGTAGCTTCGTTATCAGATCCATAGTTATGTGCTCCCATTTCCACATGGATATTTCAAAAGGTTGCAGTTTACCATGCAGTCGTTGGTGCTCGGCTTTCCCTCGTAAGCATGTGAGGCATTTTTCGACGTACTTAGCCACATCTCTCTTCATCCCCGGCCACCAGTAATCCATTTTTAGGTCCCTGTACATTTTCGTGGTTCTCGGGTGTATAGAAAATTTTGACTTGTGCGCTTCATCTAGAATGAGATTCCAGACCTCTGCAATCCTCAATACCTAAATTCGCCCGTACCGGATCCACAACCCGCGACTATCCTTGACCATCAATGCCATCTGGCCCTTGATCCTCTTGGTTTTCTGGTTTTTTCTTTGATTACTTCGTTTTGGGCTGTAAAAATTGATTCAAATAGCGAAGTTGTAACCGTTATCCTTAAACACTTTACATTCAACTGTACATGGTTCACCTTGCGGCTTAGTGCGTCTGCTACAACGTTCGCTTTCCCTAGATGATACTAGATTTCACAGTTGTAGTCCTTGACTAAGTCTAGTCATCTCCGATGTCGCATGTTTAGATTCTTTTGATCGGCAAAATACTTTAAACTCTTGTGATCTGTATATATCGTGCACTTGACTCCATACAAGTAACGTCTTCATAATTTAAGCGCAAACACTACGGCTGCTAGCTGCAGGTCATGAATCGGGTAGTTACATTCGTGCGGTTTCAGTTGTCGCGAGGCGTAGGCGATCACTTTTCCTCTTTGCATTAGTACACAGGCAAGTCCCACATGGGACACATCACAATAAACTACCAAATCCTCCATCCCCTCGGGTAAGGCCAGTATCGGGGCTTCACACAATTTGCCCCAGAGGATTTCGAACGCTGTTTGTTGCTTCACTCCCCAAGCAAAACGAACACTTTTCTTTGACAACTTGGTGAGTGACACCGCTATTTTCGAGAAGTCCTTAATAAATCTTCTGTAGTAGCCGGCAAACCCTAGAAAACTTCGGATTTCTGTAGCACTCTTCGGCGTTTCCCATTTCATCACCGCCTCTATCTTCGGGGGGTCGACCTTAATGGCCTCTTGGTTAACCAAATGCCTGAGAAATTAAACCTCCCGCAGCCAGAATTCGCATTTAGAAACTTTGCGTACAACTTTTCCCCCTTCAAGGTTTCAAGTACTTCCCGCAGGTGTTTATCGTGCTCGGCCTCCGTCTTGGAGTAAACCAGGATCTCTTCAATGAACACTATTACTGACTTGTCAAGCATATGTCCGTAGACACGGTTCATCAAATACATAAATGCTGCCGGAGCGCTCGTGAGACCGAAAGGCATAACGACAAACTTGAATTGTCCATACCGTGTGCGAAAAGCCGTCTTGGCTATATCCTCCTCTCGGACCTTGAGTTGATGATAACCCGACCGTAAGTAAGCCGCTCCTTGCAAGTGGTCAAACAAGTCATCAATCCTTGGCAGTGGGTATCTGTTCTTTATCGTCACCTTGTTGAGTTCGCGGTAGTCTATGCATATTCTGAAGATTCCGTCTTTCTTTTTCACAAAAAGGATCGGCGCTCCCCACGGTGAGCTACTTGGGCGTATGAAACCATTCTTGAGCAGTTCTTGAAGTTGTGACATCAGATCTTGCATCTCTAGCGGTGTTAGTTGGTATGGTGCCTTGGCAATAGGTGCAACCCCGGGCGCCAAGTCTATACGAAACTCCACTTGCCTATGTGGTGGAATCCCCAGCAATTCCTCCGGAAATCTTTCCGGGTAATTGCATACTACTGGTATATCAGAAACGGCCAATTTCTTATTTTCCATCCTCAAGTCAACCGCATGAGCTACAAAGGCCATGCAACCGTTGCGTATATACTTCTCAACCTTGGTCACGGTGCAGCACGCCGTTAATCCGTTCTGCCGTTTACCGTAGATGGAGATTTCTCCCCCACTTATATTCTGAATTCGTATGATCCCTTGATTGCACAAGATGTTGGCCCGGTAACGACCCAGCCAATCCATTCCCACAATCACTTGGAACTCTCTCATAGGGTTCGGTAGAAGATCTATAGTAAACTATACATCATCTATCACTAATACATTATCCCTATAGACCGTAACATAAGGCCTTATCATCGACTATATCTACTTCTAACGGTGTCTCTAACTTCACCGGTTCTATTACAAATTTATTACAAAATGAAGAAGATACAAATGACTTACTCGCCCCGGAATCAAATAATACAAGTGCAAGCATAACAATAAATGTACCTACAATCACGTCAGGCTCTTTCTTGGCCTCCTCCACAGTCATCTAGAAAGTGCGTCCCCGAGGCTTTGGGGTTTCTGGTTTCTTCCCTTTTTGCCCTTCGGTGATCCTTAGCGGTGGTTGCCAGACAGGTCTCCCGCTGCCTCCAGTCTCTTCCGGGAATTCAGCCATGCGGTGCCCCGGCTTGTTACACTTGAAACATACATTCAAGTGGACCCTACAATCTTTCCCATAGTGCCCGTTCTTTCCACATACAAAGCAATTTATAGTCCCAGCCCGACACTCTCACGCGTGCCCCTTTCCACATTTCCCACATTTTTCCCCGAGTTTCTAGCGGCGGGCTTGAAATTCCCGACATCTGGCTTCTTGAACTGTTGTCTCCCAGCATTTTTACCCAAGGCCGCTCACTCCCCCGACCTTTTCTTGTTCCTCTCCATTAAGTACAGTTCTCTTTTCCTAGCTCCCTCAATCAGTTGGTCAAGTGTAGCGTACTGACCATTCGACACAAACTCCTGGATATCCTCCCTCAACATTTACGTATACCTGTGAATCTGCAACCGTTCATCATTCGCGTAAGCCGGACAGTACAGTAGTGTCTCTTTAAACACCGCAGTGATTTGATTAATAGTCTTAGTGGTTTGTTTGAGCTTCATGAACTCATCCATACCCGCTCCACCTCTACCTTGGGAGCATATTACTCAAAGAACAATGTCGTGAATTCTTCCCATGTCATCCTCGCGATAGCTGCGCCTTTCATCTTCCTCAACAGATTCAACCAGTCCTTGGCCGCTCCCGTTAAAAAGTTAGAAGCAAACAAAACCTTAGAGTCTTCAGCACAACGGCTGGTAAAGAAGGTTCCCTCTATCGCCGAGACTCATCTAGTGATCTGGCACACCATCAAAGACGGGCGACTGGCACGCCGAGAAATCCCTGAAGGTTCCTATCAGAGCCACCTGGTTAGTGGTCGGTGTTACTGGTTGGGCGGCGACAACGGCTGCGGTAGCTTCTTTTGCAGCCCATAAGGTTCCTAGTTTCTGATCAATCATTGTTCCCGTGTAATGTTTCAGATCCTCCACAATCCTGGGCAATAGCTCTTTCAGTGTGTTGGTAACCACAGTGGTTACCAACTCCATCATAGCCACATCCCTGTATTCCTCATCATTCATTCGGTACGTTTTCTGGTACGACATTCTACGGAGCCACATCCTCAGGTTGGTTCAAGATTGGTTGTGCACGGGCATCATTCTCTCCTGTCACACTGGCATTTTCCCCATCAGGTGGTTTTTCAAGACCCATTGGTATCACAGATCGGTTTCTTGTAATCACCATATTGGATGTATAGACAATGCACTTAATTAACAGGCGGTATTGCCACACAGTCCTTATCACTAAATCAATTCATGTTTCACATGTTTCATGTCATAGGTACAGCTATCAGGCAACCCTAGGCATTCTAAGGCACCCTAGCTACATAAATCCTATCTCTACAAGTACCCCTTACCGGATTCACAAGATTCCCCGGATTTTGACAAGTTTCAACAAGTATTGTGCGCAGATAATAATATGGGGCCTATTATTACAAACACGCTACACGCATTGGATCTGGTCATCACCACTAGGAATTCCGATTCACTGGCTTGGGCCATGTATCAATCATTTCCATCTAGCACACCAGGTTGCATATAGTCATCATGTAAGGAAATAACAGTGTCATTGTGCTACTAAGGCAGTTCAATATTGAATTTCACGTAAAAAAATCATCATATAATAACTGTATACCTTATGTCTCGCTTGTGACCACCCGGACTAGCACCAGCCGATAGCTTATCGTAATATTTAACACTTGAAAAGGTTTCAAAAGTGTTGTTTAAAATCCATCACGAACCAAGGTTTATGTTCAAACACGCGGAAATGTATTCGAATCTCTTAAACCAAGGATCTGATACCAAGTTGTAATGTCCCAAATTTTTTTTGAATAAAGCTAAAGCCAAAACATACGGTTGAGAGTCAACAATAATTAAAACGCTGTATAATATCAATTACAAACCGGGTGAAAAGCCATATAAGTCTTAAATTCAATTACAATCATTTGACTACATTAGGAAATTCATGTTAGTTAAATCATCGCGGAAGCTTGTTGGAGATGAGCTATCAGACACGAGCTAGAGCCCCGCTGTGGCCATCACCTAAAAAGATGGTTAAACAACAACCATAAGCACAAAGCTTAGCGAGTACTTTACTTACAATCAACCATGCATCGTAACATCATTTGTTTCCATATTCATTCTTCATCATCCATTCCCGCTATCGTAGTAGTCGGTCCCACATTCCCGCTACCGTAGTAGTCGGTCCCTCATTCCCGTCACCGAAGTGGATGGTCCCATCATTCTCATCACTGAAGTGGACGGTCCCATCATTCCCGTCACCGAAGTGGACGGTCCCATCATTCCCGTCACCGAAGTGAACGGTCCCATCATTCCCGGAACCGAAGTGGACGGTCCCATCATTCCCGTCACCGAAGTGAACGGTCCCATCATTCCCGTCACCGAAGTGAACGGTCCCATCATTGCCATTACCGAAGTGAACGGTCCCATCATTAAGCAAGGCATCACAGTTATCAATTCGTCAATTCATAAATTCCACAAAACATCTAACACATATGGCACGTCAATCACGTATCTCCTCAGGTTTAGATAGTAAGTAAGAATACTCACCTGTCTGCAGTCTTAGTTTCTCAATTAACAACTATTAACGAACTGCTTGGTCACAAGTCCAAAGTACAACCTACACTGCACATAGTCATATCAAGTTTCAAATACTCAAAGTCTGACCATATTCCTCGACTGAAAGTCGGACCTCACATTCTCAACCAAAAGTCGGACCAATACAAAGGTTCCAAAGGTCGGACGCGTTATTATTCATATTTAGTTGCATGGATAGGTTTATATGAAAGTCACATGGTCTGGTTCGTAAAGTCGCATAGTATGGTTCATAAAGTCGCATGGGTGCTTTGAGGTGAAAGTCGCATAGGTGTTTGAGGTGAATGTCGCATGGGTGTATTTGAGTGAATGTCACATGGGGTATATATACGTGAAAGTCGCATAGGTGCTTTGGGTGAAAGTCGCATGGGTGTTTGAGGTGAAAGTCGCAGGGGTGTTTTGGGTGAATGTCGCATAGGTGTTTGAGGTGAAAGTCACATGGGTGTTTTGGGTGAATGTCACATGGCTGCTTTGGGTGAATGTCGCATGGGGTGTTTGGTAAGTAAGTCGCATGAGTGTAGGGAGTCATCCCTGACAGTTTTGTTTTTCATCAACCAGGCTCCATGGCCAAAATCAAGTTCTTTCAAACTTAACCAAATCATCTTATTTATGTTAGAAAACATTTCTCCGTTCATATAACCAGTTCCTTTCAATTTATTTTGTATTTCATAAAGTATTAGAGGTCCCATACTCCATATGTTTCTTGGTTTGTTCAACTATTTTTCAAAAAATCCCAGAACCCAAACCATGAACTATGAAATTGCCATTTAAACAAGAAGCCCATTCAAGGGCTCCGCTCGAAGCCTCCATGCAAAGTGGGCTGCTCGAAGGCTGTACGACGTGTCAGGTTGTTGGAGGCGACGCGTCCGGCAATTTTCACGATTTGGAGTTTTATTTGTTGGATCTTTTGGATTACAGTTTATGTGTTTATGTTATATGGTTTTATTATGAGTATTTTGATAAAATAAATGTGGGTATATATATTTATGAATCAGAAACTAATTTCGGTGTTGCTGTGTTTTCAGATAATACCAAGGATCAGTTATATTAGATATCTGAGTGCAGCGTTTCAGAACAAGAGGTGAGTGGATTTAAACTCACGGATGATAAAAGGTTATGATTGTGATTGATGTGATGCATCTGATTGCGATTGATAGACTGTTAGTCTGATAATGGATGATTATTTATGTGTTTCTTGATCGGGATAAGAATTGTGTACATGATTGGTTGGTGAGTATAGAGACTAGCTAGGAGAGTAGTTCTGCTAGGCTCGTTTGCTATTTTGGTGGTGCATTTGTTGACCTTGTAATGCATGTGTTGTACGGAAGGGAATTCAACTGTGTCAATTAGGAGAGGGCTATCGGTAAACCTTTGCTTTGGTCCTTATTGGTTGCAGGCTACAGAACCGCCGGTCGTCTAGACTCCCCTGGATTAGTGTGGCTAGTTATTGACTGTTGTTGTTTGTTGTTGCGATTTAGCTTCCTCTCACTTAGTTTTGTGCTAATTCCCTATTGTTGAATTATTTGCAGGTTCAAAGTTTGTTGCTGAGTTGTTTTGATAGTGGAAAAATTGACCAACACTCTAATATATGTTTTGAAACGAGTCATATTATGTTTTGTAACACAACAGATGCTTTGATGGATGTATTTGTAAATATTTATACTTTATGTAAACTACAATCTGATTATGCTTCCGTAGCGAGTTAAAAATAATGGCTTAGATTTTGCGGTGTTACAGTTTGGTATCAGAGCCTTGATTTGGCGATGCGAGCACAATTAAAGTGTTACATTCCCAAATCTAGGCTCCTGTTGGGTAAAACTATCCTTTGGGGGAATTATAGTGATTGGAGGTGCTCTGTGGTAGTTAGTATTCTTTGTACTAACGGTTTATCTAATGAGTTTACGAGATGATGTGATTGTACAGATATGGCTGATAGAGAGATCCCTATCCTTCCTCCTGTGACCCAAACAACGCTAAAGCACCAACAATTTAGAATGTGAATATAGCTGATCAGGCAGGTACCTCAGGACCTGAACATGAAGATGATTAGAGTGAGTATATCTATAAATTTGAGAATGAATTATTAGAGCTACGAAACATTGTCCGTAATTCAGAACAGCAGAGGCAGACACAAACGGAACCAATCCAGATTCTTACTGCGATCACAACACAATCAACGACTTTGCCAGTGTCGATTCTGTTTCCTACAGTGACACAAGGAATGCAACAACCGTTCTTTTACCCGTTCACATCTCAAGGAGCTTTTTCTTTTGCTTACCCCGGATTCGGACAACCATGCAAGTATAAACAATTCCTCGACTGCAAACCATCAGAGTATAGTGGAAGCTCTGATCCAAATATTACCCTTAATTGGTTACGGGAGATGGTTAAGGCGTTGGACGCCTGTAATTGTGAGGAAGAAGTGAAAGTGAAATATGCAACGAGGAGGCTATGGTTTGGTGGGATTCTTTTACAGGGCATTTCACCAAGCAGCAACAAGAAAACATTATGTGGGATCAATTCCAGGAGATACTCTGTGAGCAATACTATAGTATATTTGAGATTGCTAGGATCAAGAAAGAGTTTATGGACTTGCAGATGACTGGGATACGTCAGTCGATGATCAGATTAGATAGTTTAATGAGAGATTGCGGTTTGTGAAGCAATGGGTGCTTGATGAGGCATCGTAGATTCAACATTTTGTGGGGGCTTTGATTTATCTGATGTTTATGTCAGAAAGCAATGTGATGTTAAGTATGTGATACTTAAATTGATGGGAAATAGGTATGAGGTACCATAGGGAAATGTTTTCAGATTGATTGTATTGCATGTTATATGATGTATTGCAAGACTTGTCTTGCATTCTGTGTTAGTATATTTATGTTTGTACTAAGAAGAGGGAAAGTGGATAATTACTAAAGTTTGGAAGGCTTTGTGATAAAGAGAGATGTTTTAGATAAAGATAAAACTGAAATTGCGAGTGTTGTTAAAGCTAATAAGTGAAGATATTCTATGATGATGAATGTTGAATAGAAAATGGTATGCCAACTTATGAAATAGTTGTTTAAGTCAAGCTTTTCTCGTAACACTACTTGAAGGACTTGAAGAGTTTTATAGTATGTTGTGATATTGTATTTGTCGGTCTGGAATATGATGTTATGCAGTAGGATGGGATGAATAATTGATGCTTTGTGACAATTGAAAATTCATGAGAGAAATGATTTAATCCATGACTTGGAAATTGCAGCAGATGCCTTTGCATTAACATTGTGGAAATATTGATTATATGGAAAGGTATGTTTGATTGATATGATTATTAAAAGATGTAGTGAATGCTTATATACAAATGAGTTGAATATGTGGCGAAGATAATGGTCGGACTGAATTAAAAGAATATGATTGAAAGATTGGATATTATTTTAGAACGTTAATTCGGTGACAAAAGTGTTGAAATGCGAAAGAAGTAGTGATAATAATCTTGGATTTATACGAATTGAAGATATATTTGACTTAGTGGATAAATTGAAATTTATCCACTGGAAGTTTGATGGATAAATAATTGAAGTAATTGAGAACGAGATAGAGAAAGGAGAATTTAATGGCCTAAACATACGGCTTGAAGACAAGTAAATCTTGTGTATAAATACACTTGCTTGGAATTTGGAAATTGTTTTCAACAAGGACTTATAAATTTCGATTGTGGAGTTCATTTGGAAGGACTAATTGTATAACGACATTTAAAGCAGAGATTTATGAATCTTTGAGATGATTTGAAGATATGTTGTTTCATATTTAATGATTTTTGATGGAAATTAAAGATATGTTTAAACTTCCAGAAGAGTTTACAACAAAAGTTGGAACGAGAGTTGGGTAGCACAACTAAATTACTACTGGATGGTCGAATGGGACGAGCTATGCAGATATTTGAGAATATATGTTTCTTTCATGCATCTTAGAGAGGATCACTGTTAGAATTCCAGATTTGGGACTATGAATTGTTAAAGGTGGCACCATGGTAGAAAGTTAGCGGATCATCGTAGAGATGAGGTAAGGTAGCATACATACTGGAATCATTAGAGATGTTCCACCTTCGTAAGTAATTAGCACTTGAATCAGCAGTTATTCCTCTGTAGGAGGTGTCAGGGATGAATAGATTAGTTATATAAAATAGTCAGTGGCTATTTTAGAGAGAAAGGGGTTAAGAATTTAGGTAACGAATGGATAGAACTTGTGTAGGTATAATGAAAGCATAGAAAGGGTTCATATTACACTCGGAGGTATGGGTGTCAAGTTATGTGTGGTACGTGTTTCATGATCAAAATGTTGTAGACCGACTACTTCGGTAGCGGATAGTATGTGATGTAAGACTGTTGTCGGTATGTTTTAATAACATTCAGAGATGAGGAGATGTAAGACTACCGCTAGTAGGTTATGGTAGCATTCAACTTGATAATTCCCAGTCAGTTACACAGTAGATTTCGGGATGAAATCATTTCAAGTGGGGAAGAGTTGTAACACCCCAAAGTTCAAAAGTTGTTATGGATAATTGTTATTAAAGATTAGAAGTGTTTATAAAACTAGAGGGGCTAAAATTGTTAGTTTGAAACATGATAAGTGCAGGGGCTGTTTTGCAATTGTTGAAAAGTGTAAATATATATATATGTTAGTAAGTTGACTTGTGTTAGTCAACCTAGTCATTTTCTCCAGCCACTTCACTAGCAGCCTCTTCCTTTGACGTTTTGGATAACGAACAGTAGGATCAAGATGAGATAACAACACCAAATGATTCTTAAAAGCAAGGTATGTGTTCTTGATATGGTTATAAGTGTTTTGAGTCAAGAAAGGTAATTTCAAAGGTGAAATCATTGATTGTTGTTAGTACTATTGTTTTTAGTGGTTGTTTAGTAGTTTCAGATGTTGTAGTATGCTTTTCAAGTACTAGAAAATGTTTGTATTATGATTGAAATCAAGAACAGTAGCTATGTTCTTCACAGAAAGTTGCAGGTCATCGTGTACATGGCCTGTGTAGGTCTACACGGCCCTTGTACATGTATTTTAAGCCAGTGATAGGCCATGTACATGAACATGCTCGTGTAAAGTAAGGTGCATTGCTCGTGTAGGGATAGACGGCCCGTGTAGAGGTCAAAGGCGGGGACAGGCTATGTAGGGTTACATAGTTGTGTAGCATAAAAGGTACACGGCCCGTGTAGGGTGATGTGTCAACACAAGACATGTGGCCAAGAGAGGTCGTGTAGTGTACAGGGTACACGGCCCGTGTAGGTTTACACGTGTAACGTCCAAAATTTTTTTTTCATACGACTAAAAGTATACGATAATTAAAACACTGTATGATACCAATTACATTCCGGGTGAAAACCCATACAAATCTTAAGTTCAAGTACAATCAATTTGGATTACATTAGAAAATTGATAAGAGTGAAAACATTGCGGAAGCCTGCTGGGGATGAGCTATCAAACACGAGCTGGAGCCCCGCCGTGGTCATCACCTGAAAAGATGGTTAAACAACAACCATAAGCACGAAGCTTAGCGAGTACTTTTACTTACAAACCAAACAGTTCATCAGAACACATTCTTCGCACCTACTACTACAATAAGTGGTCTCATCAAATAACACGTATCTCGTACCCACTACCGTAGTAAGTGGTCTCAACATACCCGCCTGTTAGACGGTCTCGTCTCACCCATTGTCGTCACAACGGTCTACATACCTGGCACCAAAGTACCGGTCTCATACCCGACACCGGAGCGTTGGTCTCATACCCGACACCGGAGTGTATGGTCTCATTCCCGACACTGAAGTGTACGGTCTCATTCCCGACACCGAAGTGTGCGGTCTAACATACCCGTCACCGGAGTGAACGGTCTAACATACCCGACACCGAAGTACTGGTCTCATACCCAACACCGGAGTGTTGGTCTTGTATCCGACACCAAAGTGTTCGGTCTAACATACCCATCACCGGAGTGAATGGTCTAACATACCCGTTACCGAAGTAAACGGTCTAATCACATTCATTTATAATCTCATAGCTGTTCACGTATTCACATGCATATATAAACAACTGGAATCTATTTATATCATAATGAGAATACTGATGATATATTTATCATATACCACATACATAATACGTCACACATATTACTATCATGTACAATTGGTCTCCACATACCCGTCACTAAAGTAACGGTCTCTAGCATACTGATGGTTTAATTATCATAGACCACATACTTACACGTCACACATACTACTATCATGTAATTGAATGTATTCACATGTCTCATAACTTATCATCTGCTTACACATCATAGGTCGTATGCAAAGTCTATTTAAAACATACCCGACACCAAAGTGTTGGTCTACACATAGTATTCATGTATTCCACAATTATCATTCACTCTCTTAGGCACTATCAAATGTATTTGATGTCTATTTAGAAATGTAAGTAAGAATACTCACCTGTCTTGCAGTCTCAGTTTCTCGACCTTATCTCACTAGCTCACTTGTGATTACTTGCTAGTCAACCGTAACCTACAATAGGTCTAACAAATCAATACCGTGTTTCACAAGGCATGTAACAATAAGAAATGCATTAAAGTCCATTAAGTCGGGTATGTGTCGCGTCCATCAAACCGACGCGTCGCGTCAAGGTAAAGTGTCGGATTTCACATCCGGATTCCAAACTGTCGGATTCTCAACTCATAATGCAACCGTCGGATTTCCAACTCATGGAAACCATCGAATTTCACTTAAAACTGTCGGATTCTCAACCCCATGCATAAGTCGCATGGGTGTTCCGTGAGCTACCCCATGCGACAGTCGCACCATGCGAAAGTCGCATGGGGTGTTTCTTCGAAGGTGAAAGTCGCATGACACTATACATTGCTAACTGAAAGTCGCATGGTTCATGTGTAAGTCGCATGGCTCATGAAAATCATATGAAAGTTGCATGAAATGCACACATAATCATCTGGAAGTCGCTTGAAATCATATCCTGCATGAATACCCCATGCGACAGTCGCATGGCACCCCATGCGAAAGTCGCATGGTCATTCTCAAAAGTCGCATGGACTATGCACTACTGCTAAAAGTCGCATGGAATCATACATAACCAACTGAAGGTCGCATGATACATCTATAAGTTGCATGAAACATGTATAAGTCGCATGAACTTATATCTACACAACTGAAAGTCACATGGACCCCCTCCCTCCCCATGCGAAAGTCGCATGGTGTGAACTCATCCCTGTCAGCTCGTCATTTTTCATTTCACAGGCTCCATGGCCAAAATCAAACTCTTTCAAAACTTAACCAAATGACTTTATTTTTGTTTCATAACATTTCTCCATTTATTTAAAAACTTCCTTCATTATTTAAACACATTTCATCAAGTATCAAAGATCATATCTCAAATTCTCTCTCACTAGTTCTTTATAAACTCACAACCTCAAATCCCAGATTAAAACTCATGCTAGCATCATCCAAACAAGATAAAATTGATAGCTATACTATCACAATGAGATAGGAACCATTACCTGATGTTTCTCTTGACAATTCCTTGAGTTTCCAGCTGATTCTTGAATCCTTCTTCCTCTGTTTCTCATGGGTTTATGCACACACCAACACATACTTCTCTCTCTCTCTATGCAACAGTAACACAACCTTTTGGGGGCTGTGCCCTAATTCTTCCATATATACCTTCCCTTAAAAGGCCTAAGCCTACTTTGAATCAATAAGCCCAATAATGCTTATTCCAATTGAATTATCCATACTAGTCCATTAAGCCAATCATATATATATATATATACATGTACTCAAGCCCAATTAAATTAACTAGTCCACCATTAAATCCGTAATCCAACACAGATATTATTTTCTCAATAAATATTCTTTTATTTATTTTTGAAGTTCGGGTATTACAACACGACCCGTGTAGCCCCTTTTTCAGCACAGCTTGTTCAGTTATGATGTTTAGCTTATCCTCTGATACAGGAAGGTGTCTGGATACTCAACAATACACGTTACTTGTTTAGCATATTACACAGTTACTAGGTGAGTATACTATTCCTTTTGCATGATTAGCATAAGAGTATGCATTAAATGAACAGCATGATATTTATGTTATGAGATATGAATGTTATATGTATGTAGTGAAAGCAGCTAGGTACATATTACGCACGAGGTGTAATTTTTGTACCAAGAATAGTGTTATGGTATATAGCAATGCAGGTGATGTAGCCGTACACCAAAGTAGTGTAAATTCCTATGAGTTAGTATATGTATACGTGCACGGGATGATATGATATGATATATGATATGTACATGTGATGCAAGTACAGGTGTATAGCCATGCCGTGAGCATAGCTATGCACAAGAATAGTGACAGGGTATATAGCGAGTTGTCTACCAATAGCAGCTGAGATAGGCTACACCCGTGAGGTGTAGATAAGCTCGGCATAGAGGATACTTAGTTACGTGTAAGCGTAGTTGGGTGTCCATGAAAGTGGAAAGGGGTTTATTGAGCTCTTTAAACCCAAGGAAAGGTCTCAGGGGATTGGCTATGTGTGAGGTATAGACATACACTGGGACAAGCTAACAGTAACAACCGCTGGATATAGGCTACACTGTGGTGTAGATAAGCCCCAGAATAGTAACAATTTGTGCAGGATTGTAGGTGAAACAATTTAGATGCGAGAAAGGTCTTAGTTAGTATGCTAACTAAGTGTTTGCTTATGTTTCAGTATTATATGTTGCAGGTGACACAGGTTCCAGCAAGGGTAAGGCCCTAGTGCAGTGATCAGCTGGATAGCTCTAGGTTTTCAAGAGGCAAACTTTTGACACTACTTTTGTAAAAGTTAGCACATGTGTACTTAGAAATTGTATTTTTTGTGAAAATCTGCTAGTTTTTGAGGTGCTAACACTAGAAATAATGTTTTTAAGTCAAAAATTTGAAAAGCGGTGTTACAACTTGGTATCAGAGCGAAGGTTTAAGGGATTTAGGCACACATGAGTGTGATGTCTAAACTTAAACTATGGTTTTGAGATTAAATGGAGCTATCCCCGGGACAGTAAACATTGGTGATCATACGGTTAGTAGTAGTTTATGATCGATATCGATTTTATAGATTGAGTATGAGTTAGTCTGTTTATGCATGTGCAGCAGTTATGTGGCTAAGTGTTAAATGTTATGAAGCGGGAATATGATTGGTTGAGTTGAGAATAAGTAAAGTATAGTGTGTTCATAATAATGTAGGGCCCATATTATTATAAAGACGTGATACATATTTAAGCTCAACAAGATCATGATGGACCCTGCGGATTATGTGTTTGATAGCATGATGATTATGCATGTAGACCAGTATACCCATGATGGTGCAGGGAAAGTTGTTATTGTATTGTATGTTAAAGATTTCCGATCCTCAGAAAGAGTATTTAGAAAGAGTCAGTATGTGATTGATACAGTAGCCTGAGGCAAGTAGACCACAAGAAGGTAGAGACAAGGATGATTCAGATGCAATCCATGTCCCAACCATTAGACCTACGGGTAATCTTGCTAGAAAGATTCTAGATACAAAGGAATTGCAATAGTATAAGAATAGTACAGTAAGAGAGACAGTAGTTGCAGAGTTGGGTAAAACCCTACACATGAACGTCTTCTGTATAAGAAACCAGGTGGTTGAGTAATTGTGAGAGAGATTGGAAGTGATGTTATAGAAATGAGTAGATGTAGCTGTGTAGGCCATGTAGATGAACATGGTCGTGTAAATTTAGGTACATGGCTTGTGTAGGGATACACGGCCCGTGTAGAGGTCAAAGGCGGTAACATGCTATGTAGGGTTACATGGCCTACACACGTTACTTGTTTAGCATATTACACAGTTACCAGGTGAGTATACTATTCCTTTTGCATAATTAGCATGTGAGTATGCATTAAATGAACAACATGATATTTGTGTTATGAGATATGAATGTTATATCTACGTAGTTAAAGCTACTAGGTACAGATTACGCGCGAGGTGTAATAATTTACCAAGAACAGTGTTTTGGTATACAGCCATGCCGGTGATGTAGCCGTACACCAAAGAAGTGTAAATGCCTATGATTTAGTATATGTATGCGTGCACACGATGATATATGATATGTACATGTGATGCACGTACAGGTGTATAGCCATGCCTGAGCATAGTTATGCACAAGAATAGTGATAGGGTATCTCGAGTTGGGTACCAATAGCAGCTAGGATAGGCTACACCCGTGAAGTGTAGATAAGCTCCGCACATAGGATAATTAGTTACGTGTAAGCGTAGATGGGTGTCTAGAAAGTGGAAAGCGGTTCATTGAGCTCTTTAAACCCTAGGAAAGGTCTTAGGGGCTTGGCTACACGTGAGGTGTAGACATACCTTGGGACAAGCTAACAGTAACAACCGCTGGAGATAGGCTACACCGTGGTGTAGATAAGCCCCAAAATAGTAACAATTTGTGAAGGATTATAGGTGAAACAGTTTGGATGTGAGACCCTGGGGAGATGTTACTCCAGTTATACATTGTTTATTTTCAGTTAGTATGCTAACTAAGCTTTTGCTTTTGTTTCAGTATTATATGTTGCAGGTGACACAGGTTCCAGCAAGGGTAAGACCCCAGTGAAGTGATCAGCTGGATAGCTCTAGGTTTTCAAGAGGCAAACTTTTGACACTAATTTTGTAAAAGTTAGCACATGTGTACTTAGAAATTGTATTTTTTTGTGAAAATCTGCTAGTTTTTGAGGTGCTAACACTAGAAATAATGCTTTTAAGTCAAAATTTTGAAAAGCTGTGTTACAACTTGGTATCAGAGCGAAGGTTTAAGGGATTTGGGCACACATGAGTGTGATGTCTAAACTTAAACTATGAATTTGAGATTAAGTGGAGCTATCCCTGGGAAAGTAAACCATGATGAGCATACGGTTAGTAGCAGTTTATGATTGATATATGTTTTATAGTTTGAGTATGAGTTAGCCTGTTTATGCATGTGTAGCAGTTATGTGGCTTAGTGTTAAATGTTATGAAACGGGAATCTGATTGGTTGAGTTGAGAATAAGTAAAGTATAGTGTGGTCTTAATAATGTAGGGCCCATATTATTATAAATACATGATATATATTTAAGCTCAACAAGATCATGATGGACCCTACGGATTATGTGTTTGATAGCATGATGATTGTGCATGTAGACCAGTATACCTGTGATGGTACATAGAAAGTTTTTATTGTATTGTATGTTAAAGATTTCCGATCCTCAGAAAGAGTATTTAGAAAGAGTCAGTATGTGATTGATACAGTAGCCTGAGGCAAGTAGACCTCAAGAAGTTAGAGACAAGTATGATTCAGATGCGATTCATGTCCCAACCATTAGACCTAGGAGTAATCTTGCTAGAAAGATTCCAGTTACAGAGGAATTGCAAGAGTATAAGAATAGTATAGTAAAAGAGACAGTTGCTGCAGAGTTGGGTAAAACCCTACAGATGAACGTTTCCTGTATAAGCAACTAGGTGGTTGAGTAACTGTCAGAGAGATTGGAAGTGATGTAATAGAAACGAGTAGATGCAACGGTGTAGGCTACAATGATGTATGTTCAGAGGGTTGGGAGAATTGAAGCCATAATGGACCAGTTATAAGAATTATAAGGATATACTTATAGAGATTTTCAGCAAGCAAACCACCGCTTCTCGGAGGGGGTTATAGATTTGAGTATAAATAATCATTGATTACTAGAGACAGAAGAGACGTTCCATATAGTCGGGAGTCTAATAGAATGAAAAGTTATATATGTTTTGCAGTTGTTACGTGAATCAGTAAAAGACCAGTGGACTTTGTTGTTACCAAGGAAAGAGAAGGCACAGATGGAGGCAACAATGAGGCCTCAGTATAAATGAGTGTTAGAAGTGTAGTTTGAACCATGAAGCTTGAGTTAATGAGATCACAGAAGAGTTTTTGCTTTATGATAGATAACAGAAGCGGTGAATGATAACACCAGGAAGTTGATAGAAATAACTTGTTTTGTTTAAAGTGTATTGTTATTGAGCTTATGAAATGTAGTGATACGTTTCGATACTTAAAAATGATATCTGGAAAGTTTATTGACAGTTGCTGGTAATACAACGAAAGAAATGATGAGTTTTGTGTAAAAGAGAGAACAATAGTTGATCAGGTAGGGAATAGTAATGCAAAGGTGAAAGGTTGAGCCAGAAAAAGTGTAAAGTATGAGATCAGTGTTGTATTATAGTGGGGAAGGTTAGTTCCTCACTCAAATGGTGGAACCGGATGTAGTTGTAGGTACCTTTGTTGTTAATAGTACACCTGCCCTGGTATTATTTCATTATGGTAAAGTAGATCCTTGTTGTTGTTTCACGTTATGTTCAGTTGAGTATTCCACGAGTATACCAAAATTTCCTCTCGAGGAAGAAGCATCCGATGATGAGACTACTATTGAGAATAGTAGGTGTAAGAAAAATGTGATAAAGAAAGATAATTGTTAGTTTCCCCATCAATCTTGTACCAATTGAGGTGAAAGAGTTTTGAGTAGTTGTTGACATGAATTGGTTGGTTCGCTATCAACGTTAGTTATTATGTGATTAGAGAACAGTATGAGTTCAGGCCCTAAGGGGGGAAGAATTGTTTATGAAAGGTGAAAGTAAAAGAATTGGTATTCGTGAGTGTTTGTTAGCAACAGTAAGAAAGTATCTAGTCTTTGGTTGCACAACGTTATCAGCTTTTGTGGGAGATTCTAGGAGGGAGAGGAAAAGCAGTAGCGGATTTCAGATATACAACAATTGATGAAGCCATTGCAAGGATTGATGGATAAAAGTTGTATCCCACCCAGTAGCTTACCGTGAGGTGTATTGAGTTAGTTGTGAAAAAGAGAGGATGGCAAGCTTAGAATATGTATAGATTATAGAGTTAATGAGTATAGTTTGTTGAACCATGTTCAATAAATTAGTTATTGTGATTATTGACGATCAGCTATTTACTCCAATATTTTAGAAGTACCTGGTGTTAGTTTCATAGGAGTATTAGAAACATTATACAAAGAGAAATGGTATGTGAAATTCTCTAAGTGTAGAGTTTAGTTATAATAAGTGCAATTCTTAAGTTGCCTCGTTAGTCAGAAAGGGATTAAAGCAGTGTCAGCTAAGTGGAAGTAGTGATAAAATGGGAGCCGCCTAAGAATCTTACAAAAGTAAGGAGTTTCTTTGAGTTTGCACAATATTATAGATGATTTATACTAGACTATTCTAAGACAGTAATACCCCTAGTCCAGTTCACTAGAGAAAGCATATAATTCAAAAGGAAATACGATCAACAACAAGTGTTAGATATGTTGAAATATGCGTGTGGTCTTTCAGTATTAAAACTGTTAGATAGTGGCCAATAGTGGTGTCCGTAGTGGGGTTGGGTTGTATAGAGAGAGAAGGTTACTGTTTATGTTTCCCACCAGTTAAAGATACATGAAAGCAACTTCCTAACTCATGATTCAAAATTTACAGCAGTATTCTAGCTAAAGCCAATGTGGTAGCAGATGTTTTAAGCAGGAAGATAGAAACTATACAGAAACAGTGTGAAAGTTATAGTAAATTTGATTATCAGATTACATAGAACTCATGGGGGGTTTGATGTTATATGAGAAGTAATAAGTAGACTCACTAGAATGTAAACTCTGCTCCAGTGAAGGAAGTGTATTCTTTAGAAAGAATGACATATGTTTAGTTCGAAGAGATAGTTGTCAGATATGGAGGTCCTGTTACACCTCAGTGTAGTATTCCACCATGGGGAAGAAGAACAGAGTGAGAGAAAGATACAAATACTAGAGGACAGACGTGGACTATGTGTTGTAGCGGGTATTAGTCAAGTGTTAGTATGTTACCATATGAGATAAAGTATAAGACCCCGGTTTTTAGGGTAAAGTTGGTCAGAGAAAGTTAAGCGGTACATACATTACAATATTGAATGACTATGTATATAGAGTAGATTTACGTGAACAGCTTAAAGTAGTCTAGGATAAACAGAAAAAGTATGTAGATAAGAGAGGATCATTGTTTGACTTCCAGATTTGGGACTATGAATTGTTAAAGGTGGCACCATGGTATAAAGTTAGCGGATCATCGCCGAGATGAGGTAAGGGAGCATACAGACTGGAATCATTAGAGATGTTCCACCTTTGTGAGTAATTAGCAGTTGAATCAGCAGTTATTCCTCAGTAGGATGTGTTAGGGATGAATAGACCAGTTATGTAAAACAGTCAGCGGCTATTTTAGAGAGAAATGGGTTAAGAATTTAGGTAACGAATGGATAGACCTTGTGTAGGTATAATGAAAGCATAAAAACGGTTCAGATTACACTCGGAGGTATGGGTGTCAGTTATGTGTAGTATGTGTTTCATGATCAGAATGCTGCAGACCATCTACTTCGGTAGCGGATAGTATGTAATGTAAGACTCTTGTCAGTACGCTATAATAACATTCAGAGATGAGGAGATGTAAGGCTACCGCTAGCAGGTTACGGTAGCATTCAGCTTGATAATGCCTAGTCAGTTGCACAGTAGATTTCAGGACGAAATCATTTCAAGTGGGGAAGAGTTGTAACGCCCGAAAGTTCAAAATTTGTTATAGCTAAGTGTTATTAAAGATTAGAAGTGATTATAAAACTAGAGGATCTAAAATTGTTAGTTTGAAACATGATAAGTCCAGGGGCTGTTTTGCAATTGTTGAAAAGTGTAAATATATATATGTTAATAAGTTGACTTGTGTTAGTCAACCTAGTCATTTTGTCCAGCCACTTCACTAGCAGCCTCTTTCTTTGATGTTTTGGATCATGAACAGTAGGATCATGATGAGATAACAGCACCTAATGATTCTTAAGATTGAAATCATTGATTGTTGTTAGTAGTATTGTTTTTAATGGTTGTTTAGTAGTTTCAGATGTTGTAGTATTCTTTTCAAGTATTGGAAAATGTTTGTATTAAGATTGAAATCAAGAACAGTAGGTGTGTTCTTCACAGAAAGTTGCAGGTCGTCGTGTACACGGCCCGTGTAGGTCTACACGGTCCGTGTACATGTATTTTAAGACGGTGATACGCCATGTAGATGAAAATGGTCATGTAAAGTAAGGTACATTGCTCGTGTAGGGATACATGGCCCGTGTAGAGGTCAAAGGTGGTGACAGGCCATGTAGGGTTACATGGTCATGTAGCATAAAAGGTACACGTCCCGTGTACAGGGTACGCGGCCCATGTAGGGTGATGTCTCAACAAAGGACATTTGGCCAAGAGAGGTCGTGTAGTGTATAGGGTACATGGTCTGTGTAGCCCCTTTTTCAGCACAGCTTGTTCAGTTTATGATGTTAGGTTATTCTCTTATACAGGAAGGTGTCTGGATACTCGACAACACACGTTACTTGTTTAGCATATTACACAGCTACCGGGTGAGTATACTATTCCTTTTGCATGATTAGCATATGAGTATGCATTAAATGAACAACATGATATCTGAGTTATGAGATATGAATGTTATATGTACGTAGTGAAAGCAGCTAGGTAAAGATTACGCGCGAGGTGTAATTTTTGTACCAAGAACAGTGTTAGGGTATACAGCCATGCAGGTGATGTAGCCGTTCACCAAGGCAGTGTAAATTCCTATGAGTTAGTATATGTATACGTGGATGCGATGATATGATATGATATATGATATGTACATGTGATGCAAGTACAGGTTGTAACACCCGCAAACCCGGGCTAGTTGATTAGCGGGTTAGCGGTGAGTTTGTATTTGTGTTATTTGAATTTAATTGGTTAAATGGTTATTTAGAATTAATTAAATTAATTCTATGAATTGAATTAAATATATATATATATGTATATCTATGTGTACTAGAATATGAAAAGAAAAGAAAATGAAGAAAAGTTAGGTATGGATGTATGTTATGTGTATACTTGAAAGAATGGATAGGAAGAAAAGTGCCACCTCATGCTTGTGACTATATGATTAAAAGTTTACACGTGTGGGTACATGAACATATTAGAAACATTTCATTTAGTATGGCTGGTGAAATTGAAGTGTGTGTGTGTGTGTGTGTGTAAACCTGCCATCAAAGAAACCTCTCAAAAAGCAAGAAACTTGGAAATTGGAAGTTGAAAATTTTGTGTTTGTTAATTCAAGAAAAAGGTTAGAATATGTTCATAACACATATATGATTATCTTGGCATGTTTTTATGTTGAAATACATGGTTATATGAGGATTCACCATTGATGGAGCTTGAAAGCTCAAATTCTAGTGGGTTTTGATCATTTCTTGTTAAATCATGGATTTGAAGTGTTATAAATGCATGAATGCGTGTTATTAGATGTTTAAATATGTTTTTAGTAAGATTTGGTAAGTTGTTGAAGTTCTGGAAATTGGCCATGGAGACTTTAGTCGGTTGTACGTGAAGAAGAAGATGATAAAATCTGGAATATTGAATGTCGTGGCGCGACACCCCCTTGGGTCGCGGCGCGATCCTTGAGTTCGCATTTGAAGAGAGTTTGTTCGAAACAGAAGACTTCTCATTCGAAGTTGTACCGCTCGAAAGATTTTCGCGACGGGTTTAGGGTCTCGACGCGACGCGTTGGCTTTGCATTTGAATTGGGGCGGTCGAAGTCATTTCGCATTCGAAGATAGTCTGCTCGAAGGTGTGTCGCGGCACGACACATAGGTTGGTCGCAGCGCGACCAATGAATTTCAAGAATGAAGTTTTTGGTTGATTGATTGTTTTGATGCGTGATTGTTCGAGATTATATGTTAATTATTTATATGCTATTTATGAGCATTTGAGATATAAATATATTTGTGAATATATATATTTATGGATTGAGATTGATTTCGGTTTGTTGTGTTCTCAGGAACTACGAAGACTCAGTGATATTAGACAACTGAGCAAACGGGATCGAGAACTGAGGTGAGTGGAAGTGTACTCACGAGTGGTGATGGTGGTATATGCATAATTTGGGTTATTGATTTTCCATGATAGACTGTTTAGTCTGATTTACCATGATAGACTGCTTAGTTTGATTTGATATGACAGACTGCCTAGTCTGATTTATGTTGTTAGATTGTGTTGACTACCTTTGTTGGTAGATGATTGTTGCTTGTTGTTTGAGATCTCTTGGATTGTTGGGCGGCCAGTGTACATGGTTAATTATATGTGCACATGGGGAGACCTGTACGTATGGTTAACTAGATGCGTACATGGTTAGGAGTTAGCTATCGTATTTTTTGGGTTGGGCTATCTGCTATTGGTTGCACAGTTCTTGATCTTCTATGCATTTGTTGCAACATAAGGGGTTTAACTGTACCAAGTGGCAAATAGCTATCGGTAAACGTTTGCTTTGGCCCGCATCGGTTGCAGATTCTGCAGAACCGCCGTTCATCTAGAGGTTGGATTGGTTTGTGATGATTGTTTGATTTGTTTGAGATCTGTATGATTGGATTGTGATTGTTTGTGCTTGTTGTTGTTGGTTGCTTGTTTGTAGCTTCCATTCACTTAGCTTTGTGCTAATTCCCTCGGTTGATTGCTTTTTGCAGGTTTGGCTGTTTAACTTTGTTTGTGGGGAAGGGAAATTTGACCAACGCTTTGATATTATGTTTTGAGAAGAGACGAGCCGTATTTGATAAGTATTTTTGTAACACAACTTGATGCAATGTTTGTGAATAGTACTCTGTATTTTGTGGGGTTTGTTTAAATGAAATTAGTAAACGCTTCCGCAACAAATTAAAAAAAATGGCTTAAGATTTACGGTGCTACACAGGTGTATAGCCATGCCGTGAGCATAGCTATGCACAAGAACAATGACAGGGTATATAGCGAGCTGTGTACCAATAGTGGTTAGGATAGGCTACACCCGTGAGGTGTAGATAAGCTGGTACATAGGATGCTTAGGTACGTGTAAGCGTAGCTAGGTGTGCAGGAAAGTGGAAAGGGGTTTATTGCGCTCTTTAAACCCAAGGAAAGGTCTCAGGGGCTTGGCTACACGTGAGGTGTAGACATACACCGGGACAAGCTAACAGTAACAACCACTGGAGATAGGCTACACCGTGGTGTAGATAAGTCCCAAAATAGTAACAATTTGTGCAGGATTGTAGGTGAAACAGTTTGGATGTGAGACATCCTGGGGAGATGTTACTCCAGTTATACATTGTTTATGTTCAGTTAGTATGCTTACTAAGCGTTTGCTTATGATTCAGTTTAGTATGTTGCAGGTGACACAGGTTCCAGCAAGGGTAAGGCCCCAGTGCAGTGATCACCTAGATAACTCCTGGTTTTCAAGAGGCAAACTTTTGACACTACTTTTGTAAAAGTTAGCACATGTGTACATAAAAATTGTATTTTTGTGAAACTCTGCTAGTTTTTGAGGTGCTAACACTAGAAATAATGTTTTAAGTAAAAAATCTGAAAAGTGGTGTTACAGTGTTTTAAAATATTATTTGATATGATTAAATTAATTGAAATCATTATAGGTAAGTAGTTAATTACATGACTTAATTAATTAGTATGTATATATATATATATATACATGAAGGTATGTACGTATGCATGTATAAGTGAATAAATGGAAAAGGTTTGTATGAGATATTTGTTTAACACCTCATGCTTAGATATATGAGTTAGTGTGCACATGTATATGTTGAGAGTTTAGACTATCACCTGCTCATTTGAAACAAAACTTGAAAGGTGTTGTGTGTGTTTGCTTTGGGAAGAAGAAACCAAGAACTTGCTAACTTGAAAGTAAGATTTGAAGATTTTGTATTGATAAATTCAAACTATAGGTTAGGTTTTGATTCCAGTATGATTATGATTAGATTGATGATGTTTTTACTGGGTTTTATGATTTTACATGGAGAATCACCATTGATGAGTATGAAGCTCAAACTTTCCAAATGGGTTTTGATTGTTTTGATGATTAAACATAGATTTGATGTGTTATTGATGCATGTATACATGTTATTTGAAGTTATTATGGGCTTAGATGTGTTTGAAATCAATTTCCAGCTTTAAATATTTGTTGGTTCGAAATTGGTTGGAGCTAGAAGATGAAGAAAAGTTACAGGTCTGGGCTGGAAACCACGTGACGCGACATGATGCGTTCAAGAGGGGAATGCACCGTGTTTACTTCGTATCCGAAGTCTAGGTCGGTTTGTTATGAGGCACTCAAAGCCTCCATGCGAAGGGGCCGTTTAAAGCCTCTCTGCGAAGTGGGCTGGTCAAAGCGCGACGCGATGCGTCAGACTGTTAGATGTGATGCATCCGGCAATTTTCAGGATTTGGAGTTTTATTTGTTGGATCTTTTTGGATTGCAGTTTATGTGTTTCTGTTATATGGATTTATTATGAGTATTTTGATATAAATATATGTGGGTATATATATTTATGAATCAGAAACTAATTTCGGTGTTGTTGTGTTTTCAGGAAATACCAAGGATCAGTGATATTAGATATCTGAGTGCAGCGTTTAAGAACAAGAGGTGAGTGGATTTAAATGCACGGTTGATAAAAGGTTATTATTGTGATTGATGTGATGCATATGATAACTGTTTAGTCTGATAATGCATGACTGTTTATGTGTTACTTGATCAGGATAAGAATTGTGTACATGATTGGTTGGTGAGTATTTGGTTCTGTTAGAGACTAGCTAGGCGAGTAGTTCTACTGTGCTCGTTTGATATTTTGTCGGTGTAGTTGTTGACCTTGTAATGCTTGTGTTGTTCGGAAGGGAATTCAATTGTGTCAATTAGCAGAGGGCTAACGGTAAACCTTTGCTTTGGCCCGCATTAGTTGCAGGTTCGGCAGAACCGCCGGTCCTCCGGACTCCCCTGGATTAGTGTGGCTTGGTTTCCATGCCTGTTATTGATTGTTGTTGTTTGCTGTTGTGATTTAGCTTCCTCTCACATAGCTTTGTGCTAATTCCCTATCGTTGAACTGTTTGCAGGTTCAGATTTTGTTGCTGAGTTTTTTTGTTAGAGGAAAGATTGACCAGCACTCTGATATATGTTTTGAAACGAGTCATATTATGTTTTGTTACACAACAGATGCTTTCATGGATGTATTTGTAAATATTTGTACTTTATGTAGACTACAATCTGATTATGCTTCCGCATCGAGTTTAAAAAATTGCTTAGGTTTTGCGGTGTTACAATTTCAAGTGGATATAAAGTGTTCTAAATGCATGAATGCATGTTATTAGATGTTTAAATATGTTTTTAGTAAGATTTGGTAAGTTGTTGAAGTGTGTATGCTTACTTCTGAAAGAGGATGATTCTTTAGAAGTAGAGATAGATGATATATATTATCTGAATCGGGAAATTATTTGATATTGATGTTAGAAAATGATATGATGGTACGTATGTGATACTTGAAATAATGTGAATTGGGCATGAAATGTTAAAGAAAGAAAGTTTCTAGATTAGTTAAATTGTATGCTATGCAAAGTGTTGTAAGATTGTTTTGCAAACGGTATTAGTATATGTGCATAGATATGCTATGTTTGTATATGTACATTTATATTTGAGTTGTGCAAAGAAGAGGGTAAGAGAATAAATTGTTGAGGATTGGAAGAAATTGGTGTCAACCAAGGGATGTTTTGATAAAGTATATGACTGAGATTATGAGTATTGTTATTAAACCTAATGAGTAAAGGTAATCTATAATAATGAATGATGAATCTGATGGGATTATGGTATGTTGAGATAGTGTATCTGATGAATCAATATATGTTATTATGCTTTGGAATTTGAGAGATGGTTTATGTCTTGCAATAGTTAAATATTCCTGAGAGGAATGATTCAACTCATGAATTGGAGATTGCAGCAGATGCGTTTATATTGACTATGTGAATGAGAGATTTGAATATTATCTCGGAGGGATAATTGATGTTAGACATGTGGAAATAGGAGAGCGTTTATGACGATAACCCTGGAATTATGCGAATTAATGTATACTTGACATGATGGATGGAATTAAAATTTCCCTTACTGGAAGTTGATGACTTAATGATTGAAAATTAACAAATACGAGGAAGAGATGGATTGCTACAGATTGAGTAAGTTTGAGATGTACAGAATTGTTTGGGTAAAAGATATAATTGATATCTAATTACAAGGAGTTATATATGTGAAAGAGCTAGTTAAATAACAGTTGTGATTTGTGAACTGAAGATACATGTGATTTGAAGAATGACAGATTGAATTTATTAGGAAACGAGGAAGAGAAAAGGGGAATATAATGGCCTAAGCATATGGAATGAAGACTTGCAGATGTTATGTATGAATTGCCTTTGCCTGCAATTGCCTTTGCTAGGAAGTACCTTTGCTTGGAATTCGAAATTTAATTTGAACAAGGCTTATGAAGCTAAACTGTCAGTGCACCTGGAAGGGCTAAAATGTATAATGCTAGAAATGTATTGTTTAGATAACCTACTAAGAAGAGTAAACATGATATAATTCGTGGGAATATGTCATGATAGAGTGTCAGAGATTTATAAACTAATGAGATAATTTAAGATATCATAATGATAGTGATAACAAGTTACGATGGAGTTGACGTCTAAACACGATGGTTAATTATATGTGCACGTGGTGAGACCTGTACGTATGGTTTACGAGATGCGTACATGGTTAGGGGTCAGCTATCGTATGTTTTGGGCTGGGCTATCTGCTATTGGTTGCACAGTTCTTGATCTTCTATGCATTTGTTACAACAAAAGGGTTTAACTGTACCAAGTAGCAAATAGCTATCGGTAAACCTTTGCTTTGGCCCGCATCGGTTGCAGGTTCTGCAGAACCGCCGTTCCTCTAGAGGTTGGATTGGTTTGTGATGATTGTTTGATCTGTTTGAGATCTGTATGATCAGATTGTGATTGTTTGTGCTTGTTGTTGTTAGTTGCTTGTTTGTAGCTTCCATTCACTTAGCTTTGTGCTAATTCCCTCGGTTGATTGCTTTTTGCAGGTTTGGCTGTTTAGCTTTGTTTGTGGGGAAGGGAAATTTAACCAATGCTCTGATATTATGTTTTGAGAAGAGACGAGCCGTATTTGATAAATATTTTTGTAACACAACTTGATGTAATGTTTGTGAATAGTACTCTGTATTTTGTGTGTTTGTTTAAATGAAATTAGTAAACGCTTCCGCAGAAAATTTAAAAAAATGGCTTAAGATTGACGGTGTTACAAGTTGGTATCAGAGCCTTGGTTCGGTGATGCAGGCACGGCTAGAGTGTTGCATTCCCAAATCTTGGCTCGTGTTGGGTCAAACTTTCCTTGGGGAATTAGAGTGAATTGGTGAAGTTGTTTGTTAGTTAGTATGTTATGTACTAACAGTTTATCTAATGAGATTGTGAGATGATGTGATTGTACAAATATGGCTGACAGAGATACCCCTGCTAATCCTCCTGTGACCTAAACGGTGGTTGAGACTTCAATGATTGATACTGTGGATATGACAAATCATGTGGGTACTTCAGGTTATGAACAGGAAAATGATCGAGAGGGATATATTCGCAAATTAGAAAATGAACTTCAGGAATTCAGAGATATAGTTCGTGGTATCAGAAAAGAGAGGATTAATCAGAGTATGTCATCACAGATACCAACAACTGTTACTACCTAATCTACTACCTTGCCGGTTACCGTTCCGTTTCCTCCGGTAACGCAAGTGACTCAACAGTTTTTTTTCAATCCTCTTACTTCACAGGGAGATTATCCTTTTGGATATCCGGGATTTAAACAATCCTTGTTTGTATAAACAAATTTTGGATTGTAAACCATCGAAATATCACGGGAGTACCGATCCGAACGTGACTTTGAATTGGTTGCGAGAAATGGTAAAAGCTCTTGATGCGTGCAATTGCAAGGATAAATTTAGAGTTAAATTTGCGACTCGTATGCTTAAAGATGATGCAATGGTATGGTGGGATTCAGTAACCAGACATTTTACTGAGGAACAACCAGAGAATATTACTTGGAATCAATTTCAAGAAAGTTGTGCGAGCAATATTGTAGCTCATTCGAGATTGTAAAAATCAAGAAATAGTTTATGGATTTGAAGATGACAAGAGACATGACGGTAGACGATTTGATTAAATAATTCAATGAGAGACTGCGGTTTGTGAAACAGTGGGTGCCTGATGAGGCATCAAAGACACAACATTTTGTGGGAGCTTTGCTTCCAGAATATCGAAGTACTACTAAATGGGCAAATACATTATCACAAGCGTTTACTTTAGCCAAGTCGGATGAGGGTGATGGAAAGGCAAGGGATAAAATGAATAGAGAATGTATTTCGCAGAAGAAATCAATGATTGAACATGTTAAAGAACCGCAAAGACAGAGTGGGCACAGTGGCCAGAAACAGAAGAATCGAAATAAGAGACCTAAGACAGGTGGGTCTAAACAAAGTTCACAATGGTGCCGCCGGTGTAGATTTGTTCATACGGGGCCTTGCACACCCCAGACTTTGCGTTGCATTCGATCTGGATTGTTCGGCCATGAGATCAAGGAATGTGGTTTCCCTCGGGGTGTGTGTTGGAATTGTCACAAAGAGGGTCATCGTACGAATGAATGTACTGAGAAAAGGAAAATGGGGTCGGGGTCAGGAGTGGATGCAGGTGGGGGATCCTCGTCAGCAGATGAACGAAAGAGAAAGAACCCTTCTGTACTAGAGGGTAGAACTTATGATATGATGACTGACGATGATGCTAATATCGACGATGATATAACGGGTACGTTTTGCTAACTTTTATATCGGTATGTGTTTTTATTAACTTCAGAGTTAATTATTGATGCTTGATGCCTATGTGTGCTAAGTGTGTATACTTACTTCTGAAAGAGGATGATTCTTTAGAAGTAGAGATAGATGATATATATTATCTGAATCGGGAAATTATTTGATATTGATGTCAGAAAATGATATGATGGTACGTATGTGATACTTGAAATAATGTGAATTGGGCATGAAATGTTAAAGAAAGAATGTTTCTAGATTAGTTAAATTGTATGCTATGCAATGTGTTGTAAGATTGTTTTGCAAACGGTATTTGTATATGTGTATAGATATGCTATGTTTTTATATGTACATTTATATGTTATGTTGTGCAAAGAAGAGGGGAAGAGAATAAATTGTTGAGGATTAGAAGAAATTGGTGTCAACCTAGGGATGTTTTGATAAAGTATATGACTGAGATTATGAGTATTGTTATTAAACCTAATGAGTAAAGGTAATCTATAATAATGAATGATGAATATGAAGGGATTATGGTATGTTGAGATAGTGTATCTGATGAATCAATATATGATATTATGCTTTGGAATTTGAGAGATGGTTTATGTCTTGCAATAGTTAAATATTCCTGAGAGGAATGATTCAACTCATGACTTGGGAGGGATAATTGATGTTAGACATGTGGAAATACGAGAACGTTTATAGTGATAACCCTGGAATTATGCGAATTAATGTATACTTGACTTGATGGATGGAATTAAAATTGCCCTTACTGGAAGTTGATGACTTAATGATTGAAAATTAACAAATACGAGGAAGAGATGGATTGCTACAGATTGAGTAAGTTTGAGATGTACAGAATTGTTTGGGTAAAAGATATAATTGATATCTAATTACAAGGAGTTATATATGTGAAAGAGCTAGTTAAATAACAGTTGTGATATGTGAACTGAAGATACATGTGATTTGAAGAATGACAGATTGAATTTATTAGGAAACGAGGAAGAGAAAAGGGGAATATAATGGCCTAAGCATATGGAATGAAGACTTGTAGATGTTATGTATGAATTGCCTTTGCCTGCAATTGCCTTTGCTAGGAAGTACCTTTGCTTGGAATTTAAAATTTAATTTGAACAAGACTTATGAAACTAAACTGCCAGTGCACCTGGAAGGGCTAAAATGTATAATGCCAGAAAGGTATTGTTTAGATAACCTACTAAGAAGAGTAAACATGATATAATTCGTGGGAATATGTCATGATAGAGTGTCAGAGATTTATAAACTAACGAGATAATTTAAGATATCAGAACGATAGTGATAACAAGTTACGATGGAGTTGACGTCTAATTTACTATATGAGAAGGAATTTGGATATGTCACGAGTGATTATTGATTGATTAGTAAAATCGCTTGTATTTTATCACCAGTGGGATAGCGTCTGTTGGGTAAATTATATATTAACGAGATGATTCAAAGGTATGATGTTTTATACGTTGAGACTTCTGATGGAAGATTGAAATGTATTGAATAAACTTCTAAATAAATTTACAACAAGAATTGAGACGTGAAATGAGCATTACGACTGAATCCTCATTGGATGGTGGAGTAGAACGAGTTGTGCAGATTTATATGAGAATGAACTTGTGTATGTGTTGGATTTTGATGATTCGTGGAATTCATAAGCAAATTAATTAGATTGGCGTGATGTGGTTTCTATCAAGTGGATGTTAAAATGTCAAGTGTGAGTCGTTATGTGAATATTAGAGTAATGTACTAACATGTTAATTGGAAGTAAGAAGAAAGCGATATGTGAGTATTTTATATGACAGATAGTGAATGAAAGGTGCGTGAAATTTGTTAATTGAGATAAAAAGGGTACTGTGAATAAGTATTCAAGAGATATGTTGATATTGTCTAAATGCGTGAATGTGAAAGAAAATGAGTTGAAAGACAGATTTATCAAGATCTATGAGTTATATGTTAAGTTGAATGTTGAATTGAAGAAGAATTTTGAAAGGGAAGTTGTTAAAATTCTGATGTTTGCAAGATGAGAAGAATATGGAGAAAGGGAATTATGTATTTTATAGTAAGATGTATATGCGATACAATTGAATTGACAATCAGAAACGAATGAATATGAAAAGTGGATATTCCGTATGATGTGTGCTATAGTATTCCGAGGATGGAATCCTCTTAAGGAGGGAAGATTTGTAACACCCGCAAACCCGGGCTAGTTAGTAGCGGGTTAGCGGTGAGTTTTTATTTGTGTTATTTGAATTTAATTGGTTATTTAGAATTAATTAAATTAATTCTATGAATTGAATTAAATATATATATATATATATGTATATATATGTGTACTGGAATATGAAAAGAAAAGAAAATGAAGAAAAGTTATGTATGGATGTATGTTATGTGTATACTTGAAAGAATGGATAGGAAGACAAGTGCCACCTCATGCTTGTGACTATATGATTAAAAGTTTACACGTGTGGGTACATGGACATATTAGAAACATTTCATTTAGTATGGCTGGTGAAATTGAAGTGTGTGTGTGTGTGTGTGTGTGTGTGTAAACCTGCAATCAAAGAAACCTCTCAAAAAGCAAGAAACTTGGAAATTGGAAGTTGAAGAATTTGTGATTGTTAATTCAAGAAAAAGGTTAGAATATGTTCATAACACATATATGATTATCTTGGCATGTTTTTATGTTGAAATACATGGTTATATGAGGATTCACCATTGATGGAGCTTGAAAGCTCAAATTCAAGTGGGTTTTGATCATTTCTTGTTAAATCATGGATTTGAAGTGTTATAAATGCATGAATGCGTGTTATTAGATGTTTAAATATGTTTTTAGTAAGATTTGGTAAGTTGTTGAAGTTCTGGAAATTGGCCATGGAGACTTTAGTCGGTTGTACGTGAAGAAGAAGATGATAAAAATCTGGAATATTGAATGTCGCGGCGCGACACCCCCTTAGGTAGCGGCGCGATCCTTGAGTTCGCATTTGAAGAGAGTTTGTTCGAAACAGAAGACTTCTCATTCGAAGTTGTACCGCTCGAAAGATTGTCGCGACGGGTTTAGGGTCTCGACGCAACGCGTTGGCTTTGCATTTGAATTGGGGCGGTCGAAGTCATTTCGCATTCGAAGATAGTCTGCTCGAAGGTGTGTCGCGGCACGACACATAGGTTGGTCGCGGCGCGACCAATGAATTTCAAGAATGAAGTTTTTGGTTGATTGATTGTTTTGATGCGTGATTGTTCGAGATTATATGTTAATTATTTATATGCTATTTATGAGCATTTGAGATATAAATATATTTGTGAATATATATATTTATGGATTGAGATTGATTTCGGTTTGTTGTGTTCTCAGGAACTACGAAGACTCAGTGATATTAGACAACTGAGCAAACGGGATCAAGAACTGAGGTGAGTGGAAGTGTACTCACGAGTGGTGATGGTGGTATATGCATAATTTGGGTTATTGATTTTCCATGATAGACTGTTTAGTCTGATTTGCCATGATAGACTGCTTAGTTTGATTTGATATGACAGATTGCCTAGTCTGATTTATGTTGTTAGATTGTGTTGACTACCTTTGTTGGTAGTTGATTGTTGCTTGTTGTTTGAGATCTCTTGGATTGTTGGGCGGCCAGTGTACATGGTTAATTATATGTGCACATGGTGAGACCTATACATATGGTTAACTGGATGCGTACATGGTTAGGAGTTAGCTATCGTATTTTTTGGGCTAGGCTATCTGATATTGGTTGCACAGTTCTTGATCTTCTATGCATTTGTTGCAACATAAGGGGTTTAACTGTACCAAGTAGCAAATAGCTATCGGTAAACCTTTGCTTTGGCCCGCATCGGTTGCAGGTTATGCAGAACCGCCGTTCCTCTAGAGGTTGGATTGGTTTGTGATGATTGTTTGATTTGTTTGAGATCTGTATGATCGGATTGTGATTGTTTGTGCTTGTTGTTGTTGGTTGCTTGTTTGTAGCTTCCATTCACTTAGCTTTATGCTAATTCCCTCGGTTGATTGCTTTTTGCAGGTTTGGCTGTTTAACTTTCTTTGTGGGGAAGGGAAATTTGACCAACGCTTTGATATTATGTTTTGAGAAGAGACGAGCCGTATTTGATAAGTATTTTTGTAACACAACTTGATGCAATGTTTGTGAATAGTACTCTGTATTTTGTGGGGTTTGTTTAAATGAAATTAGTAAACGCTTCCACAACAAATTAAAAAAAATGGCTTAAGATTTACGGTGCTACACAGGTGTATAGCCATGCCATGAGCATAGCTATGCACAAGAACAGTGACAGGGTATATAGCGAGCTGTGTACCAATAGTAGTTAGGATAGCCTACACCCGTGAGGTGTAGATAAGCTTGGTACATAGGATGCTTAGGTACGTGTAAGCGTAGCTAGGTGTGCAGGAAAGTGGAAACGGGTTTATTGAGCTCTTTAAACCCAAGGAAAGGTCTCAGGGGCTTGGCTACACGTGAGGTGTAGACATACACCGGGACAAGCTAACAGTAACAACCGCTGGAGATAGGCTACACCGTGGTGTAGATAAGTCCCAAAATAGAAACAATTTGTGCAGGATTGTAGGTGAAATAGTTTGGATGTGAGACATCCTGGGGAGATGTTACTCCAGTTATACATTGTTTATGTTCAGTTAGTATGCTTACTAAGCGTTTGTTTATGATTCAGTTTAGTATGTTGCAGGTGACACAGGTTCCAGCAAGGGTAAGGCCCTAGTGCAGTGATCACCTAGATAACTCCTGGTTTTCAAGAGGCAAACTTTTCACACTACTTTTGTAAAAGTTAGCACATGTGTACATAAAAAATGTATTTTTGTGAAACTCTGCTAGTTTTTGAGGTGCTAACACTAGAAATAATGTTTTAAGTCAAAAATCTGAAAAGTGGTGTTACGGTGTTTTAAAATATTATTTGATATGATTAAATTAATTGAAATCATTATAGGTAAGTAGTTAATTACATGACTTAATTAATTAGTATGTATATATATATATGCATGCAGGTATGTACGTATGCATGTATAAGTGAATAAATGGAAAAGGTTTGTATGAGATATTTGTTTAACACCTCATGCTTAGATATATGAGTTAGTGTGCACATGTATATGTTGAGAGTTTAGACTATCACCTCCTCATTTGAAACAAAATTTGAAAGGTGTTGTGTGTGTTTGCTATGGGAAGAAGAAACCAAGAACTTGCTAACTTGAAAGTGAGATTTGAAGATTTTGTATTGATAAATTCAAACTATAGGTTAGGTTTTGATTCCACTATGATTATGATTAGATTGATGATGTTTTTACTGGGTTTTATGATTATACATGAAGAATCACCATTGATGAGCATGAAGCTCAAACTTTCCAAATGGGTTTTGATTGTTTTGATGATTAAACATGGATTTGATGTGTTATTGATGCATGTATACATGTTATTTGAAGTTATTATGGGCTTAGATGTGTTTGAAATCAATTTCCAGCTTTACATATTTGTTGGTTCGAAATTGGTTGGAGCTAGAAGATGAAGAAAAGTTGCAGGTCTGGGCTGGAAACCACGTGACGCGACACGATGCGTTCAAAAGGGGAATGCACCGTGTTGACTTCGTATCCGAAGTCTAGGTCGGTTTGTTATGAGGCACTCAAAGCCTCCATGCGAAGGGGCCGTTTGAAGCCTCTCTGAGAAGTGGGCTGGTCAAAGCGCGACGCGATGCGTCAGATTGTTAGATGTGATGCATCCGGCAATTTTCAGGATTTGGAGTTTTGTTTGTTGGATCTTTTTGGATTGCAGTTTATGTGTTTCTTTTATATGGGTTTATTATGAGTATTTTGATATAAATATATGTGGGTATATATATTTATGAATCAGAAACTAATTTCGGTGTTGTTGTGTTTTCAGGAAATACCAAGGATCAGTGATATTAGATATCTCAGTGTAGCGTTTAAGAACAAGAGGTGAGTGGATTTAAACGCACGGATGATAAAAGGTTATTATTGTGATTGATGTGATGCATATGATGACTGTTTAGTCTGATAATGCATGACTGTTTATGTGTTACTTGATCAGGATAAGAATTGTGTACATGATTGGTTGGTGAGTATTTGGTTCTGTTAGAGACTAGCTAGGCGAGTAGTTCTGCTGGGTTCGTTTGATATTTTGTCGGTGTAGTTGTTGACCTTGTAATGCATGTGTTGTTCGGAAGGGAATTCAATTGTGTCAATTAGCAGAGGGCTATCGGTAAACCTTTGCTTTGGCCCGCATTAGTTGCAGGTTCGGCAGAACCGCCGGTCCTCCGGACTCCCCTGGATTAGTGTGGCTTGTGTTTCCATGCCTGTTATTGATTGTTGTTGTTTGCTGTTGTGATATAGCTTCCTCTCACATAGCTTTGTGCTAATTCCCTATCGTTGAACTATTTGCAGGTTCAGATTTTGTTGTTGAGTTTTTTTGTTAGAGGAAAGATTGACCAGCACTCTGATATATGTTTTGAAACGAGTCATATTATGTTTTGTTACACAACAGATGCTTTCATGGATTATTTGTAAATATTTGTACTTTATGTAGACTACAATCTGATTATGCTTCCGCATCGAGTTTAAAAAATTGCTTAGGTTTTGCGGTGTTACAATTTGGTATTAGAGCTGTGATTTAGCGATGCGAGCACAGTTAAAGTGTTGCATTCCCAAATCTTGGCTCGTGTTGGGTCAAAGTATCCTTTGCGGGAATTAGAGTGATTAGAGATGCTCTGTGGTAGTTAGTATTCTTTGTACTAACGGTTTATCTAATGATTTTGTGAGATGATGTGATTGTATAGATATGACTGATAGAGAGATCCCTATCCTTCCTCCTGTGACCGAAACAACGGCTAAAGCACCAACAATTTAGAATGTGAATATATCTGATCAGGCAGGTACCTCAGGACCTGAACATGAAGATGATCAAAGTGAGTATATCTATAAACTTGAGACTAAATTATTAGATCTACGAAACACTATTCGTAATTTAGAGCACCAGAGGCGGGCACAAACTTAACCAATCTAAATTCCTACTGCCATCACATCATCAAGGACTTTGCGAGTGTCGATTATGTTTCCTATAGTGACACAAGGAACGTAACAACCGTTCTTTTACCCGTTCACATCTCAAGGAGCTTTTCCTTTTGCTTACCCCGGATTCAGACAACCATGCACGTATAAAAAATTCCTCGACTACAAACCATCAGAGTATAGTGGAAGCTTTGATCCAAATATTACCCTTAATTGGTTACGGGAGATGGTTAAGGCGTTGGACGCCTGTAATTGTGAGGAAGAACTGAAAGTGAAATATGCAACAAGGATGTTAAAAAGGGATGCTATGGTTTGGTGGGATTCTCTTGCTGGGCATTTCACCAAGCAATAACAAGAAAACATCACGTGGGATTAATTCTAGGAGAAACTCTGTGAGCAATACTATAGTACGTTTGAGATTGCTAGGATCAAGAAAAAGTTTATGAACTTGCAGATGACTGGGAATATGTCAGTCGATGATCTGATTAGACAGTTTAATGAGAGATTGCGATTTATGAAACAATGGGTGCCTGATGAGGCATCGCAGATTCAACATTTTGTGGGGGCTTTGCTCCCTAATTATTGTAGTGCTACCAGGTGGGCGAGCACATTGTCACAAGCTTTTACCTTCGCTAAGTCGGTTGAAGGTGACATTAAGGCAAAGGAGAAAATGACACAAGATAGGATTTCTAAGCAGAAATCCCAGTTAGAACATTATAATAATCAACAAAGGTATGGAGGGCAGATCAGTCAGAATTAGAGTAATCAAAATTGTAGGCCTACGTCTGGTAGGCCTAATCAGAGATCACAATGGTGTGGCAAGTGTACGTCTTTCCACACGGGACCTTGCATACCCCAAACTTTGCGTTTTTTCAGATGTGGACAGTTTGGGCATCAAATCAAGGATTGCTAGTTTCCAAAGAATATTTGTTGGAACTATTTAAAAGAGGAACACCGAGCGGGTGGGTGCCGTTCTGAGAAAAAGACAGGATCTGGGTTAGGAGTCGGAGTGGTTGGGGGATCCTCTTTAGCAAGTGGACAGAAAATAAAGAACCCTTCTACGCTAGATAGTAGGAAGTTCAGGATGACGGTAGATGATGATACCACTACCGATGATGTTAACACATGTATGTTTTGATAAACTCTATACCTGTATGTGTGTTATTTAACTTTGGAGTTAATTGGTGTTTTATTCTATGACTTTATGTGCTAAGTGATAGTGCTTACTTCTGATGAGGATGATTCTCTAGAAGTAGAGATAGTTGATAGTAAATGTTTTCTTAATTATTGATTTATCTGATTTTTATTTTAGAAAGCAGTGTGATGTTAAGTATGTGAAACTTAGATTGATGCGAAATAGGTATGAAGTACCATAGGGAAATGTTTTTAGATTGATTGTATTGCATGTTATATGATGTATTGCAAGACTTGTCTTGCATTCTATGTTAGAATATATATATTTATGTTTGTACTAGAAAGAGGGAAAGTGGATAATTATTGAAGTTTGGAAGGCTTGGTGATAACAAGAGATGTTTTAGATAAAGATAAAACTAAAATTGCGAGGTGTTATTAAAGCTAATAAGTGAAGATATTCTATGATGATGAATGATGAACAGAAAATGGTATGCCAGCTTATGAAATAGTTGTTTAAGTCAAGCTTTTCTTGTAGAACTACTTGAAGGACTTGAAGAGTTTTGTAGTATGTTGTGATACTGTATATGTCGGTCTGGAATACGACGTTATGCAGTGGGATGGGATGAATAATTGATGCTTTGTGGCAATTGGAAATTCATGAGAGAAATGATTTACTCCATGACTTGGAAATTGCAGCAGATGCGTTTGCATTAACATTGTGAAAATATTGATTATATGGAAAGGTATGTGTGATTGATTTGATTATTAAATGGTGTAGTGAATTCTTATATACAAATGAGTTGAATATGTGACGGATATCATGGTCGGAATGAATCAAAAGCATATGTTTGAGAGATTGGATATTATTTTTGAAAGTTAATTCGGTGACAAATGTGTTGAAATGCGAAAGAATTAGTGATGATAATCTTGGTTTTATATGAATTTAAGATATATTTGACTCAGTGGATAAATTGAAATTTCTCCCTTGGAAGTTTGATGGATAAATAATTGAAGCCATTGAGAATGAGAAAAAGAAAAGAGATTTTAATGGCCTAAACATACGGATTGAAGACTTGTAAATCATGTGTATGAATACCCTTGCTTGGAATTTGGAAATCGTTTTCAACAAACACTTATAAATTTCGATTGCGAGTGCATTTGGAAAGACTAAATTGTATAACGACATTTAAAGCAAAGATTTATGAATCTTTGAGATGATTCGAAGATATGTTGTTTCATATTTAATGATTTTTTATGGAAATTAAAGATATGTTTAAACTTCCAGAAGAGTTTACAACAAAAGTTGGAACGAGAGTTGGGTAGTACAACTAAATTACTACTGGATGGTCGAATGGGACGAGCTATGCAGATATTTGAGAATGTATGTTGTGTTCATTTGTGTTATAGTGTAATGATCCGTGGGATTTATACCTATCTTTGATGAAGTTTGTGGATAGTAACTTTTAACACTTGAATATCAGTATACTATTGGTGAGATGTTATATGATTATCGTTATCGAACTCCAACGTGTTGGTTAAAAGAAAGGAGGGAAATAGTACTTGCGTACAGTGGTATGAAAGATAGAAAATGATTAAATGATTAGTTTGGACCTTCTATCCGAGTTAGTAAGTATTTATGACATGATTGATGCTTGTAATTCACGTAAGTGTAAGGCAAAGGATGAAAGTCAGATTCTCACAGTTTCTAAATTGAAAGTTGATTTTAAGAAGAAATTAATGAAAACCCTGTTGAACACTAAAGATCGCAAAGTGGCAAAACTTTGGTAAGAACCAGATTTTGTGGTAATAATTCGATGGAAACACAATTGGATTATGTTTTAACTTGGTAATAAAAAAATGGATATGAAGAGTTGATACTTCCGTTTAATGTATGTTATGAGATTCCCGGGCTAGTGATTAGCGGTTTGGAGGTATGTATTTACGTGTGTTTTAAAATATTATTTGATATGATTAAATTAATTGAAAACTATTATAGGTAAGTAATTAATTACATGACTTAATTAATTAGTATGTATATATATATATGCATGAAGGTATGTACGTATGCCTGTATAAGTGAATAAGTGGATAAGGTTTGTATGAGATATTTGTTTAACACCTCATACTTGGATATATGAGTTAGTGTACACGTGTATATTGTGAGAGTTTAGACTATCACCTGCTCATTTGAAACAAAATTTGAAAGATGTTGTGTGTGTTTGCTTTGTGAAGAAAAAACCAAGAACTTGCTAACTTGAAAGTGAGATTTGAAGATTTTGTATTGATAAATTCCAACTAATGGTTAGCTTTGATTCCAGTATGATTATGATTAGATTGATGAAGTTTTTATTGGGTTTTATGATTACACATGAAGAATCAGTATTGATGAGCTTGAAGCTCAAACTTGCCAAATGGGTTTTGATTGTTTTGATGATTAAACATGGATTTGATTGTTTTGATGATTAAACATGGATTTGATTTGTTATTGATGCATGTATACATGTTATTTGAAGTTATTATGGGTTTAGATGTGTTAGAAATAAATTTCCAGCTTTAAATATTTGTTGATTCGAAATTAGTTGGAGCTGGAAGATGAAGAAAAGTTGCAGGTCTGGGCTGGAAACCACAGGCCGTGTTGAGTTCGAATTCGAAGTCTAGGTTGATTTGTTATTAGGAGCTTGAAGCCTCCATGCTAAGGGCCGCTTGAAGCCTTCATTCGAAGCCCATTCGAAGGCTCCGTGCGAAGTGGGCTGCTTGAAGCCCGACGCGACGCGTCAGGTTGTTAAACGCGACGCGTCCGACAATTTTTCAGGATTTCGAGTTTTATTTGTTGGATCTTTTGGATTTCAATTAATTTGTCTATGCTATATGGGTTTATTATGAGTATTTTGATATAAATATATGTGGGTATATATATTTATGAATCAGAAACTAGTTTCAGTGTTGCTGTGTTTTCAGGCAATCAGTGATATTAGATATCTGAGTGCAACGTTTGAGAACAAGAGGTGAGTGGATGTAAACTCAAAGATGGTAAAAGGTTATGATTGTGATTGATGTGACGCATATGATTGCAATTGATAGACTGTTTAGTCTGATAATGGATGAATGTTTATGTGTTACTTGATCGGGATAAGAATTGTGTACATGATTGGTTGGTGAGTATTTGGTTCTGTTAGAGACAAGCTACGAGAGTAGTTCGGCTGATAGAGGTCAGCTATGCGAGTTGTTCGGCTGGGCTCGTTTGCTATTTTGGCGGTGCAGTTGTTGACCTTCTAATGCATGTGTTGTGCGGAAGGTTCAACTGTGTCAATTAGCAAAGGGCTATCGGTAAATCTTTGCTTTGACCCGCATTAGTTGTAGGTTCGGCAGAACCGCCGGTCCTCTAGACTCCCCTGGATTAGTGTGGCTTGTTTTTACATGCCTGTTATTGATTGTTGTAGTTTACTGTTGTGATTTAGCTTCCTATCACTTAGCTTTGTGCTAATTCCACACCGTTGAACTGTTTGTAGGTTCAGAGTTTGTTGCTGAGTTGTTTTGTTAGAGGAAAGATTAACCAGCACTCTGATATATGTTTTGAAAGGAGCCATATTATGTTTTCTAACACAACAGATGCTTTGATGGATGTATTTGTAAATATTTGTACTTTATGTAAACTACAATCTCATTATGCTTCCACAACAAGTTAAAAAAACTGGCTTAGATTTTGTGGTGTTACAAATTGGCATCAGAGCCTTGATTTGGCGATGCGAGCACAACGAGTAAAAATACCCACATGAATAAAGATAATCGTGATATGTTAACTCGTTATGGGCATACAGAGGTACCAAAAATGACGGATGTTTGTAATATACTACAGGATGGAGCTCAAAAGTCTAAGTTTTTAGTTCATCCTAGCGCGACAAAAATGTGAGGAGATATGAAGATGGATTATTGGTGGTCATGTATGAAGTGGGATGTACCAAAATAGGTGGAAAATGTCTAACTTGTTTGCGAGTGAAAGCTGAACATGAACAACCTCATAGAAAACTAGAACCTTTAGAGATACCGGTGTAGAAATCAGAGTACATGACTATGGATTTGATACAAAACTCCTCAAGAACCTAAGAAATCATGATGCGATTCAATTCATTGTGGACCGGATGACGAAAAGTGCTCACTTTATCGACGGGAAGCTTATTTTGCAGAAAATATGGCGGATAAGAAGTGGTATCGAGGCACGGGGTGCTAGTGTCATGTAATATTCCAAAATTTTATTATGACCTTAATATTGATTAAATATGTGTCTTCATTGTTCAAAAGAATTTGTGTTTCATATTTGTAAAATGATTTATGTTATATCATAGTTAAATTGGGAATTTATTGTTTTAAGGGCGATTTTAGTTATTTAATGATATTTGGCTATGAACTACAAATAGTAATGCACAAAGTGTAATTGATTAAAGCTTCAAATAAGTGGAATTATAGATGATATGAGTTAAGTGTTATATGTGTGAATTGGATGAAACTTTAAGGGTTAAAAGTGTCAAACAATTAAAAATTGATGGGTTTAAGGTGTAATTATGTGTGTGTATGTAGGGGTCAAAGACCCCAATTGTGGCTGTGGAGAAGTCAAAGAAAGAGAGACAAAGAGAAAGTCCTAGAAACTTCTTCCAAAAAGGTAAGAAGATAAATCAAGAGAAGATTGATAGTGTTTATGCTTGGATTTAAGGTTTTGGTGTTTGAACTTCATATTCTTTACTCTTGTAGTTTAATTTGGGCTAAGAAAGCTAGACAAGATGAGTGTTGATCCAATTAAGTTATATAAATATTTTGTGTTAGATTTTAGTAAGAAATGTTGTATTTGAAGTTTAATTCTTGATTTGTGTTTGAATATGTGATTGATGTAGCAAATGGGTTAAAATTGGATAAATGGTGAAATTAGGGTTTGAATAATCAAGAATATGTTATGTGTTGATGTTATAGTGTTTTCTGGTTTTATTTGAGTCATTAGATGCTGCATATAAACTTTGGTTTCAAAAGGTTTGAGTTTTGGCCGATTGAACACAAGAAAAACAACAAAAGGTTATTGTTCACGAGCGGCAAGCGGCACGAGATTGGGGATTGATTCTATTCATTATAGGGGGATTAAATGAAGTCTTTAAGACCTGAAAAAGGTGTCTAAGCATGATAATGAGCTCATATTCTTAAGAGATCCTGATTTTGGTTAACCTATTCAAGTTAACCTTGTGTTTTGTGATGCTATTGATCAAGTGTTTAAGCTTTGGTTTGGTTAGGGTTGTGATCCTCATCACACCCTCAGGTGAGTACACCCTGCGGATACCCAACTCTTGTTAAAGCTTATAAGTCATCATAAATGTGTTTATATGTTTGGAAAATGTTTTATGAAACTTATTGAATCTAAGGATGTGGAAATTGTGGATTTATTATATGATGGGTTTTAACAATAGTTTTCCAAGTAAGACCAATGCTCCATTTAGGAGAAGGTCTATGTTAATGTTGTTCTTGTACTTGATGGTTTCTTAAGACATGATACTCCATATAGGAGTGAGCTTTGATATTGTAACAACACATATTGTTTTAAGTTAAGGAAATTATGCTTACTCTTAAGTGTATGTTATGGGCATTGAGATGTCAAATGTGATATTGTTTGTTGAGCATTTATGCTCAAGAGTTATGAGTTATGAGACACATATGTGGTTATTGTTAAGCTTAAACAATTGAGTTTACTTGGCCTTTATTGTTAAGCTTAAATGATTGAGTTTTCCTGTGTTTGAGATATAGTGCTTTGAAAGATTAAAGGCGGTTCAAAGTAGACAGAAGAGTTATGCTGATAAGCGAAGGTCACCACTCAAATTTCAAGTTATGGATTTTGTGTTATTAAAAGTTTCCCCGTGGAAAGGTGTCATACGATTCTGGAAGCGGGGAAGCTGAATCTAAGATACATTAGACCCTTCAACTTTATTGCTAAAGGTAGCTGATCAACTACGATTACCATAGAAACTACCCAAGATTAATGCACAATACGTTTCATTTTTCGTATCTTCGGAAGTGTTTGGTATTCGAATCGACATACGTGCCTTTACAAGAACTCACAGTAGATGAGAAGCTAAACTATGTTGAGAGACCTAATACAATATTGGAACGGAAAGTCAAACAGCTGCGAAATAAACAGATTGGAATGGTCAAAGTATAGTGAGAAATCCATAAAGGTTCGGTGTATACTTGGGATCCGGAGGAGGAGATGAGAAAGAATTACGCTGCATTATTTGAGTGAAGATTTCGAGTAAGAAATCGTATTTAAGTGGGGGAGAGTTGTAATACTCGTTTTTCTTTTTAAGTGTAATAATACTTTTATAATAGTGAATTACTATAATTTCTAAAATGCATGCTTAATTTATGATAACCTCTAGATAAGGAGACTACTTGTCACCATTTAGAAAGTAGGGGAGGGTGTTTATACCAAAATTAGGGCACAAGGCCCAAGAATCATAACTGTAACCGCTTTGATCAATTTGAGAAAGTGTGTGTGTTTGTGTGTGTTGTGGGTGCAAATCGTGAACCGAAGGAAGGAAGATGAGATTGAAATCACATCAAAATGTTTGGAAACTTTGTGGTAATTGTCAGGTAAGATCCCTTGTAACTATACAATCGTTTATGTATCAAATTCCTGGCAATTGATTAAGATTTGGTAGGATTTAACTAGTTTCTGGCTGTTCAAACAAAATGAGGAAAACTAAGACTTTAAATGTAACTTTGGATATTTAAATCAAGTTAAAACATCAATTAATCATTAGGGATTTGTTTATAGGATGTTTGAGAACTAATGCAATTAGAACTATATGATTTGATTAATATGGGTTAAGTTTAATTTTGAAATGATCGACTGGGTACCAGTGAATCGAAATGTTCTTAGTGAATTGATAATCAGATTATAAAAGGGGAATCGAAAAACCCTTGAATTGTAAATAAATTACAATCGCACATGACTTGGAATTTGGAACCAATTGAAAACAGTAGTACATGTATGAATCGTAAAATGGATAAAGGGTTGAGTCGAAAACCACGATGTGTGGTTTTAGAATCGAAAACCTTTGTAAATATATGTGAATAGAAAACTGGGCCTATATGTGAATAAAAAACTTGGCCTATATATGTGAATCGGAAATAAAGCCAACTGTAAACCTAAACGAGGTGAAATTGTAAATGGAATTGAAAGAATCGTAAATTAAGTTGAGTGTTGGGTTTTGAGAAATCCAATAGTATGACAATGTGTTTAAGGTTTATGGCCTTAAATAATATCTGATATGCTGGGAACCTTAACTACAGGTGATTGCTGGTAGATGCATATCTTCCAGAGACTTAACTGATACTGTTGTGTCGCAATCAGGTGAGTTACACTAACTTGCTTATTACATTAGTGTGAATTATGCATGTTATGTATTTGTGACTGTGTAACTAATGTGTTTATGTATGAAGTGAAGGGTTGTGTAATATGTGGTGAAAACACAACTCGGACGCAGTTAGACATGTGTGACTCTTAGTACGGCTTGGATAGTCAACTGTGATCCAAAGTGTGAAATTGTCATCAGTGCACTACTTCGGTATTATATAGATGATTTTGTGGTATGTACATACCTAGTGTGATATGTAAGTTGTGTGCTCGCTAAGCTTTATGCTTACTATTGTTATTTCTTATCCTTCCAGGACTGGGCCATAGGAAGGCTCTAGCAGTTTGAAGATGGCTCATCCTTCCTAAATGTTTTCCAATGTTTTATCATCTCAAACATAATGGGATGTTATGAGCAATGTTGTAATTAATTACTTCTGTTATCATTTGGAATTGTAATGTGGTGTAGTCCCAAGTGTGCGACCTCATCACAGTTTTGGTGTGAAATGTGTGTAGCCATTTTACTTTGACATTTTATAAAAAATAAATTGGATGTTACATCATGGCGGAGGCCATGATGGTATTGACAATTTGTTTCATAGTACAGGCTAAGATGGCGATGGGTTCACTACAAATGTCAGGGCAATGATGAGAAGGGAGGAGGCGAAGGAAGTCTGGGAAATGCTATTGAGGAAATGGAAAGACAATATTATTTTTGTTTTAAACAATTGGACTATTATCCCTTCTAATAATAAAAAGAAGCATTAAGATCTGTAACCATTAAAATTTAAATGGATTAATTAAGGGTCTAGATCTAGTGTCCTATTTTCACAATTACATATATTCTTATTTGTATATACATACATATATATATATATACATATATATATATATATATAGGAATAGGATCAAGTAAGAGGCATTTTAAAGTAAGAGGGGTAAGAGGTAATCCTATGATGTCATGTGTCTAAAACTAAAAAAGGGCATATTAGACATTTCCAACATTTTCTCTCTCTTCTAGGTTTATGTAAATTAGGTAAGGTCTCTTTTTATAAACTACAACGATCTCAAGAGTTCAACACCATCCTCGCCGCCATCTTCGGAGAATACAACAACTAGAAACCACCCTAGCCACCATCATCAATCCCCCTTCGGCATCACCACCACTTGCGATCACCATCGTTATCAATTCATCTTCCCCTGTCTTTGTTGACATGAACCAGTTTAATCATCACCACACACAGCTCTAGTTTGTTGGAGATTCAATAAACGTCACACGATTACGGTAAGGAACAATCAACTGATTCATCCTCCTCCTCTCTCGTTCTCCCTCTCCCTCTCTCTCTCCCTCTGTGTGTTTACGTGATTATGAAATTTAAGGTTTTAAGCAACCGGTATGTCTGTGTTATGATATGTGCGTGTGCTTTACAATTTTGATTCTGATTTTTAGTCTTATAAACACATGCCTATTCTCTTCACTTGCCTTTGATTTTTAGGGTTTTCGATATGTGTGGGGGATTTTTGTTGTTGATTTGGGGGTGGTTGATAGTGGTAGGTCACCGTGGCCTTGATTTTGAATTCAATATGGTACTCATGGTGGTTTATATTTGTCGCCCTCCCCTCTTTATCGGTATCAACAATTTCGGTATGGGAGAACATTAATGAAGCTTAGGAGTTATTCATCAATTTTGAAGGATGGTTTTGATTCGTTAAGAAACTTTTTTTGCAGATAAAAAATGTGATTCATCAGTTCCTTGTTTATGTTTGTTTTTTTATTTCTTGATTCTTGATGCTTAGGAAGATTCAAGTTGTTAAATCTTGGTAATTTCTTATGTACAAGTTGTTTCATATGTATCAGTTTCAAGATTTTGCATCAATTTCATATGTATAAATTTGAAGATTGTACATCATTTTCTTATCTCGTGAGATTGAACTAATTGAGTTGTTCATCATTTTTGTTGTACCATTTATAAGCGTGTGAATAAAATTTACTTAGTTATTAGATGATGTATCTGATTCTTCATTGTACCAGTTTGAAGAATAAGATTATTTATAATTGTATATTAGATGTTTCTAACTATGTAGCAGCTAATTCTGATTCATTAATTTTATGTATTCATCCATGTGTGTCTCATCTAAATATTGTTCATCATTTTCATAAGAAGTGAAACATCTGGTTTTCATCATTTTTTTAAATTAGGAGTTGTGTTTATTTTTTGATTTCCTAATATGCCCTTATTCTTTATTAAATTGACGGTTACTATTAATTAGATTTTGATAATTTATAATTGACTTTTGATTAAATCCTGTGGCTCAAAATCCATCTTGCAACTCTTCCCTTGATTTAACTAAGTGTGTATATATATATATATATACACTAGCATTTTACCCGCGCAATGCGGCGGTTATGAATACTTTTTTCTTGATAACTTGTACGTTTTTAAAATAATAGTGATTTGTTTTTTTTCTAAATTATAATGTGTTAATGAAATTTTATATTGATGGTAAAATCCAACAAGAATGTTGATCTTATAACTCTATTCTATTTTAACTATATTACTTATTTAAAAATCCATCAATTTTTATAAATTAAGTTTGTATGTTATTTAGATTTAATATTTCTAGTTCTACACAATTTTTAATAGTTAAGTTAAAATATTTATTATATGATAAAATATTCAAAATGAAAAGTTTAATTATTAATATTTTTAATTATTAAGTTAATTTGTATTGATTTGATTTTTTAAATAATCTTTGTTTTGGAAGGTGTAGTTATTAAAATGCTATATAAGATTGTCATTAACTCTATCAAAATAGTTGTTTTATTTAACAGTTTTCATTAATTATAATATTAAGGGTAAATTATTAATCTCAAATTACTTAAAATTAAGAAATTAAGAACACTTAAATGCTTTATAAGATAGTATATATATATATATATACTATATTATAAAGCATTTAGGCCATTGAAATCTCTTAATTTTAAGTAATTTGAAATTACTAATTTACCCCTTATTTAATCTTATAAGGAAACTATTATATAGAGTTAATTAGATTCTTAAATACCATTTTTATAACTAAACCTTTCATAATAAATAATATTTAAAAAGTCAAGTCAATGCAAATTAATTTTCAACCTATATGATATTAAATAGAAATTAAAAATTAAATAAAAAGAATCTTCATAAAAATAATAGTTTTAAAAAATTAATTATCATATAACACATATTTTAATTTAAGTATTAAAAAATACGTATAGCTAAAACTTATAAACCTAATAACATGTCACCTAAATTTATAGACATTTCTAGATTTTTTAAATGACTCGTGTAATCAAAACAAAAGATTTAGTTATAATATTTTTAATATTCTTTTTGTTTCTCATTTTATTGTTTTTTAAAATTAATAAAAGAGTTATAAGGAAAAGAGAAATAAAAGAAATGGAAACATTAGAAAGAAAATAGATACATTGCGAATGAAAATTGTTCAATGTCATTATAATATGTGATATAATAGCTTACGTTATTAAAAACGGACATGTTATCGAGTATAAATTATTTCCAACCGTTACATTGCACGGGTACTATGCTAGTATATATATATATATATATATATAGAGAGAGAGAGAGATTGAATTTTAGGTTAAACCAATTCAAAATCTCAAATATAAGGCGCACATAAGCGCATAGATAATACATGTATGTAAATAATGTTGAAAATAATGATATATATATATATATATTACAACTCACACAGCCCAAACACCGGAGGTAACCGCCGCCGCCGGCTGCCGTCCACCGCCGTTACTTGACGGAGAACTGCCACATTCATATTTTACCCTATATATATGTAATAGAAGTAGGGATTTGTACACAGATGATATACGAAATAAAGCAAGAAACTTTGGTTATTTTTGTCGTTATTGTCATCTTCATACCAACAGTTGGTATCAGAGCTTTGGTAAAGAACCAAAGTTTCATCATCTACGGAAATCACATCGGAGAACTCACCGGAAAATCTCATCGGAGATCTCGTCGGAAATCCAACATTTGGATACTCAGAGGCGGCCGTTAATCAGAGGAAACTACCGCCATTCCGACACCTTTATCGGAGAAAGGGAACTTACCTCATCGGAGGAATAAAGCAGTGAAGAAAAACAGAGGTCGGTGATAAACCGCCATTCGAACAGAAGTCAAGGGCTTCGACCAGAGAATAATCGCTTAAAGCAATCGCACGCCGCCACAAGAAGGGGCTGCAAGTCGATCAAAAAACTCAAAGAAGGCACCATTTTTTTCTTTTTCATCGGAAGTAACAATAGCGCCGCAAGGGCTACTCTCGAAGAAAAGGAAGAAGATAATAAAACCCTATTTTTTCTCTCTCTATTTTAACTTTTAAACTTCTCTTATTATAAAATTTAAAATTCTTTTTTAAAGGAAAACGACGGTTCCTTTTTCTTCAAAAAAAGGTGTTACCATTTTTAATTAAAATCGATATTGTTTTTATAGAAAAAGGAAGAATTACGTTTTTTAAAAAAGAGAAAATTTTATCATAAAAGTTTTTTTAAAACTAATTAAAGTTTTAAAAAAACACAATTATCAATTTCTGTATCAAAAGTTTTAATTAAGATTATTTTTTAAAAATATACGGCCATGTCAGAAAGCGAAGACAGTGAGAAAGGAAGAAGAAATAAAGGTTTTTCAACCCATTTCAGATGCCCTTTGTTAAAATCAACAAACTACACAACTTGGGCAATTCGGATGCAAGTGATTTTGGAAGCAAATCAGTTATGGGAAGCAATTGAGTATGAAGCGACAAACAAAGTCGATGAAGACACAGACAAAAATGCAATTGCCTATATTTATCAAGCATGGCCAGAAGATCAGTTACTTCTCGTATCTAAATACAAGACAGCAAAAGCAATTTGGGAAGCCTTAAGAACAAGACACGTTGGTGTCACCGGTGTTCAACAGGCAAAGTTACAGACACTCAAATCAGAGTTTGAGTTGTTACAGATGAAAGAAAATGAATCGATAGATTCATTTACTACAAAATTGACGAGTATTATCAACAAAGCAGCGAGCTTGGGTTTTACATATGAAGATTCTACTCTTGTACGGAAATTACTGAATGCCGTACCAGATAGATTTCTTCAGATTGTTGCATCTATTGAACAATACTCGGATCTAAATATTATGCCTTTAGACGAAGCAATTGGAAGGCTAAAATCATTCGAAGAAAGATTGAAATTCAAGAAAGAAAAATCTTCGGATTCTCAAGAAGGCTTGATGTACACACAACATGAAGATCGCAACCAAGATTACAAAGTACGTGGTCGTGGGAGATTTAACTACTCGCGAGGACAAGGGAATAACAGATTCGGATCAGAAAGAAAGAACTGAGAATCCTAACAAAATAATTTCAAAAGGGAAGAACAAAGGTCTTTTGAAGAAGATACAAAATACAAATCTCAAATCACGTGCTATCGATGTCACAAACTTGGACACTTTGCCTATGAATGTCCAACCAAACGCAAGAAGCAAGCCAGAGAACAATCAAACCTTGTTGAAGAAGATTTAGAACCAACACTACTCATGGAAACTATTGCCGAGTATACGTCAAAATCGCAGTGAGTGCAAGAACCAGGAATTGCAGTGCAGTGAGTGCAGGATTCAAGTGAAGTTATATGAGACGACTACAAGAATACCAAGTGGAGTTATGTGAGACGACTACACAAAGAACAAATTGGAGTTATGTGAGACGACTACAAGAAGATCAAGAGGAGTTATGTGAGAAGACTTCACAAGAATGAAGATACTATGATTGAAGAAAGCAAAGATATGACTACCAACAATACGGGAGGTCAAACGGCCAACACGAGAGGACGAACACGAGATTCAGTTAGCCAAAGGAGTGAGTCAGTTGGAGCCACCAAAATCAGGGATCATGAGGATTTCAAAATACAATGGGAATTGTGGCAAATGAAGTTCTGGAGAGAACGCAATAGAAGATTCAAGCGTCATCATTCTATGAAGACTCGAAGCAAGATGTGAAGATTGCTGATTATATCATTAGGGGGGTGAATGTTGGAAATAATGATATATATATATATATATTACAACTCACACAGCCCAAACACCGGAGGTAACCGCCGCCACCGGCTGCCGTCCACCGCCGTTACTTGACGGAGAACCGCACCGTCAGAAAACCGTCATATTTTACCCTATATATATGTAATAGAAGTATGGATTTGTACACAGATGATATACGAAATAAAGCAAGAAACTTTGGTTATTTTTGTTGTTATTGTCTTCATACCAACAAATAAGTTGATACTTAAACTTAATACACACCTTTAATGACTCTGGGTGTGTTGATATTATTACTATAAGTAAATATAAATTCAAAAGCAATAGTGCACCATTAGAGTTCTTATTCATGTATAGAACTATTATTTGTTGAAACTTTGATCATACGCATAGCTAACACTTGAACCCCGACCATCATTCATATCTTAATTCCATCTTCAAAGTTGAGAAAGCTCTCTTACATTCATAGGAGATATATCTTGACTGTCTCCATCCAAGAGTCGTTTGGCTATGATAACATTGACTGCATCTGTTGGATGATATGGGTCCCAAAAAACATACTTTGATCTGTCTGGACATACTTTTGATGAAGGTCCACATGGCACTGAACCACCGTGTCTACCACTCACATAACAACATGCAGAATCCCCATTTTCAAAACCTATAATTATTATAAATATAGAAAATTAACCTCTATTAATTAATATGATATGATATGAATTAGTAGTGGTTATTGACAAATTTGATGGATTTACGTATTAGTTATGATTCAATCTTTGTTATGTTCTGTCTCTAACAAGGCAAACGGGTAAAAAAAAGATCGATTAGCTTCGGAATTGGTTAAGATAGATTATTTTTGAAATAATATAAATAATTTTGTCAAATTCACATACTAATTAGTTAAATATAAAATCTTTATATGAATGCTACTGGTCAAGCTAAGTTTCTATATAGGTACTATTGTGAACTCACCATATGATTTGTAACTCTGAATAATATCTGCAAAAATACGATTCACATTTGCGTAAACGAAAACTGAACTTCTGAGAGATCGGTTAAGGTCTTGGAGCAAGCTTTTCAACTCCGAATTGAAGAGTCGAGCTAACTGATTCGCGAAGACTACGCAATCATTCCCTGCAGATGGACTTATATCCCTCAGATATGGAATGCATCCAATTGGTCCTACATTAGCAACCACAATCTTTCTAGCACCCAAATCATGTAGTCTCTACAAATATATCAACAAAGGAAGCAGAAAAACATATGTTTTGGGTTAGATTTTCTTGATACAAACTTTCTAAATATATAAATCAACCAAGAAATACATATGATCCACATATAGTTAATTACCATGAGTTGTTTCCTGTATTTTGAAATCATACTTCCCACAAATGCTTCTGGAGATACTGCTTTTTGTTCAGGTGCTGATAAAATTGGTGTGAGGTAATTGTTTATGAAATCATTCGAACCCATAGTTAGTGAAAATAGAGAATCTGTTAATAATTTCTGTGCTGCATCAAAGCCAATTCTCGAGATTATATCGCGCCTTGTATTCGCAAAGTTGTCTAGTTGCGCATCTAAGTTTATCCTTCCACCCTGCAAAAAAACAACACGAACGACCAACATATGTATCTTAATACAAACTACGTTTAACACCTGTATATAAATACGGACATGATTAAAGTAATTTTAAATGTTTATAGTGTTAATAAGCAGTAACATATATAGTAAAACAATTGTAAAACATATATATAGATATATATTTTTTTTAAATGGGTAAATCTATAAGAAATCACAAATTCATACTTAACATCATTATAAAATTTTTGTAAAACCTCTTTATAATCAAATATGATTTTTCTTAAATTAATCAGTAGTATATATGTTTACATAAATAACCATAAAATAGGTAAATGTATCTACTAAATAATTTAAATAAATATTTTTACTAAGATATTTAATTGTTAACAAACTAAATCAACTAAGAAATAGTATTTAAGAAACAACTTGTTTGAGAAAATAAAAGGGGGTGATTGACGAAAAATTTAAAAAATAAAAAGAAAAGAACATGATTGGTAAAAAATATCTAAAAATAAAATATTGAAATTATAATATATTTTCTTTTAGCTTTGAACTTCTTAATATTGTTATAGATTAATAATATTGAAAAAAAACAAGTATTTTTTTAATTTGATTTATGAGGTTAAGTTTTAAGAATCGAAAATTATTTTAGGTAAATTTTAATTGATTAAGATCATTTCTTATGATAACTCATACCTGCAGATATATCTGTGAATTCGATAGTTAGTTAACAATCGGGTACCCAGAGAAGACTAGACCGGGTAGAGGATAAATTTTATAATCGGAATGAAACTAGAATCAGTCATAATCATCCCTTTCCATCCCTATACCCGTTTATATATGTAAAATAGCTTGCAAGATTTCACTTTCTTGATCTAGAATAGCATATATATATGTGTATATATATATATGTGTGTAGTGAATATTGAAAAATATTGGTAGAGTGCTTGTTTAAGAAGATTTAATATGTTGTAGCAATATTTATGAGCTTCTATTATATATAGAGTAAGATCTACCTTGAAGTTGATGCCTTATCCTTTCTTTTAAAGAATGAAGAATATATAGAATTAATTAAGCAATTTTTTTCCCTTTTTTATATAAATTCACACACTCATTATCTATTTTACATATTTATTTTTACTTAGACTCAAACTCATAATTAATTAACCGTTCAGTTTGGAATCATCTTAATGAATAATGACTATAATTAAAAACTTATAACAAAAATACTTTTCACAAAAATTAAAAATTGAAAAATGAAACCACATTTATCAGAAACAGAAACTTACAAAAATATATCCTGTAAGATTTAGGATCCCTCCACCACCAGAGGCATAATTTACACCTTTAAGTATTACTGGGCCAACTGTAGTTGGAGCCAAGTATGGTGGTGTATAATCCTTGAAACCCAATTCCTGTCCTGAAAAATCAAAATATTGCAACATTTGACTCAATACAAACTGCGAACAGTATTAACTTGCAGATAACAAAATATGCATTTTCATGAATACGAGAAAAAATCGAGTATGATTATACTGATCACTCGCCTAGAATGTCTACTATTGTTCTTCCATTCGTATATCTTCCCGTCGGCTTGCCAAAATCGATCCCATTTGGCGGGTAGTTTGCCTTTGATAGAGATATAATGTAGTTATTGTTGCCTACTTCAACCAAAGAATCACCAAAAACAAAGTTGGCAGAAATTGATTTTGCCAAACAAGTTCTTGACCAGAACAAGACCATCAAAGTTGCAAAAACAACCTTAACCACATCATTTTCACCTATTAGTTTCATCATGAACAAAACTTAATAAACCACGCGATTCTCGTGACAATCAAATCTAAAATGAATATCGAATTATCAAGAAACCAATCAAGAACTCAGATCAAATTTATGGCAACAAAGAAAAATGAATTTCTTAGTTAAAAAATAGACTATTTTCTCAAAAGATTCAGGCCCAAAAAAGCAATGATATGATAGAACCCTTATCGAACAAAGGTGAACTCAATGATCGAAAATCAACAAGGTTTTATGAGGTATTTTTGTTCATATATATGAGTACTTAAACTTTCTTGCTGTTTAGAGGTAAAACACACATAGAATTAAGAAAAACTGATGGAGACTCATCAAATGCTGAATATGAGTCATGTAATTTGATATGAAAATAGGAAGAAACACATACCATTTATAGATTTGTTTGATTCATGAAGTAGAAACAAGTTAAGTGGTTATGAAGATATGACAGACATTAAATTCGGTGGCATTAAATCTGTGACAATTAATTTTACAGCGTAGAAGCCCATTCTGTTCTAGAGCTAAGAAGTCTACATGACAGGAATAAAAAAAGTACGTGCAGTGAATAATTTTGGAAACAACTAAACATGACAATGTTTTACAATTTTATTTATATGTGAAAATATTAAAGACACAAGGCTACTAACTACCTGCAAATGAACCCCGGTGGTATCAGACATGCTAAGTGTCCTATAAGATTGTGGATACAAGTTGAAGGACATGAGTTATACATTATCTTTTCTTTTTCCTTACCCAATACCACATTAGTGTCACATTATTTCCTCTTCCATTTCTTTCTTCCTATCCAAATTAAATGTTATAAATCTCCTTTAAACTCTCTCTACTTTTTTTTTATTTTTATATTAAAAAATTACACGTGTGTGTGATAGGTTGAGAGGGTGAGGGTGGGGGTGGGGGGTGAGGGTTGTGCAGACTTCTTCCATCGAGTGTATATACTCGAACGGTTTATCCGATATTCAACCCAAAAATCACGTAATGGTGTTCCCCTCCCTTACCCAGTACTACCGGATGCAATCGGATGAAGCATAATGAATGGTCTTATGATGAATTTAAAGGTGTAGATTTAATATTAGATTTAGGCCGTATTCAAAGAAAATTTGTCAAATTTAAATAATAATAATTTTTTATTTCAGTATATGGTACATATAAGTATATAACCATAAAATGTTATAATTACCTTAATTATATAGGAGTTATAATATTGCAACACATGCAACAATAACTATCTCCGATACAAATTAAATATTTCTACTATTATTTTAAATTGTTTTATTTTATAAAAATAAAATCCTTAAAGACATTCTCTGTTTTAGACCCACATTTTATAAGGCACTAATAGAAATAGGATTAACAGCGGTTATGGCATTAGCGGCAACGCCCGGCTAGACGAACTAGATGTCACCGTTGTTGCTTGCCTCGCCGCTAACCCCAGCATTCAAGTCTATAGGATGTTGTCGCCGCTAAATCACCACAATTGGTCGTGAATTAAATAAGGGTTTTGTTTTCTCCTAGCCACTATGCACACGCACTTGTTCCTCTCCTCTCGACCGCTCCTCTCCAATGTCTGTCAACGCCCTCCGACCACTCCTCTCCGACTTGTAAATGGGTTTATATATGTCATACGGGTATGAATGAGTCTTTTTTACTTGTAAATGAGTTTATATGTGTCATAAGGGTATGAATTGGTCATTTTGAGTATCAATGAGTCATTTTTACTTATAAACGGGTTTATATGTGCCATTTGGGTATACATGAATGTGTCATTTTTGGTATAAATGAGTCATTCTTACTTGTAAATGGGTTTATATGTGTCATATGGGTATGAATGAGTCATATTGGGTAGGAATGAGTTATTTTTACTTGTAAAGGAGTTTATATGTGTCATATGGGTATGAATGGGCCATTTTGAGTATAAACGAGTCATTTTTAAAAATAAATGGATTTAATAATAAGTGTACCGGTCACTTCATATTTTGATTTATTTTAGTTTGATGTTAAGTTTAGTAATAAATGTAAATATATTTAATTTACAGCTAGATCCCCTTCAAGCAATTTTTAATAACATGGCGTTTAGAGAACAACTTCTTGAGATAGTTCGATTGGTAACAGCCCAAAAGAAAAGTGTGGAGAACAATGATGACGATGATAATAACGATGATGACGAATAGTTCATGTGTTTATTAGTAGGCATGTTTGCATGTGTTAACGAACAACTTAATCAAAATGCTTGTACGTATTCAGATTTATAATTAATTAATTAGTAGTAGTTTGCGGATTTATAAGATGCTTTTACGTAATCAAAATGCTTGTACGTAAACGAGCCCTCGGCATCCCTCGCTTGTAGTTGTTCTTCCAATTGTTCTTGGAGCGCAACGCTACCGTGACCATGTTGGCTTTGACGAGTCCCCACTGGCTCGTCATGACGAATTTCATTCTCCGCCAGGTTGTGGTTAGAGCGATAGATCAAATAGGAGTCGTCATCATGGGGAATACTTCCAAGGATTAGGGCACCACCGCCCGCTCCACCACTTCCTTGTCCAGCTTCAGGCATAGCGTTGTTATTTCTCCATGTACGCACCATTTTTCTTCAGCAACACAACACGATCATGAGTTGAAATTCAGAAAGTTAGCAAAAATCGAAAGGTTCTAAACCAAGTAGATAAGAGAAGAGTCCTATTGGAAACGGTCAAGTAACCCTAAAAGCACTCAATCACACACCTCCCCCCACTTAAAGTCATATTCATTCCTATACGAGTTGATCTACCCATGAGTCTAGGTGCCAGTCTCAGCACTCGGTTCACTCACAGTGTCGCTATGATATCAACTTGTAACACCGTGATTTTCAAGTTTCACCACTTATAAAAACTTATAAATAATAGCAAATACATGTAGCGGAAGTCTTAAACCATTAATGGAAATAATTGTTTTCGCCGTACAGACGATTCGAAATCATACATAATCAAATCACAGTGTTATGACCGCGGTCGTTCAAAAATTGTTATGGAGTTTAAAACCGTACATCAGTTAAACAATCAAATAGTTCATTAGTACCAAACACTAAGTCAAACTAAAGACTACCCTCCTTGCAGAGATCACAACCTCTAAGCCACCAATACAAGTACAAGACACATTTAAAAAGAACAAGTGTCAGCTTACGCCTCGTGAGTCAATAGGAGTTATAACAAAAAACCATAAAAGTATAATCGTAAGTGGAGATATGACATAAAAGCTAATATCACACTTGACCCATTGTGTATTTGATCCGTAACCAATAACCCGCAAATCATATAGTACCGAATGGGTCAAATACTCGCAATTCAATTCATATAATCATCTACACATAATCATGAATCATACCGCATCATAACCACATATATATCGATAAGTTGATCCTAACGTAGAGTCTAAACCCACACTAGATAACCCAAGGTTCATTACTCACGTGCCCAGCAGACCTATGCATCAAGTGGGGCGCAACTTCCACCAAAGGACATAGATCCCAAGAGTATCGCCGCTTTCGTTACTCTAACGGTGCAAGTACAAGTACCGCATTGTCTTTCCAGTACAAGTCCAAACGAAGCCGGCCACAAATTGCAGCTTCTTCTCACACTCTCGTGATGTATGATCTAGCCCCTCTTACCTACACCACTCGAGTATTCGAACAACGAAGTCTCCGCATACCATGGGTCACTATAGTCATCTCAAAAGACCAAGCGACCCGCATTGGCTAACACTTTAATCCTAGAAGGTCAATTATACCTACTAGGCCCGCAAATCTTCAAATGAGCAATACAGTATACTACCCCCGCCCGCTAAGTTCAAACATGCATATAATCGTAATTAATCATATATATAAACCATAGTAAACCGTAATCGATCATAGCATGTGTATCAGGTGTTCAACACAAATTTATCAAGTATTTAACCAATAGCACATAACACGTATCATCAATCAATATATACATATATAACCATCTCTATTTTGAAAATCAGGTTTTGTCTTTGTACTCGGTTTTGTAAGAATCTACTAAACTCACATGAAACAACACGAATAGATCACCTCAAACCTATATTGACAAGCTTAGCTCACGGACCGTTGAATCTTGGTCCTACACGTCCCAAACACTCTTCAAGAACTCCACAAACGAAGCCGATGTCGAAACTTGGCCCGAAATGGCTTCACCATAACACCAAAACCTTACAAACACGTTAGAACGAAGCATCAACACTGAAATACGCTTTAGAGCCTTGGAATGTCTCTAAAATTGGGCAGAGTAACGGTGCATATGTGGAGGAAGGTGTGCAAAAAGGCTGGAAATGAACGCATATATATAGACACTGAAAATGGCCCCATGCATCGCGCCCAAGCACCTAACGCTTCCTGTTCTGCGACATGCAGAAGCTGCCACACGCAACTACCTAACACACGCAACCTCGACACGTCTTCTGCTTCACAAATGCGTCGCGTCATGATCTCGGATTTTCAATAATTTCGACATGGTTGAAAAAGTGGATAACATAGAAATATGGGGCATTTAGCGAGGCTACTAGGGATTGGGTCTCTCTCTTGGGCGGGGCATCAAGTACATCTATCTTTACCGATTAAAAATTTTCAAAACGCTAGAGTAGATCCTTATTTCTCGGCGTTCTATATATAAGCCTATTCAAACAGGGCTTATCCATGAATTTGTCTATTCAACAAATAAAATAGCAGTTCTATCTGTCAATATTTTACTTTTCCTTTTTCTTTTTTTCTGTAAATAATAATAACACTCCATAATTATTATTAATAAATAAACTCCATAAATATTATGTATTTATCGATTAAATAATATTACAATAACTTCAATATTTCCATTAATTCGGGTCGTTACAATTCTCCCCTTCTTAAAAGGATTTTGTTCTTGGAATCTACTAAACAAAAAGTTGGGGATATCTAGATTTCATCTCTTATTCGGTTTCCCAAGTCATATCCCCTCCATGCTTGTTCTTCCATTGAACCTTCACCAACTTGACCCGTTTCTTCCTCAATTACTTAGTCTTACGATCTATGATTACCACTGGTTCCTCTATCAACCGTTTATGCTCATCCACCCGCAGTTCATCTAGGGTAGTAAACTTCGGTCCTCGGCTAGAAACTTTCACGGATAGAAGACGTGGAACACGTTTTGAATACCCTCTAGCTCCGCTGGTAATTCTAACTTGTATGCCTGATCTCCAACTCTTTCAAGTACCCTGACTAATAAATTGTGGTCCAAGTTTACCACGCGTCCCAAATTGTATGATGCCCTTCCATGGCGAGACTTTGAGCATCACTTTATCACCTACTTCAAACGTCTTCGATCTATGCTTTTTATCATAATACTTTTTATATCGTTCCTGGGCTACCCGTAGCAAGCAACCGCAAGTTTACCCGCCGTTATCTGAACTATCTCAGGACCGACAAATTTCTCTTCTCCCGGTTCTAACCAACAAGTAGGGGTAGGACACTTCCCCCCATAGAGCATTTCGTATGGTGCCATATCGATACTCGCATGGTAGGTGTTATTGTAAGCAAACTCCACTAATGGCAGGTGAGTATCCCAACTGCCACCATACTAAATCACACATGCCCTCAGCATGTGTTCAAATGTTTGAATTGTTCTTTTGCTTTGTCCATCTATTTGAGGGTGACAAGTCGTACTCAATTGTACCCTAGTACCAAACTCTTCCGGAAACCTTTACAAAAACCGTGAAGCGAATCGACTTTCACGGTCGGAGACAATGGATAAGGGAACTCCATGCCTCGTGACCACTTCCCACACATATAGTTTAACTAGGTTTTCCAACTTCTCATTTTCCTTTGTTGCTAAGAAGTGAGAAATCTTAGTTAACCGGTCCACGATGACCCAAATCATATCATTACCGCGCTGAGTCTTTGGTAGTTTTGTCATAAAATCCATCCTGATTTTGTCCCACTTTCACTCGGGAATCTCAAGTTGTTGCAGCTCCTCGTATGGTTTCTGACGTTCCGCTTTCACTTGCGAACAAGTAACGCATTTAGCCACATAATTTGATATATCTTATTTCATTCCCGGCCACCAATAACTTGGTTGCAGATCACGAAACATCTTTGTATTGTCCGGGTGTATCGAATACTTAGAGCGATAGGCATCCCACAATAGTTTTTCATGAACCCCACCAACCTTAGGGATCCAAATCCGTCCCTTGAAAGTCTTTAATCCACAGTTGTCTTCTTCATGTAGCAATTTTTGCTTAACCATAACTTCATCTTTCAAGTTTTCATCCTTTAAACCTTTACGCTAAGCTACTCGAATCTGCTCGATAATATCATGTATAACCACCAATCTCAAAGACTTCAGCCGATAAGACGCTCTCCTTACGGCTAAGAGCATCAGCTACTATATTAGCTTTTCCTGGATGGTAGCTAATTTCGCAATTGTAGTTAATCAGCAGTTCCATCCATCATCGTTGCCTGATGTTTAACTCTTTTTGATTCTGGATGCGTTGTAAACTCTTATGATCCATATAGATCATACATCCTGTACCATATAGATAATGCCGCCAAAGTTTCAATGCAAAAACCACCGTTACTAGTTCTAGATCATGAACAAGATAGTTATTTTCAGCATCCTTTAGCTGTCTTGAAGCATAGGCGATAACCTTCCCACGCTGCATAAGGACACACCCCAAACCAGAATAGGATGCCGCGCTATACACAACGAAGTCTTCATTCTCCTTTGGCCGGTAGGGAAAGAATAGGGGCTTCATACAAATGCTTCTTAAGTGTTAGAAATGCTTGTTCCTGTTTACCCGACCATACAAACGGCTCTGTCTTCCTTGTCAACTTTGTCAAAGGCGTAGTTATTTTCGAGAAGTCCTGAATGAACCTCCGATAGTAATCCATCAAACCTAAGAAACTTCGTATTTTGGTATGGATTTTTGGGGTCTCCTACTTTTTAATCGCTTCAACTTTCGCAGGATCTACTTTAATCCCATCCATTCCAACCAAATCACGGAGAAACTGAACCTCCCGCAACTAAAATTCACACTTGGAGAATTTAGCATAAAGATTCTCCTTCTGAATAGTATCGAGAACTTCCCGCAAGTGCTACCGATGATCTTCAGTAGTGCGATAATAAATAAGAACATCATCAATGAACACAATAAATGATTCGTCCAAGAAAGGACGACAAACCCTATTCATAAAGTCCGTGAAGATTGTTGGAGCGTTAGTGAGACCGAATGGCATCACAAGGAACTCATAGTGACCGAGTGAGTCATGAATGCCGTTTTAGGAATATCCTGCTCCCTGACTCTCACTTGGTGATAGCAAGACCGCAAGTCGATTTTAGAGATGTAACTCGACCCTTGGAGTTGATCGAAGAGATTGTCAATCCTCGGAAGCGGATACTTATTCTTGATCATAACCTTATTTAACTCTCGGTAGTTGATTCACATCCGCATAGAACCGTCTTTCTTCTTAATGAACAGGATCGGGGCTCCCCAAGGTGAAGAGTTTGTCCTTATGAGCTAGCCGATATGGTGCTTTGGCAATGGGTGCCGCACCAGGAACAAGATCAATATTTGAAACTCTATCTGTTGTGGTGGTGGTAAACCAGGTAATTCGTCTGGAAAGACATCCACATAGTCCCGAACTACCTCCATTTCAAACAAAACCGCTTTGTTTTTAGAAGTCTCGACTACGTGCGCTAAGAACGCCACACAGCCTTTTGGCTAGGCACTTATGTGCCTTGAGAATCGAGATTAGGGACAAAATCCCCGAAGATTTCTCCTCGTAGGCGATAGCATAACCACCATCTGGAAAAGGTACACGCACGATTTTCTTGGCAGAAAGGATTTCCGCACGATTAGACGATAACTGGTCCATTTCGATAACAACATCGAATCCTTCGAGATTCATTGCTTTGGGTGCCTCTTGCATTTTCTCTGGAGCTCCACCACGAGTCTTTGGTTTAAGGCAAATGGTACTAATGTTCCCCATCTCCCTATAGTTATAACATATCGGTTTGGTACTCTGATAATCCTCGAACTTGTGAACCGTCTTTCTGCAGCACCCACAACTTCAAGTATGGCTGTTACACTGTCCCTTATGAGAAGAGTGACAAGTCGGATAGTAACGAGGTTTGTCCCCTTGATGAAACTTCTTCTAGGAAAAATCTTTCTTCTTGGAGGACCCAAATGGTCTGTGGTGGACTTTATGAATGCTTCTGGCGGTTTGCCTTAGAAAAGTTACCGCGGTTTGTTCTAAAGGTAACCACTCAGCATATCTTCCGATTTGTTCTTCCCTAGTAACACAAGAGCTACTTGCAAATTGTAGCTTATCAATAAAGGTAGTGTTGTACTTTGCTATGGTCATTCCGCTTTTCTTTAACTCCAAGAACTCCCTCTTAGCTTTTTCTCTTGCCCTCAAGCTGCAATCTCATCTTAACTTTATCAGTAAATACTTCCCAAGTCATACCGTCCATAACGGCCTTAGTAAGTGTATGTTTAACTGTTCACCAACATTCTAAAGCCTCTCCTTCAAATCGCATGATTGCATAGTTCACTTGCTGGCAATCAGTGTAATTCCTAACAGAGAACACTTGCTCTAGCTTCATGATCCAGCACAGACATCCTAGTGCGTCTTCACCTCCCTTGAATGCTGCTGGCGGTTTGCATTTCATGAAGCTTTCAACTGATGTTCCTTTACCTCCCATTCTTCTCCGAATGCCACGCTCCATCTCTGGGCGTGAGATGCTGTCCGCTTCACTATGCCCAGACCGTTCCTCTTTCTCTTCATTTCTTCTACCACGTGCTTCTCGTCCTAGGGAATACTTTCAAGAATTGGGGCACCACCACCCACTCCACCACTTCCTTGTCCAGCTTCAGGCATGGCGTTGTTATTCTCCGTGTACCCACCATTTTTCTTCTGCAAGACAACACAATCACGAGTTGAAATTCATAAAGTTAGCACGAGTGAAAATTGAAAGGTTCTAAACCAAGTAAAGGAGAAAAGATTCCTATAGGCAACAATCAAGTAACCCTAAAAGTACTCAGTCACACACCTCCCTCCCACTTAAAGTCATATTCATTCCTATACGAGCCGATCTACCCATGAGTCTAAGTGCCGGTCTTAGCACTCAGTTCACTCACAGCGTGGCTCTGATATCAACTTGTAACATCGTGATTTTCAAATTTCACCACTTATAAAAAAACTTTTAAATAATAGCAAACACATGCAACAGAAGTCTTGAACCATTAACAGAAATAACTGTTTTCACCATATAGACGATTCAAAATCATACGTTAACAAGTCAAATCACATTGATATGACCGCAGTCGTTCAAAAATCGTTATCGAGTTTAAAACCGTACATAAGTTAAACAATCAAATAATTCATTGGTACCAAACACTAAGCCAGACTAAAGACTACCCTCCTCGCAGAGATCACAACCTTTAAGCCACTTGCGTGAGTACAAGACACATTTCAAAAGAACAAGTGCCAGCTTACGCCTCGTGAGTCAATAGGAGTTAGAATAATCGTAAGTGGAGATGTGACATAAAAGTAAATACCATACCCGAACCATTGTGTATTTGACCCGTACCCGATAACCCGCAAATCATATAACACCAAATGGGTCAAATACTCACAATTCAATTCATATAATCATCCGCACATAATCATGAATCATACCGCATCATAACAAAATATATATCAATAAGGTGATCCCGAGAATATCACCACTTTCGCTACTCCGACGGTACAAGTACAAGTACTGCGTTGTTGTTCCAATGTAAGTCCAAATGAAGCCGACCGCAAATTTTAGCTTCTCCTGTGTCCACATATCATGTGTCACTATAGTCATCTAGAAAGACCAAGCGACTCGTATTTGCTAGCATTTTAATCCTAGAAGGTCAATCATACCTACTAGACCCGCAAATCCGAAAATGAGTAATACAATATACTACCCCCGCCCACTAAGTTCAAGAATTCTTATAATCGTAATTAATCATATATAAACCATAGTAAACCGCAATGGATCATAGCATGCGTATCATGTGTTCAACACAAATATATCAAGTATTTAACTAGTAGCACATAACACATATCATCAATCAACATATACATATATAACCATCTCTATTTCGAAAATTAGGTTTTGTCTTTGTACTCGATTTTATAAGAATCTACTAAACTCACATGAAACAGCACGAGTAGATCACCTCAAACCTAGATTGACGAGCTTAGCACATGGACCGTCGAATCCTAGTCCTACATGTCCTAAACACTCTTTGAGAACTCCACATACGAAGCCGATGTCGAAACTTGGCCCAAAATGGTTTTACCGTAACACCCGAACCTTGCAAACATGTAAGAACGAAGCCTCAACACTGAAATACGCTCTAGATCCTTGGAATCTCTCTAAAATTGGGCAGAGTAACGGTGCAATTGTGGAGGAAGTTGTGCAAAAAGGCTGGAAATGAGCACATATTTATAGACACTGAAAATGGCCCCACGTGTTGCGTCCAAACGTCGAACGCATCACGTTCTGCGACATGCAGAAACTGACACATGCAACCTCGACACGTGTAATGTCGCCCAAACACGTCGCGTCGCAATGCGCAACCGGTCGCGTCGCAATCTCGGATTTTCAAGAATTTCGATTTTCTTTTCTTTAAATAATAAAAAGGCACTCCATAATTAATATTAATAAATAAACTCCATAAATATTATGTATTTCTTGATTAAATAATATTACAATAAGTCCATTAATTCCATTAATTTGTTTCGTTACAAAGGATCCTTTCGGCACATGTCGGAAAATCGTTAACCAGACCATATGCGACTATTCTAGACACCACCCAACTAGTTAAATCAACGTGTGAAATATTTAAGTAAAACATTCATATCAAAACAAACATGTAATATTAACATAAATGAAACAAGAAAGTTTTACAATAACCAACTTAGACTCAGAGTTTCACATTAAACTTCAAACACAAATGCGGTAAATGTTGTCATGTCATACACTTCCCCTTGTCCTTACCCAAAGTCCCTACAGAAGAATAAATATGAACAGCTAAGCATTAATCTTAGTGAGTTAACCCAATACTTATGCCTTATAGCGGATAACAAACCCGCGGGTATAACACGTCACAAATATAATCACATATGGTCTACTTGACCTTGATACCCACTTGCATCTAGTTAGTTTAGTCACTAACAAATTGCCGCATCCGGCTATATGATCCACTTGAACTTAATACCCACCAGCATTTAGATAACCCACTAGGTTATCTATTCACAGTTTAATAATCAAATATTCCATAAGGTTACACATAACCTCATAGATTTCATCACAATAGCATTATATTCATCTACAAATAAAATTAACATGTTTTACATAACACCGTATAATGAGTAAGTTAGTGAAAACTAACCTGGTAATAATAATCATAGTCATAACAATAGCACAATAATATACTTTCGAAAGAAATCACACGTCTACCGGAAAAGCACATTTCAAAATGAAACACAAATATACCAATTACAAGCTCCCCCACATGTCTAAATATCTCCAAACTATGGATTAAAAGATATTTCAAAATTATGTCCAAATATCAACGCGCCGTTAATATATATATAAAACATCGTGTTCCTTTATTTAAATCACGGATCATTTATAACCGACGTCTAACCAATTCAATCATCTAGACCTCCTTTAGGTCTCATACATGTATATAACTCTCGTTGTAACTGTTGGTATATGCTCACTAATACACGTGCTCTAGCATCACTACTACTGATGAGGTACGGGCCTATTGGGTCACTCGTCAAGGGTAGATTCCAATAGCGTAACCTAAACATGAAATTAGGGTTTCTAGCGAGCTTCACAGGCCGTGAAGAGAAACCCTCCATGAGGCTTCACAACCGCAATTGTGGGGGCGCTACCTTCATGAGGGCTTCATGGCCCGTGAGAGAGGTAGAAGTCAAAGTGACACTTTCATTTTATTGGACCTTATGTTTGGTCCAATGAGGTGTAGCCATTTTGCCTGACCCTGGAGCCTCTTGAGCTCCCTCCAGCTCTATATACGGAGCTCTTTGTCATCTCTCTAATACTCTTTCCTCTTTGTACATCTATATACACTTAAGTGATACTTGAACTTACATAATGAGTTAAGTTAGTGTGCTCAAGCATGAAGGCAAGATCCTTGTGGTTGTGGCTGTTCAAGAAACACAAAGACCTCGGTGTTGTTCGTGTTTTGGGTCATTAGCAAGACGGAATCTCAGTGTAACATCCTCGAATTGGGCCTAGTTGTATATGATTGACACGCGTGTGTAAATTAAGTAAATTGATAAGAAACTATGTATATTTAGTTGTTATATGAAAGTAGTAGGAAAGTAAATAGAATAAATAATTTGCAAATGATTTTAAGTAAGGATTACGAAAATATCCCCGTTAATGGAAACGGGTAAACGAAGGTTATGTTGTAAGTTGAAAAGGGGAACAAGATATCCTTTGTGGATATACTTGGAAATAAAGTCGGTCCTTGACTTTGTGTATACCTATGTTTTCTTGTTCAAACACAAACATAGACAAAAGCTTAAACTCTCTCTACTGTTTTTGTGCTTGAAGAAGAGAAAGATCAAGAAGAATCATTCAAGTGTTATATTCAAGAACCTATAGCAATTTCTAACATCATCATCATCTTCATCTTCTTCCTCCTACTGTAAGTTCATGTTCTAGTTTGAAGGTCAAGGAAATGGATTAAGCTTAAATTAACTCAAGAATTGAAAATTGGTGCTTCAATCTGTTCCTACAACTCGTGTGGATGGATTGGAACATCAAACTAAGCTTAAAATGGTGATTTTGATCAAGTTCATAGAAATTGATTCAAATAGGTCAAATGACTAAATTTGATCCCAAATCTTCAATAGTTTGTTAAAAATGATGAAATGAATGTTTTTAGACTCATATGGATGTTCCCCATTAAGTATGAACACTAGAAATCATTTAGAAAATCGTTTGATGAAGTCTAGAAAGAAAACAGTCAAAACAAGGGGTTGTAGCTGACCTGTTCTGAAATAGGTCTGCTTGAGGGCGCAAGGCTCTATCCTTACAACCGCAAGAGGGCTTCAAACGGCCGGTTCGAAGTATGCTTGTGGCCGTAAGGAAGTGCCATTGCGGCCGTAAGCGTTGCTTCGCACCGATGGTTCGAAGGGTGGCTTCAAGTTGGCTGTGAATTATGTTTAAAGGCGCAAAGACCAATCCTTTTGGTCATAAGTGAGGCTTCAAATTGGTGGTTCGAAGTGACTTCGAATGGATGGTGCAAAGTAACTTCAAATGGTACTTACGGGCGCAAGGTGTGGTGCTTGCTGCCACAAGAGTGTGTTTTACAGTAACAGTACACAGATTGTTTAACTTCTGTGTTGTAACATTTAAAAGGTCGATGTGGCCTTGTAAGTTGACTTAATGTGCCTTTAGCGGTTCCTACTCTTGTGCTAGTAATAGTACCTAGTATGTGTAATCGCTTAACGTAAGTAATGATATTTTAGGTGAATCTGACGCACTAGAAGAGCCGGAGCAGTATATCTGTTTATTTTAAGCTCTACAGGTGAGTATTGGCTTTCATAAGTCACAATAGAGGGAGATTTGCTTGCTAGTTGCCTAACTTGGTTAATTAAATATTGTAGTATGTCATATGTTGTAATTTCTGTTTCAGAAATACTTAAGGATGAAGGTTTGAGCCTTACCATGTTGTTTTGATATGATATGTCATGCTTAACATTTGTTGATCATAAATTGTATGCATGCTAGCAGACCCAGATTGGATCCGCCTAGTTGAACTTGTTAATGTACATGCTATGGGATCCAGATTGGATCCACCTAGTTAAATTTGTTGATATGCATGCTATAGGATCTAGATTGGATCCGCCTCATTAACATTATGAATATGCATGCTTATTGATTAATCCTGATTGAATCAGCTATGTGTATGTAAATTTATTGTGGACTTCTTGTGGCATGGTTAAGGTCAGCCGACGTGGCTGGATCCTAGGGATCTCGGGTCATAATTCGGGATTAATGGTGACTCGAGGGTGTTATTCCAGGTCGTAGGTTCTGCAGGACCGCCGTTCCATAACGTGAGGGGTAATCAGCTGGTTGTAGCTGGATTACTGAAGGAGACTATGGCTCCATAACGATGCTTAGTGGATTACTGTATGCTCCCCCATCAGCGCGGTTGGTTGTGTCTGATTCCCCGGTTTGGGTCGTTGAGCGAGACTGGCTATCCTGCAAGACATGACTCTTACTGATCTTGTCAGTACACCGTAATGTGATAAGATAGCATTGATTGCTTATTTCCTGTGTTATATGACTCGCTTTATTGATGCTTGTGATATGTTAGTACTCACTAGCTATTTTATATATCTAATGTTGCTTCATTGATTATTTTTACCGGTAAAGATTAGGTGGCCTGGTGAGATGGGTTGTCTGCTGTGGGTTTTACATAACTTTTGGGAAGGAACATTTTATGTATGATATGTTGTGTTGCTTATAGTCGGTCGTTGTCTAGGTAACACCAAACAAGTTGTTTCAAAATTATGAGTCGTAAATATGATGTTATCTTTTGAAATTAAATTTCCGCTGCATAATCTAACAATATATGATTTCAAAAGGACCCACGCTTATTAAAGATGTGAATTTTTACTAAATTCGTTATTTTACGAAAGCGGTGTTACACTCGGCAACTTGTTGTGGACAACCGGTAGAGGGGCTCGGTTTCGGGTTCTCAAGATCATTCCTCTTGTTGTTCCAGCCACGTCGTGATGGTATATTTCTCCTCCCTCTCTTTAGTTTTCAGTTGCTATATGCGTACGAGTGTTGATGTGCATGGATTTCCTACAATAACAATTTATAACGTCATGATCCCACACTAAAGTTTAAACATTGTAAAATACTAGTTTAATGTCCATAATCACTACCACATGCATTCCAAGAATCGTATAATACTTAATATCTCAATGGATAGTAACTTACCTCTTGACAATCACTAGTTTGGTGCAAGAAGTTATTCCAATCTTTCGGATATCAACACCGTGCGTGTTCTAGCCTCGTATCTTCGACCAACGAACCCTCTAGCACCTCCAAACGTCCAACCAGCCTCAAAATGTGTATAATCACTCTATTTTCTCTCTAGAACTCAAACCCACCGATTGAAACTCGAAGTTCTATATATAGATGTGAATTAACTCCAACGTGTCGTGTTATATGCCCCTTAAGGTGTCACGTTGATTAAATATTCTCAAATCCGATCTGATTGCTACTTTCGGCCACCTTACACCCGTAATCACTTTTCTTTATCGGCCAATTAGATTTCACCCACCACCCCCAACAGGTCGCGTTATCTTACCTTCAACGCGTCACATTGATCATCTTAATAATTATCTTTGTTTTTCATTTTGGTCTAACACTTGAATAATATTTAACATATTTTACTAAATCTATAAATGCACTTAAAATTTAAAAACATCATTTCATTAAATTCCAAAAAATTTACGTAAATGAAAAACAAATATTACAAACAAGGTTGCGGTTTAAGGTTTTAAACAACAGATCTTCGAGGTTTTCCATGTTTGGAGTATGGTTCATTGGGGTTAGGTCGTTCCCATAGGTTCCCGTCGGTTCCTCATCTCCTTATTCGGTTTTCTGGCTGCCGGCTTGGAGTTTGGTTCGGTGGTGTGGGGTTCCTTGCTTTGGTTTGTTTGGTTTTCCTGTCAAGTTTACTAATTTGTTTTTCGTGCTTCGAGTTCGTGTCTCGAGTCAAGTTTGTGGTTCATGGTTTTTCAGTTTTTTCGTGGTTGTAAAGGTTCGTCGTTTCTTGCTTTCCGGTCGTTCAAGGTTTATGGTTTTCCAGTCGTTCGAGGTTTTCCAGTCGTTCGAGGTTTTCCAGTTGAGTTTGTGGTTCATTGTTCATGTTTCGAGGTCGCCGTGCTTCGTGGTGTTGAATTTTCCTACCATCCAAAGTCTCACAGGTTCATGATTTATGGTTCAAAGGTTTGTTCCGGTCGAGTTCATGGTTCGTGGTTCCGGGTTTAGTGTTATTCGTGTTTCGAAGTCGCAGTGTTTCATGGTGTCGAGTTTTCCAAGGGCTCAAAGTATCACGGGGTTGTGGTTCATGGTTCCGGTCGAGTTCGTGGTTGCGGTCTAGTTCGTGGTTGCGGTCTAGTTCGTGAATCATGGTCTCAATCGAGTTCGTGGTTCAAAGGTTTGTGGTTGGTAGTTCTGTTCGAGCTTTCAAATGATTGCTGTTTGGATTCAAAGGTTCATGGTTCGAGGTTTGTCGTTTGGGTTCCAAGATTTGAGTTAGATTGGTAGGATTCCTCATTTGTTTTGTGTATTTTGAGTTTGTCATGAAATGTTTTAGTAATTAAAACAACTGTACAACTGATATTCGTATACTTTCTAACATCTTACTTGTTTAAATTTATATATTTTATGTTACAAAAAAGAAAAATTGAACCATGGCGTCTTACAAATTTATACAAAAACTCCTAACTAAAATTTATGTATGCCAAATAAATAATTATTTAATTATTTCTTATTTTAGTTTAAATTTAAGCATATACACGTATTATAAAAATCCCGGCCAGTTAATTGGTAATTGAATAGTCTATTCGGAGTTAACTGCTGTTTGATTTATTGTAGCTCATCCCTATCTAGTCTAGTTATAAACTTATAATTCAATTCTCTTTATCCTTAAATTCCTGTAGAAACTAGGGATGAACCTATTGTGGTGTCTATATATGTGGTGCCTTAACTTACATACACAAAGCCTAGAGTGATATTAAAAGACCAAAAATCTTGTTTCATAAAGTTGGAATATTTTAGATATGTGAATACTCAAAAATAATATTTTTAATAGGGGTGAGCACGGTTCAAAAACCAGACTGGACCGAAAAAGACCGGACCAGACCGAAACCCGAAATCTATAAAAACCTAGGACCGAAGACCAGACCGACCAGTCCCGGTCCGGACCGGTCTCGATCCGGTCAGGTCCAGTTAGTCGGTTTTTTCGGTCTATTGTTTGTTTTATACACTATATTAAACAAAATCAGACTGGCCCGGACCGGACCGAAACCCGAAATCTATAAAAAAAGGACCGAAGACCGGACCGACCGGTCCCGGTCCGGACCGGTCTCGGTCTGGTTCAGTCCGGTTCATCGGTTTTTTCGGTCTATCGGGTCGCATGCTCACCCCTAATTTTTAGTATTTCATATCTAATCTAAGATATACGAATGAGTATCTTTATTTTTTTAATTAAAGTATCTTTTTATATTATTGTAGGGTTTAGTTTATTAAAATATATTCAATTTATGATATTTTGTAACCATGTGTCGGTGTGTATAAACTTTTAAACTTAACTTTTAATATATCAAACAATATTTATAATTATATCCATTAAATCTGGTATACCAGGACATTGGCTGATATAACAAGGGTTTAAGTGAAATGGCGGTTGCTTAGGTGTTTTTTTTCTTCTTTAAAATAAGTCAAAATAAAATATATCTGAATAATAAGAAGAAGATCTTAATTTAACCGATCAATGGTTCCTATTATACCGTTCATTAGATCAATGGCTTCAAACGATTCATGACTGCAATTGTTTCGATATGTTGAGTGTTCCTCATATGGGCTTTGATTCCTATTATTCGATTCATCGTTCATGTTCATGTTAGGGTTCCGATTTTGTTCATTTTAATTCATGTATGTTCGTCTACTTCATCCGAGTTTATGGTCTTCAGACATGTACGTCTGGTTTTTTGTTGTGATTGGTTTGGATCTTGGATCTTGGGTTGCAATTCGAGATATTCAGTTTTGATTTGTTTGCTTAGAGGTAGAGGTTAATCGATGGAATTAGAACTTCATCTTCATCTTCATGTTCATCTTAATTTCATCTTCTTTGACATTAAAATACATGGGGCATTTCAATGATTGAACCACCTCCAAGAATAGTATAACTACAGGCTACCTGCTTAAAAGGTAAAATGATATATATATTTTGTTAATTTTAAGAGTTTGAAAACATTAAATAACAGATAGTATTCAAAATTTCTTATGATATCTGAAATATCCAAAGTTTCAGATATTCGACTCTTCGAATTCCGATATGAGATACCCAAAATATCCGATATTTTTTAGAACTTATTTTTATAAAAATAATTACTAAAAAACAATATTTTAAACTTTAAGCATGATAAAAGAGCTGAAATACGCTTTAATATATATATATATGTATATATATGTAAAAGAAACTATATATGTTAAGAAAATAAATAAAATTTGCAATATGAAAATAAAAATGAGAAATAAAATTATTTTTCGGTTATAATGTCCAAATTTTTGAAAAATTACTAGCCGAAAATATCTTAATTGCGGATATCTGGATTTCATTCGGATTGGATATTCGAATATTGAGATTCAGATTATTTTGAACACCTCTTATTAAGTTTTAAAATTTTGTACTCACAATAACAAAAAATGACAATTTAAATATATTTTCATAAACTAAACTCTATTAATATATTTCAAATTTGATCTATTTTACAGGTTACTCTATTATACTTTTGGATTCTAAGGGGACGTTTGGTTCACAGAAATAGAGGAATTCGGTGGAATTGGAATTGAAAATTCCTAAATCATAAGAGGTATTTGTTTCACGGAATTGATAGAATAGAATTTGACAATTCCAATTCCAATAAATTGAAATTTTATGAATTTCAATTCTTTCATATTCATTTCGCGAACCAAATGGACCTAAATAATTATTTTATCATATTCAATTTTGACTTTAATTTAAATCAAAATTATTAGAGATAATTTCTGTTTTTCCCGAAAGTGAATAAAACTAACCATGAATAAAATCAAAGTGCGGAAATAGTTTTAAGGCAACGAACACACGAAAGTTTTCAAAGTAAGATTATTTTAATAACCAAACTTCAAAGAGTGCACAAGAACAAACTTGAGCACCGAGTACAAACTAAACAAGAACAAACTTGAATACAAATTAGCGAACAAACGCTTAACCTTTACTCGTTAATCGAGCAGGTATTTATAGACTAAATAAAATAATCCTGACCATCTAATTTATTTACACGTGTACCGTTCTACACTTAATTAGGAACAGAAAACAAGATTACCGTTTCGAGCTCCTTCAGAATGCGCAGATCGTGCACTTTACATAACAGGAAGATCCTGGTTATCAGATGTATCTTTAGTTCAGAAGACCCTTGATGACTGAAGACAAACTTCAGCTGACGTTCTCTTCAGAACTAATCTTCAGTTGAAATACGGGCTTCTTTCTTCAGATGTCGTCAGAACAGTTTACAAAAGAATGATATATTACACCTTCAGTCGCTTTCTTTGAAAACTTCTTCAGGAATGGAATATATACAAATAAAAGGACTAACAATCTCCCCCTATTTGTTTATAATCCATGACTATGTACAAAATAGAATAAAGAATAGAAAGTATAAAGAATAAAGAATTACTATTCTACAAATCAGGTTTGAATTCTTCAGAAGAGGATTCCTTTGCAGTTTTAAGCTTCAACTGCTTTAAGTATTCCACCAAAATGTCTTTGACATTCGGATCTTTATTGTCTATGAAAAATCGAAGAGATCTCAGATGAAGCCAGTCAGCCTTGGCAAAATCTGAAACTCTCTGAAAGCGAATGTTGTCATAAGCATCGAGAAAATAAATTCCCCTAGGCTTTGAGAGAACTTTACCCACTTCAAGAAAGAGACCAGGAGGCAACAAGATATCGAAGCCTTTACAATTTAGAAGCTCTCCAAGAGATATCAGCTCCAAAATTTGTTTCTGAGATTTCTTGAGAGTAAGCCTCCTTCTTTGAAATTTTAACTTTTCTGCTCGAGTGGGTTTCTCCTTTTGAGGCATGACAGTTGCATCAGATCCTCTCTTCTTTACTTCCTCCTCATAATATTCAATAACTTAGGTGATTTCTCTCTAAATGAACTTGACCTCATCAGTTTGCTTACGTTTTGATAAACAATCAAGTATTTCATTCCATTCAGACACCGCATAGTTTAGCTGAACATCCTTGATAGATAGTATGCTAAAGATAGGAAGATTTTTGCGCTGAACCGTCAGACAGGTTTCATTGTTTACCTTCTTCAGCTTGATTGCAGTGATTTTATCAGGATGCCTTCTTTGATGTCGAGAGCTTAACCACTTTTCAGCCTTTTGTTCCATTATCCTTTTCTTCACCTCAACTGAGGCTTTTTCGGCTTCAATATTTGCATGAATCTGTTTTTGAAAATCGAGAGGATCTAAGTCAATTTTGTTAGCAGCAAGCTCTTCAAGTGTAAATTTCTCTGCTGCTATTCTGCCAAGTTCATCAGCCACTTTCAAGTCTTTTATTCTTGGATTCTCGTCATCTGAGTCACTTAGATCATATATACCCTTACTCATCTGATCATCCGAAGAGACTATCACCATTTTTCCTTTACCTTTGTCATCTTGGCTTGGCTGACCACTGGATGAAGGAGCAGCTGATTGACTGGGAATCTGAGAGGCTTTGGCTTCAGTAATTATTTGCTGACATTCAGCTCCATCAAGTTCTGATCTTAACATATCAACTTCAGCTTTTCTTTGATCAAGGAGACTTTTGAGCTCCCCCTCAGCAAATGCCTTAGCTTCCTCAGCTTTGGCTAATTTGGCCTCGAAATCGATCAAAGCCTTATTCTTGTCTTCTTCAGTGGCTTTGAGGTGTGCCACTTCTTCTTCCAATCTTTGTAGGTATTCAACACGTTAATACTTTTTATCCCATTTGATTATTTTCCGATCAGCGGTGTCCTTTCTTCTTATGATCTGACAGATTTTGGACTGTCTTCTTATTTTCTCCCCCTTAGAAGCTGCAGAGATTCCTCAAGCTTCTACCATGTGAGACAAGGCCGAAATCTCCCTCGAAATTCCAGAGAAGGAGGGAGCAAACAAATCTTGCAACTGACGAGTTGCATTCTCAGAAAGATTGACAGCATGGATGTTGTCAACCTTGGAGGAAAGGGAATTTATAGTGGAGGACAGAGAAGAGAGTTGAGAGTTCAACTTGGAAAACTCAAGAGTGGCAGAGTCAGCTATAGTTTTGATAAGATGGTGAAAAGTTTTATACATCTAATGAAAAATCAGATTTTTACGATCAATGGTTTTGGTGAGGGTGATGAACTGAGTGTTGATAGATTCAACAAGAGACTTTAGCTCAGATTCAAGCTTTGCTTGACTATTGGCTACACACTGACCTTGAAAGGTATTGAACTTAACAGAAGTGGAAACAGAAAGAACAAGTTCAGATAGACTTTCCAAAGAGGAAGCAATGTCTATTGGAGGCTTAGAGATTTGAGAATGTACAGACTTGGGGGATTGAAGAAAATCAAAGGCATCACTGTCATCAAAAGGATTGACAGGTGTATCAGGAGAAGGAATATCAAACAAGGTGTTTAGGAGAGATGGGGAGGCCATAGCATCAGGAGGAGTGACTGATGCATCAGGGGCCTGAGGCTCATTTGCTTCAATTACAGTTGGGTTTAAGACTGTGCCTTCATTAGCATTAGGAATCTCTACTGAAGGAGGTTGAACTTCAGTTTCATTGATAAGGGAAAGTGGGGCATCACTCTTAGTTTGGTTTGAAACTGATAAATCATTTTCCCTGGTAGAATCCATAGTGTCAATGGGGATTGGTGACACATCAAGGGATTTGAGAGCAGTTTCATCTTCAGAGTGTGCTGAAGAGTCATCAACTTGTTGGACCTCCGAAACTCGGGGTATTGTAGTTTCATCAGTGGTGATTGGCTGAGCATCAGTGTCAGCTGGTTTGGGTGCTGACTCATCATGTGCTTGGTCAATATCCATAGTGTCAGTTGGGCCTACTGATACATTAAGGGATAGAGGGGGAAGATCAGCAGAGACAGGAATGGGTGTTCCCTGTTCTGGTGGTACCGGAGTTGCAGTGGGTTTGCTGGCAGACTTAATGGTGGGTAAAGAAGAAGTCTCAGCTGACTGGTGTTTGTCAGTGTCCTGAACTTGTGAATGTAGAGGAGGGACTTCAGGGACAGCCTGGTTTTGAACTGTCTCTTCATCAGTCAGACTAGATTTAGAGACTTTGAGTAAAGGAGAGTGTACCTGAACAGCGGCTGTTGATGTGAGTGAAGCTGAGTCTTGCGAAGAATCAGCGGGGTGTCATCAGATGAATCCTCACTGGAGGCATAGTGAGATATGATGGGACTGGAGGGCATGATGGGTTTGTGGCGTTTAGAGAGTGATTTTAGCGGGTGAGTGATAGTAGGTTGTTTAGAGGTGGATTTGGATATTGCTGAAGGGTTGGTGGATGACTTAGATGTGGTGGATGTTGTTTAGAGGTGGATTAGTGTCACTTTTGTTACGCAAGAAGAATACCCATGTAAACCTGGTGTATTCATCAATTACAACCAGAGTATACTTCTTACCTCCCATGCTTGGAGAACTGACAGGACCAAAGAGATCCATATGTAAGAGATGAAGTGCGGAGTTAACTTGGTGGCAATGTTTTGATTTAAAGACTGATTTCTTTTGCTTTCCCTTCTCACATGCATGACACATCTTGTCTTTCTGAAACCGAACTGACGGTAGACCTCTGGTAAGCTTAAGCTTAGAGAGTTTGCTGATGTTTTTGAAGTTGAAATGAGAAAGTCTTTTGTGCCATAACCAGTTAACTTTTGAATCAGCTTCTAAAAAGAAGCAAGCATCCTTTTCAGAGATAGCAGAGTTGAAATCAACAACATACATGTTACCCTGTCTTTTTGCTTGTAAGACCTTTTTCCCTTTCTTGTTAAAGATTGAACCTTTGGTCTTCTTAAAATGTACTTCATAATCTGCATCACACAACTGACTGATGTTGATCAGGTTGTGTTCAAGTCCTGTCACATGGGCAACATTCTTGATGTTGACTGAACCTTGGTTGAGATAACCATAGCCATCAGTTTTGCCACATTTTCCTCCACCAAAAGTGACCTTGGGACCATTAGCTTCTTGAACCCCATTCAGTAGGGACTTACATCCGGTCATGTGCCTTGAGCATCCACTGTCAAGGTACCAAGTGTTATCATGCTGACCGCCCTACACAGATAATCAAAGAGATAGTTCATTTGAAGAGCCCAAACTTTACTGGGCTCCAAGACACACTTCTTAGAAGAGCAACCCGAGGTCTTGTTTTCATTAGAACACGAAGTAGCTTCATGACCTCTTACTCCACATTTGTAACATTTACGAGTGGATTTTGAGTTCTTTGCCTTAATATTTTTATTTTTCTTCTCTTTTTCACCGATTAATTTTAAAACTCTGAAAAGAGAATCCTTAACTTCTTTGAGTTTGGATACGGGCAAAGCAAAGGTTTCATGATTATTTTTGATTTTGGAGGATTTTGAATTTTCAGCTTTGGATGGTAAGATTTCAACTGATGATTCTTCAGTTGTTGAAACCATGGGAATAATAATGTCGTAGAAGACACTGGCTTCAGGAAGAAAGCTTGAGTTGGATGACTCGGCTATTTTGATTTCAGAAGATATTTCATCAACCGAATCAGTACAGGTTTCAGTCATGATTATAGGTTGGGCTTCAGTTGGGGTTACAGGTATAACTTCAGGATGGGTTTTGGTAGGACTTGATGTAATGGGTATTTCAGTGATTGGTTCAGTAGTTTCATTGGAAGGAGTATCATACTCAGTAGGAAGTTGAAGATTTATAATTTTAGAATTTGTTCGTTCAGAAAAGCTTGGATTAATAACTTCAGATTTGGTAAATCTCTTTTTGAGCAGATTTTGATTTCCAATGTCATTAATACTTATGTCATTAAAAATCATTTCATCAACATTTTTACACTTTTTGCTGAAATCAGCAGCTTGTTTGATGTGTCATATACCCACTCTTTCTTTTTGAATAACCATCTGATGATTGATACTCTCAAATGCTAGTTTATTTGGACTCAACCAAAGATCAATAATCGACTGACGATCTTTCACTTTTTCGTTAGAGTCTTGCAAATCTATTTTTACATTTTTGAGTTCATTTGTTAAAAATTCGAGATGATTCTTTAATGCATAAGACTCTTGAAGAAATTTCTCATTTTCTTTTTCAATGACATTTATATCAGAGGTGAGCTTGGTGATAGTTTGTTTAGATTTGTTTTGATTGTTATGTGCAATTGTCAGATCAGAACACAAATAAGCAAACATATCATCCTTCTCATTCATTGAATAATTTTTGAAATTTGATACCTTATACATCATCGTGGGGTTCCATCCTTCAGCTGAGCTGAGTTTTCAACTTCAGCCATATCTTTGCTGAATTTGCTTTCAGTGGCCATTAAACACATTTCACGATGTGCAGTTCCACTGATTTCTTCAGCCACCAGACATTTGCCCCTGACTTCATTTTCTTCTTCTTCATCTGATGAAGATTCAGAATCAGTCCAGCCCAGGTCATCAGCTATCATGGCATTTTCCTTCTTCCTTTCATTTGAGGCTTTGAGGGCTTTATATTTGGCTTTATACTTATCAACCTTAGAAGGAAACCCTTTCTTAGGATTTGAGGAAGTCTCCTTTACATAGCACTCAACTGCATAATGATCAGGCTTCCCACACTTGAAACACTCATTCTTGGACCCTTCAGATGAGCCCTTTTTCTCTGAAGAGAACTTCTTATCAAATCTTCTCTTCCCTTCAGATTTGAACTTCTGAAACTTTTTGTAATTTTTCATAATGAAGCCTTTTTCGGTACCTTCATCATCATACCTTTCCTCCTCCTCAGCTTCATTAACCTGAGACTCATCATCAGAATCTGAGTCCTCAGTTTGCTTGTACTTAGTTCTTTGAGGATTTTCAGCAACAAGAGCCAGAGTTTTCTTGAAGGCCTTCTTCAGATCAGTTTTCTGAATGCGATTCTGTTCTTCATTTAGCAAGATTCCATATAACTTACGCATGTTCATGTCCCTGAGCATATTATTGGTTCTCAGGATCATGCACATGGTGTCCCATTCAGATGGGAGGGAATCCAGAAATCTGTTGAGTATTTGGAATTGCTCTCTGACAACTTCAACTTCAGTCATGTCGTTCAATAAACATGTGAACCTTGTGTAGACCTCAGTGAGAGACTCTGAGTCTTTAGCACAGAAACTTTCATACTTGCATATGATGTTTGTCTTCTTGTTCTCACGAACTTCAACAGTTCCTTCGAACGATATGCAGATGCTCTCCCACATATCTTTTGCTGTTTTCATATTACAAACAGTATGAAATATTTCGTTAGGTAATGCAATAACAATACTGTTTCGAATTTTAGCATCCAAACCGACAAGTTTCTTATCCTCCTCTGTCCATTGAGATCTTGGTTTAGGACGAGAGGGAATGGAGGTTTCAGCAGAACCAGTCTCCATGGAGATGGTTTGAGGAACATAAGGACCTTCCTCCAAAACAACAAGTGAATTGTAGTCAAGGTTTTCTAAATACAAAAGCATTCTATTTTTCCGACTGGAAAAATGCTCGATTGAAAACTTTGGTGGTTTGGCAGAGGAGCCATTATCGATGTAATCAAACTTCGACATGTTGAACAGATCACTAATTTATAGATAAAATTAGAACCTGCTCTGATACCAATTGTTTTTCCCGAAAGTGAATAAAACTAACTATGAATAAAATCAAAGTGCGGAAATAGTTTTAAAGCAACGAACACATGAAAGTTTTCAAAGTAAGATTATATTAATAACCTAACTTCAAAGAGTGCACAAGAACAAACTTGAGCACCGAGTACAAACTAAACAAGAACAAACTTGAATACAAATTAGCGCACAAACGCTTAACCTTTACTCGTTAATCGAGCAGGTATTTATAGACTAAATAAACTAATTCAAACCATCTAATTTATTTACACGTGTACCGTTCTACACTTAATTAGGAACAGAAAACAAGATTGCCGTTTTGAGCTCCTTCAGAATGCGCAGATCGTGCACTTTACATAACAGGAAGATCCTGGTTATCAGATGTATCTTCAGTTCAGAAGACCCTTGATGACTGAAGACAAACTTAAGCTGACGTTCTCTTCAGAACTAATCTTTAGATGAACTACGGGCTTCTTTCTTCAGATGTCGTCAGAACAGTTTACAAAAGAATGATATATTACACCTTCAGTCGCTTTCTTTGAAAGCTTCTTCAGTAATGAAATATATACAAATAAAAGGACTAACAATTTCATATAAGCCCTTTACAAACTTTAAAATAACGTATTTGCTCATCTTAATTTACAAATATCACATGTTTATAATATTTCAAAATATCATATTCAACCAAATTCTTAGTTTTATTATTCTAAAATATTATATTTTTTATTAATCATAACCAATAAACGTTTACCTTATTAGCGTGAATTGTTATAAACTTATAATAGTGATCAATAACTAGTATAAGAAATACAGTCACATTTCTTCGTATCATGATACCACGTTTCTGTCGTCACATCTACACTCCCCCTCGAGTCGACGTTTCCACCGTCCTGGCTTGTTATTCTTTTTAAAATTTTCATTTTATTCGTGTTTTACGATCATTTAATATCTTTTTATTAATGCTTAATATTTATTATTTTATAAACCAAGCCGTGTATCACAAGTGATTTAATCTAGTATCTAATATTTGTAAATCATGGTGTGCAAAAACGATATTCTAATATTTAAAAAATTCATATATGAAATACTCTCAAATAATTTAGATTCAAATTGAAATCAAGGTGAATCTAATTTTTACCAATAAAGTCAAAATTAAGATTTTAATTTTTATCAAATAGATGGTTCAGATTTAATCTTTATCAAAGTCAATAGCTAAGATTGTCTAATAGATATTATTTAAGTTAATCTTCTATCTTTAATCTTTTATATATATTAAAGAATAGGCTTATGATATCATCAAATTATTTTTGAAATATTTTTTATCAACTAAAATCCTCTATTTCAAAATGCCTTCAAATTATTCTTGAAATTTTCCCTCACTAATCAATAATCATCCCCATCTATTTCCTAAAATGACTAACAACCGTCGGTGCAAATGTGTGTGTGTATCAATTTTATTTCATTCATTTTCAAATTTTCATTAATGTTTCTTGATTTGTTATCGATATATAGATTTATTATATGTTTAAGATTTCTTACCATAAATGTTCAGAATTTACATCAACAATTTTCGTGTTTATAAACGGGGTATTAAACTTAGTTTATATTATTATACTAGTTTAATCGTGTAAACACACGGGTCAACATAATTATTTGTGTTAAAGTATCATTTTATATTCCCTTAGCTAAATATGTTATTGTTTTGTATGAACAAAAGAATGGCCAAATCTCAAACTTTCTTAAAAATTAAAAGAATTTTATATCAATTTCAATCGATGATACACATGTATCCAATATTCCAATCTAGTTATCTTCTAATATAAATAAAAGCCTAATTTGATAAAACTTATTAAACGATCTGAGCCATTCATTTAAAAAATATTTAATTTTAACCATTCATTCACATAAAATCAAAAAATTAATTTGGACTTTTTGGAGTCAAAATTATTAAAGATAATTTCATATACGTTCTTATTAAATCATATAAAATTGTATTTGCCCACCTTAATTTACAAATATCATATTTACCCTTTATAATATTTCAAAATATCCTATTTAACTAAATTCTTAGTTTTATCATTCTAAAATATAATAGCAAAACTTGACAACTTGGATACTTTTTAATGAACTAAACCCTTTAAAAATGTTTAATCTTGACAATTCATTCACTTCAATCAAAAAATCAATTTTGACTTTTTAAAGTAAAGAACAACTATCAGCGCAAATCTGTGAGTATCTCAATTTTCTTTCTTCATATTTTAATTTTTATAAATGTTTCTTGATTTGTTATTGATATATGGATTATATGTTTAAGATTTCACACCATAAATATTTAAAATTTACATAAACAATCTCGTGTTTATACACGGGGTATTAAACTAGTTAATATTAAAAGATTGGATTGATATAAATTCAAAACTAATATAAATAATTTTTAATTTTTATTTAGTAAATTAAATGGAGGTGTACCGAACCGAAGTTCATATATATCGATTTTAGATATATAACTGAATTTAGATATATTAAATTTATATCAACTTAGGTATAACCTTATCTCATTCTTAAAATTGAGTTTTAATTTTGATCATTTATAAGTTAAAATTAAGTTTAATTTTAACAAAAATGAATAGTTATGATTTAATTTTGATTAAAAGGGTAGAGTTTTCTAATTAAATTGAATTGATGATTGTTAGTCTTTTATTTAGAAGACTAGATTAGATGCTCGTGTGATACATGGGTTGGGTTAAAAAAATAAATAAATATTAAACATTAATAAATAATATCAAATAATTATAAAACACGAAAAATTGACGACAAACGTTGCCAACATCAGATTAGCATTGGAAGCGTCAATGCTAGGTTGAGGGTAGACATGACGGTTAAAACGTGGAATCATGATACGAAGAGACATGATTGTATTTATTCTATAAGTCATTAATTATTGTAGTTACAATTAGCGCAATAAGGTTAGGTCTTTATTACTAAAAAGAACTTTATATGATTATAAAATATTTTAAATTGATAATATCAAAGATTTTATTAAATATAATATTTTACATATTATAAAGAGTAAATATGATACTTTTAAATTAAGTTGGACAGATATAATATTTTAATATTTATGAAGGACATATATGTAATTCTTCTAATAACTTTAATTCAATTTTGACTAAAAAAAGTCAAAATTAGAATTCTACTTTTGATTAAATAGATAACTAAGATTGAGTAATTTTATTTATTTTATTAGATTAAGGGTCACGGTTGTTTATTAAATTTGATGTTAATTAGTCTTTTATTTATATCGGAAGATATGTAGAAATAAAAATAGTAAATGGTAATTTATTTTAAGTTAAATTACTATATTAATGCTGTAATTTATTCGTAATCGTGTTTAATATATGTGTCTATTTATAAAGTACATACAAATAAGAATAAAGCATAAAGACAAGATAATTTATAAAGTACATACAAATAAGAATAAAGCATAAAGACAAGATAATCGATTCAGCCTAATTATGTTTTGAACTTTTCATTTATGATTCAACCTTTTTCACTCGTTCGCCTTTTAGTGACAATAGCACGTGGACATAAAATTATTTGAGGTTTTCATAATTATATCGTTATATCATTATTTGGTTTCTCTTAGTTTCTTCCACCGCTCTAAAAAGCTCCAATATCTTAAGATTTGAGGTTTTCATAATTATATCGTTAGGAAATGGTTTAAGGTTTGATGTTTGTTAAGGTTTAACTATACATACTTTTATCCGTTTTTAAGTTGTGTTTTATGGGTATGTTAAAAGTTAAAAGTATTGGGTTATATAGGGAAAATATATAGTCATTCAGTTATAACGGATGACTGTATATATGGACAGAGATATGATTTTAGTATAGCGAGGATCAGTCTTACTTTATTATAACACTAATAATACACATATATGAACAGTATAAAAAAGTTCCCTTATTTAGCTAAATAAATAAATAATAAAAGTTCGTTTAAAGACATGAAATTTACGTGTTAAAATAATTTTTAGCTTTGTCAAAATCAATCATCAAAGTTTTCGAACGAACGCTAGTTCATTTGTCATGAATTAATGTGCTAGAAGCATGATATTAATTAAAATAATAACTAGAATGTTTTATCTTGATAAAACTTCAAAGAAACCAAAAAATAAACTTTAGTGGTACTTTCAGTGGATATCTTGGACTTGAGGGGTTGAAGTTCTGTGAGGATCAGCTAATGTGTTTTCTTCTTCAAGTGAACAAACTTTAGTGGTACTTTAAGTGGATATCTCTACTGAAAATGGAATATTTGAAATAGAATTAGATTTTATTAATGTTGAATCATTCAAAACATCATTCAGAAGAGGGACAGGTTTGGATGAAGGTGAATGTGCATGCATGGGAGTTTGGTTTAGAACGGGTTCATCTAAATCATCTTTAGCGATTGGTGAAGGTGGACCATCCTGTTCTGAAAAGGCTTCTCCAGTCTGCATTAGGTCATTAAATTCTTCACTGAAATATGATTAGTAGAACAGGAAGCAACAAAGTCATTTTTATTAAAACTTATATTGATTGATTATTCAATGACTTTGGTTTAAAGGTTGTAAAATCTGTAAGCTTTAGAGATCACAGAATATCCAACAAACATTACTTCAGCTTTAGCTGAAAACTTCTACAAATGATCTTTCTGATTGATAATGAAACATTGACAACCAAAGATATGCAGAAAGCTGATGGTCAGCTTCCTTCCCTTCAGCACTTCATATGGAGTCTTGTTGTGCCTTTTGATTATAAGGGATCTATTCTGAGCGAATAACGCACAATTCACAGCTTCAGCGCAAAAGTTAAATTTAGCCCACTTTCACACAACATGATTCTGGTAGATTCAATAAGTATTTCATTTCTTCTATCAGGTACACCATTTTGTTATGGGATTTTTAGAGCAGAGAAGTTTTGTGATATTCCTTTCTCATCATAAAAGGATTCCAGAATTTGATTTCTGAACTCAATTCCATGATCACTTCTCAACATCCTTACCAAGTTGCGATCCATCAGTTCCATCATTTTGATAAAGCAAATGATTTTGTCAGCAACCTCACTCTTAGTTCTTAGGAAGAACACCTAAGTGTATCTTGAGAATTCATCCACCATAACTAAGTCATGCTTACTTCAACCAAAGCTAGCAGTTGTGACAGAACCAAATAGATCCATGTGTAAAATGTAGAATGGTTTAGTAATAGAAAATGCTTGCTTAGATGGAAAAAATGTTTTGTGCTACTTTCCTTTCTCACATACAGAGCAAGGTCTGGGCTTAGAATAAGTTAGTAAAGGTAGTCTGACACTAATAAGTTAGTGAAGCTATGAGATACGTGAAAGTTATGTTTAGACCGTTTACTTCAGTAACGGGTTTGTTTAGATTGTTTACTTCGGTAACGGGTATGTTTAGTCCGTTTACTTCGGTAACGAGTATGAGACAAACACTTCGGTGTCGGGTATGAGACCAACACTTAGGTGTCGGGTATGTCAGACCGTTGTGATGGTAACAGGTACAAGGAGACTGCCTAAGCGGGCGGGTATGATGAGACCACTTACTTCAGTAGTGGGTATGAGCTATGTGTTAATTTATGAATTGTTTGGATTGTAAGTAGTGTACTCGCTAAGCTTTGTGCTTACAGTTGTTTCTTAACCTGTTTTACAGGAAAGGACCACGGCGGGCTCCAGTACGGGTTGTAATTTAACATTTGTCAAAATACTTATTTATATATGATTGTACATTTATAATTCGAATTTATCGTGTTGATATTCCTAAAAAAATTTGGGACGTTACAATGGATCTGCTTGATGTCGATAGCTGAATGATTGCCAACTACGACATGACCTATCAGATGAGGGACATGTTCCAAGCACAAGCCCACACAGGGCGTTATGATGTCATTCGGGCTCTAAACACGTGCAAAATAGGGTATGTGACCTTAGTCAACACCCACGACATGAAAATGAAAGGGCATATCGACCACCTGGAAAGGCTTAGACATCTGGTCTTGTTGCAGCTAGCAACCGACATGGTCCTCAACTCGTTGTTATATGATTACAAGTAATTCATAATCAACTACAACATGAATAATATGGATAAATCCATAGCTGAGATGCATTCTACATTAAAGATAGAAGAGTTGAGCATCAGGATCAAGTCCATGGATGTCCTGATGGTGAAAGACAGAAGTGTGAAGATGAAGAAAGGGCGCAGCGGAAAAGGCAAGTCCATGGATGTCCTGATGGTGAAAGACGGAGGTGTGAAGATGAAGAAAGGGCGCAGCGGAAAAGGCAAGTACATGGATGTCCTCATGGTGAAAGACGGAGGTGTGAAGATGAAGAAAGAGCGCAGCGAAAAAGGCAGGGGTAACTCTGAACCAGGGCAGCATGCACTCAAGGCCAAGGGCATCAACAAGGGCAAGAAGCTAAATCCCAATAAGGCAAAAACCAAGGAAAGGCTAGTACCTCAAGAGGTCAAGGGAAGCAGCCCGGCATAAGAGGATCCACATGTAGTATTTTAGTTTATAAATCTTAAAATTTCAATAGCATTTAAACAAATTCCTTTATTGGATATATCTATTTTAGAAATTTTTGTTTGGAATATTTTGGGTTTATTTATTCAGTTTTATCTATGCATGTGTATTTTTTAATCTAGCTAGTCTAGTATGACTAGAATTTGAAGTCATGTTTTGACTTATTAAAGATTATTTTAGATCTAATGCTTAGTATATTAGTTTCTTAAAGTATATAAATATTATCGCTTCACTACATAAGTTTTCAATTACTTCAACAAGTATTTGTTGTAAGATAGAAAAGAATTTTTATAAAAACTAATTCATTTAAAGTTTTTGAAACGAGGTAATAACACGCGATATAATGGATATTATTTCGAGAAAAACGTGATTTTCAAAATAAGACTTTTTTGAGTATAGGATAGATTATAGAATTATTTGTGATCAAGTTTTCGATCTTTTGACTAGGAAGTCAAGGTTTGGTTTCATAACTCTAATATTCTTCTATAAATTCTAAGTTTAGACTTATTACTTAAAATCGTCATTTTAACTAGGAAGTCAAGGTTTTGGCTAAGTATATTTTAAGTAAGACTAAGTTTTCATAAAAGTTAGTGTGAGCACTAGATCTAAGTTAAAATATTGTTCGGAAAACAAATAAATTATTTATTAATTTTCAAGTTTGAGAATAAGTTGATATAAATAAGTAACATAAATGTTAATAATGTTTGAAAACATAGTAAAATACTTGTTGAATTTAAGTAAATATATAATTGACGTGAATTTTTTGAAAGTTTTCAAATAGTTAGTCCTTGTGATATGACCATTTTCGAGGAGATAAGTGACATATTTTTTCAGAGTTGCTCAAAAGGGCTGTCAAAGTTTTGTAACAAGTGTATAAATCAAGTTTTTCCCAACTTAAAAAAATGTTACGATTATATATTAAAATTCAATTTCACTGTTATTAATAAAAGTGATTATTTTTGGGAATAATAGATAAGATATTAAATATCTTTAGATTCTATAGTAGATAGAGTGTTGTGGTTTACTAGAAATCTATTATTTGAGTTTATGAGGTATTGTAAAAAAGATTTATTATTTCGTTTATTTTTAGAATACAAGATATCTTAATATCTACACAATAATGAAGGATAGTTATGAGATCATTTTATATGTTTAGAAACAAAAAGTTATTTCAAAGTATCTCCAAGTTTAAGAAATAGATAAATGTTTAATATAATCCTAATTTAATTTATAGTCTTGAGACAATTTATATCTATTAGATTTTAAGATTCAATAGTCCAGATTTAATCTTAAATTATAATCAAAATTGATATATTTGTATGAATAAGGGCATTTATGACTTTTTAACTATTGATCCCACTTTCTCTCTCCTCTAATTTATTTAAAATTAATTATCTCACAAACCGTTAATCGTTGGACGAAACGAATTATACCGTTGCGATCCTCGTGTTCCCCTTTTTTATTAGAGAGGTCACTTGATATACTTTCGACAAAAAATTGTTTTTCTCATTTTGTTAGATTGGACTTAAATTTTATTAAAGTATAATCACATGTGATTCATAGAGGTGTGATCAATATAGTCTTTATAAAATCATAGTTTGGTGTTTGATAATCCGGCGAAATTGTATGGTTTAGTAACAAAAAATCAACAATTTAAAGTGATTCTAAGTTATTAGTTGTTTCATAACACATGTGATTATCTATCTCTTATAAATGCACATAATTACAAGTGATTTGATTAAATGTAGCATTTTTATGTCACATATTTAACAGAATCAATCACATGTGATTGCGTATTCAATCACATGTGATTTTGTACAGAATCACATGTGATTGAATACCAAAAACATAAGATTGCATATTTAATCACCTGTGATTTTGTACAAAATCACACGAGAGTTTGTACAGATTCACATGTGATTGAATACCAAAAAACATGAGATTTGGTATTCAATTATATATGATTGCATAGAGGTTTTGTTCAAACGAGAATCATTCTTATTCCGAGAGCCAATATAAAAGAAACCGAATTCGAAGGAGAACACATCTGGACCTTTGATAGAGGGGATAGGGTGTTGCTAGTACACAATATATGCATTCATGGGTAGACAATGCAATTGGATCGGATGAAATTGAATATGTACATACATGTATAAACGGTTTTAAGCAAACGTTGATTTTTAAGCAAATATTTAAAATTAATAAACGTCAAATGATATATAATTTAAGAAGATAAAAAAATTAATAAAACAAACATGTAATATTATTATGAATCACATGTGATTATACATTAATAAAATTTAAGTCCAACTTAACAAAATGAAAAAAAAAAGTTTGTCAAAACTATATCAAGTGACCTCTCTAATAAAAGAGGGGAACACGAGGATCGTAACGGTATAATTCGTTTTATTTAAAGATTAACGGTTTGTGAGATAATTAATTTTAAATAAATTAGAGGAAAGAGAAAATGAGGACCAATATGCAAAAAGTCAGAATTGTTCTCCCTCATATCAATTTTAATTATAATTTAAGATTAAATCTAGACCATTGATTTTGAAATCTAATGACTAAAAATTATCTCTCAAGACTATGATTTTTATTAGGACTATATTAAACAAAACCCTTAAGAAATAATATAAAATAAAATCTAAATTGTTTAAAGGCTTGCAAAACAATTTTTCTAACAAGATCAAGTTAGAGTATTATTTTATAAATATACTAGACTTGTGTTTTTCGGTTAATCAAGTTAATATGGTTATTAACTAAAATTGTTTTAAAATCGTAATTGGTGATAGTTACAATTAAATACCAAGAAAAGTAATTTGAATTGATGCAATGAATCATAATAGTGAAACAATAATAATTTTATATTCTATTCCAGAGTGTAATTTGGAAAATACAGTATTAATTTGGTTGTTCTTTACAATTTTACGTATTTAAGTAAATCTAGAAATAAATTTAATTTGTTCAAAATTTATGGTGACTACTTATCCTGGTTGGAACCTCAATTAGGCTGTAACATCATTATAATTTTGATAGATAATTAAAGGTGTTGAATATAGCTACAAGAATTTTAGACCAAAAGTGACAGATATTTGATAGTGAACGAATATTGGATTGACTCACCGTCAAAAATACTTCGTGGATCATGTCAAAAGTATTTGTCACATAGGTTGTCCTTAAACCTAAGATATTTGCTTTGGGATACACGAACGTATGGATACTTAGTACGTTGTAATGCCATAGGCGTATCTAGAGGAAGCAGTGTTGCCAAATTGAAATATGCAATATGTTATTTGCACCTCTTATTTGATGTCACGTCCAATGTCATAATACATTCAAACCGGTAATTCAAGTAATATTGTAACCCCACTTGGAGAGTGATTTTATAAAAGTCATTATAAATCAGTTGATAAGTTTATTTTAACTTACGTACACAAGAGAGAATCTTCTAATATAAATAAAAGGCTAACTTCAATAAACTAAATAATCCTAGACATTAAATTTAGATAAAAATTTTAATTATCAAATCTTAACCATTCATCTTCATAAAAATTAAAATCCAATTTTGACATTTTTAGTTAAAATAGAATTCAATTTTGACTTTAATTTTAATCAAAATTATTAAAGCTAATTTCATATATGTCCATCTTAAACCTTAAAATATCATATTTTCCCACCTTAATTTACAAATATCATATTTACCCTTTATAACATTTTAAAATTTTAACCAAGTTTTTCGTTTTATCATTCTAAAATATTTAATAATCTTTGTAACTTCTCTTTTTAACAATAACCAACAAAAATCTAACATTATTTCTTTTAATTATAACAAAAATGATCGATAACTAGTACAAGAAATACAACAACGTTTCTTCGTATCAAGATACCACGTTTTTGTCATCATGTATGTCCTCCCTCTCGTGTTGACATTTACACCACCGGTGTATGTTGACGTCGTCTATTGTCATTTTTTTAGTTCTCATTTCATTCGCGTTTGTAATTATATATTATCTTTTTGTTAATATTTAATGTTTATTATTTTTAAAACCAACTCATCTATGACACGGACATTTAATCTAGTTTCATATTTTTCAACTAAGGATTTAATTGATAAGTGAATATGTTATTCCCAGATTGAGTACGCAACAATAAATGTTTGTAAAAGAGTGGTTGAATACAAACATTAGCTTTTCAAAATTAAAGACATACGATTATACTTTTATATTATTCTTATTGATTTAAATCAAGAATTACATGTACTAGAAGCGAAAATTCTAAGTATAATAAAAGGTGCCAACAATATGTCCAACACATAGACAAACTAATTCTAAAACAACTAATGTTTAAGAATGTTCAACACATGAACAAGTTTATTTCTACACAATTTACTAACTCTGAACTGTTATGTCAAATAATGAGATTGTTGTGTTGTGTAGAAGATGTTTTACATGTTCACCATGCATGAGTAGATATAGAGGCAATGACATCCGGTTGGAAAAAAGGAAGGAGACAAAGAGTACAAAGAAAAATAATATTTTAATTGTAAGGATAGTGGGTGAAAAGTAAAGTTACTTTAATCAATAATTGATAAAAGTAATTGTACTTTTCTGAAAAGTGCAATCTATTCATAATATAAAATATTAAATCTTATATCTTTTGCCTTGTAAGACTAACTTTCTCTTTCCATGCTTGTATTTTAAACAATAGTCATGCTTCTTTCAGATTTGACTTTACCAAGTATAGAGTTGCTAGTCATACTTAGTTGTTGAAACAAATCTTCGAGATAATTATATTCTAAAGTATCTTTTTCCTTTTCCATGCTTGTATTTTAAACAATAGTCATGCTTCTTTCAGATTTGACTTTACCAAGTATAGAGTTGCTAGTCATACTTAGTTGTTGAAACAAATTTTCGAGATAATTATATTCTAAAGTATCTTTTTCCTTTTCCAGAGGATAAGATCGATCATTTTTGTATCGTACTTGATCCAAAAAGTGCTTTAAACTTTTACAAACAAAGATCTAAAGCCATAATAGAACAACACATGTTCTGCTTTTGACTTAATAACATTACAAAGTAAAACAGTGAGCTGATATGACATTTTGCTCGACTCAGCTAACAAAATATACTAAATTCTTAAAATAAGATTGCTCGGCCTAAGGAGATGATTAGTTGATCATTTACAAGGACTCGGTTGATAACTGATGCTCGGTTGATCATAGAGATGCTTAAACAGTTATACTAAAAAAGATGTAAGCTTGTAACGTCCCTATTTTATTTTATTTTTGACATGACACACATAGGGTAACATCATTTAATATCAGAGTAAATTGCAGAAGTATCAAAAGACATTAAGAGTTAGTTACAATATCTCAAATTTTAATTCAACATCAGTTCAACTGGAACAAGTTTTAGAAATAAGTTGAGACTTTTTTTTTTTGGCTGCGAGCTATCGTTACTGTCCTGGAGCCCTACCATGGTCCCGTCCTGAAAGATAGGAATTTAACAACGGTAAGCGCGAAGCTTAGTGAGTAAGTTAATTTACAGTAGTTACAATCATGCACATTCTACCCGCCACCGGAGTGGTCAGTCATACCTACCCAATGTCAGAGCATACGGTCATGTTACCCACCGCTACAGCGGACGGTTTTAACTACCCGCTGCCGAAGCAGACGTTCATAACTACCCGCTGCCGAAACAGACGGTCATAACTACCTAACACAAGTGCCGGTCATCATACATTCACATTTACTACTGGTTTGGTGTGCAAGTACGGATACTCACCTGACAGTTGTCCTCGTCACTCGGTTCTTACTGAAACTTTACTTGGTTACCCTTAAGTTAAATGCCACCTGATCCAAACCCGAAAGGTCAATACCGGTAGTAACCTTCGCTTACTAACACAACTTCTACAAGTCGGATAGGTAACATATCTATGCTAAGTCGCATGGAAGTATGGCTACATAAGTCGCATGAACTGTGGGCATTTGAGTCACATGGACTCATGTCTGTACTAAGTGAAAGTCGCATGACACATATGAAAGTCGCATGGCACATATGAAAGTCGCATGAAATGCTCTTGCACTAGCTGAAAGTCCATGGACCCATACGAGTGTCCATGTGACTGTCGCATGGTGCATCTCCCTTCCCTGTCAGTTCATTTTCTGAAAAAACCTAGACTCCATAGCCAAGATCAAGCTTTCTCAAAACTCCACCAATTCAACTCATTCTCGTTGCAAAATGTTTCTCCATTCATTTAAAACTTTCTTTCTAACATAAATCTGTTTTTTATCAACTCGTAGAGTGTTCTTGGTTAGATATTTCTCCTGGGTTTTTCTTAAGCATCCTAAAACCCTAAACCCAGATTCCAAACATCAAATCATCACCTTAACATAGCAAGAATTGGTGCCTACATGATTCTAAAGGATTGAGGAATGTTACCTGATGATTTCCTTGCAAATTCTTAGCTCCAAAATGAAGTTTTGGCTTCCTTCTTCCGCTGCTTCTTCGAGAATGGCACTCAACACACACATACACACACACACACACACACACACACTTCTCTCTTCAATGGAACAATGATTTGATAAAGAATGTTGGGGGTTGTGCCCTAATTCTCTATTTATACTCATGTGTAACACTTCTTGTGGGCCTAAGCCCATCCCACAACCTCAAGTTCAATTTCCAATTAAAAACTCTTATTAGATTGATACATATATATATATATATATACACACACACAAGCCTAACAACTTAAATAACTTCCAACAACAATATTCATATAAAAATCATCATAAGCATCCACTAAATAATTTTATAAATTTGAATATCGGGTATTACAACTCTTCCCCACTTAAACACGATTTCTTCCTCGAAATCTCTATCAAACAACGCTGGGTAGTCTCTCTTCATCTCTGTAACGCCGGTCCTTAAATTTCAGGAGTCTATTTTTTTTTTAACTTTATCATTGAATATAACTCAAAACCTTTCAGGTGTTACCATAGTCTATCTCACGACCATCAACAAAAGAATAGGAAACCCAAGATTACCAGAAGAGCAACCAAAACAAAGCCATGCCCACAGTAGCTACCCGCCTCACCAAGGCATCTAGACATCCTACGGATATAAAACATTTTACACACACTGTTAGCTATAAACATAGCTAGTGAGTACAACCAAATACATTTGTTTTATCAAAACCAAGTCATCTTTTTCTCTTTTAAAAACACAAGTTTGGCAATCAATATACTTTTAAAAGCATACACAAATGCACATAAGGATACGGGTCTGTTCATTAGGCCACAATGTATCCACGTGGTAGCTAGCCACGGTCAACACGTGCCCACATGGGGTATAACCACATCACCCCGTCAAGGTGGGGGATGCACAAAGCAGTCCACCATACAATAGTTATCTGGAGTGTAAGTCCTGTTCACCAAATCCACATGTGTTGCCCCGAGTTCGGTGGCTTGTTAGCCTAGTGAACCCACACGGTCATGATAGCTACTGACATACCCCTCGACTCTCTGCACCGATCCCTCAACCACCCGTACCTCACGGTCCCTCAATTGCCAAAGCCACATGAACCTCTGTGTACGTCTCAATGGCTAGGAACCCTATGGTGCAGAGTTCATAACAGACAGTGGTCCAGACCAAATCACATATACCCCGAAGGGTCACATAAGCACATACCCCGAAGGGTCACATAAGCACATACTCCGAAGGGTCACATAATCACTTACCCCGAAGGGTCATATAAATCATATGCCAACAAGGCCCAAATATCCCTTGCCATAAAGGCCAAATATCATGCCAGAAAGGCCAAGTAATCCAAGCATACAAGCTTATCACGAACACATAAATGTCATAAACATATCACATGAGCATACATGCTCAACAATCAAAACCATAATTGGCATCTCAATGCTCAAGACATCATTAGTGAAAACATATCTTTATTACTCAAAACCAAGTTTGTTGTTTCAAAATCGAAGCTCACTCCAACATGGAGTACCATGTTTCAAAACCATCAATTAAAACTAACTTTAGCTTTGACCATCTCCAAAATGGAGCAATGGTCTTATTTTGGAAAACATCATTTAAACACATTTTATATCAAGTTCACAATTCCATATTCTTTAAATCCAAGGGTTTCATAAAGCATTTATAATTCATATAAACCATATCATAAAACAATCCATGGTTTCCACATTCTTTAAGTTCCCAAAAGCTTCATGAACATTTGCAAATCATATGACCCGCATTACAAAACAATTCACTAGTTCCACAACCTTTAGTCTAACAGGTTTCATCAAACAATTGCCAAACAATCAAAACACAACATGATGACTTGAAAACTTTAACAATATTGGGTATCCGCAGGGTGTACTCACCTAAGGGTGTGATGAGGATCACAACCCTAACCAAAACATAGCTTCAACACTTGATCACAAGCCTATGATCATAAAACACAAGGTTAACTAACATAAGTTAACCAAAAACAAAGTTTCTAGACTCAATTCTAGACTTAGACACCCTTTCGGGTCTTAAAAGACTCCAAATAAACCTCCTATAACCATAGGAATCAAACCCCAAAAATATACAAGGTCAAAGGAGTAAAAAACAACACTTTTAGATGCTCTAGAGAAGCTCGCGCCGCGAAAATTTTGCTAGAAAAACAACTTGCACAGAAAAACGACCTCGCGCCGCGAGCTAGCGTATACAGTAAAATTCTGCTATTTTCTTTGCTGTAAATTCGACCCAAATCACAACCTCTTCAAACAAAACTCATATAAACATAAAATGAGGTCCAAGATACTACAAAACCACCTCAATAACATCAAATGAATTCAATTTATCATAACTTGGGAAATCAAACCCTAATTCAAGGATTTTGACCCAATAGCTTACTTTAATAACATATTTCATCAATTCATCACCAAATACACCATACAAAGCTAAAATCAAACATAGATAATAGTCAAAACTTACTTGATCATGGACCAATTCGTTCTTGCACTTTTTTGCCCAAGCACTCCAAGCTTTGATGGTTAATTAGGTGTTAAAACACACAATTTCAACTAAAGACACCATAATCTTCAAGATAACTCCTTGATTTCTTCCATATGCATGAAACCCTCCCTTGCTCCTCTTTCTCTCGAGACTTCTCCAGGCTTCTTGGCTGCCAAATGACTCACTTGAGTCAAATTGGGGTATTTATACCCAATTCTCCACTTTCAGCCCCTCGAGTTCCTAATTTGTCACTTTTGACCCTTAGTGTTTCATTCCATTTACATATAACTCTTAGATTATATCATCTATAATACCAATTTTTATTTATGAAACACAAGCGCAGTAGTAGCAATTAAATACTACCAAAACACCTAATTTTACCCATTCTTACTAAAACCTGCTTTTACCTATATTTTATAATTTTTTAAAATTTCGGGTATTACATGTAAAGCGGTCCACCATTGGGTTTTGGAATCAACCGATTCCTCTGTGTACAGCCATAAGCTATACCCAAAGAGGGCAGCTTTGTCCTTAAAGTAGAACAACTTTGTTCTTGTTGTAGGACAACTTTGTCCTTGGGATCCGGACCATTCACAAACAAATAATCTGATCCAATCGGATCTTCAATGCGCGCATATAATCATATATCATCATAGTATACACCTAATCAAGTGCATACTATATTGTGTCAACATGTTAACTCTAGCATCATCATGCAACCTACACTTAAAACAAGTGTGTGTACAAATCATGGTATACAATTCTGTTATCATTGTTAATATATGTTATAGATATATTAATCGTTATGTTATCAGGCACTCACCTAGCGAGCTAGAATATTATAGTCTACAATACAGAAGCTCCTGGACCAACTGGTGTACCTAAACAGGTTTCCAGATATTAAAACCTTGTAAAAGAGAATCTGCCAGAGGCAGGGCACGCCCGTGCCTGGCAAGGCACGCCCCGGGTTTAGATGGGTATGCCCCGTACCTGATACCCAGGTACACCCCGTGACTACAGGGCACCCCCGGGCTTGCTAGGGTTAGGCACGCCCCGTACCTTTGGGAGGTACGGCCGTGCCTCCCAGGTACGCCCTGAGGTACGGTCTTTTCTTGAGAGGCACGCCCGTGCCTATCCATTTACAGTAGCAGGTTCGTGCATAACCTGCTGTTTTCCAACCAAATCACACCAAAACATTACCAATAGGTTTCTACCATTCATATGTGAAATAACACATCAAAACCAACCTAAAGACATACTTTTTATGCATCTAAACAACAAATTCAGAGTTTGGGATCAAAATCTCCATTTTGACCCATTTGAACTTTAATTCTTGAATTCAACCAAAAACATCATTATAATTCCATATTCTGATTTCTCTAGACTTATAAACCACTTGGGAACAGATTGGTAACATCAAGATCAATTATTGGGATCAAATTCAATTAAACCCAATTGGAAGCTAAACTTGGTGAAATGAAAATCAAGAGCAAGAACTCACTTGAAGATGATGAAGATTAAGGGAGGATTACAACAGATTAGAGACTTGAATTCACAGCAACAAGATTGATACTTGATGATCTTCACTTGGATTCTTCTTCTTGAATGGCTTTAGCACACAAAGAACACAATGAGAAAGTCAAGAACAAAGTTTGTGTTTGTGTGGAATGGCTGTACACGTAAGTGTATAGCTAGATACCTGCTTGTGGGTTAATATTATCCACAAGTGGGTATCTTGTTCCCCTTTCTAACTTACAACTTAACGCACGAGTACCCGTTTTAACTAACGGGGATATTTTTGGAAACCTCGTTCTAAACCATTTAATAATTTATTATTCTTATCTATTTTTAATAATATTTAATATTATCTTTTCTTTATTTTTTTCTTCTATTTAACCCATTAATCAATTATTTATATATAATTTCTTTTATTCAATATTTAAATAGAATTTTAGATGTACCAAATTCGAACACGACTTGACCCAATCTGAGGTTGTTACACAAACATTCCAAGTGTTACCAAATTCGTTGACCATTACACTACTTATTACATAACATAGTATTTACGAAGTGTTCCCATAACAAACATGACATCCTAGTAGGTACCCGTCCTCACCAGCAAACTATTTACCTGCATATGGAATGTACATGAGAGGGTTAGTTATAAATAGCTAGTGAATAACAATTAAATGGAAGCATTATATCAACAGTATCATATACATATTACATGCATCACATAACATCATTCAAGTCTACCTTAGCACATGGTGAAGCACCGGTTAGTCAGTAGGCATCACGTCTTGCAGGGAAATGAGCCCGGCTCAGTGATCCTCACTGGGGAAACCGATACTTCCTCCGCGCCGGTGGAGAAGCGGGTAGCGGTCCACCATTGCGTTATCGGGAAACATACCCCATTCGGGATTAGCGGGAACTAAGAGCCCATATCGTATCAAGGGGCGGAGGTTTTGCAAGAACCTTTGTGATCATCGAATCTCCGCACATCCTAGCTGGCGACACAAGGCCCTAACTCAAGACCCAGATAATCTGGCCTCAATGTCCAACAAAGTACCAGTACAACAAACAATGGCCTACTCCGGCCTCAGCACAAACACAATCGGCCTACTCCGGCCATAACATATCAACAATGATGTACAGAGGCCTTCAAACATGTAACACCTACTAACCTGGGCTAGGAGATTAGCAGGTTGGCAATATGTGATTAATTATGTTTTCAAATTGATTATGTGTTATATTAAGTTAATTAATTAATATGAATTTATAAATGTGAATATATGTTACTGGTGGAACTTTAAATAGGAAAAGAAAGTACAAGTCTTTATGCATGTATGTTAGAATATATGTATGTATGCATGCTTGAATTAAAAGAATAGGATTTCCATGAGATTGCCACCTCATGCTTAGTTTAATTAAATTATATGTGTACATGTTATGGCAAATCATCTGGTCATTGTGCTGAAAGTGTTGAGGTGTATGTGTGTTTTTGAAAGAAAACCTCCAAGTGAAGGAAAGTTGTAAACTTGAAATTGAGAAGTCAAGAGTTAGTGTTCCTTAATTCCAAAAGAAGGTAAGAAAGTGTTATTGGCATGATATGAATGATATTGGTATGTTTAGATGTTAAAAAGCATGAATTTATATGGTTTCACCATTGATGAAGTTAGGAAGAAAGCTTGGTAATTGGTTTTGTAGATTTTGTTGTTATGATTGAGTAAAAAGGTGTTCATGGTGGTTTATGGACATGTTATATGTTATATGTGTATTTTGTTTGAAGAAAATTGATGTTAAGTAATGTTATGAGATGAAATTTGGGCTGAAAATCCGACACAAAAGATGAAGATAAGCTGGAACCATGCCCGTCGCGGCGCTACAATAGAATGTCGCGGTGCGACATTCAAGAAATCCGACTATGAAGTTTCGGATTATAAGAATCTGAGAATGTTACAAAACCGACCCTTAAAATCCGGAACCTTGGCAAATCCGACACCAAAATCCGATACTTGTGAAATCCGCCACTAAAATCCGAGTGTTGACTCCCGGATTCGAAATCTGACTCGGTCGCGACGCGACGAAATTTGTGTCGCATGGAATAACTTGGCATGTTTATTATGTGATTTAATTGAGTTGTTTTTATAGAGTTGAGATATAAATATATATGAGAAGATATATTTATATATTCGAGACTGATTTGATTGTTGTTGTGTTTTCAGGCAATCAAAAGACTTAGTAAAATTAGATTTCTGAGCCCGTGCTGGTTTTGAGGTGAGTGGTCGTTAATCGCGGATGGTAAAAATTTCGGTTAATGTTATTGATGTGATGTATGACTGTGATTGAGATTGGATTGGACTGATTGAACTCTTGATTGTGATTATTGATGATTGATATCTGCTGCATGATTATTTGGTCGATACGCACTCTTAGGATGATTTTGAGTTGCGTTGGGAAGTTAGCTATACATAGAATTGGGCTGGGCTCGTTCACTGATTGGTTGAACAGTGTTAGCCTTACTGATGCATATGTTGTATCAGAGGGGGATTTTCACTGTGCCAATTCAGTGGAGAGCTATCGGTAAACCTTTGCTTTGGCCGGAATTGGTTGTGAAGGTATTTGTTTGGCATAAACGAGTAGCAACGGAAGCAAGATACAATACAAAAATAACATGCTAACCAAACAAACACTTCCCATGGACCAATATCTAAACATGGAATTGCAACTAAATGAAAGAACAAGATGGGTATAAATGTACCAATGTGCAACCACTACAATCTTCTTCTTGTCAAGCTTCAAGAACTCAAGCAAGTCAAGGCTTCAAGAATCCAAACAAGGATTCCTCTAATGAAGTCCACCCCAAGCAACCTTGATTCCCAAATGCTAGTAAGTTGGTGTAGCCACCAAAATAACACCCAAGTCTATGTGTTTCTTGCTTCTTGTGTTCAAGAACACCAAGAACAAGATGAACAAGTGAGAGAGAGTTCAAGTGTGAACCAAGAGCCAAGAAACATCCAAAAACCTCCCTTAGAGCAGATAACTCGTAGCCTCTTTGTCTACCATCATTATTAGAAGTTAACACCATTAAACCAAGTGTTTAAGGCTGTTAATTCTACTGTTACAGCGAACGTACACGGCCCGTGTAGGTCTACACGACCGTGTAGGCCCAAAGTCCACGGCCCCAATTGGGCTAAGACGGCCCGTGTCTATCAAGCACTACACGGCCCGTGTTCATCTACACGGCCCGTGTAGGCCCAAACTACACGACCTTGAACTGGGCTAATACGCCTCGTGTATGTTGGACTGGACACGGCCTGTGTTCAGGAACACGGCTCGTGTACCATCCTGCCAAAACCCATTTTGGCCTTTTCCTCTCTTTTTCTTGATCGTGTTGCCGGATATACTTGGTGTGTGACCCAATAGGCCTATACCTCATCGGTAGTGCCATTAACTCGTTCGTGTCCGTGGGCATATTCCAACAGGTTGTAGGTTCTGTGCCGAACCGCCGGTCTTCTCGGGATATGTGATTACATGCTTTGATATTAACTGTGGATGTTTGTTTTTGGTGTTTAGCCTCTACTCACTTAGTTTTATGCTAATTCCCCTAAGTTGTTGCTTTTGCAGGTTCGTGTTTGTGAGGTTGGCTGAAGGAGAAGTTGACCTGACTCTGATATTAGTTCTTTGAAATGAAACGAGCCTTTAGTTTTGTAACACAACAATGATATTTTTGTTTGAACAATGATGTATATTTGTTAATGTTGGTTTGTATGTAATTAAGTTTGTTTACTTAAAGCTTCCGCAGCGTATTTTAAAAAAAATGGCTTGAGTTTTCGGGTGTTACAGTTTGGTATCAGAGCCTAGGTTTGGCGATGCATGCACGGCTAGAGTGTTGCATTCCCAAATATTGGCTCGTGACGGGTCAAGCTTTCCTTCGGGGGAATTAGAGCGAGTTAGAGTTGTTTGTAGTAGTTAGTATTTTGGATACTAACGGTTTATGCTAATGAGTTATGAGGTGATGTGATTGTAATAATAATGGCTGACAGAGATACTCCTATCTTTCCTCCTACGACCCAAGCTGCAACTGAAGCTCCAGTGACTGAGCATTTAGGAAACACAGCTACTGCGGGAACGTCGGGTCAAGCCCGTGAAGAAGATAATAGTGATTACGTATACCAGTTGGAAAACGAGTTAGTTGAACTCAGAGATAAAGTTCAGAGAATGGAACAGCAACAACAACAATAGCAACCTGAACCAACCCCAGTGCCGACTGCGATTCCTACACAGGCGACAACCGCACTAGTGACAGCACCGCTGCCACCTATGACACAAATGATGTAACCCCCATTCTATTATCCATACCCACAACCAGGAGCCTATCCGTTTGCGTTCCCTGGATATAAACAACCGTGCACCTACAAACAATTTCTTGATTGTAAACCATCTGAGTATCATGGGAAATCTGATCCCAATGCAACATTGAACTGATTGAGGGAGATGGCAAAGGCACTTGATGCCTGCAATTGCGAAAATAAATTGAAGGTTAAGTATGCATCACGAATGTTGAGAGGAGACGCATTGGTCTGGTGGGATTCCATTACCGGCCATTATACTAAACAGCAACAGGAGAGTATCACATGGAGTCATTTCAAGGAAAAGTTGTGTGAACAATATTGTGGAACTTTTGAGATGTCCAAAATCAAAAAGGAATTCATGGATCTGCAGATGACCGGGAACATGACTGTGGATCAATTGATTAAACAATTTAATGAGAAAATGAGGTTTGCCAAACACTGGGTACCGGATGAGGAATCGAAGATTGCCCATTTTGGGGGGGCACTGCACCCGGATTACCGAGGCGCCACCGGGTGGGCTACCACACTGTCCCAAGCTTTCACTTTGGCCAAATTGGCTGAAGGGGACATTGTTGTGAGAAATAAGTTGAGCGGGGAGAAACTTTCCCAACAAAAATCGAGATTTGAACATTATAACGCTCAACAGAGATAGGGAGGGCAGAGCAGCGGGGGCAGGCAGGGGGAGCAAAATAGGAGACCTACTTCGGGTGGGTCTACTCAACAGGCACTTGTTGTAGTAGGTGCAAATCTTTTCATAACGGGCAGTGTACGCCCCAGAGAAGGAGATGCGTGAACTGTGGCCAGTTTGGCCATGATTTAAAGAACTGCTGGTTCCCGAGGAGCATTTGTTGGAATTTCTAGAGGGAAGGGCATAGAGTTGGTGATTGCCCGATGAACAAAAAGACAGGGTCAGGGGGGAGGAGCTGGAGGATCGTCTTCGGCTGGTCAAAAGTGAAAGAACCCACTCACTGCTGAGGGTCGGGAGTTCAAAATGACGGTGGATGATGCCACCACCACTGACGACGTGATCACGGGTATGTTTCTAATAAACTCTACTCCTGCTAGAGTATTGTTTGATTCAGGAGCAAATCGCTCCTTTGTTTCTGTGGAATTCTGTGATAGATTAAATGTGCCCGTGATTGAACTTGCTACTGCTTTAGAGATAGAAGTAGCTGATGGTATGATGGTTCCGGTCACGACTGCTGTGGTTGGGGCTAAAATTGATATAGATGGCGTGTGTTTTCATGTTTATTTTCTTGTTATGCCATTGTCCGGGTTTGATATGGTGCTTGGGATGGATTGGCTGAGTTTGAATCAAGCCAGTATCAAGTGTCACAAGAAGTTGATTTCGTTTCCGCTAGCTGATGGTTCACGAGTAATAGTAAGAGGAGAGAAGGCTGGATCTGTAATCCCGATGATTTCGTGTTTGAAAGCAAAGAAGGCATTGGGTAAGGGGTGTGAATCTTATTTGGCGTATGTAATCGATGGAAAGAACGAAAAGCAAGCAATGACTGATATCCGGGTGGGAATGGAATACCCGAAAGTGTTTCCAGAAGAGTTTCCAGGACTGCCTCCGGTTCGTGAAGTGGAATTCAAAATAGATTTAATACCTAGATCTAGACCAGTAGTGAAGGCTCCGTATAGATTGGCACATTCAGAGATTCGGGCGATGATGACGCAGATTCAGGATCTGCTAGATAAGGGTTTATTCGTCCAAGTTCGTCCCCGTGGGGAGCACCGGTATTATTTGTGAAGAAGAAAGACGGTACGTTACGTATGTGTATCGACTACCGTGAATTGAATTAGAGAACAATAAAGAAAAAGTATCTGTTGCCGAGAATCGATGATTTGTTTGATCAACTGCAAGGAGCTTCGTTCTTTTCCAAAATTGATTTGAGGTCGGGATATCATCAAGTGCGTGTTTGTGAGGAAGATGTGTCGAAGACGGCCTTTTGTAGGCGTTACGGGCATTATGAGTTCTTGGTTATGCCGTTCGGCTTAACCAATGCACCTGCGATTTTTATGGATTTGATGAACAGGGTTTGTTGACCATTCTTGGATGATTTTGTGATAGTCTTCATTGATGATATCTTGATTTATTCAAAGACTGAACAGGAGCACGAACAGCATTCGAGACAAGTTTTGGAAACCTTAAAGAAAGAACATCAGTTTGCTAAGTTCTCCAAGTGCGAGTTCTGGTTGAGGGAAGTCCAATTCTTGGGGCATGTGATATGTAATGAAGGAGTGAAAGTGGATCCTTCAAAAGTGGAGGCTGTGATGAACTGGAATGCTCCAAAGACGCCGTCTGAAATAAAGAGTTTTCTGGGTTTGGCTGGATACTACCGCAAGTTTATTAAGGATTTCTCTAAGATTGTGGGTTCATTGACTAAGTTAACTCGGAAAGACGTGAAATTTGTTTGGGGTAGTGAACAAGACAAGGCTTTCCAGACTTTGAAGCAGTTGTTATGTCAGGCTCCCATTCTTGCATTGCCAAGTGGATCGGGTGATTTTACTGTTTATTGTGATGCATCGTTTGCTGGATTGGGATGCGTGCTTATGCAGAGGGATTGGGTAATTGCGTATGTTTCAAGACAGTTGAAACCACATGAAAAGAATTACCCGACTCATGATCTAGAACTAGTAGCTGTCTTATTTGCCCTAAAACTGTGGAGACATATTTGTATGGCACCAAGTGTGTAATTTGTACTGATCATAAGAGTTTCCAGTATGTGTTTACACAGAAAGAACTGAACATGAGACAGAGACGATGGGTGGAGCTGATAAAAGACTATGATTGCAAGATTAGATACCACCCTGGGAAAGCAAATGTGGTAGCAGACGCCTTAAGCCGCAAGGGAGCGGGGAATTCCATTAAATTCATGCGTATGGAAATTGTATCTGATTTAGTGGATAGATTGAAGTCTGCTCAGTTAGAAGCCCTCAAGGAGGAAAACTTGAAGAATGAACTGATGAGGAAACGTAAGGATGAGCTTACTGATGATTCTCACAGATTGAAAATGTATAAGACTCGTGTGTGGGGTGCCTGTGCTTGGAGAATTGAGAAAGTTGATTCTAACTGAAGCACATAAGTTGAGACTGTCTGTTCATCCAGGAAGCACTAAAATGTACAACGATTTGAAAGTGCATTACTGGTGGCCTACTATGAAGGCAGATGTGGCTCATTTTGTTGAGTCATTCCATATCTGTGCGCAAGTGAAAGCAGAGCATCAGAAGCCCTACGGGTCCTTAAAACAGTTGGAGATTCCTGAGTGGAAGTGGGAACATATAACAATGGATTTCGTGACTGAACTTCCACGAACTCAGAAGAATCACGATATGATTTGGGTGATCGTGGATCGACTGACGAAGAGTGCCCATTTTCTGGCTACCTGTAAGACGGCTTCTCTGAGCAAGTTGGCACAATTGTACATTGATGAAATCGTTGCAAGGCATGGTATACCGTTGTCGATAGTATTTGACAGAGACTCCAGGTTTGTTTCTAATTTCTGGACGAGTCTACAGAGGGAGTTGGGGACAAGAATTAATTTGAGTACTACTTATCATCCCCAGACTGACGGTCAAACTGAGCGAACTATACAGACACTTAAAGACATGTTACGTGCCTATGTAATTGAGTATGGTGGATCTTGGGATTCGCACCTGCCATTGATAGAGTTTGCGTATAATAATTCTTACCACTCCAGTATTAGAATGCCTCCGTATGAGATATTGTACGGTCGTCGCTGCCGTATTCCGACGTGTTGGTTAGAGGCTGGTGAGAAACAATTTGCAGGGCCTGAGATTGTTCAAATGACAGCTGACAAGGTTGCTAAAGGCAAAGAAAAGTTGAAAGCGGCCAGAGATAGACAGAAAATGTATGCGGATCCGCGACGTCGTCCAGTAACATTTGATGTGGGGGAGTTAGTGTATTTGAAGGTTTCTCCGTGGAAGGGCGTGATTTGATTTGGAAAACGCGGGAAGTTAGCTCCTCGTTACATTGGTCCTTTCAGAATTCGTCAGATTATAAATGACCAGACCGTTACATTGGATCTCCCAGCAGAGCTTGCAGGTATTCACGATACGTTCAATGTTTGTTATTTGAGAAAATGCAAGATTGAAAACGAGAGTCAGATTCTCCCAGTACACGAACTGAAAGTGGATTCAAAGAAGAGATTGATTGAGGAACCCATTGAACTGTTAGATCGTAAAGTGACCAAGCTCCGAAAGAAGCAGATACCGATGGTGATGGTCAAGTGGAAACACAGTTTAGGTTCCGATTTGACATGGGAGACTGAGGCAGAAATAAAAAATAGATAGATGCCCTTACTTGTTTGAGCAAGAAGGGATTCCGAGGACGGAATCCTCTTAAGCAGGGGAGATTTGTAACACTCGCTAACCTGGGCGAGGAGATTAGCAGGTTGGGAATATGTGATTAGTTGTGTTTTCAAATTGATTATGTGTTTTATTAAGTTAATTAATTAATATGAATTTATAAATGTGAATATATGTTACTGGTGGAACTTTAAATAGGAAAAGAAAGTACAAGTCTTTATGCATGTATGTTAGAATATATGTATGTATGCATGCATGAATTAAAAGAATAGGATTTCCATGAGATTGCCACCTCATGCTTGGTTTAATTAAATTATATGTGTACGTGTTATGGCAAATCATCTGCTCATTGTGCTAAAAGTGTTGAGGTGTATGTGTGTTTTTGAAAGAAAACCTCCAAGTGAAGGAAAGTTGTAAACTTGAAATTGAGAAGTCAAGAGTTAGTGTTCCTTAATTCCAAAAGAAGGTAAGAAAGTGTTATTGGCATGATATGAATGATATTGGTATGTTTAGATGTTAAAAAGCATAAATTTATATGGTTTCACCATTGATGAAGTTAGGAAGAAAGCTTGGTAATGGGTTTTGTAGATTTTGTTGTTATGATTGAGTAAAAAGGTGTTCATGGTGGTTTATGGACATGTTATATGTTGTATGTGTATTTTGTTTGAAGAAAATTGATGTTAAGTAATGTTATGAGATGAAATTTCGGCTGAAAATCCGACATAAAAGAAGAAGATAAGCTGGAACCACGCCCGTCGCGGCGCTACAATAGAATGTCGTGGCGCGACATTCAAGAAATCCGACTATGAAGTTTCGGATTATAAGAATCCGAGAATGTTACAAAACCAACCCTTGAAATCCGGAACCTTGGCAAATCCGATACTTGTGAAATCCGCCACTGAAATCCGAGTGTTGACTGGCGGATTCAAAATCCGACTCGGTCGCGGCGCGAAGAGGTTTGTGTCGCGTCGCGACGGGCCTTATTTCAGAATATTTACTTGTTTTTATTATGTTTTGCATGGAATAACTTGGCATGTTTATTATGTGATTTAATTGAGTTGTTTTTATAGATTTGATATATAAATATATATATATATATATATATATATATATATATATATATATATATGAGAAGATATATTTATATATCCGAGACTAATTTGATTGTTGCTGTGTTATCAGGCAATCAAAAGACTCAGTAAAATTAGATTTCTGAGCCCGTGCTGGTTTTGAGGTGAGTGGTCGTTAATCGCGGATGGTAAAGATTTCGGTTAATGTTATTGATGTGATGTATGGCTGTGATTGAGATTGGACTGGATTGATTGAACTGTTGATTGTGATTATTGATGATTGATATCTGCTGCATGATTATTTGGTCTATACACAATCTTAGGATGATATGAGTTGCGTTGGGAAGTCAGCTGTACGTAGAATTGGGCTGGGCTCATTCATTGATTGGTTGAACAGCGTTAGCCTTACTGATTCATATGTTGTATCAGAGGGGGATTTTCACCGTGCCAATTCAGTGGAGAGCTATCGGTAAACCTTTTCTTTGGCCGGCATTGGATGTAGGTTCTGCGCCGAACCGCCGGTCTTCTCGGGATATGTGATTACATGCTTTGATATTGACTGTGGATGTTTGCTTTTGGTGTTTAGCCTCTACTCACTTAGTTTTGTGCTAATTCCCCTCAGTTGTTGCTTTTGCAGGTTCGTGTTTGTGAGGTTGGCTGAAAGAGAAGTTGACCTGACTCTGATATTAGTTCTTTGAAATGAAACGAGCCTTTAGTTTTGTAACACAACAATGATAATTTTGTTTGAACAATGATGTATATTTGTTAATGTTGGTTTGTATGTAATTAAGTTTGTTTACTTAAAGCTTCCGCATCTTATTTTAAAAAAAATGGCTTGAGGTTTTCGGTGTTACAAAACATGCGTTCATAACAATTGAATAACACGGTTGGTTCATGAAACCTCTAAACATGCATAACTAACAATTTCTCGGTTTGTAACATACAAACATCTTTATAACACTATTAATATCATGCTCGAGTTAACTGTTACTCACCTGTGAAGTTATTACACGCAAGAACTAAGTCATAGATGTTTCTTGATCAACTGGTATACCTAAACAAATTTACACGTATAAATAAACACTAAAACAGAAACTGCTAAAAGGTAGGGTACGGCCGTACCTAGCCAAGGCACGCCCGTGCCTGGCATGGCACGCCCCAAACATGGGCAAGCACACCCCGTACCTCATACTCAGGTACACCCCGTGACTGCAGGCACTCCCCCGGACCCTCTAGGGTTCGGCATGCCCAAGGTCACGGTTGGATCTTGAGAGGCACGCCCGTGCCTTTCCATTTGCAGCAGTAGGTTCGACCAGAACCTACTGTTTTCCAGCCAAACCAATTCCAAACATTACCAAAAACATTTCCAGTCAATTATACCTTTCACATGTGAACTAACACATGAAAACAAAGCTAAATACATACTTTTTACATCATTTAACATCAAATTCAGACTTAACACCAATTTCTCCATTTTGACCCATTTGGACTTTAATTCACAAATTCAATCAAAATCATGCTTTTAATTAACAAATCAATCTGCTATACTCTTAGAATCAAAGTGGGAACTAATTGGTAACATCAAAACTTAGAAACTTGAGAATTTGAACTTGGTGATAGAGAACTTACAAGAATCAGATGGAGAGATGATTAGAAGCATATTGAAACTTGAATTAAACTTGAATTACAGCAGATTATGAACTTGATAGGTTTCCTCTTTGAATTCTTCTTGAAGAGCTAACACACAAGAACACACACACACACACACATATGAGTTACCTGTGGTTGTTCACGTGAGTAAAGAGGAGGTGCCTACTTGTGGATTAATATTATCCACAAGTGGGTATCTTGTTCCCCTTTTCAACTTACAACTTAACGCACGAGTACCCGTTTTAACTAACGGGGTTATTTTTGGAAACCTCGTTCTAAACCATTTAATATTCTTTTATTTTTATCTATTTTTATCAATATTTTTATTAACTCATTTAATAACTAATTTAGTTATTTTTCTTTAATATCTAACAAATATATTTTTTATTCAATTTATTTAATTTATTATACATACCTCGTAAGCGTGCGTCTAGGCCCTTTGTGAGGATGTTACAAATCTACCCCCTTAAGAAGATTCCGTCCTCGGAATATGCTCAGCAGTGAACAAGTGCGGGTAGCGTGCTTTTATCTCATCCTCGGCCTCCCACGTCATGTTAGGACCCAGATTGTGCTTCCATTTGACGAGCACTAACTTGATCATCTTTTTACGCAGCTTTTTAATTTTGGAATCCAAAATCTCAACAGGTTCGTCCACAAGGCGTTTAGCTGAGTCAACTTTCAACTCTTGCAGAGGTAGGATCTGATCATCATCGACCTTGCACTTCCTCAGATAGCACACATTGAATGTGTTATGAATACCAGATAGCTCAGGTGGAAGTTCAAGTGACACAGTTTGTTCATTGACCCGTTGTAGAATTTTAAACGGACCAATATACCTCGGGCTTAGCTTACCCTTGTAACCAAATCGAATCACCCCTTTCCAAGGTGAAACCTTTAAGAAAACCCGGTCACCCACTTCAAAAGTAATGGGCCTCCGTTTTGGATCTGCGTACATCTTTTGCCTGTCTCGTGCAGCTTTCAGCTTTTCACGTGTCATCTTTACTTTATCAGCTGTTATCTGCACAATGTCAGGACATGCATATTGCTTTTTGCCAGGTTCTAACCAACACGTAGGTGTACGGCATCGCCTACCGTACAACATTTCATATGGTGGCATGCCTATACTCGAATGATAGGAGTTGTTATAGGCAAATTCAATCAAGGGAAGATGTGAATCCCAAGAACCACCAAATTCAAGAATACAAGCTCTCAGCATATCTTCAAGAGTTTGAATAGTCCTTTCAGACGGTCCGTCAGTTTGAGGATGGTATGATGTGCTAAGATTCACCTGCGTACCAAGTTCACGTTGAAGACTATGCCAAAAGTTTGATGTGAACCGTGAATCTCGATCTGAAACAATAGATAGAGGTATGCCATGTCGTGACACCACCTCATTCATATAAATTTGAGCCAAACGATTCATAGGTGCAGATTCATTAGTCGCGAGAAAATGTGCACTCTTCGTAAGGCGATCTACCACAACCTATATCATATCATGCCCTTTTGCAGTTCGGGGTAATTTGGTAACAAAGTCCATGGTAATGTGATCCCATTTCCACACCGGGATGTCTAGTTGTTGTAGATTACCATAGGGCTTTTGGTGTTCAGTTTTGACTTCCGCGCAGACTTAGCATTTTTCTACAAATGAAGCTATGTCACGCTTCAATGTAGGCCACCAATGCAATGATTTCAAGTCTTGGTACATTTTTGTGCTTCCGCGATGAATAGACAATCTAGATTTATGTGCTTCATGTAAGATTGTCTCCCGATTGCCACCTAGACTCGGTACCCAGATTCGGGATTGAAATGTTTTCAGACCCCGACTGTCTTCTCCCAATTGCTTTGATATCTTGATCACTGTCTCAACTTTCAAGTTGTTTTCTTGTAGTGCCTCTTGTTGTGCTACTTTAAGTTGAGCAATGATATCAGATTCAACAGTGAGTTTCATGAATTTAGCCATTGCAGGAGAGTTCTTCCGACTCAGTGCATCAACTACCACATTTGCTTTGCCCGGATGATACTTGATTTCACAATCATAATCTTTTATTAGCTCCAACCAATGTCTTTGTCTCATGTTAAGCTCTTTCTGCGTGAACACATACTGCAGACTCTTGTGATTTGTGCATACAATACATTTGGTGCCATACAAGTAATGGCGCCATATTTTCAAAGCAAATACCACTGCTGCAAGCTCCAGATCATGTGTGGGATAATTCTTCTCATGTGGCTTCAATTGACGAGAAGCATATGCAACCACCTTGTCTCGTTGCATCAAAACACAACCTAGACATGCATATGAAGCATCACAATAGACAATAAAGTCTTCTGACCCATTAGACAATGTTAGAATAGGTGCTTGACATAACAATTGCTTTAGAGTCTGAAATGCTTTCTCTTGATCTTCATTCCATACATATGCAACATCTTTGAGGGTCAATTTAGTCATTGGACCAACAAGTTTAGAGAAATTCTGTATGAACCATTTGTAGTAACCAGCAAGACCTAAGAAACTCTTTATCTCTGAAGGATTCTAAGGAGTTTCCCAGTTCATAACAGCTTCAATCTTCACAGGATCAACTTTAACGCCTTCACTACATATAACATGGCCCAAGAAGTAGACCTCCTTAAGCCAAAACTCACATTTAGATAGCTTCGCGTAGAGTTGTTCTCGCTTAAGAGTCTCCAGAATAAGACAAAGATGTTGCTCGTGTTCCGCCTCCGTTTTAGAATAAATGAGAATATCATCGATGAACACGATCACAAATTTATCAAGAAAAGGGCGACATACGCGATTCATCATATCCATGAAGATAGCAGGAGCATTGGTTAAGCCGAATGGCATAACCAAGAATTTGTAGTGCCCATATCGAGTTCTAAATGCAGTTTTAGTGATATCATCTTCTCGAACACGGACTTGATGATAGCCAGAACGTAAATCAATCTTAGAAAAGCATGTGGCACCTTGTAGTTGATCAAACAGACCATCTATGCGAGGTAATGGATATTTGTTCTTTATAGTTCGCTTTTTATGCTCGCTGTAATCGATACACATTCGGAAAGTCCCGTCCTTTTTAACAAACAGAATAGGAACTCCCCACGGTGAAGAACTTGGGCGAATAAAGCCCTTATCAAGTAGTTCCTGGATTTGGGATATCATCTCCCGAATTTCAGATGGAGCGAGACGATAGGGAGATTTTGCTACAGGTGTAGCTCCAGGAACAAGATCAATCCGGTATTCTACATCCCTGACAGGAGGTAAACCCGGTAAGTCTTCAGGAAAGACATCAGGGTATTCAGATACAACCCTGATATCATCAACACTCTTTGCTCCTATCTCTACATTAACCACATATGCAAAATAGGAGATACAATCTTTTGCAATCAACTTTTGAGCTTTTATCACAGAGATGACAGGAATGGCAGACTCCCTCTTCTCCCCTCGGGCTATAGCATAAGAACCATCGGATAAAGGGAATCTGATTAACTTCTTGTAACACAAGATCTCAGCATCTTGACTATTGATCCAATCCATACCAATAACAGCATCAAAGCCCGCTATAGGCATGACAAGAAAAGAAATAGTGAAACTATTCCCATCGATATAAAGAATAGTTGTTGAAACTTTCTCTGTGACTACTTTACAGCTACTTCTACTTTTATGGGATCAGTTAACAAAGAAACAGGCATTTCCAGCTTTTCGCGATAGGAGACAGAAACAAAGGAGTATGTAGCTCCCGAGTCAAATAAAATGCATGCAGCAGTATTATTAATGAGAAAAGTGCCTGTAATCACATCACCTGCATCTTTGGCTTCATCAGCCGTCATCTGGAAAACTCTCCCTAGTGCACGAGGAGCGCCTCCCGGTTTTGGAGCTGTAGTTGCTGATGAACCCCCGACACCTGTGTTTGGCCACAATGGGCATGACCGAAATACGGTGCCCAAGTTTATGGCACTTGTATCACACATTCTCTTTGTACCTGCATTCATTAATTTGATGCCCCTTCTTTCCGCACCTTCCACACCTCAAATCCCAGTCTTCAGACTTCTGGGATATATTCACACGCAGCTTACCACCCGATCCACTATCACCTTGTAACACCATATTTTCATACCAAAAATTTTCACTTTAAATACATTGCGGAAGCGATTAAATACCAAAAGTATTTACAACTAATGACAAACCACAATTTACAAAACAACTGTTTAAAATATCAGTATTACAAAAACTACGGCTCGTCACAAATAACACATCAGAGTCCTAGGTGATTACTCCCAAAGCTAACCACTCTCAGCTGAGCCGCTGACTTACCAAAACCTCACTACTAGAAAGTTGCTTATTTCTGACCATTTTCTCCGACGACACAATATTCGTCACAAATTTTCGACGAATTTACGACACAAATGCGACGAAATTAACCTAAAAGCCACACTACCACCCGCTACAATTAACCATCACTTTTGTAACCATTTTGCGACAATATTAAATTTGATGGAAAATCGTTGCTATTTCACGACAATTTACAGACGAAATACCGACCGAAACGTTAAAAATGATGAGTTAATTAATATTTATATTTTTTGTTGAAAAATCGTCAGAAAATCCGACGATATAGCGACATTTTATATAAAGTAATTTGGAAAACAATTAAATAAGCATAAAACTTAATATTTTCTAATTTTTGTAATGAGTTTTGTTGAAAAATCGTCGGAACTTCCAATGATATAGTGACAGTTTGAAAAATTAATGTTGAAAACAATTAAATAAATTAATACCCTATATTTTATAATTCATTAATATTTTCGTTGAAGAATTGTCGAAATTTCTAACGATATAGCAACGGTTTATAAAAATTAATCTAAAAGGTGATCAGCTAAATTTAATACTTAATTTATTATAATTTATTCAAATTTCGTCTGAAAATCGTTAGGATTTTCGGCGATGTAGCGACGATTTGTAAAAAGTGATTTAAATAATATTTAAATAAATTTAATACTTAATTTTTTATGATTTATTAACATTTTCGTTTGAAAATTGTTGGAATTCCAACAAGAAAACGATAGTTTGTAAAAGAGTAATGTAGAAAGAATTAGATAAATTTACTTAATACATTATAATTTATTTAGATTTCCGTTAAAAAAGTGAGAGTTTTCTATGATCTAGCGACGATTTATAAAAAATATATAAAAAAAAGTAGAACTTGATATTTATAATGTTATTCAATTATTGTTGAAAAATAGTCGGAAATTTTAACTATATAGCGAAGGTTTGTATAAGATAAGTAGAAAACGATTAACTAAATATAATACTTAATTTTTATAATCAACTACTATTTTAGTCGGAAAATAGTCGGCATTTCCGACGGTATATTGACCATTTGTAAAAAACAATTTAGAAACAATTAAATAATCCTATCCTATCCCTTTCCTAATCCTAATACTTAATATTTTTATAGAGTATTTAGATATTATATCTTAAAATTAGAAATTTCGGACCATATTGCAACGATTTGTAAGAACTAAAGTAGAAAACAATTACATAAATTTAAGTTGAATTCCTTTTATCTCGATTAAACTTTCTCTTGACGTGTTCTTAGCAACTTTAAAGTTGTGAGTTCCGAATTTACTAGGCATAGCATAATAGATAGGATTTGTTACATCAGATCGAGCAAGTTTTTGGATTACTTTTATAATTGTGTTTGTCATTTTCTAAATTTGATATTTTGACCCTTACATGGCTGAGTTATACGAAATCCGAATTGGGATAATAGTAGAAGGGTACGATCTTGTTCTTGGCACAAAAAAAGATCAAGAAACCAGAGAGAATGAGAGTGTGTTTCGGGAAAAAGTGTTTTCATCTGAAGATCCATTTTCGTTCAGGGGGCGTTGCCCTCTTTATCTTACCGGGACCATTCTAGACTAATACAAGCGTGTACTCTACACTTTCCATACTTGTTTTAGAACAAAGTTTAATCACTTTGAAACATACGTATAAATTCTGTTACACTAAATGAACCAATGACACTAAAACCACCAACATAATTTAGTTGATAAATTACACTAAGAGATGTAAATTAATATTTTTAGAGTAAACGAGACGGATCGTAGATTAATGCCTCGTTTATTACCCAATCTATGTATTCTTTTAGGAATATATAAATTATAAGTACTTTTTATTCATTCACTGTGTTTCATTTTTGTTTTATCTTTTCAGACTGAGTTCTTCCGGTCAGGACTCCTCTCAAAGGCATCCTTTTGGCTCATGATGTACGCGATCTAACTTATTTTACACGTTTCCGAAGTATAAAGTACAAAAAAGAAGGCGGGTCAAAGAAAAATATGTGTTATTGGATTATTTTCTGGATCTAAAATAAGAGGAAACATGTCTTGTATTGCGATGACACTTAGTTATTCAAGTCAACTATATCTCGTTACACAATCATAACCTCTACCGTCACCTCTTACTCCAACGCCATCTACTATCCCCACCACCACCACCACCACCACCACCACCACCACCTGTTACGGTAACTATAATCTTCAGCCATTGTTTGCCACCATTAATTGTTATTTATCTCCGCCTCCACCAACACCGTCTTCGCCATCACCACTATCATTACTATCGACCATAGCTGCCACCACTACCAACTACAGACCAGCAACACTTCCCCAACCTGCTACCACCAACATCACCAATTCCACCAACTTCTGCCCCATCGTTGACTAACACAAACATTTTTATAGCCATCAACGTCGTCATGAATTAAAGTGTGTGTCCACCACCACCCTGAACATTGTTGCCACTACCACCATCGTAGACCATTGCGGCAACCACCATTACCGGCAACAATTAAAATGAGTTAAAAACATAACATTTTAAAAAAATGAAAATGAGGGAATGACATTCCTTATGGAATATCCAATTTCATTTCTAAGTGAGTATAAAACACGTTCTTGTCATCTATTTCATTCCGCCTTAATTCATGCATACCAAACATAACCTTAGCTTTTTCCATTCCTATTCCTTAATTTTCAAATAGACGTCCCCTATGTAATTTTTTTCACAAAAAAAATGCTTAATATATATACGGCTAATATTTTTCTTAAATAACACATCAACTTTATTTTAAAATGATATAAATTTATATTGTTATAGAAAATTAAAAATACTTCAATTATTACTAGAAATTATATTAATATAAGTTTATCTGTCGATGATTTTATCTACCGATGATTTTGCGATGTTGAATCTCGCGCGCCTCCAAAATTTTGTTTCCCTCCAATTGATTTAAAATTTTTCATCCCACGTATGAAACCCCAAAATTACGCCTCCTAATTCTCTCTCCCTACTTAATCAGTCGATGATCTGCTGCCTCTGGTAAATCGCCGCTGCCCTCGGTCGAACTAATCGCCGCTGCTGTCTGGTGATGAACCACCACTGCAAGCCCATCACTCTGTTATTACGCTAGTTTCTCGCCGCTCATACCCTCCGGTCCACTTGAAATGCCGCTCCACTCCTACCCAACCTTCTCTTCCATCATGTTATATAAGGTAACATAAATATATGTTTTTCATACAATCTTTTTTCATGTTGAATACATGTTTATGGTTTTCAGGACGCTGCTGTTATGGTAGAAGTGGTATCCGAATATGACTATGTAAAGTGTATGATCTGTTATTAGTACATTTTTTTTATACTTGTTGTCTCTTTTTCAATCCATACTTGAAAGTTGAAATGTAGTAACAATCTATTTTGGTTTAGAGATTCATGCTGTTGAGTTTTTGCGGGCATATAATTCAACCATTCAACAAGAAAAACAAGGAAATCTTGGCAGACGGTAGAGTGGGAAGCGTACTAACAGGAGCAAATGTGTTGATGAGGTTAGTGTGTATTGTTATTCATATGTACTAACGACGATGATTTCGTTAGAAATCTTGTAAAACTGTTAGTAAAAACCGCCGGGAAAATTACTGACCGTGTTTTTTCAAACTAAATTTTTAGGTTGGAAATTCGTTAGAACCGCCTGTTAGCGATCAATTTTTGACGCTTTTTTGCTGTCGGAAATTGACAAATTTCTTGTAGTGCCTGTAAAAAGAGTGAGAGGTGGAGGATTAGCACAAAGCTAAGTGAATGGAGTATAATCACAACAGATATATCAGCCTAAACCACATGATATCAACAATCACAAATAAACACCCTAGGAAGACCGGCGGTTCTGCAGGAACCTACAACCAATGCCGGACAAAGCAAAGGTTTAACGATAGTCCATTTGCTATTCTCATGCAATATTATCCTCTAGTAGCAACAAATGCATCCCAAGGTCCTAATACTGTTTAGCCAATAGCAAATGAACCCAGCCCATAAGTCCAGTCGAAAACTGACTTCCCAACCATCATGTATACATACCATAGACGCAACAATTAGTTAACAATCAATAGTTAATCAATTCTCAGATATACAATCTATCCATGCATCAAACCAACAATAGTTGCAACCAAACCAGTACAACTAATATCACCCGTGAGTAAACATCCACTCACCTCAAGATCTCAGCTTCTCCACTCAGTGATCTAATGTTACTGAGCCTTGTCTGTTCCTGAGAACACAACAAACTGAAATCAGTATCTAATTCATAAATATATATCAAACATATATTTATATCATCTTTAAATCAAACACATCATGTTAGATTCACATATGCATAAACACTTAGCATATAATATCAAATACTCAACAAATAGCCAAACTATCAGATTTCGAGGGAAATCCAATACCCCTGTCGGATTTTAAGACAATTCGCAACTTCCGTCGGATTTTGGGGAAATCCGATACATCTGTCGGATTTTGAAGGAATCTGCAACACTTGTCGGTTTTCAAGGAAATCCGATACTTCTCTCGGATTTCACCCTTTGGATTTCAACTGTCGGATTTTCATCGGATTTCACATGAACATTGGATTTCCACAACACCCGGATTCATAAGTTCCGGATTCATCACTGTCGGTTTCCCAAGTCTCGGATATTAAAGCATCAGATTTGTCATACCCGGATTTCCACACTTGGTTTTCATCATTATCTCAACAATCCGCCAACTTCATCTTCCAACAATCCGATAACTTGAAAAACTCCATGAATCATATTACTAGTTCATATAATTCATATACAAGCTTACCTAAACATATACAAACATGCAATCATGCATCATGAACACCATAACACCCAAGAACAACATCAAACCCAACAAACCCATAAAACAAGTTTGTATCATGTTCTTACATGGTGTTTATAAACAAAATCCAACATATAGATAATCACAAAAGTAGCATGTTAACATGAATCACGTTTCAAGAAGCATAGAAGAATCAAACAAACCTTAAACTTGAATCACCGAAACAAAGCACCAAATCTGATTTTTTTCTTCTTCTTCTTGCTTCTCTCGGTTTTCACACAATTCACACACACTTACAAATCTTCAAAGTGAAGAAATAATAATTGGAAACCCACGTATACATGTTAACACCAATTAATTAAGCAGGAGGTGTCATCACCTTGAATTAAGTTACATGCACACACACACTTAACTGTACACACACACATATATATATATATATATAAACTTACATATATATATATATATTAAACTCAATTAAGTATGCTTGTTATTATTTAAATAAACATTAATCAATAATAATCACGTATTAACATACCCAAGCCTACGTATCTACTAGGCCCAATCTCAGGATGTTACACACCTCCCTTCTGACTTGGTTGGTGATCAAACTTTCGCTTACCTCCACCAATTTTTTGTTGTTGTTGTTGTTGAGATCTCGCCCTTTGTTTGTAATCATCATCTGTGGTTCTAGCATTATCAAATGCTTCATCAAGAGTTGCTGTAGATCTCACAGCACATCGATATTCCAGGGGCAAAATGTTGGCAAAGTAAGTGATCTTTGCCTTTTCATTGGGCAACAGGTGAGGAACAAACCTCATTTTGTCAGTAAATTTGGATATCAGATCATCCAAAGGCTTGTCACCCTTATGTTGTGCCCTGAACTCATTATCGATCCTCAGGATATAATAGTCAGAACAGTACTTACCCCTGATTTTCTCCTTGAAACCGTCCCAAGTCATTGCCTCCAAAGTGGCTGGTGGTGTAATAGCTATTACAGTATCCCACCATGCCAAAGCACGCCCTCTAAACATATGTTTAGCATAGTTTACCTTCTTATCTTCATCACACTCACTGGATTCAAAGGTATTCTGCATCTCTCTGATCCAGGTTTCAACAGCAGAAGGATCATTAGTTGGGCCAGCAAATGCAGGAGGCTGATAACTCAGAAAAGTTTTAAATGTCGTAGGCTTGTGAGTATCTTTCTCCATTCGTGTAAACTCGCGCTCATTTGCTTGCTTGAGCTGAGCCTCTAGTTTTAGGATGTAAGCATCCTTATCACCATCTCCAGAAGATCCCGCCATTACGAGTTAGATTTCTATATATATTTCAAAGTAGAATCTTTAGTATACTTCATATATAACTCTTGTCTTATCTTAACTTATACTTTCTTAACACATAACATAAAACACATAAGTCACTCTTCACACCCCAATACCACCCTGGGAACACATAGTAATGGTCGAGCCTGAGTTTGAGACTGAATACTATTTAAAGTACCCAATTCACTCAAACCAAGGCTCTGATACCAACTTGTAATGCCGGCCCTTAAATTTCAGGAGTCTATTTTTTTATAGAAACGCGTGCGGAAGCTAAATATTTATTTAACATTTTACAACTTCTATATATATAAGTTGTAATACAAAAGTATTGTTAAAACAAACAGTCCAAGCGTTACCAAATTCGTTCGACCATTACACTACTTATTACATAACATAGTATTTACGAAGTGTTCCCATAACAAACATGACATCCCAATAGGTACCCGTCCTCACCAACAAACTATTTACCTGCATATGGAATGTACATGAGAGGGTTAGCTATAAATAGCTAGTGAATAACAATTAAACGGAAGCATTATATCAACAGTATATACATATTACATGCATCACATAACATCATTCAAGTCTACCCTAGCACATGGTGAAGCACCGGTTAGTCAGCAGGCATCACGTCTTGCAGGGTAATGAGCCCGGCTCAGTGATCCTTACTGGGAAACCGATACTTCCTCCGCGCCGGTGGAGAAGCGGGTAGCGGTCCACCATTGCATTATCGGGAAACATATCCCATTCGGGATTAGCGGAAACTGAGAGCCCATATCGTATCGAGGGGCGGAGGTTTTGCAAGAACCAAGATTCGTGATCATCGAATCTCCGCACATCCTAGCTGGCGATACAAGGCCCCAACTCAAGACCCAGATAATCTGGCCCCAATGTCCAACAAAGTACCGGTACAACAAACAATGGCCTACTCCGGCCTCAGCACAAATATAATTGGCCTACTCCAGCCTTAACATATCAACAATGACCTACACATGCCTTTAAACATGCGTTCATAACAATTGAATAACACAGTTGGTTCATGAAACCTCTAAACATGCATAACTAACAATTTCTTGGTTTGTAACATACAAACATCTTTATAACACTATTAATATCATGCATGAGTTAACTATTACTCACCTGTGAAGTTATTACAGGCAAGAACTAAGTCATAGCTGTTTCTTGATCAACTGGTACACCTAAACAAGTTTACATGTATAAATAAACACTAAAACAGAAACTGGCAGAAGGCAGGGTACGACTATACCTAGCCAAGGCACGCCCCAGACATGGGCAAGCACACCCCGTACCTGATACTCAGGTACACCCCATGACTACAGGCACTCCCCCGGACCCTCTAGGTTTAGGTACGCCCGTACCTTTTGGAGGTACACCCGTGCCTCCCCGGGTACGCCCAAGGTCACGTTTGGATCTTGAGATGCACACCCGTGCCTTTCCATTTGCAGTAGCAGGTTCGACCAGAACCTACTGTTTTCCAGCCAAACCAATTCCAAACATTACCAAAAACATTTCCAATCAATTTCTACCTTTCACATGTGAACTAACACATGAAAACAAAGCTAAATACATACTTTTTACATCATTTAACATCAAATTCAGACTTTAACACCAATTTCTCCATTTTGAACCATTTGGACTTTAATTCACAAATTCAATCAAAATCATGCTTTTAATTAACAAATCAATCTGCTATACTCTTAGAATCAAAGTGGGAACTAATTGGTAACATCAATTTCAATCTTTGGCATCAATTTGGCAATCTTACCCAATTACCCAAAACTTAGAAACTTGAGAATTTGAACTTGGTGATAGAGAACTTACAAGAATCAGATGGAGAGCTGATTAGAGGCATATTGAAACTTGAATTAAAATTGAATTACAGCAGATTATGAACTTGATAGGTTTCCTCTTTGAATTCTTCTTGAAGAGCTAACACACAAGAACACACACACATATGAGTTACCTATGGTTGTTCACGTGAGTAAAGAGGAGGTGCCTACTTGTGGATTAATATTATCCACAAGTGGGTATCTTGTTCCCTTTTCAACTTACAACTTAACGCACGAGTACCCGTTTTAATTAACGGGGATATTTTTGGAAACCTCGTTCTAAACTATTTAATATTCTTTTATTTTTATCTATTTTTATCAATATTTTTATTAACTCATTTAATAACTAATTTAGTTATTTTTCTTTAATATCTAACAAATATATATTTTATTCAATTTATTTAATTTATTATACATACCACGTAAGCGTGCGTCTAGGCCCTTTGTGAGGATGTTACAATTTTGTCCTCAGACTCCCATGTCCATTCTGATCCCTTGCGATGCTCCCACTGCACCTTGACCATCCCCACTTGTTTGTTGCGCAGTTGTTTGACTCTTCTTTCGATGATCGCAACCGGCCTTTCAACATAGTTCAACTTCTCATCCACGGTGATGTCTTCTAATGGTACAAAAGCCGTATCGTCGGCTAAGCACTTCCTTAAATGGGACACATGGAAAGTGTTGTGTATCCTTGACAATTCCTCAGGTAATTCCAATTGATAGGCTACCTTTCCGATTCTTGCGACTACTTTGAACGGCCCGATAAACCTCGGGTTCAACTTTCCCCGTTTCCTGAACTGTATCACTCCCTTCCACGGGGACACCTTGAGGAGTACGAAATCTCCAACCTGAAATTCTAGAGGGGATCTTCGTTTATCCGCGTAACTTTTCTGGCGGCTCTGGGCCGCTTTTAGCCATTCTCGGACTTATCACACGTATTTTGTGGTTTTCTGTAATATCTCGGTACTACCGAGTTCCCTTTGACCAACCTCTCCCCAGCAGATCGGGGTTCTGCACTTCCTCCCATATAGCATTTCGTATGGTGGCATTCCAATACTCGCGTGGTAGCTGCTATTGTAAGAGAATTCTGTTAACGGTAAGTACGAATCCCAGCTTCCACCGAAGTCTATAACACATGCTCGCAACATATCCTCAAGTGTCTGTATAGTTCTTTCGCTCTGTCCATCGGTCTGTGGGTGGTAAGCTGTACTGAGGTTGACCCGAGTACCCAAGTCTTGATGAAACTTCTCCCAAAACTTGGAATTAAAATGCATGTCTCGATCGGAAACAATAGAAGCCGACACTCCATGCCGCGACACCACCTCCTTTACGTACACTTCTGCCATCTTTTCTGGAGAAAACGCTTCTTTTATAGGTATGAAGTGAGCACTCTTTGTCAATCAGTCCACGACGACACATATTGCATCAAAGTTCCTCGGCGTGCGTCTTTGGGAGTTTGGTGACCAAATCCATAGTTATATGCTCCCATTTCCACACTGGTATATCTAACGGTTGCAATTTTCCATGAGGCCTCTGGTGCTCGGCTTTTACCCATAAACAAGTTAGACACCTTTCCACATGCTTCGCTACCTCTCTCTTCATTCCCGGCCATCAATAATCCGTTCTCAAGTCTCTATACATCTTTGTTGCCCCTGGGTGAATTGAGAATTTTAACTTATGAGCTCCTTCGAGTAACGTATCACGGATCCCTAACGCTTTTGGCACCCAAACGCGGTTGTAACGAACCATTATCCCTCTACTATCTTTCGTCATGTGCACTATCTGCCCTTTTATGTGCTCTGCCTTCTGGTTTTCTTCCTTCATTGCTTCCTCTTGTGCGGTCCTAATCGACTCAAGTAGCGTTGTCGTCACGGTTTGCTATTAGATACATTTTGGATACTAAACCCTTAATAAAGTTAAGGGTAGAGATTTAGTATTAATTAAAAAATTAAGAACTCTTATGTATTCAAAAATTATAGGAGCGCACAGGAGGAAGCAACGAACGGATTATTGGTGGCCGGGAATAGTGCACATGAGTCGATTAGCAAACCGTGACGAAAACGCTATTGTGTGTCTATTAGATACATTTTAATAGTATCGTAATATTGTTTATGTTGGTCCCAAAGAGGGTAAACAAGCAACCGATATAGTATAGAAGGGGGTGTTGAATACACTTTAAAACAATCAATCAAATTAATCAAATGTATATATTCAATGATCAAATAGAATGATTACAACTTCACTTTCTAATCAAATCAACAGGATGATTTGATGTTTACACTGATTATAAACTCAACTCTCTCTAAACACTTTTGTATCACAAACTAATTGATGATCGAACTTCTTGTTAAAACTGATTAACAAGAACTTTTGAAAACTCTCTTTCGAACTTTGAACTCACAAAGTTATCGCAACACACGCGTATCAAGTATAACGAACACACGTACGTTTTGCAACTTATGTAGAACTCTCTATTCGGTATTCTGTGTCTTGAAACCCATAAGAAGGTTTATACTTATACTTGATATATCTACAAACAAATCACAGTTTAAAGATAGAACTTATCATTTCTTTAAAACCGTAACAGACTCCTTAATTAGAACGTATCCAATTAATTTCGTTTGAGATCTCTATCTAACTAATAGATAGTTTAAATTAGGTTCAGATATCCTAATTTAAATGTCGTAGATATTGAGAGGTTATAACAGAATTTAGAACTTACTTAAATTCTTGAACTGACTTCTGGCGCTGAGCTGACTCACTCAGTCTTGATGTTATCAAGCTGAGTTCTTGACTTCTTTATTCTTCAAATCTTCAAGTCTTCATTCCAGAAACCTATCTCAGCTTAAAAGTCACTGAGCTAACTAGTACTTACATAGAAAACTCTATATCTGTTCATACACTGACTACTCAGCCTAAGCTGACTAGTCAGTCTATAACAGACTTACATAATTCCTAAAGTTTAACCTATCATCTATACATAGTTATGGTTTATCTCATCAAATCTAACTATTCTAAACATGGGACTAACAGTCTCCCCTATTTGATGATGACAAAATATTGAATCAAAGTAAGTATAGGTTAACAGAATTATGTTGAACAACTCTGGAACTAACCAAAGTTTAATTCTTGAAATAGGTATTGAATTGATCTATACCCATTCATTATTTCTTAAACTTACAAGATTTTAGATTACAAATCTATTTTAAGACTTGTATTCTAAGTATTTGAACAAACAATTACTTAGTTACTGAACTTATCAGAGTTAATTTAAATTCTGGACTTACCAAACTTATATTACCATTTTATACTTGAACATATCAATAGTCAGCTTAAACTTACAAAGCTGTTTATTTGAACACATCAAACAGTTGAACATATCAAACTTAACTTTTCATTAATGAACATATCATTTACATTTTAGCTTGATCCTTTTGATCAGCTTATGCACACTTAGTGCTTACAAAATTATAGAACTAATCTATTTCATCAATAGGATCTCAAGCTTCTAACCACATATCAGAACACTTAAGCTCCGAGATTGTTGCTTCTTTGATAGCATCATTCAAACTTTCTTCACCCTCTGGCAACTCTCTCATCTTAGCTTTTCTTGATCTGATTTCTTTGTTGAGATGGTATCTGAAAACTGAGTTCTGAATTGAGTTATCACATAGAATCCTCAAGTACAAAATCAATTCCAGATTCGCCAAGTGAAGATTTGCTATCTTCAAGAAACACTGGTTGTCTTCCACATCCAAATCCAGAAATCCTTCCAAAGGTTGAGTGATAAAAGTATTTTCTCTAAATTTAACTCCCTCTAGAACTTGTAGACTGATATTTCGTTTAGCACGCTGACTTGCTGCTCTGACTCTTGCAGCTTTGTTTTTGTTTAGGAAGATATCAATTTCATCATCTGGAATTTCTCCTAATTGATCAATTCTTGTGAAGAGTGTCTTAAGCACATCAACTATCTCTTGTCTGATTTGAATTTTTTTCATTCTTTTGATAGCTGTGGCTACAATCTTTAGCTCTAAAAAGCCCAACTTGTACAGACATCTCATATCTAGACCAATTTCATGTTTGTTTTCTAGTACAAAGTTGATTATCACCAGTTCTACTTTTCTACTCAGTGTGATTGATTCAATCTTGTGCTCAAAATGTGTTCTTTTGTAGCAATGCCTTAGATCAACATCTGAGTAGGGAATTGGGGTAGCTCTTGGTCCAGAATAGTCAGCTTCAGTGGAACTGATTGAGCTTGTGAAGAGGTTTAGCTTGAGGGAAGTTTGTAGGCACAATTTGAAATGGTTATTCATGTGGAACTGATTGAGCTTGTGAAGTTGTGATAATTTGGACTGCTGGAGCTTGTGGACCTTTTGCAATTTCCTTTTGTTGATGAGGTTGATCTACAGTACTCATGAACTGATCATGAGCTTCTTCTTCGATTTGCACTTCTTCTGTATGCTCCCCCTCAACCACATCATCACTCTTCTTTGATTCTTCCTCCCCCTTTTTGTCATCATCAATAGGGGAGGGTCTTGATTTAAGCACAAAGCTTTCCAAACTGGCCACAGAGGTTGATAGATCATTTAGCTTACGCATCAGCTTGGCTTTATCACTTTTTCTTTTCTTGTGCAGGAACTCAAACTGAGTTTGAAGATATATCATAATTGATTTGGCATCAGTGACCATCAACTTGGGCTCCTCTAGTCTCCGCTTGACCTTAAAGTCCTCCTAACCAGTGGAGGAATGAATTTCCACTGTAGAGTGGTTGTTGAGTGTTCCTCAATACGTAAGATTGTGGGCCCCATATCCAAAGGTTGGCGCTGACATATGGAATCAAGGGGCCAGATTGGGGCCCTGTAAACCTTCCTAGCGTATGAAAGGTTCATTGACAGGTCGTGCTTGAGTGTGTAAGAATGGAAGAGAAGAAGAATGACCAATGTCGTGAACTTTGGTAGTAGGGTAGGCTGGGCTTAGTGGTGAGGAGGGGGGTAGTTGACCCTCGGGAGAGGTCATATGTTCAATGTGATCTTCATGTGTCTGTGAAGTCACATAAATAGGTTCTCCCATGGCTAGAATAGGTATGGGCTGAGTAGACACCATACCCGGCTTAGGCTGACTGGGTAAAGTAAGCCTTGAGGTTGGCACCTTAAGAGAAGGTGTCTCCCCCTCAGCTCTTGCCGGTAGAGGTGTCAGTGTGAATCAGCTCCAAGGTCCTTTTGAGGTGAAGGACCACCCTTGGCAGATTTACGTATATAGGTATGGGATATATCCTTGGTAGCAGTGGGCTGACCAAGGTTGATTGTAGAGTGAATAGTATATGGAGATGTTTGTGGTGGGGAGAGGGGTTAGACTGAGATGGGCTTGACTCAGCCTTATCTCCCTGTTTAGGAGGTGGAGAAGTAAAAGAGAGAGAAGGAGATAAGAGATGAGAAGGTATACCTGTTGCACCTAGCAGTGGTGACTCAGAGCTAGGAAACAGACTCCTTTGCTCAGAGCTCGAAGTGGTGGAGGAAATTCTTTGGGCACGAGGTCTGAACTGAGGCCTAGGTTGTTCAGCTTGAGAGGACTCAGCCTCAGAATCCACAACATTACCATCTTCTTCCTCAACTTCTTCCTCTGTCTCAGCTTCACTTGACATGGGAGTCGGAAGCTGTGCATATACCCTCATCTGAGCACTCATTGTGGGGTGCTCAGGGAAAATATCATGAGCAAACATACTTGGGCTGAGAACAGGAGTAGGGGTTGACTTATATTGGGCAGTGAATCTTCTACCCAACCTGTCCTCGATCACCATTGATAAAAATCTAACAAAGAGCACAATGGTATCCCTCAAATTCTTGGTCACTAGAGACTTGAGTGCCTCAAAGATGAACTCAGCATAGTCTAATCGTCGATCATAGAATATATTATATAGAAGTTGCATTTCAAAATCATTAACATTATCCAAACCACCCACTTTGTATCCAAGGGAACAAACCACAGTGGACACCATGAATTCCCATGTTGTCTGGAAAACAGATTTCCTTATCACTCCAACGACTTGAGGATGACCCATTAAGGGTAATACGCTCCTTGATGTTTCCCTAGAAACCGATGCCTCATACCGATTGTGAACCGGGAGATGTAGAATTCGTCGGAGACAATTTGCATCTACGTCTATCGCCACTGTCCACTTAGGACTGTACCTCTTATGACTTTTTGATTCGCATCTAGTTTGCACGTGTACCAAAACTTTGTGAGAAGTTATGGGATGAGCATAGCAGGACCATGAAGAAATGCATATGCCAGGGGTCCCTTTCGAATGTATGAGACCCAGTCCTCATAACCCCTGCCAATCTTGGACTTTGGAATGTTGATACAGGCGATGACATTGTTTTGTTTGTAGATGGGGAGCGCATTGTTCTTGAAATTTCCACCACGGATCATTTTATCAGTCAGATTTAGAGTGTAACCCTCCATTGAATTCGAACTTATCGTATTGGATTGCACTTAGCAGTAGTAGGGTTTAGCACTGAGCAATTGATTCTGCACAAAGCAATGTAGGGTTTAAGAGAATAGAGAAGAAGATATAGGATTTGGAAGAGTAAACGAAATATGGCAACGAGTCTCTCATATTTATACCTTTACAATATGAGAGAAAAGTTACCGTTATCGGATGGTAATAAATATGACCGTTACAGTAACAACCGACTACGCAGTTTGTTATAATGGCTATATTTAATGTAACTTTCCTTGACTCACACTGTTACATTTATCCGAATTCTTTCAATATGAAAAGAATTATTACCCAGAATATCTTTTAAATAACTAATCTGTAAACAACTTGTGTTTATATTTTTTAAAGGATACACCTTACATATTTTATACTTACTATAGGGTTGGACTGACCATTTGTTAGGACTAACCTAGACATGTGGATTTGACCATACCTTAGAACTGATAACTCAGCTCAGATTGACACTTAGTTAAGTTTAGCACTTAGCGTATATTAAACAGAGATAGAAAAAAATGGAACATACCAAATTAAGGGTTGAGCATGCCAAGCTTGTCAAGTAAAGTTGTAAATCTTGTGCCTTCAATTGGTTTAGTGAAGATATCTGCAAGTTGATCTTCAGTCTCAATGAAGACTAACTCTATCTTTCCCTTTTCTACTATGTCTCTGATGAAGTGATGTATTATCTCAATGTGCTTGGTTCTTGAGTGAAACACTGGGTTGTGTGTGATGGCAATAGCACTTTGATTGTCATAGTGTAACATCCTGATTTTAGGCCTAGTAGTTTCGTAGGCTTGGGAATGTTTATACATGATTAGTATTTGATTAATTGTTTAATTGATGTTATTGGGTGTTAAGGTGTTTATGATGCACGTTTGCATGTTAAAACATGTTTGTGGTTGTTTTGGTAAGTGTTTATATGAATTGGTAATATGATTCATGGAGTTTTTGAAGTTGTCGGATTATAAAGAAGATGAAGGGAAGTCCGAATGTTGGAAATCCGAGTGTCGGAATCCGATACTCATAAATCCGGGTGTTGTGAAATCCGGAACTCTGGAAATCCGATTGTTGAAATCCGATGATGGGTTCCACGAGTGAAATCCGAACGTGTGTATAATCCTATGAAGAATCTGATAATTGAAGTTCGAAGGGTGAAATCCGAGGAAAGTGTCGGATTTCATTGAAATCCGACAAGTGTTGCGGATTTGCTTCCAAAACCGACATATGTATCGGATTTTGCTAGAATCCGATGGATGTATCGGATTTCATTTGAAATCCGATAGTTTTGGGTGTTTGTTGATTATTGGATACTATACGCAAAGTGTTTATGCATATTTGAATCTTTTATGTGTGTTTGATAAAAGAAGGATATAAATATATGTTTGAATATATATTTATGAATTGAATACTGATTTCAATTTATTCTGATCTCAGGAACAGACAACGATCAGTAACATTAGATCACTGAGTGGGAGTTTGAGAACTCAAGGTGAGTGGATGTTTACTCACGCGTGATATTAGTTGTAACTGGTTTGGTTGCAACTGTTTGTTGATTGATACATGGATAGACTGTTTGTCTGATAATTCAACTGTTTGTTGATTGATGCACGGATAGATTGTATATCTGCTAATTGATTAACTGTGATATTTTGATTAATTGTTGCGCCTGTGTTGTGAAGTCAGTCTCGGTTTGGGCCATGGGCTGGGTTTGTTTGCTATCGGCTAATCAGTATTGTGATCTTTTGACGCATTTGTTGCAACATAAGGTAATAGTGTGTGAGAATAGCAAATGAACTATCGGTAAACTTTTGCTTTGGCCGGCATTGGTTGTAGGTTCCTGCAGAACCGCCGGTCTTCTCGTGAGGCAAAGGGTGATTATGTGTTTACTATTGTTGATATCATGCGGTTATTGACTGATGTATCTGTGGTGGTTTACTTCCATTCACTTAGCTTTGTGCTAATCCCCCACCTTCATTACTTTTACAGGTGGCTGGTAAGTTCTACGGTTCAGCTGTGAGGGAGTGTAGCCTGGGAAATAATTGACATGCACTCTGATTGGAATTGTGACGAACCGTAGTTTTTGTAATACTGTGTTTTAAACTGATTGGTTTTGTTAAACAGTAGTTTAACTTTAGTTGTAATTACTTTTATGTTGTGGTAAACGCTTCCTCAGTGTTATTTAAAATGAAATTTTTACGGGTAAAAATACGGTGTTACAAGTTTGGTATCAGAGCCTTGGTTTGGCGATGTAGGCACAGTGGAAGTGTTGCATTCCCAAATCTTGGCTCGAGTTGGGGTCAATTATTCCTTGAGTATGGGATTAGGGTGAATGAGAGTATTGTTTTGGAGTTTAGTATGTGTTATACTAACGGTTTTAAACTAATCAGTTGGTGAGATATTGTGATTGTACACATATGGATGACAGAGATACCCTTGCTAATACTCCTGTGACACAAGAAGTGGCTGGAACTTTAACAGTCAAGGCTTTGGATATAACAAATCAAACGGGTACTTCAGGGTGTGAATTGGAAGATGAAAGGAGTAAGTATATTAGTAAGTTAGAAAAAGAAATGCAAGATCTGAGAGATAATGTTCAACGTTTGGAACAAGAGAGGATTACCCAAAATGTTCGAATGCAGACTTATCCGCTAAATTCAACCATTTCTACCATATCAGAGATACCACCGACCATTCCAGCCGATATTATACCAACAGAAATGCTTCCTGTGACGATACCGTTTCCATGGATGCCTCAACCGATACCTCAACCGATACCTCAACCGATACCTCAACCATTTTTCTACCCAGTGTTTCCTCAGGGATCATTCACATATCCTTACATGGGATATAGACAACCATATTACTACCCTGTTAATCCCTAGGGAACTGTGCTCCCGGCTTATCAAAATACTACCAGATGGGATGGTGTTTCCTCCTAAGCCTTTACGTTAACTGAGTTGAATAAGAGGAATGTGGAAGCTAATGATAGAATGGCTCGAGATTGGATTTCTTCACAGAAATCTAGGTTTGAACAAAATAATACCTAAAATCAAATAGAGCAAGGTGGTTTGAGACAAGGAAATCTGAATTATAGACCTAAATTTGGTGGATTAAATCAGCAAGTGTCATTGTGTGAAAAATGTAAGTCTCACCATACAGGATTTTGTACAGCGCAGACTATGCGATGTTTTAAATGTGGCCAGCTTGGTCATGAAATGAAAGTTTGTGGCTTCCCTCGGAAGGTTTGCTGGAATTGTTACGGGGAGGATCACATATCAACGGATTGTGGGGTTAAAGGAAAACTCAAGTCGGGATCAGGAGCGTGTACGATTGGAAAGCCTTCGTCAGTGAAAGGTCATAAAGAAAGGAAACAACGCTCTAAGTTAGTGATGGATAAATCTAACCAAAAGTTCCAGTGGTGTTGTCAATGCAAATCTTCTCATTTGGGGCTTTGTACATTTGAGACATTGCGTTGTATTCGATGTGGATTATTTGGTCATAAGAGTAATGACTGTGTTTTTCCTCGAAATGTTTGTTGGAATTGCCAGAAAGAGGGTCATAAAGTAGGCGACTGTTGTGAAGAAAAGGGATCGGGGTTAGGGTCAGGAGTAGAGGCAAGTGGGGGATCCTCGTCAGTAAGAGGGTAAAAGAGAAAGGACCCTACTGTGCCAGAGGGTGGGGTGTACGATGTGATGGCTAGAGATAAAGCCACTGTCGATGAAGATGAAACGGGTATGGTTTGATAAAACTTTATACCTGGGTGTGTAAAATTAACTTTTAAGTTAATTGCGGTTATTTTATGCATAGTACGTGTTAAAATGTTTTAGTTTATTTTAGATGAGATTGATTCTCTAGAAATAGAACTAAATGCTAATAGATAAATTTCTATTATGAGTTATGTGTTATATATCAAGAAATGGTATGATAAGAAGTATGTGTGATACTTGATTATATGCTAAGTGAGCATGATATACCATAGAGATATATGTGTAGATTGATTGAATTGCATGATATAATGTGTATAGTAAGATTTATATACATTATGGATTGCTGCATAGTGGGCAAGTCTGGAATATGCAGTATTGTTAAGGTAAGGATGTGATTGATGGAATAAGTGGATATTTAATCTACTGAGTACAGTTGATTCATGAGGATGAGTGATGGTTTTAGAAGAATGTGGTAGTAGGATGGGAAATCGTATTTGTTGGTTTGAAATGTAATGCTATGCTTTGAGATTGGAGGTATAGTGAATATCTTATGTTAATCGAGATATCACGAGACAAAATTTTAACCATGACTGGGAAGTTGCAGTTGATATGATTGCGGCGATGATATGAATAAATTAATTGGGAAAGAGGACATTTGTGATTGACTTGGTCAATGAGAGATGTATTAAATGCCTAACTAAAAGAAGTTATCTGAATGATTAAGACGGTGATCGGACTAAAACAGAGAAAGTAATAGTGGAACTTGATGTTACGTTGGGAAGATGACATGGTGACAAATGTGTTGATTTGTGAAAGGGTTAGTGATGATAACATCTTGTATATGCGAGTTGGAAGTATCTCTGACCTAGTGGATGAACCAAGATTTCTGTTGCAAGAAAGTCTTGAAGAATGAAAAGGTTGAAACCTTTGGAGAATGAGAGAGAGAAGATTGTAATGGCCTGAACTTATGAAGTGACAACTTGTAGATCTTGTGTGAATATGCTTTGCTTGGAAATTCCTATGCTTGGAGATTGCCTTTGCTTGGAAATGCCTATGCTTGGAGATTGCCTTTGCTAGGAAGTGCCTATGCTAGAACTTTGGAGTTGAACTTTACAGAGATTTATGAAAGTAATTGCCAATGCTATATTGTGGAGTAATAACCTGAGGGTTGAGTACTGATGGTGTACTATGAGAACAGAGATAGTATGTGATATGAGGTATGACATATGGAGTGTAAATTGAAGTGGTATACTGGAAACTTATGTAACCTGGAGATATTTGAGATATCTGAGGGGTGATGATGACAAGACGTGATGGAAATTGTATTTGACTTGATCAAATAAAGGGAAACCTGAATATGTTTTGAGTAGTTATTGACTATTCAGTATTGTTTTTACTATCAGTGAGACGGTATCTGTTGGACAGATGGATTTAGTTAAGTGTTTAAAAGGGATGATTTAAAGATATGATGATTCATAGTTGATGGTTTGTGATGAAAATTGGAGATTTGTTTAACTTATGAAGAGTTTACAAACGAGAGTTGGACGACGTGACAGGATTTTCTTGATGGATAGCCAAAGGTGGGATTGAAACATGATGATTGGTTGAACTCATATCTATTATGATTGTGTGGGTGAACTAAATTCTGAAGATGGGATATCAGAATACTTTGTGTGAAGTTATGAGATGTGGTGATGATACTTCAACCTGTTGATTTGAAGTAAGTGATAAACGATATGTGAATGCTTTGGCATGGTAGATGATAAATGAGTGAAAGCTATTGGGATTTGTGATAAGTTAAACATAAATTCATGAGATGCGTGAAGATAGGATTTTTGAGTTAACTATTGATTCAAGGATGAAATCAGAAAGATAAACTATGAGATTGTTGGAGTTATGTAATGACAAGAGTTGGTAAAATCAGAAATTTTATGATTTTGATAAATTGAGAACATGATGGAGTTTATTTGATTGGATTATCAAAGAAAGATAAGTTGTGAGGCTTGTGTGGTTATATATTAACCGTTGAAAGTACGATGGGCTTTATCTAGTTAAACTGTCGGAAGAAGACATGAAGAGTTGACATCATGGTTGATGTGTGGGTAGTGAGATTCCGAGGACGGAGTCCTTTTAAGGAGGGAGGATTTGTAACATCCTGATTTTGGGCCTAGCAGTTTCGTAGGCTTGGGTATGTTTATACATGATTAGTATTTGATTAATTGTTTAATTGATATTTAATCAAATGATTAACTAATTTAATTATATGTTGGGTTAAATATATATATATATATATATATTGGTTTATATATATATACATGTGCGGTTGTTTGTGTGTGTGTGTGCATGCACTTGCGAGGTTGAGGAGTGACACCTCCTGCTTGTGTTTTCAACACATTAATACGTGGGTTTCATTAAGCATTCTTCACTTTGAAGTTCTTGTGTGTGTGTGTGCTGTGTGTTTGCCGAGAGGAAAGGAAGAAGGAATCAATCGGATTTGAATTCGTGAACTCAAGTTAAGGTTTGTTGATTCTTGTTTGATTATTGCTATGCTTCTTGAAACATGATGAGCATGCTGGGTTTTGTTTATTAACATGTGAAATTGCTTTATGGGTTTGGCGGATTTGGTGTTTTTGGGTGTTAAGGTGTTATGATGCATGTTTGCATGTTTAAACATGTTTGTGGTTGTTTTGGTAAGTGTTTATATGAATTATATGAACTGGTAATATGATTCATGGAGTTTTTGAAGTTGTCGGATTATAAAGAAGATGAAGGAAAGTCCGAATGTTGGAAATCCGAGTGTCGGAATCCGATACTCATAAATCCGGGTGTTGTGAAATCCGGAACTCTGGAAATCCGATTGTTGAAATCCGATGATGGGTTCCACGAGTGAAATCCGAACGTGTGTATAATCCTATGAAGAATCCGATAATTGATGTTCGAAGGGTGAAATCCGAGGGAAGTGTCGGATTTCCTTGAAATCCGACAAGTGTTGCGGATTTGTTTCCAAAACCGATAGATGTATCGGATTTTGCTAGAATCCGATGGATGTATCGGATTTCCCTTGAAATCCGATAGTTTTGGGTGTTTGTTGATTATTGGATACTATACGCAAAGTGTTTATGCATATGTGAATCTTTTATGTGTGTTTGATAAAAGAAGGATATAAATATATGTTTGAATATATATTTATGAATTGAATACTGATTTCAGTTTATTCTGATCTCAGGAACGGACAAGGCTCAGTAACATTAGATCACTGGGTGGGAGTTTGAGAACTCAAGGTGAGTGGATGTTTACTCACGGGTGATATTAGTTGTAACTGGTTTGGTTGCAACTGTTTGTTGATTGATACATGGATAGACTGTTTGTCTGATAATTCAACTGTTTGTTGATTGATGCACGGATAGATTGTATATCTGCTAATTGATTAACTGTGATATGTTAATTAATTGTTTCGCCTGTGTTGTGAAGTCAGTCTCGGTTTTGGCCATGGGCTGGGTTTGTTTACTATCGGCTAATCAGTATTGTGATCTTTTGATGCATTTGTTGCAACATAAGGTAATACTGTGTGAGAATAGCAAATGGACTATCGGTAAACCTTTGCTTTGGCCGGCATTGGTTGTAGGTTCCTGCAGAACCGCCGGTCTTTTCGTGAGGTAAAGGGTGATTATGTGTTTACGATTGGAATTGTATATGCGGTTCAGTTGTGAGGGAGTGTAGCCTGGGGAATAATTGACAGGCACTCTGATTGGAATTGTGACGAACCGTAGTTTTTGTAATACTGTGTTTTAAACTGATTGGTTTTGTTAAACAGTAGTTTAACTTTAGTTGTAATTACTTTTATGCTGTGGTAAACGCTTCCGCAGTGTTATTTAAAATGAAAATTTTACGGGTAAAAATACGGTGTTACACACAAAATATGGGAGTCTTTGAATAATGCAAATCAAAGTCCTTAAGCTGATGTTGCATCCACAGTATTTGAGCACAACAGCTCCCTGCAGCAACATACTCAGCTTCAGCTGTGAAAATTGCCACTAAGTTTTGTTTCTTGCTTGTCCAGCTAACTAATTTTCCACCCAATAATTTACATCCTCCAGTAGTACTCTTTCTATCTAGGCCACAACCTGCGAAGTCTGAATCTAAGTACCCTATCAGTTCAAATCCTGATCCTTTGGGATACCACAAACCTAAATTTGGTGTTCCCTTTAGATATTTGAGAATTCGTTTAACAGCTTGCAAGTGTGATTCCTTTGGATCAGCCTAATATCGTGCACAAACACATGTAGAAAACATTATATCAGGTCTGCTTGTTGTCAAGTAAGTAATGAACCTATCATTCCTCTATATGTAGTCTGACATACAGACTTTCCATCAATGTCCTTGTTCAACCTGACATTGTGTAACATTGGAGACTTTGCAGGATGGCTTGAGTCTAATCCATATTTCTTAATCAAATCAAAAACATACTTGCTCTGATTAATAAATATATACCATCTTATTTCTGGTTTATTTGAAGTCCCAAAAAGTAAGTCATCTCACCCATCATGCTCATTATGTATTGATTAGACATTATCTTAGAAAACCAATCACATAGACCTTGGTTTGTTGAACCAAAGATAATGTCATCCACATAGATTTGAACCAGAATGACATGTCCTCTGCTTTTTCTTATAAATAGAGTTTTGTCAATACTTCCTCTAATAAAATCATTTGAAAGCAGATAGGTGGATAGCATATCATACCATGCTCTTGGAGCTTGCTTGAGTCCATATAGAGCCTTGTCCAACTTATAGACACAATCTGGATGTTTAGGATCAACAAAACCAGGGGGTTGTTTCACATAGACTTCCTCCTGTAGTGATCCATTTAGAAAAGCACTTTTAACATCCAATTGATACACTTTAAAATTTTTGAAGGCTGCATAAGCTAGAAACAATCTTATAGCTTCAATCCTTGCAACAGGGGCAAAGGTCTCATCATAGTCAATACCTTCTTCTTATCGATACCCCTGAGCTACTAGCCTTGCCTTATTTCTGATCACTACTCCATCCTTGTCCATTTTGTTTCTATAGACCCACTTAGTGCCTATAACTGTTTTTCCTTTGGGAGCAGGGACAAGGTTCCAGACCTTATTTCTTTGAAATTCTGTCAGCTCCTCTTGCATCGCTTCAATCCAATCTTCATCCTTTAGAGCCTCTTCAGTCTTCTTTGGTTCCATTTGAGATAGAATACTAGAGTAGGCAACATAATTTGCATTTGCCTTAGATCTAGTCAACACACCATCTTCAATGTTACCAATAATGTCATCAAGAGGATGATCTTTTCATACTTTGAAGGTTGTAGTGGGAGACTGTGGTTCTGGATCTGAATCTGAGCAGTGTCTCTTAGGCTGAATAGGACATACTTCTTCCGTCTAAGTAGGGATTGAGAGATCACTTAGATTTTCAATCTGACTTGTACCTGATGATTCACCTAGATTCTCAGGCTGAGTATCTGCAATATTAATAGTTTCTTTTGATGATGCAAGTGTGTCAAATTTACCACCTTCCTCATCATCAGAATCATCCATAACATACATGGGATTTGATGTGAGATCTTCTTTGCTCCTTTCAAGCTCACTCAGACTAACTGGGTCAGCTTGAGCTTTGTCAGATTTATCAATACTTGTCTCATCAAACGTAACATGTACTGACTCTTCAATTGCCTTTCTTTTAAGATTATAGATTCTGTAAGCTTTGGAGATTGAAGAATATCCAACAAATAGACCTTGATCAGCTTCAGGTTCCAACTTGTGGAGCTGATCTCTTTGGTTTAGCACATAGCATGTTGAACCAAAGATATGGAAGTATCCAATATTAGGTGTTCTGCCATGATACATCTCATAAGGTGTTTTACCATGTCTTTTAACTATCATGGATCTGTTCTGTGTGTAGCAAGCTATACTTACAGCTTCTGCCCAAAAATTCAAATTGAGCTTTGCTTCACATAACATGGTTCTGGCAGCTTCAATTAAGGTTCTATTTCTCCTTTCAACAACTCCATTTTGTTATGGAGTTCTTACAGATGAGAAATTCTGGATAATTCCCTTCTCTTCACAAAAGCCTTCAAGGGTTGAGTTCCTAAACTCAGTCCCATGATCACTTCTGAGTTGCTTAATAGACTTACCCTTTTGCAACTCTTCTTGTCTTATGAAGCTGATTAACTCATATGCAGCTTCACTTTTGGCCTAAGATTGGTACTTACACAATCTTTGGCTTCATGACCTCTGTCACCACACTTATAGCATTTTCTTCTAAAGATAGGTGTTTGGGTGACTTCTTTGAGTTTTCCAACATTAAATTTGGATTCAGATTTAGGGTCATAAGATGTTGATAACCTTTCAATCCTTTTAGACAGTTTGTCTACTTGATTTTCTATGACTTTGGACTTACCTTTGTCAACTTTATGGTTACCCTTATTTGGTGAAGTCTGACTTACAGACAACTTCCTGTTCTTAGACATCCTTTCATATTTGACCTGAGAGTTATGTCTTTTTGAGTTGATGTGAGTTATTCTGTCAAAGACAGTTGTTCTCACAGGATTGTAATCCAATCTTTTAAAAACTAACATACAGTTTCTGTTGGATCAAGAACATTCAGCTTGATGGTTTGTATGGATAACTTAGAGGCTTTGGGTTGGTCTTACAAACTTATTGGTTTTGACCTGTTTTCCATCCTTGTTCCTTAAAAATGTCATTGGAAGTATATCATCCGATTCCACATTTTTATCTTCAAGACTGACTTATTCTTTGTTGATTTCATCAGCAGCAGCACTATAATCTCCCCCCAGCACTGCTTTTACTTGATTTGGTATCTGCTGGTTGATACATTTTTCTACTTCCCTTGATGACTTACACCAAGATTCACATATCTTTCTTAGATTTTCAGCTTGTTCTTTTGATTCTTGTAATTCTTCACTTAGAAGTTTGTTTATGTGAAGCTGACACTCATAATCACTTTGAGTCTTTTTACCAGCATTTATGAGAGTTTCAGAGTGTTTAAGTTTATCTTTTAATTTTGACATTTCAGTTTTCAAATTAGATTGAACTGTGAGAGAGGTTTTGAAGTCATTCAACAAATAGTTGAACATTAAACATTTTTGTTCATCAGTGTAAGAGTTGAAGTTATTTACCTTATACATTGAGGCAGGATCCCAGTTGTTGGTTTGCTTACTCAGCTTAGCCGCTTCTGCTAGATCCTCATCAAAGGAACTTTCTTCTAACTCATAGTCAACTTGTTCCTCTTCATCCTCAATAGCCATCAAACACCTATTTGGCTCATCATCATCTGAAGTAGATGATTCAGTATCCCAAGTTTCAGCAAGAAGACCTTTGGTGTTTTCATCTGGCTTGGCTTTGAGTCTCTGATATTTCTTTTTATATTTATCAGCTCTGTATGCATTCTTGTCAGCACTGAAGCTAATTCTCCCTTCTTAACTCTGCACTCAGCAGCTATGTGTCCTATCTTATGACAGTTGTAGCACTTAGCTTTCTTAGGATCAAAAGTAGACTTACCACTTTTGCTTTTGTCAGATTGACCCTTTCCTCTTCTGAATTTTCTAAAATTTCTTGCTAACATTGCCATTTGTTCAGTAAGAGCATCCATCTCTTCATCATCTGAGTCTGAGTTAGGACTTACCTCCTCAGATTCAGAGTTAGTCTCAGCTTGAGACTTTTTAGATCCCTTCTTCTTCTTTTCTGCAATTAATGCAGATCCAGCATTATTGATAAATTCTTTTAGTTGTTGCTAGGCCACTTTCTTCTGTTCCATGATCTGTTGATGATTTAGAAGAAAACCATAGATAGACCTGAGATCATATTTTCCTAAGGTTCCTCCAGCATGAAATGCAATGGTAATCTCATTGAATTGTTCTGGTAACACATCCAAGAACTTAAGTACCAACTCATTTTCATCTTTCTTGACACCTACCAAGAGCAGATCATTAATCAAGCATTGAAATTTGGTAAACAGATCAGCCAGAGTTTCATTCTTTTTAGCAAAGAAAGTCTCATAAGAACGACTCAGATTTGTCTTCTTATGTTGCTTGACCAGGTTAGTACCTTCATAAGTGACATTGAGAGTATCCAACATCTCTTTTGCAGTTTGGCACCCAGCCACAGTATGCAGAAGAGGGTTTGTCAAAGCATTTGCTATAATGCTTTGTGCCTTATCATCAAGATTGAATAGTTTGCGATCTTCCTCAGTCCAAGATGCTTCAGGCTTGGGAGTTTCTCCAGAGGGAAAAGTTTTGTCAGTAGCAGTAATATGGATCATGGGTATGATTGGGCCATCTTGAATCACGGTACTCATCCTGTGATCCACTGACTTCAGATATAGCATGGCTCTGAACTTCCACATAGGATAGTCATTGCCATCAAAGATAGGACACCCTTTTGCCGCCATTGTTGGAATATGATTTGATGCTTGTTGGTAGACATCTTGACCTTTTGACAGCGGATCTTGATCTTCGGTTAATGAAGAAACTTGCTCAGATACCGGTTGTTGGTCCCAAAGAGGGTAAACAAGCAACCGATATAGTGTAGAAGGGGGGGTTGAATATACTTTAAAACAATCAATCAAATTAATCAAATGTATATTCCATGATCAAACAAAATGATTACAACTTCACTTTCTAATCAAATCAACAGGATGATTTGATGTTTACACTGATTATAAACTCAACTCTCTCTAAACACTTTTGTATCACAAACTAATTGATGATCGAACTTCTTGTTAAAACTGATTAACAAGAACTTTTGAAAACTCTCTTTCGAACTTTGAACTCACAAAGTTATCGCAACACACGCGTATCAAGTATAACGAACACACGTACGTTTTGCAACTTATGTAGAACTCTCTATTCGGTATTCTGTGTCTTGAAACCCATAAGAAGGTTTATACTTATACTTGATATATCTATGAACAAATCACAGTTTAAAGATAGAACTTATCATTTCTTTAAAACCGTAACAGACTCCTTAATTAGAACGTATCCAATTAATTTCGTTTGAGATCTCTATCTAACTAATAGATAGTTTAAATTAGGTTCGGATATCCTAATTTAAATGTCGTAGATATTGAGAGGTTATAACAGAATTTAGAACTTACTTAAATTCTTGAACTGACTTCTGGCGCTGAGCTGACTCACTCAGTCTTGATGTTATCAAGCTGAGTTCTTGACTTCTTGATTCTTCAAATCTTCATGTCTTCATTCCAGAAACCTATCTCAGCTTAAAAGTCACTGAGCTAACTAGTACTTACATAGAAAACTCTATATCTGTTCATACACTGACTACTCAGCCTAAGCTGACTAGTCAGTCTATAACAGGCTTACATAATTTCTGAAGTTTAACCTATCATCTATACATAGCTATGGTTTGTCTCATCAAATCTAACTATTCTAAACATGGGACTAACAGTTTATGCACTTTATTATTATTATTATTATTTTTATTATAGGGTTTAGTTTATCAAAATGTATCTAATTTGTCACGTTTTGCTATTGTGTGTATCGAATTTTAAAATTTTAATTTGTATGTATTGAACATTTAATTTGTTATTATTGTGTGTGTGTTAAAGTATCTATTATATGTACTAAACTTATATATTTTTCCCTTTTTATGTATTCAAAATACATAATTGCATTTTCTTGAGCAACCGACGGTAATCAATTAAACACTCTTGTAAATTATTACTTATTGAACTAAACTTTTGAGATCAACTTAGTTCATTACTATTAATTTTAAAATTCCAATCTTTGTTAGTTTCAAAACAGTTTCCCTTGTTTCTGATTTTAAAGTTTCAATTTTTATCCAATAAAGATTGTGTTTTTGTTGAAACTCGTATGAATCAGTCTGTGTTCATATAACTGTTGATGTACAACAACTTTATGGTGTAAACAAATCAAATAATCGTAGCATCGTATCTAATATTGAGAAGGTCTAAGTAATCCTTGGACAACCAAATTACATGTTTTCACCAAAGAACAAATAAATACGATATATTTTAGAAGTTTATTCAAGCAAAGAACTAACGGATTTTTTTACCAATGAATTTTCGACTATAGCATTTGAGAAGATAGTTCATGATATTGGGTTGTGAAGACTTAAAGAGTTTAAAGTGATGTGATCGTCAAGGGGGGAAAATACGGGTTGCACTCTTTTCCCCTTCGTCATGGTTTTGTCTTGCTAGGTTTTGACAAGGTTTTTAACGAGACAATGTCTGCAAGCGTATTGAAATATTTATGTACCATTTTTCTTTCGCAAGGCTTTTGTCCCATTGGGTTTACCTATTAAGGTTTTGACAAACGTATCTTGGGTGATTTTCAAATATAAAATCACGTTTTTGAAATTTTAAAACCTTGGGTGTACTTTATTCACTCAAGTTTCATCACCAAAAGGAACAATATACCAAAATAAACAAGTATTTTCCACAACTCAAAAAAAAAAATAAACCAAGAAATACTATAAAAAGGGAAAAGAATTACCCAACGTTTTTCACATCTTTTGAGATGTCATCAACGTCATCTATAATTGGTTTTCTTGACTTTCTAACAAATCTTGGATGCAAACCAACGCCTCCACTATTGAGGTTGTCAAACGAGTTAGATACTCATCTAATATGCGATCACAATTGCTAAACAAGTTACATACTCATCTAACAAAACAATAAAAAAATAAGTATTAAAAATCACCCTTAGCCACTTAATCAACAATAGGAAAACACAATGCGTGGTTTTTCCAACACTTAAGTATGTCAAACTTTTTTTTGTAAGGCAATTTGACCACGTTTTAAATACTTTTTAACTCGGAATCCACTCAAACCGAGTTGGTTCCTTCAACGTTTAGGAAATCACCCAAAATGTTGTAATCGTCATCACTTACTACTTCATGTTTTCCTTCTTGAGACGATTCATGATTCTCGAATTAGTCTTTTATATGTTAGAAATAAAAACTCCATCTGTTTTTCAATCTCCCGAACCATGAATTGCACCTTCAATTGTGAATCGTTGGTCGAATAGGACATCGAGTTTTTGTGGACAAGATCATTCTTTTAAAGTCATGTGCCAAAAATGATGGTTTAAATTATGGATCCAACAATACCGCAAAGTACATGTAATCAATTAGTTTTTCGAATGTACCCCAATACTTGTCAGCGTCAAAATACTTCTTATTAACTTTACTAAAATCTAATACAGATTGCACCACCTTCCTCTCTTATGAGGCTTAAGAGAAGAAATAATAGTAATGCCGATCTGATCATTTGAAACGCATACAAGAGGGTATCTACACTATACTTATTTCCCGTTTGTTTTGCAGAATTTGAAGTAATGAAATGAAACTGAAATCAAATTCCGTACTATGTTGCGTTTAGTAAACTTGTTTTTGAATGGAATTTCATTCTTTAGAATATCTACATTCGCTCAAGTAATAGAAAGTCCATTCCATATGTGGGCTGGATGGAATTTAAATCAGTTCAATTCCATTGAATTCTGTGAAACAAACGAGACCTTAAACATAAGCGCAGGCTCGAAACCCCCTATTTAACCTTCTACTTTGCAACTAATTGTAATTAGTTTGTAACAAACAAAAGATACAACTAACAACTACAAAATAGTATGAAAGACAAATTTCCACAATCATGTTATTTCTTCTAATGTTCTTAAAACAAGGCTCATCAAGGTAACAATTGAAATATAAAGCATACATTAACAAGCTTTAAGCTAAATGATACAAACAGACAAAAGGCAAACAGCCATCTACTTCTGTTTAATCAGAAGCAGAGGCTAACAATGATGAATTGTGTACAACACTAATCACTTGGTGTAAAGAACGTCTTCCCATGGGTGACGGTATAGTGGCTGCTTTAATCTCTTCTGATCGAACGTATGCCTGCAAATTTCAAACCATCAGCATTCATGCTTCATGGGTTGTAGACGAGATTCGTTGAAAAGGAAATGTAAGCAAAAAAAAAAAAAAGTTTTTACCCAATGAGACCGATGGAACGGGCCAAGACAAAGAGACCATTAAGGTAACCAATGCCGACAATCTCGTCAATTTCTTGTTTGGTGAACATTCCGCTACCTGCAAGAAGATCCAAGAAAAGAGTACCAATGGCACCATCAACATTCATCACCAAATTGTTTGCTTTTGAGAGAGTGTAAGCTTCTACTTCAACCGCATATTCCATGTACTTTGTTGACGGAAAATTCGTGCGAGCAAATAGTTGTAATAGCTCCACTCTTTTATCTCTGTTATCACCTCTCTTGATCCTTTTTTACAAACAAATACATGAGTTTAATTTAACCGGGAGATCAAGCAACTTCTAGGTTCAGTTTGTTTCGTGGAATTCGAAGGAATGGAATGGAATTGAAATCAAATTACGTGTTGTATTGCGTTTGGTAAACTTGTTTTTGAATGAAATCTCATTCTTTGGGATGTTTACATTCCCTCGATTAATAAAAATTCCATTTATAGTTGAGCTGGATGGGATTTAAATCAATTCTATATCTTCGAATTTTGCGAAACAAACTGGACCCTTATCTTATCAAAATAGTAATGAGATGCTAAATTTACATACCTGTGACCAATTCCAGGTACACGAATACCCTTCTTTTTCATACTTTCAACAAATTCGTATGGCGAAAGTTTCTGCAAAAGACCAAAACAAGACATAAAATTTAAGATTCTAAAAGCTTGAATTTGGGCACACCACATGAACTCACCCTATCGTATGCATCCTTGAAGTAGCGAGCAGCATCATCAATGGCACCACCAAAACGTGGACCAATAGTTAGCAAACCTGTTATTCAGAATAATCACTCAATATTATAATTCGACTGAAGTAAAAGTTACGAATTTGGTTACTTTTAGGTACCAGAAACAAGGCTCGATACGAGATCTTTTCCTGCCCTTGCGGTCACAATCGTGTTGTGAGCACCAGATACACACGGCCCATGATCCGCACATAACATGATGCAAATCTCGATGAATTGTGTGCAGTAGCGAGGAAGACTGCGTTTGAACCATAGAAGTGAAATAACGTCACCCACACCCATTCCTTTTTCGACAATCGTAGACATTGGTACACCAGCGTAGCATGGCTCTTCACCTAAATATTGAAATTAGGAGAAAATTGTTAACCATTACAACATTTCCTGATTACTAAAGTTGAAATTGCGATAGACCAATCGTGTTTTTGTCTTACCTCTATCATCTGATATGGTTGAAATAATATGAGTTGGTGCTCGTACTTTTCCACTCTTAATCGCGGTGTTAAGATCCTCAGGGATTTGTGGAGGTGTGATCTCCTTAACCGGACTAATCTTGCCCTCCCCAGCCTAACAAACACCACAAAATATAAATTGGTGGAATAAATAAGGCAGAATATGCAGAAAATGCAAATTATCATGTCTAAATGGGTTAAACATGTCAAAAATGACACCCTTTGTGATAATGTAGGTGTGTAAGACATACCAACTTCTCAAATGTTTCCTTGATAGATGTTTCGAATGCTTCATATGATGTCGGGACAATGGCCCCTGCATCCTTGAGTGCTTGGTTTTTAGCTTGTGCAGACTCCATTTCACCACCACTTTTGGCGCCCTGGTTATCAGGAATGTTAAACAAGATACCAAATGAAATTAATAATTGCCATACCTCCAGAGAAAGTTAAGAGTACAGCATTATTTTACCGCGTGCCCGAATTGAACTTCGGATTTGAAGAGGCGTGCACAAGTTCCACTGACCCAAGCACATACTGGTTTACTGATTTTTCCGGCTTTTAGGGCTTCGACTAAGGAGTATTCATCTCGACCACCGAGTTCCCCAAGAACAACAATCATTTTCACCTGATTTACACCAAATTAGGATGTGAAAAAGAAGTTTTTACATTAAACAAAAGTTGAAAAAAAATTGAACTTGCGACTCATCATATGTTGCAAAACTATTAGTAATATGAATATTAACTTTATTACGAAACATGACATATAATAGTGATCTACTACATCATCAATAGACTCACAAGGTACCTGAGGAATGTTGTTGAACCGCAAAACGTGATCAGAAAGAGTAGAGCCCGGAAAAACATCTCCTCCAATCGCAATACCTACAAAATCCAAGATTTTGTCAGAACAGAAAATATACTCCCGTAAATAGCATGAAAATTGCAATTCAGCATATGTAGTATAAATCTAATGCCTCAACATACCCTTCAATAGTGAGACAAAGAGATTCTTGCATACCAGAAGCCATTAGGATCAATAATTGTTTGTAAAGATTACAGTGAGCAACAGATTGGTAATTTATAGTAGAAACTTTTAAAGTGTATTTTCATGCATACAACTTTAAAGTGTTATTGAAATAATCGTGTTTTTGTAAAATAATATTTAACTCATTTTTTATTAATAATCTACTAACTATACAAGAAATGTTTTCAGGTCAATCCAACCCGATGATCCAAGCTGCTTGGCATGCACATATTGTGTCTTCCAAGTGTAAGTGGAGAAGTGTTTATGTTTATTTACCTTCATAAATTCCATCAGTTACACGCGCAATTGTATTGTACAATTCATTTGACATGCCACCCTGCAATTTAACCAAGGGTAAAGTCAATTTCCAAAATCAGTTTCAAAGCAATAAATTGTGATTACTGCTAAATTTTAGTTGGTAATATTGGTTAAGGAAAATCAAGAATGTGTACATACAGATTTGGAGACAAAGCCAACAGATCCAGGCCTGTAAAGTTTGCATTGTATAATGTTATCAATTGTTCCTGCAGTGTCACCAATTTTGAAAGCTCCGGCTTGGATACCACCAACAGTTGCAGGGCCTATAACAACCTGCAAAAATATCAGTGCTAATCTCAAAAAACAAAAAAATAGAAAAGGGAAGCAAAGTTCTATGTTTTAGACTGGTTAGACTAGAAGTTGCAATTTCAACCATTTACACCCAAATGGGTCAATTCGGGTTTGTACTATTTTGGCTCTACATTAAAAAAAAGGCTTAAATGAAACAGGTCAGATGGATTAAACGGGCTTAATGAGTCGAATGCCTTGAATGGGTTAAACCTTCCAGACATGCCTACCATGCAATGCACTCAAAATGTTACAACATCCTGAATTGTTTTATTTGAAGAAACATGTATTATTATTATTAAAATATAATATAACCATATTTAATACTTTAATTAGTTACAAACATTTAACAATAAGAAACAATAGAGGCCCTACAAAAATTGAAAATTGGTAGTTCACTGATTTAGAAAATGAAAAACTTATGTTATAAAAATACAGATCACATGGTACAAACTTATGCATCATACGTTATAAAAATATAGATCACATGTTACTAACTTATGCATCACAGGATTTAAAAAAAGAAAAAAAAGTACGCAACAATATGCATAACACTAAGTTATAACGAGTACAATATCATTGAATAAAGTATTGAGGATAGAAAAATGTATGAAGTAAAGATGGGATAAGATGAAAAGATTAAAAAAATGACTATTAGTCGTGAAACTCTTCTATGTTGATTCTGACTATGTTTAACATTGTTTTAAATAGGGGTGAGATCAGTTCCAAACTGGTAGGTACCGATTCTATTTAGGGCCATTATTAGGACCTAATACTGGACTGGTTAGGTAACTCGGGTAAGGTTTCGGTAACACTTCCAGTTCGGGATTCAGGTCATGTTATGTTGCTCACCTCTCGTCAGCTCGACCCAAGTACCCAACCCAATTATAATGAGCACATTTAAATCACCCATTTTGACTTGTTACTTAACCTGCCCAGCACACCCATTTAAACACCAGTAATCTTTAAGGTTTAAGGTGGCTCAACATTTAATGGAAACTGGGACTAGACCCACATCCACATATGAATACTTGATTTGGAGGGAAAATGGGATGAGAGGCACATGATGTAGAATGAATGTAAATGGTCTCAGTAAATTAATAGACATCAAAGTTTGTACCTTGTTGTTTGATCTTGCGTATGCTATCAATTCCTTGGTATCAGATTCAGGAACACCCTCAGCAATAATAGCCACAACTCTGATTGTGGGCTGTTTGAGAGCAAGATTGGATGAAGCAGCTGCACTGTAACAAATTCCAAGAATTTCAATGAGTGTCGATAAAATATAACAAAAAGTAAATCAAAGCAACAAGACACAATTCTAGCAAATGATTTCGACGTCTTTGACTATAATCAAAATGATAATGATACCCTTTATTAACAACAACATAAGAGAACCTTGTGGAGGCAAATTAATGTCAGTAATTCTTCTTACTGATAACAAGGAATAATAACATAAACGAACTTTCGACAAACAGAAACATTGCTACATGCATGGGAGTTGTGTGGAACAACTTAGAACACACCTTCTGTAAGATGCAAAATTTATAAATACATCAGCAGTAGGATGCGCTGCACAAGCTGCTTCAACTCTGCAAAACCATAGAAGGATCTCAAATAACATCAAGAAACTAGTTGTTGACCATTAAAAGTCAACAACTAATATTAACATCTTGAATCATATTCTAGTTTGTCTTCACATTAAGATCAGTAATTGGAAGACATACGTCGAATGAACTGGAATGGCAATCTCTTCTTGGCCAAAAAATAGCTTCTGAAATCCCTCAGCACCAGGGTTAATGATTCCAGCAACTGAAGGTGTTTCTCTCCCTAAACAATACATAAAATTTGGCAAAACTATAAATCTTACACACATAGATGCAACTTATTCAACTGTGAATTGGATGTAAGGTTAACTTTACATACCACAAAGGAAGTCGAAATCAAGCATGCGCTGAATTGGTAATTGCTTATAGTTATAAAATAATGCTTGTGTTGTACGGGAAAAAAGTTGCCCTGTCGCCATTGAAGCTCTCTTAAAACCACCTGTAAATAAGCCCAACAATGAAAATTTCTCTATATGAAAGAAGTAATCAGTATGGACATTGCATCAGAACAATGTCTTCACCATTGCATGAAAATTCCTATTTCTGACATAAGTAAGCTTTTATATAGAAAAAAAAATTGTTGTTATTCCAAACATCTAAAAGAAAATTCAGTAATGACAATTTAAGGTATTTTTTGACCATCAACCTTGGGCAATCAGTAATATTGACAAGAAGGTAAATTGGTATTTGTATGAAACAGCCAAATAATAGAATATTTGAAACTGCATATAAAAATAAAATATAAAATAAAACATAGAATGATTGAAACTCTTATGTGACACCCCAATGGAAAGAGTTCAATTTTCATATATTACTCTGTCACAATATCAGCATTTACCTTAAATTCAGTTTTTTAAACCTGAAACTAAGCTCAAATTTGGTTTTTTTATGTCCAAACTTATATATTTTGTAATCTTTTATCCATTTGACAGTAATAAAAACAGGCTCTTATCATAATTAGACCAAATAACCAGATCCTATAGTAAAGTAACATGCTAATGATAGAAAGGAACAAGACCTAAATAACTTAATTGATCTTCTCAGAGAAGGAATACCCATGAGCAGATGTATTTTATAAATTAAAAGAAAAAAACACACACACTCACACAATTGTTATTGCAGTTTCATCCCTCAAGAATAACTTAAAGGTATTACTAGAACATATCAACATACCCTTGATCAAACAACCTTGGATCATCAGATAATTTCTTCAATCTTTTCAAATCTGATAATAAGTTAATAATTAAATAGTCCAGTGAACTCCTAAGGTGTCTTGTATGCTTTAGATGCTTGTACGAAACAACTAAAGACGCATTGAATAGTTGTACCATGCAAAATACGACCACATGAATCGTTTACACATGTTTTGGGGCAAGCATTCAATGTACAAGATGTAAAGCAGATGGTCCACTACCTTCTGGAATGTTTTCAATTTAACCCAATTAGCAGTGGTTTCAAGTGGATCCTAACTCTTAGGGATCACAAAATCAAGTGGTATGATTCAGTTTCCAATACCATTCAAGCAAATGAGCCTGATCTTCACTCCTGAAAACCACACTTACGAAAATCTACTTCGAAAACCAGATCTGTAGATCAAACTTAAGTACAATAAACCCCGTAAAACCTCCAATTGCACTATAAAACAAACAATCAAATCATACACTGGACTGAATCTCCTTAAACATTGTTGAATTAGTTAAATCGAAGATGCAAAACACAACAATTACTAGATCTTTAATCAAGTTTCGAATTTGAGCCTAAAACAGAGATAGAGAGAGAAAATGGTGGTTGATGTACCTTGGTATGTAAGAATTTGTTGAAACACGTCAAATGCGTGAGTTGGTTTTGGAGACGAGCAATGAGATGTGAAGAAAACAAATGGGTGTGTTATATATATAAGAGAAACTGGTTCATGGGTTCAGTCATTTGACATAAATATTTAACTGTATATAGATACAAATTTTGTATGTATAGGCTTTATATTCAAACCAGGCTAGTAAGTGTGTGTGAGAGAGAGAGATATGGAGATGCGTGGATGGTTGTTGGTTTGGTGGGTTGGAAGGTCCAAAATGACCGGTGAAGAAATTTGGGTCTAGTTAGAGGTTTGACAATTAAATTCTTAGTTTGGTAAATGCTAGCTATAAAATCCTAAATTTAATGATGATATTATAACAATTTGTAAATCTAGTTTGCAAATAATCTACCCCTTCCTTAATTACTATTCTAGATCATTAATATTCTCTGGTTCATAGTATTATTGTTTACTATATTATTTGGTTTTAAAAAACGATATATTATTCTATTTCCTCCAATTTATCCGTAGGCTTACAAGATCAACACAAGTATTAAAATCAATAAAGGAAGTGAGTAAAGAGAATTAGTAGATTTTACATGTCATCTTATCGTAAGTAAGAGGATGAAATAGAAGAAATAGGTAGTTTTTCTTGAAACATTTGTCTATCACTTTAAAAAGTAAAATGATTCTTTCACTTATTAAACCAATTCGGTTTCATGCCAAAAGGTTGACGCTAGAAGCAGTTCATATAAAATTTTATGGAGAAATTTAGAAAAACACAAAAAGACATACATTTAGCTTTTATAAACCTGAAAAGACATGATAGTGTACCTAGGAAGAGTGTTCGGAAGACTATATCATAAAGAGCTCGGTGGCCAATATATAAGAGTTATAAAAGATATGTATGAAGGTGCGATGAATATGTATGAACCCCATTAGTGATAGTACTTCTTAGTAGAGAGAGGGTCACATTAGAGTTAAGCTCTTAGCCCTACTTATTAAAATGGTATATAAGTTAAGTTATATTATGAAAAGTTTAGTTATTAAAATAATATATAAGTATTTATTATCTAACTAACTCAAAATAATTTAGTATATGGTTTCCAAATAGCGTGATAGGAATATTAGTCAAATTACTATAATAATATAGATTTGGGGGACGGTTCAAACGAGAATTGTTTTTCGTACGAGAACTGTGAGAACCAATCTTAGCCGTTCATTTTGAATAATGGAATTCATGGATGAAGAGCATGGGGAATTGAGTGTGGCAGGGTGCATGTAAGGAATTCATGGATGGGCAATCCAATTAAAGGAGGGGGAATTAGACGGCTAAGATTGGTTATCGCAGTTCTCGTACGAAAAAACAGTTCTCGTTTGAACTTTTGCCTATAGATTTGATTAGACAAAAGATAGTTCAATCAATAGTTTTTAAATTAAAACTTCGAATTAAGTAAGTCTATTTCAGACTGACTAGCTTCTAACAAATATAGAGTTTTCTCTCTATGTTCTAGTTAACTTATTGACTACTTAAGTTAAGTTTAGGTTTCTTAATTGTCAGTACAACTGAAATGTAACACCGCTTTTTAACGACAAATTAGGTTTTGGCAGCGGAATTTTTTTCTTTTTAAACAACATTAACAGTTATTTACATTAACATCACTTTCAAAACATCATTGGTGTTACCAAGTACAGGAACCGACCATAATATCTGTTTACATTACAACATATAATTACAAGTGTTCCACCCACAAGGGGCAATGTATTTCCCAAAAGCAACCCGCCTCGCAGGACATCTAGTCTTTACCTGAAAAGAGAAACATAGCATCATTAGCTACACTAGCTAGTGAGTATATACAATCATAAGTATCAATACAGTAAGTCATGCATATATCATAAACAATCATTGCTAGCTTAGCAATAGCAGTGTGCTAACGAGATCGGTAAGAGTCGTATCTTGCAGGGTAATCAATCCCGTTCAACAACTCAAACCGGGGAATCAGACACGACCAATCCGCGTTGGTAGGGGAGCATAAAGCAGTCCACCAAGCATTGTTCACAGAGTCAAAGACTCCACAGGTAATCCAGCTACAACCGGCTGATCACCACTCACGTTAAGGCACGGTGGTTCTGCAGAACCTATGATCCAGGATGCCTCCTGAATCATCGTGAAATCCCAAGGGATCCAGTTACAACCGACTGACCTTAACCATGCGTCAGATAGTCTGCAGACAGTTCACATTCACATATACGTACATTTGATCCCACAGGGATCCATCATATCACATACAACATCATACAGTTATTCATGCGTTCATATCATCATATATTAACTAAGTGGTTCCAAACTGGACCCACTAGCATGCTCCTGACACATATTCTAACATCAAGTAAATCATTCACTTACCTCCTCGAGCGTACCTGCAAAAGCAAGTTAAGTAAACATACTACAATCATCTAGCATGCAAGCCTTACTCTACCGAGTCTCATGAAAGCAAGCACTCACCTGACTAGCTTATAGTGTTCGTTCACTTAGTGCTGGTTCAGCTGACACGTTCACCTAAAATATCGGCAATCGCGTTAAGCGTTTGCACGCGTTAAGTTCTATTACTAGAACACTTACAAGACCTCTTTATCATTCATGAATCATTTATTAAACTTGTCTTAAACACTACATAACCTGATCAACAAGAACATGTAAACAAAACACATTCTTGCTGAAAAAGCCCCGTCGCGCCGCGACCATATAAGGCATCGCGCCGCGACGCATGAAAGTCGGACCATTGATCGTTTGATTCATGCGAAAGTCGGACCAAGGGTTCACATGGGCAATCCGACTGTCGGATCACTAAGTCGGATGGGTCATCCGACTATCGGACCTAATAAGTCGGATGGGTCCATTCGAATGTCGGATCAAAAGTCGCATATGGCATTTTTGACGAGGTCGCGCCGCGATCATCTAATTTCCAGATTTATCATCTTCTTCATTGACATGCATGCGACTTTTAGTCAACTTATTCAAATACCCAGATTCTCAAACATGTTATTTTCGCTTTTAAAACACTTCTAAACTTCATATACCACCTATATGAACCTTATGAACACATTAGAATCTTTTAAAAACATCAAAACATAAGAATCCCACTTATAAAGTAAGCTTCATGTTCATCCATGGAGTTTTCAACTCCAACACAACTTCCAGCCTCTAGACACCCATGTTTCTAGCATAATACATGTTTAATTCATACTACAAACACCATACTAACCTTGCTTTAGGTCTAGAACTTCAAATCTCTAACTTTCAAGAAACCTTCTTCAAGAATCTTACGAGAGCAGAAAGAAGTATGTGTTTGTGTGTGTTTTGAGAAGATTTGCAATATTTGACTTTGTGAGTCAATCTACAATACACAACAAATACATATAGATCTTATCCAGAGGCAAACCGCCTCTGGACAAATATCCATATTTTCTTTTTTTTTATTCTTTCCTTTACTTAACTAGTATATACATATATATTTAATATACATAATTACACATATACAATCCCACATAATACAAACATTAATTCATTTAATTTCACAAATACTTACAAAGAATACTTCATATTATATTAACTATATACACTCACGTACTTAATTACAACTAGGCCCAAGTTGAGGATGTTACATGAAAGACCAAAGATAAGTTTACAAACTTACATTGAAGATTCTTAATATGCGTTAATTAGCTCTAGAAAAGAATTCAGCCCGAAGACTTTGAATAAGTTTCAAAGTGTATCAAGGATTATAACTCCCAAGTTTACGGTTGGATAACAAGATTTGAAGTTCAAGTTATGAATATTCAAGGTTATCCGAGTTATCTATTCGTCAAAAAGAATAGAAAAGTCCGTTTTGAATATTAGCTTAAGATAAGTTCTACTTTGATGTTTATCCTTAGAGCAGATATTTAAACTAACCTCAAAATGTGTTTAGAGGTTACCTAGGGTGTCTACTTATCAAGTATGCTTAAAGAATTCCTATTTAGAGAAGTTATTGTTAACTACATTCACTAGTTGAAGAGTTAACATGGTCTAACTATTAGTTTGTAAGATCAAGAGACAGGTAATTATAATCAGCGTGTTGAATCAAGATTATCAATTAGATCTTAATTTGAATGTTGAAGAGTTGAAAATTTAATACATATAAAGCATTCGGTAGATGTTTAATTGATTGATGTGGCTTTTAGTTGCAAGAGGTGTAGTTACTTGGGCATCTCGTCAATCAAAACAATATTAAAGTAGATCCATCAATAAGTAGAAACAGTGATGAAGTGAAAAACTACAAAAAGTCCCATTGAAATCATAAGTTTCTTGGGATTAACATAGCCTTTGACCAGTTAAGGGAGAAGGTGAAGAGTTTAAGCGAGGAAATGATTAACAAGAAGCCTTTGACACCTTGACATAAAAATTGCGCGAGGCTCAAGTATTGACTTTGTCGGAAGAACTAGAAAATTGGTGGTATATTCTAACCCGTATCATTGTGGGTGAGGTTGTGTGTTAATGGAAAGAGAGAAGGTTATAGCACATGTTTCCCGATAGCTAAATACCCCAATGAGACTAATTATCCTATGTACGATTTAGAAGCATGCAACAATTGTTTTCACCTTAAAGATTTGGAGGAATTGCCTTCTTGTATTTAAGAGCACGATCTACACCGACCGTAAGATAACTAGTGTCCAAGCCAGTGAAAGATAGCTAAGGATTGTTAACCCAGTTTGAACGTGCTTGGGTACTGAGTACCGAAAATGTTGGATAGAATATTTTGGTTCAAGCTCGAAGGTCAAACTTTTCTATTTATCACTGAGCTAAGAAGTATAAAGACCTGGAAGTAAATTATTCGTGGCTCGAAATGAAGGAAGTAGTGGCCAGAAACTTGAAGAAATGCTTGCAAGTCAAGGTAGGGCATCTAAAACTACACGGTAAACAAAATAGTATGATGGACTTGATATCAAGATTCCTAAGATCCTTTAGAAAAATGACAAGCATCTCGGTGATAGTAGATAGATTGATGGAAAGTGCTCATTCTAATTCCGATTAAATTTTTTTCGTCAGAACATATGGAAAAATTGTATGTTAAAGAGATTATAGCTAGGAACTGAGTTTGACATCTCATTTTTGGGTAAGTTTCACTTGGAATTGGGCACTCGATTATACTTCAACACGGCTGTTCACCCGTAATAGATCGATAGAGTGAGATGATTATTCATACACTTGAAGACATGTTTCGGGCATGTGTGATAGACTTTGGAAGTAGTTAGGATTCTTCCATTCCATTAGTTTAATTCTACTACAATAATAGTTATCATACTAGTACAGGCATGTCAACTTATGAGATATTGTATGGAAAGAAGTGCAGAACTGAGAAATCCTCTTTGTTGGGGAGAAGTAGGTCAAAAAGAACTTGGTAACACAAAAATAGTGTAACGAACTATAGATACAATTAGTTAAATTAAAGATAGGCTAAAAGCATATCAAGGGAGACAAAAAAACTATGCGCCAAAAATTGTAGATCATTAATGGAATTCAAGGTGGGAGATCATGTGTTGCTAAAAGGGTTATTGTGAAAAGGTATTATTTGTTTCATGAAAGCAAAGGAAGCTAGGTCGAAAGTATGTTGGATCATCTAAGATCATAGCTTGCACTATGAAAGTTGCATAAATACTAGTTACAAGCCAAATTCTTAACACCATCCATGTTGCAGCTGAGGAAATGTTTAATTGGCAAAACAACACATGTACCTTTAAAGTATGTGCAAGTCAAAGAGAAGCTCAATTACATGGAACATCCAATAACGAATCTAGACCAGAAGAGGTAAACCAAAGGAATGAGCATATGAAAAGCAAGCTAGTTACCTAAAATTGTTCACGAGTTGAATTTCGGGGAAGAAATTCTTGTAAGTGTGGGAGAGTTGGAACACCTCAAATCTCTTTATAAATAAATAAAATATTTTTGCTGAAAACTGTGTGAGTTTGATACGAATTTATCAATTTTAAATGTTTAAAATTGAAGTAAAATTATCGGACACAATTAGAAAATATATGTTAGTGCCTAGAATAAATAATTATTCTAGAAAATACCCATATTTAATATTATATTAGTATGGAGATAAATTGTAAGTCGTAAAAGGAATCACCGTACCCCCTTATATGAGTGAGAAGAAAAATAATAGAGTTGAACTTGTTTCTCATACGTGACCATTGCCACCTAACCCCTTTATACACCTTTAGCCACCTGCATCTTGTTCTCTTATCCCATTTTCCTCTAGAATCATGGTTGCAAGTTATTATTGATCATTGACATATACCTGTAAGGCTATGCACTACATGTAGTCATTTCCCTACCGTTAGTAGAATTTCTCACCATGCAAACTTCTTTTCCAAAGAACCTTAAGTGATAACTTAGAGTGTTTAACGGTGAAAGTATAGATTTTCAAAGCTTATGGGTCGTGCTTAAAAGAAGGTGGTGCTAACATGGTGTAAAGACTTGTAAGGAACATAATTGAAGGTAAGGAACCCATTGTATCATCTTTGTTTTCCCTGTGTGCATGAAACTATTTTTTGGAACCCTTTGTTTTGCTCCAAGTTGGTTACCAACGTGTTCACCATCATATGGAGAATACTTTGAGACAAGTTTGGAGTGAAACCAACCGGTTAAGTTATGATAGATTTGTCAAAAACATCACAAAATGGTTTGAATAAACTGGAAATGAGTTCATAATCTCATTTAGACCATTATGATGCAAGTTAGAGATAAAAACAGAAAGTTATAAGAAAAGCCCACTAACGGGTCAAATGAGTAATCTTTGGATTTTATGAAAACAAGTACGTTTGGCATTCTTTTGATGCAAAGGACTATTAAATGATCAACAAAGAGTTTATGAATGATTAGAATTGTTTTGGGAAGGTTTGTGATTAAATTGGTCTAAGTTGATGGAAACAGAGCATGATTACTGGAAATCGACCAACGCGGCATGTCAGAGAATGTTACACGTCGTGTAAAGGTCATTATTTGTGATTTGAAGTTTCTATTAAGTAGTTGGTGATTTAAACCTTTCACCAACGAATAGATGGATCATGAATAGGGAATTTCTCATTATCATCATCAGATGACTCGTCTTCGGTGCCTCCATCTTCATTTTTTATTGCCTTCAATAAATCAGCCATAAATTCTTCATGTTCTTCCTTCAAAAAAATCTTCATGGTCATCTTTTCCAACTTGCTTTGGTAATTCAAAATTTGGTCTTACTTTTGTTTTGCTTTCTCTGACCTTACATGGGCTAATTCATTTTCTCCTTTGCTCAAATGATTTAAGGAATTAACATCACTATTGTTATCATCACTGCGCGCCATTTCATCTATTTCATATAACCCTTGTTCTAAGTCCATTTCATTTATCCCCTGTTTAAAGTCTATTTCATCTATCCCTTGTTATAAGTCCATTTCCTCACAACTACCTCCTGCTTATTAAAATCAATTTCATCACTGCCACCCTTTTCCTTTTATCCCCTTTTCAGCATTCCCTTCATCACCTTTTGTAACGTTTTGGCCCTCATCATTGTTAACAATGTATTTACTCATATCATCATCAAAATGGTCTATGTAAATATTCATATGGCTATAAGCATCCCCAATATCAAACATTGTTGATAAATCATTATCATTATCCATCTTCATTAAACCACTATCAAATTCATTTCTAGGGAGACACCAATACAACCCAGATATAGCACTACCAGAATCCTTTTCAAAAAAGGAACACATTTCCTCATAACACACTCTAGTAATATTCATATCTATACTACTTCCATTCTCATACCTAAGTGGGCTGTACATTAAACAACCATCATGATACACTGTTACCAGGTATGATGTGATCATCCTATAAACAATAAAAAACCATTATTCGTTAATACCCTATAACAGAAACCCTAAAATCAGATGAGGAACTTCATTAAAACCCTATCAGAATAAAACATGATACTAATAAACTACAAATGAAGAAGAAAATTTTGAATTTTTACAAAGTACAACTCTCAAATGCAGGATATCAAACCATTGGTTCTCAAAAACAACAATGCCCAACGAACGAAAAGAAAATAACCTTTAATAAGTAACGATCATACCTAAAATTGAAATAATTTTCAAAACTAGGGCAAGATTGTTGTTTGATTTCACCAAAATTCAGACTTCATGAAAGGTTTGGCGGTTTCAACTTCTACGATTGACGAAGAATGAAAAATGGTGTCATTTATGGAGGATACAACTGGTCATAAACTGGGTCGGGTTGGTCAATTGAATTCGCCACCTCATTAATGATACACACATGGCATGCCATCTAAGCTTTCAATTTTTAAAAAATTACATGTCTGGACATTTATTATAGGCTACTGGTTCACGAGGTAAATGGATACATTTTTTATTAGTTTCTTTAGGTTTGATATATTAAACAGTAGTTTTGAAAAATGGGTATACATAATAGCAAAAAGCGACAAGGGCACACTTTTGGATACTAAACCCTTTTTTTAAATATAGGTTAAATGTTATTTAGATTTAATACTTCTAGTTATACGTAATTTTTAATGGTTAAATTAAAATATTTATTATATGATAGAATATTTAATATGAAAAGTTTAATTATTAAATTTTTTTATTAATAAGTTAATTTGTATTGATTTGAGTTTTTATTTTGGAATGTGTAACTTCACCAAATAGTTGCTTTATATAATAGTTTCCATTTAGTTTAATATTAAGAGTAACTTAGTAATTTCAACTTACTTAAAGTTAAGAGATTAAGATAAAAGACCTAAATGTTTTATAAGATAATATGTGTGTGTATATATATATATGTGTGTGTGTGTCATTTGCTTAATTGAAAATAAGAAACTTGTCAACCCAAAGAATAACCTGAATCAAAACCTTCAACCGAACTATGACAAGGACAATTATAAGCATGGTTCTAAATAACGTAAGGTGTGGCTTGGCGACAAGGTCAAGCTTCAAGCTTTAGGAGCCATAACGTTTTTTAAGCCGGCAGTTTTGTATATATTTTATAATTATATATATAGAGAGAGGTTCATGCAAAAAGGAGTTTATTTGCGAGAAGTAATTATGTCCGTTAGATCATTTAATCAAAGGTTGAGATAACTCCTGGCTTTTTTGTAATTAAAACAAACTAAAATGGTATTAACTTACATAACATAGAGGTAAATTAGACATTGAAATGTTTTCTCTTCCCTAAATCACCTACACACACGGTCTCTCTCTCATCATTTTAAAAATTCACCTCACGTCTCTCTATCTCCCTCCTTCCACCTCTTTATCTCAGTCATCACCTCACGTCTCTCTCTCCCTCCTTCCAACTCTTTATTTTAGTCCTTAAAGTCCGACGATCCCTTTCTCCCGGCCGTCCGTCCGTCGTGCTGCCGTCCACCGCGTTCTCTCACTGCCTGACGTCCGCTACTCTCTCTATCTCCCTGCCGTCCGCCACCATCTCTCTCCTTCTCGTTCGTTTCCCATCATCGCACTAGATCTGAAGAACATAAAGACAACCTATGCAGCCGATCAAAAGAACACCATTTCACTCCAAATCTGCGCCGCAACGGCCGACACAGTGCTCCTGCAGGTCAGATCTTGAAACTCCATCGCTCTCTGCACCATCTCCGCCGCCGGCCACCGCCATCTACACCCTTGGTAGTTACAAGTACCGTCATCTACTTCATTGCTCTCTGCACCATCTCCGCTGCCGGCAACTGCCCATCTACACCAAGGTTCAAGGATCTGTTTTTCTTTTTTTTATGGTTTTGTTTCCAATTTCATAGATCTTCTTTAAGTTCATGGATCTGTTTTTTTGTTAATGGATCTGTTTTTTTTTGTTCATGGATTTGTTCAATGATGTTGATCTTTTTTTATTAATAAGTTAATAAACTCGCTATTTGACGGGCATGTACGGTGCGTCTGTATATGGTGTGACACACGAAATTGTTTTTTTTAACAAAAGACAAATTTATAAAAGTTCAATACAGGCGATCGTAATATGTATAAAAAAGTCCAATTTTTATTAAAAAAATAATTTTCTGCCTGTCACACCTTAAAAACTCGCTATTTGGCGCATAAAGGCGCACCACTCCCTGGCAAGCCTTGGCGTTTGACACGCCTAATGCTCACGCTTAGGGCTATTTTTAACAGCGAAGCCACACATCACACATTGGTGATGCCATGGTGCGTCTTTTAGAACACTGATTATAAGAGTGGGTGAAGTAGTTGCCATACCGACGTGGTAGGTCAAAATGGCCATCGGGCAACAACTAAAATGCCCATCGGTGCCACTTATATCAATCCCGTCAACAAAGTTGTTCTAAAGAATGGTGAAGCTTCCTTCCTCACATTCGATTGTTGGCTCTCCTAGCTGTTGCCCAACGTTATAATTTGTGTGTAGTTTTTTCATTGTATAAATACTCAACTATGTTAGGCATTTTTTCCATACCAGTCTTTATGTCGTCTGTAATATTCACCTATTTTACACCCTCTTCGTTTCGCTTATTTTCTTGACAAAAACCGATTCAATTTGGGATAGGGGCAAAGTTTCGGTTTTAAATCAAAATGAGGCGCAAATATGAAAAGATGGGGCTAGGAGTACTTCATATTTATGTAATTTTAATGAACTATTCAATTATTTTTGTAATTTTTTAGTTTTAATAAACTACTAACTAATATTTGATCTTGTAATTTTTCCGGTTTTTTAATTCAATGCTTTCATTATTGTCAATTTTATTGTTTTTTATATCTTAATAAAAAGAGATTAATGGAATGGTGTGTAGATTAATGAGCGAGTATAGAAAGATGAAAGGGATGAGAGGGAAATGTTGATGATGTGGTGATATTGACAATGGCTTGGAAAGAAGAAAGGTGGATATCTCCAACCCTAACGCCATCCGTATCGGGCTCGGAAAGAGGCTCGGGTTGATTTGGATTCAAGTGGGAACACCCATACGGGGGTCTCGGGTTCACCCCCCACTTCTCCACCTCGGGTCCGCCAAACTGAATAAAAAGGTTGTCTTTTCCTTTTTTTATTTACTTCACAGAGCTAGTTTAGAAAAATAAATCTTTTTGGGCTGGGGTAGGGTGCTACTTGGGTTTTGGGTTGATTTGGGTTGGGAAGGAAAAAGTAAAAAAAACTGACGTTACAGCTGATACGACATTTGGGTTAATTTGAGTTGAGGGTGGCACTACACATGGCCTAAGTATATAGAAAAGGTTATTTTCACCCCCCTCCCCTTAGTGTTTGGCCCTTCGGCTCACGCACGGGTTGGCAATCGGGCTTCTCAAGTTCCACTTGAACACCAATACATCTCTCATTTTGAAACCAATCAGCCAACCAATTCTAGTATGAGAACCCGAAGCATTAATTCATCCCCTCTTTTTCTACATATCTCTCCTCTCTTCACTATTCTCTCTTTCTCTCTCATATATATTTAATAAAATAAAATAAAAAGTAGGGTAAGATTGAGTTAGGTTATACTAATTTTGGGTTTAAAAAGAGAAACATTGAAGAGAGTAATATAACGTTGATATAACATTCGAGTTGAATAACCCGAATTGTATATCATACGGATGGTTTTATAGGATAGGAGATGAACTCTCTGATTTAATATGAGTGTATGACAATAATGTAACACCCGCAAACCTGGGCTAGGAGATTAGCGGGTTTGTGGTACGTACTTATTTGTTTTAGTAGGATTAAGTGGTTAATTAAAAGTTAATTGGTTAGTTAAGTTAATTACATAGAAATAAATAGTATTGTATGTATGTATGTTGAAAACCGTATGTATGTATGCATGTACATAGGTGTGTACGTGGGTGTTGTTTGAGGAGGTGATGCCACCTCCTGTTTTGTAAATTGTATACGTGGGGTGTGGTTTAACAAAGCATGCCATATCTCAATTAAGTGAAAGGTGAAAGTGTGTGTGTTTTCATTTTTCTCTGCTCAAAAGAAGAAACCGAAGAACAAAAGAAGAAGGAACCATCGGATTTTCTAGATTTTGGTGATTTAATCAAGATAAGGTTAGATTTGGGTTCATACATGATTAAATGATTACTTGTTATGATTTTTAAATAGAAATAACATGATTATATGAAGATCACAAGAATCGGTTTTTAGGAAATATGAGTTTTTGGTCGGTTTTGTGCGTTTATATGAATTGTATGTTTAAATGATGTTTTGAGGCATGAATATGTGTTTAGAAGTGTTTAAACATGTTTTTGAAATCATTTGATGAAAGTTATAAATTCTGGGTTTAAGTTGTTATGATGAAGTTCTCGGATTTAGTTGAAGAAGGTGAAAAACCGAATGATGGAAATCCGATTAATGCAAGAAACCGATACATGAAATCCTAGTGTTGAAATCCGAATCATTTGGAAACCAAGACCCTAAATCCGAATGATTGAAATCCAAAACTCAAAATCCTATACTTGGAAACCAAGACTTGAAATCCGATAACCCAAATCCGGAGATCATGAAATCCGATCGATGTAATCCGAGTCTAGGAATCCGATTGAGGTGAAATCTGAATATTTGGAATTTAACTAAGGGAAATCCGACAATAAGGAATCCATCGGATTCCCAAATCCGATATTAGTAGAATCTGGGTCTTGGGTTGCGGATTCTTGGAATCCGATTGTTTTGAGGAAAATCCGATGCTTGGCGTTTGAAGTTATATATTTATTATTATTTTATAAATAGTTTATAAATATATGAATGAGATATATTTATGAGATTGGGACTGATTTGGTTATTGATGTGTTTACAGGCAATCCTAAGACTCAGTGATATTAGACTTCTGAGTTCAAGACTGAAACAAAGGTGAGTGGACGTTGAACACGGATGGTAAAGATTGCAGTTAATTTTATTGATGTGAAGCATGATTGTGGATTGAGATTGGATTGATTGAAATGCTGAATGTGATATTGAAATGTTGATAACTGCTGCATGACTATTTGGTCGATACGCGCTCTTAGGATGATTTTGAGTTGCGTTGAGAAGTCAGCTATACGTGGACTTGGGCTGGGCTTGTCTAACTGGTTGGTTGAACAGTAGTAGCCTTTCTGTTGCATTTGTTGCTCAGAGGGGAGTTTACTGTGCCAATCTAGTGGAAAGATATCGGTAAACCTTTGCTTTGGCCGACATTGGTTGTAGGTTCTGCGCCGAACTGCCGGTCTTCTCTGGATATGTGATTACATGAGTACTATTTGATTGTGAATGTTTGCGTTTGTTGCTTTAGCCTCTACTCACTTAGCTTTGTGCTAATTCCCTTCCGTTGATGTTTTGCAGGTTGGTGTTTGTAGTTGAAGAAGGAAGAGTTGACTACACTCTGATACTTATTTTGAAAAATAGACGAGCCAGTTATATTTTGTAACACCAAACATTTGTAGTTGTGGTTGTATTTTGAAACAAATAAATGTATATTTGCAATTATTGATTATATGTAATCAAGTGGTTTTGATTAGCTTCCGCAGTGCATTTAAAAAAAATGGCTTGTGAATTTCCGGTGTTATAAATAATGTAACATATTTCGAAAATTAAAGTTTATAAGAAACTAAGGGTGTAACTAAAGGTTTTAGAATTTACAAGTGTAATATACTTACTATAAATGAATTATTTGTAATGATAACATAATTAATATAAATTGTATTGGTCAAACAAGAAAAGTTTGATAACTCATTGGGTATAGAAAACAATCAATTTTGAATATAAAGAATAATATAAAATGAAACCCCAACACATAAGAAATAAAAACTATATATGTTATTCAAAAGAGTATAGTTAAAGAAACAGGAAACATATACTCATGAGAGCAACATTGAACCAATCTCATTAATTATTGTTCCTTGCACTGTACCCTCCCTAACCACTCCATCTATGCCAATAAAAAGAAACACTACTTAATTTATATCTTTTCAACATTCTTTGTTTACAAGATTTTAATATTTTGGTAAAAGTATAATTAATGCATAATATATCCATAAATAATAAACAAAAATTAATTATATTTGATGATTTTGGCTATTTTTAAAAACTCTAAGACGAGTATTTTAAGCCTTCTTAATCCACGTATTTTATTCTCCATTAGGCCATCTGTATGGTATCTCATTTTATCCAAATATCATACGAGCATTACATTATTTTTTCTTTTTTTCTCTCTTACCTAAATAAGGGTTATATTTAGAAAAAAAAATTATTGGTTGTAAGGAGCCGAAAAGCTACCCGTGAGATAGCGAAAAGGAAGAGAAAAAGGAGGGGGGGGGGGTACTGGTGTTACCGGCCTCCCCCGAGAACCCGGTTAAGGATAGGGCCGCTCGGTGCTCTTAGAGGTAAAGGGTGTTGGTACTTTTTTATAACTTATTATTCATATAAGTTTTTTAAAATAGTTTCTCTATCTCTTCTATACTTCCATTTCAATAAAATCTTTTTTGTGGTTTTCACGTCACCTTGTAAACCTTTTTTTTAATTAAAAGACAAAAATTTATACAAACATAAAAACTTTTAAGTAATAACCTAATTAAGATTTTAATATTAACTAATAATTACAAATACACTAGATAAAATTACATAAATATACAACTAACTAGAATTAGGTAATAAAAAAAATATAAATACCACCACATAATCTAATTAAAAAAATAAACGATAAATAGTCTATGTTTGTCTCTCCTACGCAGAGTAGCAATAGGATCAAGATCAGTTAGTTCCCCTCATAGGTAAAAACTGATCGATTAAAAACTTTAAACTGATTGAAAGTATTTTCACAGTAAGTGAAATCAAGAATTTTGCATTGAGCGATTTATTTTTTATTTTTTTGCACTTAGCAATGTAGGATTTTCCTCAAAATGGTTTGAGAAGAGTTTAAGAATTGAGAGTATGAAACTGAATTTAGTTAAGGGCTTCAAAATGTGATAACTATCTTAAATATTCGAGTACAAGCATTTCCCGTGATCGTGTTTTATTCTCATTACGAAGTACAAAATTTTATGTACAATCCATCCATCACCTTGATAGCCTATCGGTTAGTACTCTTACCCCTTGTAGGGATGTCAAGGGTTCAAATCTCGACGGGTTTCAATTACGGGATGGCCATGAGGTTGCTTCGAAAATGGCCACATATAACATAGAATACACCGCGACATCTAATCCTTTGAATCGGCATCCTGGAAGAAGCCTAAACGAGAAAAACTCATTTAAAAAAAATTCTATGTACAATCCATTGGAAATGTATAAGTTTGAGACACTAATAAACGTGAAGCATTACTTTTCACATGAACCACAAGTTGTAGCCCTCAATCTTTCACGACGAAAACGTTTTGTCGATTTTATTTATTTTGTTTGTATTCCTCCTTAAATGTAAGATATTTGGAGGATTAATTAACAAATTAAGTAACAAATATTTTATTCTTTATTTCTTTTTAATTTGACATGCATATTGTTGTATTGTTTTCGAGAAAAAAATTGTGGGTTTTTTACTTAACGTCGCATATACGCAACGTAATAATATGATTAATTGATTAGTTGATTACCGATTAAAAGATTGCACATGTACAAACCAATAATACTAACATAATTTACACATGTGAGCAGTGTGCTACCACAAAACATGTAGGGTTTTATCCAATTTGTGGTTATCCATTTTGCATAATTATCCATTATCCTATTCTAAGTTTGTTGGTCTTTTATCCATCATCTGCTTGCTTCCTATTTCTATAGAAGTTTGTTAGCAAACTTTATTATTTATACCCAAGGTGGAATGAATGAATCTTTACGTTTTGCTTCAATTACAAAACTAAATCTCTGATCACGAGATTCTATATGGTATCAGAGCAGGTTTTATAGACCTGCCACGAAGATAGTTGCCGGCAATATGGCGGGAGAAAAACCTGCCAATAAGGACGACGGTCGCATCGATGTCAATTCGCCATACTACATACACGCATCCGACTACCTGAAACAGATGCATGTCAACGACGTTCTTACGGACAACAATTATGACGATTGGTCCCAAGAGATGAAGAATTTTTTATTCGTGAAGAACAAGATGGGATTTGTGAATGGAATGATCAAGACGCCAGAAGAAGGCGAGGTGGATTACATGATGTGGATGCGTTCTGATGCTATGATAAAAGGATGGCTAACAACAGCCATGGAAAAGAAGATCAGATCAAGCGTCAAGTATGCCAATACGGCGGCTGAAATATGGGCAGATCTGGAAGAAAGGTTTGGCAAAGAAAGCGCACCACATGCCTATGAACTGAAGCAATCGTTAATCACAACACAACAGGATGGAGACTCCATCTCAGCCTATTATACGAAGATGCGAGGACTGTGGGACGAAATACAGTCAATATCACCAATACCTCGATGCACATGTGGAAAGTGTACATGTGACATCGGGAAAAGAATAAACGAGTCAAAAGAAAAGGAGAAATTATATGAATTCCTAATGGGACTCGACAGTGCATTCTCCACCATAAAAACACAAATTCTTGCGACAAAGCCGACACCTACATTGGGAACCGCATATCATCTTGTTGCCGAAGATGAACAACAAAGGGCCCTCTCCGCCACCAAGAAGCCGGTGCACGAAGCCGCTGCTTTCAAAAGCTTTACAAACAACCGGCATGAAGGATACAAGGATCAGGTCAACGCAACAAGGGAGGTACCAAGGATACAAAGCGTGGGAATGGTGAAGAGATGGAACACTACACGTTGTGTGGAAAAGATGGTCACAACAAGGAAGGTTGCTTCAAAAGAATAGGTTACCCGGAATGGTGGCCCGGGAAGGGAAAGAAAGAAAAAGGCCGTCCCAAGGCAGCTTGTGCAGACACAGATTCAAGTCCAATACCCGGCTTAACCCATGATCAATATCAAAAATTGCTCAAGCACTTCTCAAGCAATGGAGGCACCATGAAAGAACATACCAATACAGCAGCAAATGTAGCAGGTAAGAACATTAAGGATGGATCTTGGATTGTTGATACAGCTGCAACAGAACATATGACTTATGATCGTAATCTACTCGACAAAGTAGTGAGTTGTGGTAACGAAACACCAGTTACAATACCTAACGGGGAAGTTGTCGCTGTTAAGGGAAAGGGGTGTAGCATTCTACCTAACGGTATAAATATCAAAGATGTGTTATATATACCCAAATTTAAATGCAACCTTCTATGAACTAAATTGTGCTGTAACATTTTTTTCTGATTTTTGTGCCATACAGGACTTACACAAGAGGAGCTTGATTGGAGTGGGTAAGCGAGATGGAGGGCTCTATCGAATGGAATCTGTGGCGGAAGAAAGGAAGGCTATGGCGACTACACAAGATGTGACAATTTGGCACAAAAGACTAGGCCACACTTACGAGTCTAAGTTGCATCAAATTAGTTTTTTAGAAAGTTTTACTTCTAGATTAAAAAATGAGGTTTGTGATTCTTGTGTAAAGGCTAAACATTCCATATTGCCGTTTCCTGATGGGTTTATTAAAACTATTGATTGTTTTGAACTCGTGCATTGCGATATTTGGGGAAATTATCGTACACCTTCCCTCACGGGGGCTCGCTATTTTCTAACTATTGTTGATGATTTTAGTAGAGCTGTATGGGTGTTCTTACTCAAACACAAGTATGAAGCGAGCAATCATCTTGTTAATTTTTTTAACATGGTAGGTGAGAAGTGATAACGGAGGAGAGTTTACATCAGGATTTGGATTTATGGCAGACTTTTATGCACAAAAGGGCATTATTTTAGAGACATCGTGCCCACACACACCGCAACAAAATGGGGCGGTAGAAAGAAAACATCGCCATCTACTCAAAACGGCCAGGGCATTAAGGTTTGAAGGAAAGTTACCTATTAAATTTTGGGGAGAGTGTATCTTGACGGCTACGTATATAATAAACAGGCTACCCTCTAAGGTTATAAAATACAGGACACCTTTCGAAGTTCTTTTCAATCAAAAGCCTGAGTATGAGCATATGAAAGTGTTCGGATGCTCAGCGTATACAAGAAACACCGAGACGAAAGGAGATAAGTTTGATGTGAGGGGGAGACCAGGTGTTTTCGTCGGGTATCCACAGGGCAAGAAAGGTTATCGGGTTTATGATATAGACAACAATAAAGTCGTTGTGTCGAAGGATGTAAGGTTTGTTGAAAACGTATTTCCGTTTGCAATCACCAGAAGCCAACATCAAGAAAGCAACTTTTGTGACCATGGCCCATCTTATGAAGTGGAAGAAGATGGCATAGGTCTAGAAGATAGCCTAGAAAATGAACTTCAACAACAAAATGAAAAAGAAAGTGAAGTGGATAGTAACAACAAACAAGATGAGCTACTTGAAAATAATACAGAAGGCATGTTTGAACTAGAGACAAATGAGCAGTACACACATCAACTAAGAGAAAAGAGGGTTAGATCTCAACCAAAATGATTCCAAGACTTCATTGTCAAGATGCCACCTTCGATAGACCATGCGCAAACCACGCTTCCCACGCCTAATCAAGAATCCTCAACGGTACATCCTCTTGCCAATTATATTTCTTATGATAAATTCTCTGATAAACACAAAGCTTTTCTGTCAGCCATCAGCTCAAATGATGAGCCAAAATGCTTTAAACAGGCTGTTCAAAATAATAAATGGGTAGAAGCTATGCAAAGAGAAATCAAGGCACTTGAGGAGAATGGGACTTGGACTCTCGAAGACTTTCCTGAAGGAAAGCGAGCCATTGACTCAAAATGGGTTTACAAAATAAAGTATAAGCCAGATGGAGAGATCGAGAGGTATAAGGCACGGTTAGTGGCAAAAGGGTTCACGCAGATAGAAGGCATTGATTTTCATGACACCTTTGCACCGGTGGCAAAGCTTGTTACAATACGAACACTACTCACTGTAGCTACAAAAAGAAACTGGATTGTTCACCAACTCGATGTAAACAATGTATTCTTGCATGGAGATCTCCTTGAGGAAGTGTACATGAAGATTCCGGAAGGTTTCTAAAAGAAGGAGATAAACGGGTTTGTCGGTTGAGGAAATCACTCTATGGTTTGAAACAGGCATCTCATAATTGGTACCAAAAATTTACTATGACACTATCAACCTTGGGGTTTGAACAATCTCATGTTGACGCTTCATTATTCATCTACAAAAGGGGGAATGTTTTTGTTACCGTTTTAATCTATGTAGATGATGTGATAGTTGCTGGAAACTGCATAACAAAAATACAGGAGACAAAGGACCATTTAAACAAGAGGTTTAGCATTAAGGATCTAGGTCCGTTAAAGTATTTCTTGGGCATTGAAGTGGCTAGGACTATGGGCTCGTCTTAAGCCAGAGAAAATACACCCTTGATATTTTAAAGGACAGCGGGTTACAAGGTTGTAGGACGAGTCAATTCCCAATGGAACAAAATTTAGAGCTGAACCAATGTGAAGAAAGTCCCAAAATTGAAGCCAGCCAATACCGGAGACTTGTGGGAAGACTTCTCTATTTGCAAGTCACTAGGCCTGACATTGCATATGCTGTCAGTATGCTCAGTCAATTTGTGGCAGATCCTCGCCAACAACATATGGATGCAGCTGTTCGGGTGCTACGTTATCTTAAAACCACTCCAGTCAAGGGATTTTCATACCAAAAGATGGTGGGCTGAATCTAGTGGCATATTGCGATTCAGACTGGCTTGGATGTGCGTTAACGAGACAGTCACGAACTGGTTATGTACTTCTCTTAGGAGGAGCTCCAATTTCTTGGAAGACAAAGAAACAAACAGTGGTATCACGTTCATCTGCTGAGGCAGAATATAGAGCAATGGCAGCCACCATAAGTGAAGTGCTATGGGTACGGTGGTTGTTAAAAGTCTTAGGAGCATCTCCGGTCGAGGCTACTCCACTTTTCTATGATAATCAAGAGGCAAGGCATATTGCCAACAACCCAGTTTTTCATGAACAAACTAAACACGTAGAGATGGATTGTTATTTCGTTAGAGAACGGGTAGAGTCCCAAGAAGTCCAACCGATGTATGTTGATACGAAGATTCAAGTAGCTGACATGTTCACTAAAGCTTTGGGAGGTGAAAGATTAAAAAGCTTGCTTGTCAAGTTGGGCATTCGAGACTTACATGCGCCAACTTGAGGGGGAGTGTAGGGTTTTATCCAATTTATGGTTATCCATTTTGCATAATTATCCATTATCCTATTTTAAGTTTGTTAGTCTTTTCTGTTAGTCTTTTATCCATCATCTGCTTGCTTCCTATTTCTATGGAAGTTTGTTAGCAAACTTTATTATTTATACCCAAGTAGGAATGAATGAATCTTTACGTTTTGCTTCAATTACAAAACTAAATCTTTGATTACCAAATTCTATATAACATTAATACGAGACCTTTTGTACAACATGCGTTAGTCAAATTTCTAGGTTTTTATACTGTAAGGTTGCATATATACAACACGAAGGTAGGATGAAAGAGATGGTGGTCGATGAGGATAGACAACGGAGTCATTGTTAACAATGGTAGTGGTTGGTGGTGATAGCGTCAACAATATTACACAATCACGAAAGACCTCTGGCTTCAAAAATATGTTACCTGTTAGAATTTGAATTTTGAATTTATTAAATTTTTAATTTTGATTTGCTCCAATTTTGTTATGATAGTTAAACTACGGACTCGCCTAGAAATAAAATGTATTTAAGGGATTAAGAATGTTCAATATAGTTCATAATTAATTCATAGTCCTAAGGGACTAATTTTTGCATATGTATCAATGACATCAATGGTCCAGATTGCATTTTAAAAATTTGGACAAAGTGACATTTTCGTAATTTTTCGTAAATCACATATGATTGTATACTGAATCACCTGTGATTGAATATTAAAATTTTAGTACTATGTTTTTTACATAGACTTTATTGAGCATAACTCATTAATATAAATATATGTTTAAATGTGTAAAGACCTCTTGATTTAAATTTTACTATATGAGTAAATTATATTTTGGGTTTATGTAGTTTGACCCAAATTACGAATATGGTCCATGTGGTTTTACTTTTACGGATTTGATTCATCCCGGCCTGAATCCATTACACTTTTGGTCCCGGTCAAATTGAAATAACTAGAATACCTTTATCCCCTTATTTTATTCATTTTCTTTTCTTTTTATTTTTTAATTCATTTTAAATATGATATTTAATATTTAAAAAGAAAAAAATGTTATTTATTAATTATAATCCTCTTCATCCTCACCCCCTGCGACCCCCCTCCCCATTCTGGCCACCACCCCCCACCATATTCAACCAAAATTCCAAAATAAAATTAAAAACCACATTAAGCTCAAATTGATGAACATACATGTATAGAGATACGAGAGCACTAAACTGGAAACAAATTGAACAAAAACAAACAGATGAATATGATTTAAAATCTGTTTGAAATTTTTTTCGAACAAGAATAGATGATGAACCCCAAATCGGACACAAAACTACACTCGGGAAACCCTAGAAGTAGAACCATTTACAAAAGGTCCAAAAAAAAAATAAACTCTAAGAACCCCGATGAAACCCTCCATGAAAGGAGATGAAACCTTGGGAAGAGCACCGTTAAGAACAAACTCGATGAATACTAAGAAACCTTCGATCAACATAGATTTGTTCATCTTCATGTACACACTCACCGAACAAATCAGCTTTGCAAATCGGAATATAGGGGGAGCAATAAAAACAAACCTTTGATCCAATATCCGTCAGCTACAATGACGGTAATGATGGCTTCACCACTTTCCAAAAGCTCATCCATATTACAGATCTATGAAACCCTAGACACTAATGATGATTTTCAAACTTAGTTACCATTCTATGAAATAAACCTTTTTTAAAATGTTTAACCCATTCATCTTTAATTATTCATAGTTTCTTTATTTTTAAGAACTTCAACCAAAAAAGACTAGTTTTACACCTTTTGAAGAAGATAACTTTTATTTGAAAAAACAGCTATTAAAGGCATATCCTATTTCAAATATGCAGATGAATCTAAAGAAAAAAAATGAAAAGTAAATTATTAGATTCCATAATTTAGAAGGCAACTAAACTATATTAAAAAACCAGAATAAATTAATGGAATGCACCCTAAATTAATGAAGAAGTAAATGATTTTTTTATTTTTATTTTTTTATAAACAAGTTTTTACTTTTGTGGATTATTGCATGCATAATTATAACATGTGCAAATTAAAGACCTAGAAGGAAAAGGTATAAGATGCATTAGTGAAGAGAGGAGCCATTTTAAAGTAAGATATGGGTCCAAAGCATGGTGATTCTTAATTGACTAGTTCATTAATATAATTTCTGAATTATAATCTTATTTAATTAATATCTCAAATTTTTTGAATGTTCAAATATAGTGTAATAAAAAAACAATAACACGACAACTTTTATGATCAAATTGATTAGTCTCTTCATTCTAAAATAATTGTCCATGCACACAAAAAAAACAAATAGTTTAACTTAGTACAACTAATACAAGCTAGGTTGAACTAGTGAGAATGTTACTTTTAGCCTTAGGTTTAAGTGTTTAGTATCAAAGTTATCACGTTTTGTTATTGTGTGTATCGAACCTTAAAAATTTTTATTGTGTGTATCAAACTTGTACTTTATTGCTATTGTATGTATTTTGGATACACAAAAAAAGAAAAAAAATATATAAGTTTAGTACATACAATAAAAAGTTTAACACATATAATAGTGACAAATTAAATATTCGATACACACAATAGAAACTTTTAAAGTCTGATACACACAATATCAAAAAATGACAAATTGAATACATTTTGATAAACTAAACCATAGGTTTAATACATAATTAACTTCTAAAAATGTAATAATAGTAATAATAATAATAATAATAATAATAATAACTAATTAAGGATAAAAATATGAGTTTTAATTAAAAACATATAGTAGATAATAATATAATATTGGGACGGAGAAAATACTTTATTAATGTTTGGCAGTTATTAATTGCACGTAACACATTGAATTTTGGTTGAAATAAATAATATAATTAATTTCACAAATTTTTCAAAAGGAATGTTACATTTGCAAGTCTTAGGATAATAAATTACTTCCTTGTTCGTCACTCTATAATTTAATTGGCATTTTTATTGTGGGGAAACCAGCATTTTTGACACAAATTAAGATACACGTTCGTTTACGCAAGGTTGGACAAAAAAAAGAAAAACATTACATTTTATTTTAATTAGTAAAAGCTACACCCCATCCTTGACTTCTGCTTCGTCTATATTTCAAGGTTTCAAAAACAAACTGTGACATTTTATCAACAGAAAAGTCACAAACATGTATGTCTTTTTGAGTTTGTTTTTTGGGTTAAATATTCGTCCATTGTACTATATATATAGGGAGGGTTTAAACGAGAACTATTTTTCGTAAGAGAACTGCGAGAACCAATCTTGGTCATTCAAGTTGTAAGTGAAATTCATGGATGAAGAGCGTGGGTGTATGTAAGTGAAGAAAATAAAATATAAACTGAAAAATATGATTTTGTATTATGTTGAATCTGCTGGCCGATTACATACCCCAACATATATACATAATGAATATAAAGGATAAGCATGAACCAAGCTAATAACTAGGAACAACAAAATAGAGATAAACTTATGCTAACAAAGAGATAAACCAAAGTTAAGATAAGATATATCCAAAATAATATATCTAACATCCCCCTGCAAGCTAAACGACCGAAGTGATGTGCAGCTTGGACCGGATATGAGTGAACCGGGCTGAGCTCAAGCCTTTAGTCAAAACATCTGCCAATTGATCCAGTGTTCCTACAGAGAGAGCCTTAGAGAGAACCATATCACGAATAAAATGCAAATCAATCTCTAAATGCTTTGTTCGTTGATAAAAGGCGGGGTTCGTGGCAAGATAGGTAGCACCCAAATTATCACACCACAAGGTGGATGGAGAAGACAGAGGAAGTCGTAATTCACGTAATAAGGACACAAGTCATCGAATCTCCGTCGTTGTCTGAGCCACAGCTCGATATTCTGCCTCAGTACTAGATCGAGCAACCGTATGCTGTTTCTTGGAACTCCAACTCATAAGATTATCCCCATAAAATACACAATAACCACAGCCCAATCGGCATCAGCATAGGCATGGAGATGATCATGAGAAGACCGGTGAATAGACAAACCATGTGAAGTAGTACCACGAAGATATCGAAGATTGCATTTAACTGCACCCAATGTCTATCGGTAGGTTTTTGTAGAAACTGAGAAACCTTGCTGATAGAGTATGGAATCTCAGGTCTGGTTAAGACTAAGTACTGAAGTGCTCCAACCGTGCTACGATATAGAACCGGACCAGCTAGAGGCATGTCACAATCCTGAGAAAGTTGACGTCCGGGTGAAACTGGTGATGATAGTGGCTTACAATTACTAAGACTAGTACGGTGTAAAAGATCCTGTATATAGCGTTGCTGAGACAAGTGAAGACAATCCTGTTTAAAGGTAGCCTGAATACCCAGGAAGTAACTCAGAGGACCCAAATCCTTTAGAGCGAACCGAGAGTGTAGCTGTGTGATTAAACTACCTACAGACACAGAGGAACTGCCGGTAATAATAATGTCATCAACATACAGAAGAATATAGCATATCACCGAATCCTTTGAGTAAACAAACAAGGAAGTGTCAGATAGACATTGTGAAAACCCAAGATGAAGTAATGCAGAGGAGAGTTTAGAAAACCATGCACGATGAGCTTGCTTTAAGCCATATATTGCTTTCTTCAGTAGACATACATGCTTAGGTCTAGCAGGATCAACAAAGCCTGGTGGTTGAGTCATGTATACTGTCTCAGTAATGTCTCTATGCAGAAAGACATTATTAACATCAACTTGCCGGATGTCCCATCCTCCGGAGAAGGCAACTGATAAGACCAAGCGAATGGTGGTGGGTTTAACAACAGGACTGAAAGTCTCTGTATAATCAATGCCCTCGGTTTGATGAAATCCCTTGGCAACAAGCCGAGCCTTGTATAGATTAATAGAGCCATCTGGGTTTCGCTTGATCCTGTAGACCCATTTGCAGCCAATGACATTTGCTTGTGATGGTACTGGAACCAATATCCAAGTTTGATTCGAGCGGAGGGCGGTAATTTCATACTGCATAGCATTACACCAAGCTGGAAGCTTTTGGGCTTGAAGAAAGGTAGTGGGTTCAGTAGGAGACATGATAAAGAAGATGATCAGGAAACGATTTTGGGAGACGGGTGTGTTGGGGTTTGTTCGTTTTTTTCAAAATATATTTTAGTAACGGAAGCATGAAGAACAATTTTAAACTTTTTAAAACTCCCCACCAATGATCCATATGCAAGCCTTAAGAAACAAAACCAACCATAGGGTGTTTAGAACTACAACCTTTGTAGCGTGAGAAAATCGTTGGTGAAGTGGTTGATCAAAGGGAAGCCAAGAGAAGACTTCCTCCAAGGTATCTACAAGCCAATGATTCCAACACCTTGAAATGCTAGTTTCTCCAACCCTTGAAATTCAAGAATGCAAGCAACAACCTTTGTTCTTCTTCTTGAACTAGATGTATGTATTTTGAGTATGTGTTTATGTATCACCTTTTCTAACGTGAAGAACACCAATACTAGGGAGTAAAGATGATCTCAAAAGTTCAAGAACACTTAAACTAGTAAGACAAAGGTGGTAGCATGCAAGTAAGTCACCAAAGAGCCATGCATGGAGTATATGAAGCCAAGAAGCAAAAAACCAAGAGGAGGCCCCCTCTTGGCTTCAATTTCGTCCAAACAAGAGCGGGAGGGGTCCCCTCTTTGTTTTTTCTTCTACACTTATGCATGTAGGCATGTCCACGTTTACCTCCTTGCAAGAAAACTCAAATTGACCCCTTTAGTGAATATTGTATGCATTTCTAGTTTATTCTTTTAAATAAATAAAAGATAATACTAGATATGTCATACCATGTATAAAATACATCTACATCTATTTTATATACATACTTGATTGTTGCTAGTAACTCTTTAGTTGTAACAAAGATATACATACATTTATATAATTGTTACTAGTAACAATTTACTTGTAACAAATATATATTTATACATATATATATATATAGGGTAGAGATCAAGTAAAAAGAAAATTAAAGTAAAAAGGGTAAAAGGGATGATTATTTGATCATTTTTCGGTATATATATCAACTCATAATCATTAGTTCATCATCTTTATTGATTAAAACTAATTCTTGATCAATTTCTTTTTGATGAATCCAACATATTCATCACTTTTTAGATGAAAGCATTTTGTTCATCAACAAATTATTCCAAAATTTTGTTTTCAAAATCTGTATTTGAAATCAAAAAGAAATTGATGAAGAACTACTTTGAATCAATAAAGATGATGAACTAACGATTTTCAGTTGATATATATACCGAAAAATGATCAAATAATCATCCTTTTTACACTTTTTACTTTAATTTTCTTTTTATTTGATCTCATCCCTATATATATATATATATACATATACATAAAATCATATGTTTATATTTATGTATTTGATATGCATTATCTTATATTAATATATAAGAGTAATATTATTATTTCACATAAATAACAATATACAAGAATGCATATAAACTTATATATAATGAGTTGGAAACATATTTAAATCATATTCAAATATGTAATTGGTGTTCATTGACTGTAAATGTGTGACCCTATAGGTTTATTTATTATCAGTAATATCGTATTAATTTGTGTCTTGTGCACATAGAACCAACAATCTCCCACTTGCACAAGTTACAACTTAAGCCGATATAAACAATGGTAAGAACGTCTAGCAACATCCCATTGCCCCTAATAATAAATAAAGTGTGTTGATCAAGACTTTCACCAACGAAATTAACTCACTAGCTACAAATCGTTGTTATAGGTTATTCATCAATCATCCCTTTGTTTTAACATCTCGTCGAACATGAGACATGGATCGTCATCAATTCTCATATGATGTTGAACTTGTTTTAGGGTCCAGAGATATTATACTCCCAATTAAATGAGAGAAACAAATTCCATCTTGACCACATACGTCTCTTATAAGACTCATATCATACCTAATATTGGCCTTTATAACTACCCGGTTAAAGATAGCGTTTAACCACATTAAAGCATGATACTCCTCATACTCGAGTCCCAATATGCGTCTCAGGTCTAAGGATACAAAGATACCACCTTTTTCTCAAGATTCGCTTATGACACAGATCCATGAAGTGATCTTGAGAGTGGGTCATGTCCAATGTTCATTCCCTAACAAACATTAGTGAATTTGGCTGCAAACCCTTTTGCCTACTTTCATCACAAATGAAAGTCAACTAACCGATTCACATTAGTCTCAATTCATAACTATTCCCATAGTTATAATCGACTACGGACGTTTTAGAATAAAGAATTATTCATAGATTTAAACATGCTAATAAAGAACACAATAAATATTAATGAAGTGATCATATCCAATATATCATTCAGATAAAATAGATATTGTCATAATGTTCCAAAATATCCAAATACTAAATTACAATTGAAATCCAATCCCTTGCAAAGCGAAGAACTATTGCCCTAGTATGAGATTCATGCTTAGTCAAGGCAAAAGGTTTTGTAAAAGGATCTGCGAGATTCTGATCTGTATGAACTTTGCGAATACACACATCTCCTCTATCCACTGTATCCTGTATGTAGTGGAAACGCCTGAGGATGTGTTTGGTGCTATGATGTGATCTAGGTTCTTTTGCCTGGGCAATAGCACCTTCATTATCACAAAATATCTCTATAGGGTCTTGAATGCTTGTTACTACCCCAAGGTCAACAATGAACTTCTTCATCCATGCAGCTTCTTGTCCAGCCTCAGAAGCAGCAATGTATTCAGATTCTGTAGTGGATTGTGCAACTACACTTTGCTTAGAACTTTTCCAAGCAACTGCGCCTCCATTCATAATGAAGACATAGCCCGATTGTGATCGAGAATCATCTCGATCTGTTTGGAAACTAGCATCTGTGTAACACTTTACACAAAGATCTTCTTCCGAACCCCCATATATCAAGAACATGTCTTTGGTTCTTCTCAAGTATTTTAAAATGTTCTTGAATGCCTTCCAATGGCTATCTCCTGGGTTTTGCTGGTATTTGCTCGTCATGCTCAAAGCATACGAGACATCTGGCCTAGTGCATAGCATGGCATACATGATGGATCCAATTGTAGAAGCATATGGGATCTCACTCATTCTATCTAGCTCTTCCTTTGTGCTAGGGCTTTAAGCTTTACTCAAAACCGTGCCCTGTGCCATTGGTAAGAATCCTCTCTTAGAATTCTCCATCTTGAACCGTTTCAAGATCTTGTCAATATATGCACTTTGACTTAGGCCAATAAGACGCCTAGATCTATAATATAGGCGGCTTCTCCCAAGTCTTTCATTAAGAAACACTTCCCAAGCCAAGACTTAATGTCTTACAAGGTCGGGATGTCGTTTCCAATGTGTAGTATGTGGTCAACATACAAGACAAGGAATGCTACTGCACTCCCACTAGTTTTCTTGTAAACACACGGTTCATCTTCTGATTTGATAAATCCAAACTCTTTGATTTTCTCATCAAATCAAAGATGCCAACTTCGAGATGCTTGCTTTAGTCTATAAATGGATCTTTTAAGCTTGCACACCTTGTTAGGATACTTAGGATCTACAAAATCTTCGGGCTGAACCATATAGACATCTTCACTTAAGTGTCCATTTAGAAAAGCCGTTTTGACATCCATTTGCCATATCTCATAGTCATAATATGCGGCTATGGCAATAAGTATTCTAATAGACTTAATCATGGCTACTGGAGAGAAAGTTTCATCATAGTCAATACCATGAGTTTGAGTGAAACCTTTCGCCACTAGCCTTGCCTTAAATGTGTGTACATTTCCATCCATGTCGGTCTTCTTCTTGAAGACCCACTTGCTCCCTACAGTCTTACTATTGGGAGGAAGATCAACCAAGTCCCATACTTGATTTTCATACATGGACTGCATCTCAGTGTTCATGGCATCAAGCCATTTATCGGATTCTGGATCCGATATAGCATCTTGGTAGTTAGTAGGCTCAGAAGAGTCTACGGACACGAGAAATCCGTATCTCTCGGGTTCTTGACGAGGCCTACCAGATCAACGAACACTTTGTGTTTCAGTAGGTTCTTGAACAACCGATTGTTCAGGTTCAACAACCATTTGTTGAGTGCTAGTGCCAAACACTTTGTTCTCAGTCGGGTTGTAGAAATAATATCCTAACGAATCTTTAAGATATCCCACAAAATTACATTTGATAGATCTAGGATCGAGTTTGCTTGAAGCTTCTTGTCGTACATGAGCTTCACAACCCCAGACTTTCAAGTAAGATAAGTATGGACCATATTCACAACCTTTCCATACCACATCTCATATGGTGTCTTATCTACCTTCTTGGTTGGGACCATATTCAATATGCGCGCATCAGTTAATAAAGCATAACTCTAAAAGGACAAGGGTAGATTACTTCGGCTCATCAAAGACCGAACAATATCTAGTAAAGTTCGGTTTCTCCTTTCAGACACACCATTATGTTGTGGTGTTCTAGGAGGAGTAAGTTGTGAGATAATCCCACAATTACTAAGATGATCCATAAATTCTTGGCTTAAGTACTCGCCACCTCGGTCGGAACGAAGGGGATTAATTATTTTGTTGAGTTGATTTTGTACTTCGTTTTGAAACAACTTGAACATTTCAAATGTTTCGTGTTTATGTTTCATTAAATAAACATAACCAAATCTACTATAATCATCGGTGAATGTAACGAAGTATCTATCACCATCTCTAGACATTCATCTAAAAGGACCGCATACATCCGTATGTATGATTCCTAATAGATCTTTGGCTCTTTCACTTGAACCGGAGAAAGGAGCCTTAGTCATCTTCCCATATAAACATGATTCGCAAACTTCAAATGAGCTAGAATCATTTGATTTTAAAATTCCATCCTTTGAAGTTTTGAAATGCGTTTCTTGTTTATATGACCAAGTTGACAATGCCATAGGTATGTTTGACTTAAGTCATGCTTAGGTCGTTTGGTGCTAATGTTATATATAGAATTATCATCAAGAGATCTTTTAAGATTAACTTCATATATTCCACTATGAGGGCAAGCCTCAAAATACAAAATGTCATTTTCGAAGGCACGAATGCCATCATCAACGAACCCAAAAGTAAATCCCGATTCTCTCAACCGGGCTATTGAAATAATATTCCTAGTTAAACTAGGTACATAACAATAATTGTTCAATATTAAGTATAGGCCATTTGGTAATAATAATTCAAAATTTCCAAGGGCTTCAACAGCAACATTTGCTCCATTGCCCACGTGGAGGTCCCGTTGGTTCTATGTGCACAAGACACAAATTAATACGATATTACTGATAATAAATAAACCCATAGGGTCACATATTTACAATCAATGGACACCAATTACATTTTTGAATATGATTTAAATATGTTTCCAACTCATTATATATATATATAAGTATATATATGCATTGTTGTATATTATTATTTATGTGAAATAATAATATCACTCTTATATATTGATATAAGATAATGCATATCAAATACATAAATATAAACATATCATTTTATATATATGTATAAATATATATTTATTACATGTAAATTGTTACTAGTAACAAATTATATAAATGTATGTATATCCTTGTTACAAGTAAAGAGTTACTAGTAACAATCAAGTATGTATATAAAATACATGTAGATGTATTTTATACATAGTATGACATATCTAGTATATCTTTTATATATTTAAAAGATTAATAGCTAGAAATTCTCACAATGAGCAAGAAATGGGCCATATGGTGTATTCTTGCATAAGACTTAACCAAGATATGCATGTATGGGACAAGTAAGGAAGCAAGAGGCAAGTGGGGACCCTCCCCCCTCTAATTTTCGTCCATAATGCAAGGGAGGGGGTCCTCCCTCTCTTGCTTTGCTTCTTGACTTTTATAATTACATGTATGGTCCCTTTTGTAACATACTTGCATGTTATCACATTTCTTTGTGTGCTTAGAACTGTTCGAAGTGTTTTATACTTGAAAAACATCCTTACTCTTTAGTATTTATGTTCTTCAAGTTAGCAAAGGTAATACATAAACACATACTCAAAATACATACATCTAGTTCAAAAAGAAGAACAAAGGTTGTTGCTTGCATTCTTGAATTTCAAGGGTTGGAGAAACTAGCATTTCAAGGTGTTGGAATCATTGGCTTGTGGATACCTTGGAGGAAGTCTTTTCTTGGCTTCTCATAGATCAACCACTTCACTAACGGTTTACTCACGGTACAAAGGTTGTAGTTCTAAACACACTATGGTTGGTTTTGTTTCTTAAGGCTTGCATATGGATCATTGGTGGGGAGTTTTAAAAAAGTTTAAAATTATTGTTCATGCTTCCGTGGCTAAAATATATTTTGAAAAACCGAACAAACCCCAACAGTGGTATCAGAGCCACTTATGCATAGTTTTAAGAAACTTTATTTTTGAGTATGTATTGTTTAAGAAAATAGACAACCTTTCTTTTGTTAGAAAAGTTGTGGATTTTCTTGTTGGCAACTTATATATGTTTATATATTTATTTTGGGAAACAACCAAACCACATGCATATTTGGTTGTAAAAGTTGCCTAAATATCAAGTGTTGATATATATGTTTGTTTGAGTGTATGTTGTGCATAACAAGCCATAGACTTTTTGTGATGTGTTGGAAATTCGATTTGGTTGTAAAATTATTCTTTCATTTGGTATGTAATAATATTTTTTAGTTTTGTTTCATCTTGTTGTATTTTGTAAGTAGTAGAATAGTTTAGACTAGTTTACTTTTATAAAAATGTAACAAGATGGAGAAATGACCAAGTTGGAGTTTTCAAGTATGGTGGAGTCAACCATGAAGGCTTGGAGTCATTTGCACTACAAGGAGTTGTTTTGGCAAGTGGGAGCTTCAAGTTCATCACAAGAGGAATTTTATGGTCCTTAGTTATGACTTGGTATTTTTGTATGGCTCATAAAAATACCACTTATGATAAATGGCTTGGTTATGCACTTATACATGTTATTGTGTGTGTTTATGTTTATATTATTATGCATGGTTGAAAATAGGATTTTTGCATGCTAGATAATATTTTTGACATAATATAAATCACACAATGGGAGTTTGGTATTTTAAGTTGACATAACACAAGATGTAAAATGAATTTTATATAAAAAGGGTTTTATAAATATTAAAATTCATCATGTCAAATTATATATATATATATATGTATATATATATATGAGTTTTATAAAATAGAGATTTTAAAAACTCAACCAAACTCCATTCAAGCTTAATAATAAAATGGTTTTATTAAAAACTAAAATTGGTCGTATTCGCGCGCTCGAAACTACACACTTTAATATAGGATATTAATACTAGTTTAAAATTGAACGCGTCGAGAGTTCGTAAAATATGGATTTTAAGAATACTCAAGACCAATATATATATAAAATATGATTTTATCAAAACGTGGACTTATTATTGTATGCATACAATATTAGTCACACGATTTGTTTTGTTTTATTTAATAAATATACAAAATGGTAAAAGCCCTTTTTTCAAAACGTAAGTCTATGCTATCCCATTTTAAGACACTCGCTTGTTGCAACGACACTCACGTGGAGAGAGCATTAGCCAAATGCGTGGATTGTTTTTGTAACAACCGAGGTATTTTTCCGCGAATTCCATGAACGTCTTGGGCCGGAAATTCACCGTCTTGAAATAGGACGACTTAATCGGAATCTTATTACGGAGAGAGCATTAGCCAAACGTAAGGAAGCCCGAGACATAGATGGGATCAAACATGCCAAAATTGACAATCGTTGTCTAGGATCCCATAATGATCTAGGAATTACATATGAGATGTAATTGGTAAACATTACCTACCTTGTTGTTTTAACTTGATGGAGAGAGCATTAGCCAAACATTCAAGGTTAAGTTCAACTTGGATCCTAGCCTTTAACAATTAAAGAATTTTATATAATTCTAAAGGGTATTAATTATTAAAGGATTAAATATCGAAAATACTAAATTGAACTTTGTTAATTTTGTAGATGGCCCCTAACTCAACTACGCTCGTTAACAACTTATCTCTTCGTTCAATCTTAGAGAAAGAAAAACTCAATGGTACAAATTTCTTAGATTGGTATCGTAACTTGAGAATCGTTCTTAAGCACGAAAAGAAATTGTACGTACTTGAGGATCCCGTTCCTGAGGAACCTCCATTGACTGCGGCCAAAGCCGTTAGGGATGCTTGGGTGAAGCATTCTGACGACTCGGTCGAAGTTGCATGCCTCATGCTTGCTACCATGTCTCCGGATCTTCAAAAGAACCTCGAGGAGCATGGAGCATATGAGATGCTTCGCCAACTTAAGGAAATGTTCCAAAAGCAAGCGAAGCAAGAAGGTTTCGAGGTCACTCGAGCCTTCCATGCATGCAAGATAGAGGAAGGTCAATCCGTTAGCGACTATGTGCTAAAGATGAAAGGATACATTGACCAACTTGCTAGGCTTGGATCTCCCATAACCAATGAATTTGCACAGGATATGATCCTTAACTCGTTGACCAAAGCTTATGATTAATTCGTCATGAATTACAACATGAACAATTGGGAGAAATCTGTCTCAGAGTTGCATGGGATGCTTAAAACTACTGAGAGCAAGATTCCAAGCAAAAGACCTCAAGTCTTGATGATTCAAGAAGGGAAAATCAAGAAGAAAAAGAAAAACAACTCGAAAGGGAAAGGCAAAGGGAAGGCAAAGGGAAAGGACAAAGGCAAGCAAGTGGCCAACTCTGAGACAAAACTAAAAAATATTATTACATACCAAATGAAAGAATAATTTTACAACCAAATCGAATTTCCAACACATCACAAAAGGTCTAAGGCTTGTTATGCACAACATACACTCAAACAAACATATATATCAACACTTGATATTTAGGCAACTTTTACAACCAAATATGCATGTGGTTTGGTTGTTTCCCAAAATAAATATATAAACATATATAAGTTGCCAACAAGAAAATCCACAACTTTTCTAACAAAAGAAAGGTTGTCTATTTTCTTAAACAATACATACTCAAAAATAAAGTTTCTTAAAACTATGCATAAGTGGCTCTGATACCACTGTTGGGGTTTGTTCGGTTTTTCAAAATATATTTTAGCAACGGAAGCATGAACAATAATTTTAAACTTTTTTAAAACTCCCCACCAATGATCCATATGCAAGCCTTAAGAAACAAAACCAACCATAGTGTGTTTAGAACTACAACCTTTGTACCGTGAGTAAACCGTTAGTGAAGTGGTTGATCAATGAGAAGCCAAGAAAAGACTTCCTCCAAGGTATCCACAAGCCAATGATTCCAACACCTTGAAATGCTAGTTTCTTCAACCCTTGAAATTCAAGAATGCAAGCAACAACCTTTGTTCTTCTTTTTGAACTAGATGTATGTATTTTGAGTATGTGTTTATGTATTTTGAGTATGTGTTTACTTGACAAGTGGGTTTCCTATGTTTGATGATTTTAAATTGATTTGGTGAGTTCTTGATGATTGTATAGATGTTAGATGATGTTTAAAATGGTTTTTGAAGTGAAAAAGATGAGTTTAAGAATCTGGAAATAAGTTGGGTTGTTATGAAAGTCAGATGGAGGATGAACAAGAAGAAGATGAATTGCAGGTTAGCACGCGACGCGACGCGTCGAAGGGGGTGACGTGACGCGTTCCGGCGAAAGTCGTGCGACTTTCACTTTTCATCCGACATTTGTTCATCCGACTTCCTTGGTCCGACTTTCATGATCCGACAGTCGCATGGGGAGTTCTGATGGTCGCATGGGCCATCCGACTTTCCTATGAATGATCCGACCTTTGATTGGTCCGAATTTCGCATGAAGATCGCGACGCGACGCGTCCAGCCCTTGGACGCGACGAGTCGGGTGAAAATTAAGAATGCTCCATTTTGAAAGTTAAGCGATTTTAAGGCACATGTTGTGCTAAGTGTTGTAAGATTCTTTTAAGATGTGTATGAGCCTTAATTGGTTCTTTTACGTATTTTATGATAGAACCTTATACGTGCAAACGCTTAACGGGATTGCCGATGTTTTAGGTGAACGTGTCAGCTGAATCACAATTAAGATTAACAAACGTTGTAAGCAAGTCAGGTGAGTGTCTGTTTTCATGAGACTCAGTAGAGTAAGGCTTGCATGCCAGATGAATTTGTGAATGTATTGTGTATGTCTAACCTGTTTTTGCAGGTATGCTCAAGAAGGTGAACGTAAGTTTTGAATGATGTTGTGATTACCACTAAGATGTATAATAGGTGCATGCCAGCGGGTCCAGATTGGAACCGCTTAGTTAGTATCTGATGATATGCATGAATGATGAACTGTATGATGTTGCATGTGAAAGTACGAATGACTGATTGAATGATGGATCCCTATGGGATCATATGTACGATATATGATGATGATGATGGATCCCAAGGGCACTTTGGTCATAATTCGGGATTTAACGGTGATTCGGGGTGCATCCCGGGTCGAGGTTCTGCAGAACGGCCGTGCCTTAACGTGAGATTGTAATCAGCCAGGATCTGGACTTGATTACTAGGGAACCTTTGGTTTCGTAAACGATGCTCGATGGACTGCTTTATGCTCCCCCACCAGCGCGGATGGTTGTGTCTGATTCCCCGGTCTGAGTTGTTGAGCAGGACAGACTCCCCTGCAAGATATGACTCTTACTAATCTTGTCAGCACACCGCTATGTGTTAATCTAGCAATGATTGCTTAAGTACGATGTGTATGATATGATGTGTATGATATGATATGTATGATATGTATAATGCATGACTCACTGTATTGATGCTTATGATAAGTATGTACTTACTAGCTAAGTGTTAGCTAATGGTGCTATGATTTCCCTTTTCAGGTAAAGACTAGAAGGCCTGGTGAGGCGGGTGGCTTTTGATGTAAATGCCCCTTGTGGGTTGGAACACTTGATTTATTATGTTGTAATGTAATATGATATTATGGTCGGTTCCTGTATATTAGGTAACACCGGTACAAGATGTTTTGCAAAATGACAATGTAAATAATAGTTTGTTATTATTAAAAGAAAAATTTCCGCTACTAAATCTGATTTGTCATTAAAGTAGCTGTTTTCGGAAGCGGTGTTACAATTAGGTATCAGAGCCTAAGTTTGAGTGAATTGGATACTTGTAAGAGAATTCGATCTCAAACTCGGGCCCGACCATAAAGAAGTGTTCCTATGGGGGGTTTGAGTGAGAGTGTTATATGTATGCTATTTTGTATGATGACTTGTTAGTAAGTAAGTAAGTGAGATGGAGTATTAACTGCTTTTTCTCTGTCGTATAGAAAGTTAGAAAAGATGTCTGCCGAACGTGGCAATACTGAACAGGCGTTGAAAGAAATGGAAGATGAGGCTTCTCATATGCCTCATCAGGCTGAAGATGAACCTTCTCAGCATAATTTCGGAGGTGGCAGACCTAGGCCAGATCAGGCTGCCTATATCAGATGTCTGGAGGAAGAGCTACAAGTTGCTAAAGAGCTCTTATTGCAGGCAACGTTGAACAAGCCCGCAAGACTTGTTCATACAAGAAGTTCATGTCCTGCAAGCCTCCAATGTTTGAGGGGAGTGATAACCCCACCGTTACTATTCAGTGGCTCTGAGAAATGGATCAAAATTTCAAGTCATGTGAATGCGAGCTAGAGTACTGTGTGAAGTACGCAGTACGTATGCTGAAAGGCCGTGTCATCTTCGGGTGGGATACGGTAAAAGCTTCTATCAGCAAAGAGGTGTTGAGTGCTCTGCCATGGGAGCAATTCTTTGAGAAGTTGCTGAAGAAGTATTGTACGGAGTATGACATGGAGAGGATGGAGCGGGAGTTCACTGATATCTAGAAAGGAGAGAACATATCACCTCATTCACTGACAAGATGAGGTTTGTTGCCCATCTGATTCCTGATGATACCACCAAAATAAGAAGATTTGTGGCAACTTTGCCATTGGAGTTTCTTCCTCACATACGCGTAGCTGCTAATCTGGATCGGGCTTTTGAAATAGCCCGACAAATGGAGGGAGACCGCATCCACTGCAAGGGCGAATATGCCAGTGGAGGGTTAAAGAGAAAGTTTCAACCGTCTGATAAATCGGGTCCTTCCAAAGGGCAATCCTTAGCAGGCGGGAAGATTGAAACTTCAAAGAAGCCGAGATCTGAAAATCTTTGGTTTTCTCAGTGTCGCACTTACCATTTTGGTGAGTGTTCTAGTGCTACCCAACGATGCTGGAGGTGCGGACAGAAGGGCCACGCTAGTTCGGAGTGTGGTTTTAAAGAGCATGTCTGTTACCGGTGCTATAAGCCTGGGCACAAGTTGACAGATTTCCCGGAAAGACAGGGTGCCGGATCTAAGGGGTCTTCTAGGGGCCAAAAGAGAGAAGATGCGCCTCGCGCAAATGGGAGGGCATTTCAGATGATAGCGGAGGAGGTGGAAGTAGCGGGGGATGTTGATACTGGTATATTCTTTACTTTTTACTAACTATTCCCCTGCATGTGTGTTCTTTGACTCTGGAGTTGATTACTCCTTTGTTTCTTTGTTTTGATGTTAAAAGTTGAAATTTCCTGTTTCCAAGATGATCAAGATCCCTCTTTCTGATGGATCTTATACTGTAGCTCGTGGAGAACGACATGAGTCTGATATTCCTGTTATCTCCATTGATAAGAACCTAGAAGTCTGTTTCAAAAGTTGTGACTCTTTCTTCGCATATTTATTGATGCCAAGATGGAGAAACGACCAGTCCAACATATCAGAGTAGTGTTTGATTACCCTGACGTGTTTCCTGAAGAACTGCCGGGTTCACCCCCGATCAGAAATGTTAATTGTGAGATTTAGTTGTTCCGGGAGCTACTGCGGTGGCTAGAGCTCCATATTTGATATGTTCTCGAAATTCTTAAACGAGAACAGTGGTATGTTAAGTTTTCTAAGTGTGAGTTCTGGCTAAGGGAAATGTATTTCCTTGGTCATATCATCTGTAAGGATGGTGTCAAGTAGATCCAGATAAGGTAGAAGTTGTGATGAATTAGGGAGTTCCTCGAACTCCTTATGAAATTAAAAGTTTCCTTGCTTTAACTGGCTGTTATCTGCGGTTCATCCGCAATTTCTTGAAGTTTGCGGGTCCGTTGACTAAACTGACTCGTAAAGATGTATCTGTTGTATGGTCGAAATCTTAAGAGAGATCCTTTCAGACCTTGAAACGATTATTGTGTGAAGCTCCGACCCTCACCTTGCTTGATGGTTCGGAAGACTTTACTATCTATTGTAAGATGCGTTACCACCCTGGTGAAGCTGGTGTTGTAACGAATGGTGTTGTAACGAATGCTTTAAGCAGTAGAGGACCATCAACAGAAGCTAGATTTATGAAGATCACGATGATGTCAGATGTGCACGCAAGTTGAGATAAATACCATAGACCTTGTGGTCGTCCGCAATGATTTGATATTCCGAAATTGATGTTCGTTTCTTATCCACAAATGAGTCTGTTTTGTTGACTCATTTGATTCAGTTTTATGTTGACGAGACTGTGTCTCGTCACGGTCTTTAATGTTTGTTTGTTTTGATTTTGACTATCTGTTGTCTCTAGTTCTAACAAAGTTTGCAACGTGAGTTAGGCACTTGTGTACACCTGAACATTGCCTATCGCCTGCAAACTGATGGCCAGTCTGAATGTACGATCCAAACATTCGATGTTGGCAATCGTATATTCTTGGCAGTTTCTCCTTGGAGAGACTTTATTCGTTTTGAACGTAAGGGGAAACTAAGTCCTCGTTCTATAGACCCATTCGAAGTCGTGCGTTAAGTTAGTGATCGAAAGGTAACTTTTGAGCTGCCACCTGAACTAGTCTGTGTACATGTCACCTTTAACGTGTGCTACTTACACAAGTGCCACGTTGAAGAGGAGCAGATCATTTCTAGTACAGGAATTGAAGATTAATTCGTCTAAGCGACTAGTCGAAGAATTTGTGGAGATTCTTGACACGAAGGTCAAAAAGCTTCACAAGAAGATGATCAAGCTAGTCCATGTGAAGTGGAAGTACAACTTAGGTCCAAACCTGACTTGGGAAGTTGAGGACGAGATACCCTCGCCTGTTTATCACTGAGCGGATTCCGAGGACGGAATCCTCTTAAGGGGGGTAGATTTGTAACATCCTTAACTTGGGCCTAGTTGTAAATTGTACGTACATGTATGTTTGTATATTTTGTGTGAGTAAGTATGTATGTATATGTTAAGTATGTATGTGTATTAAGTATATATACATATATCTATTAATTGTATAGTTAAGAAAGAAAAGAAAGTAAGTAAAAGAATTAAGAAGAAAAGAAAAAAAAGAGAGTTAGATATTTGTCTAGAGGCAACCGCGGTTGCCTCTGGATAAGATTACATATATGTGTGTGTATGCTAATTTGACTAAGAAAGTCAAAGTTGGTAAATTAGAAAAACACACACAAACACATACACTTTCTATCTCGTGATACTTAAAAGAAAGAAGAGAAGTTGGAGAAGATTTGAGGTTGCTGTGAATCAAAGAAGGTTAGTTGATGATTGTTTTGAGGTTTTAATAGGATTGAAACTAGTTGTGTGTGTGTTTTATGGCTGGAAATCTTTGTTGGAGTGAAGAACTCCATGGTTGAACATAGAAAGCTTACTTGACAAGTGAGTTTCCTATGTTTGATGATTTTAAATTGATTTGGTGAGTTCTTGATGATTGTATAGATGTTAGATGATATTTAAGATGGTTTTTGAAGTGAATAAGATGAGTTTAAGAATCTGAAATAAGTTGGGTTATTATGAAAGTCGGATGGAGGATGAACAAGAAGAAGAAGAATTGCAGGTTAGCACGCGATGCGACGCGACGCGTCGAAGGGGGTGACGCGACGCGTTCCCGCGAAAGTTATGCGACTTTCACTTTTCATCCGACATTTGTTCATCCGACTTCCTTGGTCCGACTTTCATGATCCGACTATCGCATGGGGAGGTCTGATGGTCGCATGGGCCATCCGACTTTCGTATGAATGATCTGACCTTTGATTGGTCCGACTTTCGCATGAAGGTTGCGACGCGACGCGTCAGGCGGGTGAAAATTAAGAATGCTCCATTTTGAAAGTTAAGAGATTTTAAGGCACATGTTGTGCTAAGTGTTGTAAGATTCTTTTAAGATGTGTATGATCCTTAATTGGTTCTTTTACGTATTTTATGATAGAACCTTATACGTGCAAACGCTTAACGCGATTGCCGATGTTTTAGGTGAACGTGTGAGCTGAATCAGAATTAAGATTAACAAGTGTTGTAAGCTAGTCAGGTGTGTTCCTGCTTTCATGAGACTCAGTAGAGTAAGGCTTGCATGCTAGATGAATGTGTGAATGTATTGTGTATGTCTAACCTGTTTTTGCAGGTATGCTCAAGAAGGTGAATGTAAGTTTTGAATGATGTTGTGATTGCCTGTAAGATGTATAATAGGTGCATGCTAGTGGGTCCATATGGGAACCACTTAGTTAATATCTGATGATATGCATGAATGATGAACTGTATGATGTTGCATGTGAAAGTATGAATGAATGATTGAATGATGATCCCTATGGGGTCATATGTATGATATATGATGATGATGATGAATCCCTGTGGGATCAAATGTACGTATATGTGTATGTGAACTGTCTGCAGACTATCTGACCCATGGTTAAGGTCAACTTTGTAGTTGGATCCCAAGGGGACTTTGGTCATAATTCGGGATTTAACGGTGATTCGGGGTGCATCCCAGGTCGAGGTTCTGAAGAACCGCCGTGCCTTAAAGTGAGATTGTAATCAGCCAGGATCTTGCCGGGATTACTAGGGAACCTTTGGTTCCGTAAATGATGCTCGGTGGACTGCTTTATGCTCCCCCACCAGTGCGGATGGTTGTGTCTGATTCCCTGGTCTGAGTTATTGAGCAGGACATACTCCCCTGCAAGATATAACTCTTACTGATCTTGTCAGCACACCGTTATGTGTTAAACTAGCAATAATTGATTAAGTACGATGTGTATGATATGATGTGTATGATATGATATGTATGATATGTATGATGCATGACTCACTGTATTGATGTTTATGATAAGTATGTACTCACTAGCTAAGTGTTAGCTAATGGTGCTATGATTTCCCTTTTCAGGTAAAGACTAGAAGGCCTCGTTAGGCGGGTGGCTTTTGATGTAAATGCCCCTTGTGGGTTGGAAAACTTGATTTATTATGTTGTAATGTAATATGATATTATGGTCGGTTCCTATATCTTAGGTAACACCGGTACAAGATGTTTTGCAAAATGACAATGTAAATAACAGTTTGTTATTATTAAAAGAAAATTTTCCGTTGTTAAATCTAATTTGTCATTAAAGTAGCTGTTTTTGGAAGCGGTGTTACACTTGTTATGCACAACATACACTCAAAAAAACATATATATCAACACTTGATATTTAGGCAACTATTACAACCAAATATGCATGTGGTTTAGTTGTATCCAAAAATAAATATATAAACATATACAAGTTGCCAAAGAATATCCACAACCTTTCTAACAAAAGAAAAGTTGTCCATTTTCTTAAACAATACATACTCTAAAATAAATTTTCTTAAAACTATGTATAAGTGGCTCTGATACCACTATTGGGGCTTGTTCGGTGTTTTCAAAATATATTTTAGTAACGGAAGCATGAAGAACAATTTTAAACTTTTTAAAACTCCCCACTAATGATCCATATGCAAGCCTTAAGAAACAAAACGAACCATAGGGTGTTTAGAACTACAACCTTTGTAGCGTGAGAAAACCGTTGGTGAAGTGGTTGATCAAAGAGAAGCCAAGAGAAGACTTCCTCCAAGGTATCCACAAGCCAATGATTCCAACACCTTGAAATGCTAGTTTCTCCAACCCTTGATATTCAAGAATGCAAGCAACAACCTTTGTTCTTCTTCTTGAACTAGATGTATGTACTTTGAGTATGTGTTTATGTATCACCTTTGCTAACTCGAAGAACACCAATACTAGGGAGTAAAGATGCGGTCAAAAGTTCAAGAACACTTAAACTAGTAAGGCAAAGGTGGTAGCATGCAAGTAAGTCACCAAAGAGCCATGCATAGAGTATATGAAGCCAAGAAGCAAAAAACCTAGAGGGAGGCCCCTTCTTGGCTTCAATTTCGTCCAAAAAAGAGTGGGAGGGGTCCCCTCTTTGTTTTTTCTTCTACACTTATGCATGTAGGCATGTCCATGTTTACCTCCTTGCAAGAAAACTCAAATAGACCCCTTTAGTGAATATTGTATGCATTTCTAGTTTATTCTTTTAAAAAAATAAAAGATAATACTAGATATGTCATACCATGTATAAAATACATCTACATGTATTTTATATACATACTTGATTGTTACTAGTAACTCTTTACTTGTAACAAAGATATATATACATTTATACAATTGTTACTAGTAACAATTTACTTGTAACAAATATATATTTAGATTCTGTAAGGAGGTAAGCAATGAACTTCTTCATCCATGCAGCTTCTTGTCCAGCCTCAGAAGCAGCAATGTATTCAGATTCTGTAGTGGATTGTGTAACTACACTTTGCTTAGAACTTTTCCAAGCAATTGCACCTCCATTCATAACGAAGACAGCCCGATTGTGATCGAGAATCATCTCGATCTGCTTGGAAACTAGCATCTGTGTGACACTTTACACAAAGATCTTATTCCAAACCCTCATTTATCAAGAACATGTCTTTGGTTCTTCTCAAGTATTTTAAAATGTTCTTGACTTCCATCCAATGACTATCTCCTGGGTTTTGCTGGTATCTGCTTGTCATGCTCAAAGCATACGAGACATCTGGCCTAGTGCATGATGGATCTAATTGTAGAAGCATATGGTATCTCACTCATTCTATCTATCTCTTCCTTTGTGCTAGGGCTTTGAGCTTTACTCAAAACCGTGCCCTGTGCCATTGGTAAGAATCCTCTCTTAGAATTCTCCATCTTGAACCGTTCAAGATCTTGTCAATATATGCACTTTGACTTAGGCCAATAAGACGCCTAGATTTATTATGCACTTGATTTATTATGTTGTAGGTTAATCTGATATTATGGTCGGTTCTTGTATATTAGGTAACACCGGTACAAGACGTTTTGCAAAATGACAATGTAAATAACAGTTTGTTATTATTAAAAGAAAATTTTCCGCTGCTAAATCTAATTTGTCATTAAAGTAGCTGTTTTCGGAAATGGTGTTACACTTGTTATGCACAACATACACTCAAACAAACATATATATCAACACTTGATATTTAGACAACTTTTACAACCAAATATGCATGTGGTTTAGTTGTATCCAAAAATGAATATATAAACATATACAAGTTGCCAAACAATATCCACAACCTTTCTAACAAGAGAAAAGTTGTCCATTTTCTTAAGCAATACATACTCTAAAATAAAGTTTCTTAAAACTATGTATAAGTGGCTCTGATACCACTGTTGGGGTTTGTTCGGTTTTTTCAAAATATATTTTAATAACGGAAGCATGAAGAACAATTTTAAACTTTTTAAAACTCCCCACCAATGATCCATATGCAAGCTTTAAGAAACAAAATCAACCATAGGGTGTTTAGAGCTACAACCTTTGTAGCGTGAGAAAACCGTTGGTGAAGTGGTTAATGAAAGAGAAGCCAAGAGAAGACTTCCTCCAAGGTATCCACAAGCCAATGATTCCAACACCTTGAAATGCTAGTTTCTCCAACCTTTGAAATTCAAGAATGCAAGCAACAACCTTTGTTCTTATTCTTGAACTAGATGTATGTATTTTGAGTATGTGTTTATGTATCACGTTTGCTAACTTGAAGAACACCAATACTACGGAGTAAAGTTGCTTTCAAAAGTTCAAGAACACTTAAACTAGTAAGGCAAAGGTGGTAGCATGCAAGTAAGTCACCAAAGAGCCATGCATGGAGTATATGAAGCCAAGAAGCAAAAAACCAAGAGGGAGGCCCCCTCTTGGCTTCAATTTCGTCCAAACAAGAGTGGGAGGGGTCCCCTCTTTGTTTTTTCTTCTACACTTATGCATGTAGGCATGTCCCTGTTTACCTCCTTGCAAGAAAACTCAAATAGACCCCTTTAGTGAATATTGTATGCATTTCTAGTTTATTCTTTTAAATAAATAAAAGATAATACTAGATATGTTATACCATGTATAAAATACAAAGAACTTGCTGGATACTCTTTTTAATGAATGATAAATCCAAAGAAACATCAAATGCATGAGTCGACTTGGAAAATCTAAAGATTCGGAAACAGTTATGGTTGCAAAAAAGGGGTAGCAAGTTCTTTAAACCCCATGCAAAATACTCATTCACAGAAGTTGATCAAATTTTTTTTTCAATTTATAAAAAACGTTAAACTACCGAATGGGTTTGGATCTAACATCAGCAAGAAAGTGACACATAACGATACAGACATTGATTGACTGAAATCTCATGACTGTCACATTCTTATGCAACGTTTGATACCAATTGGAGTTAGAGGTTTTTTTTTCAAAAGATAAATCTACACCAATAGTCGAGCTTTGTACGTTTTTTAAGCAACTTTGCTCGAGAACACTTTTGGTGGAGGATATGAGGAAAGCGAAGGCTGCCATTATTACAATCTTATGCAAATTAGAAATGATCTATCCTCCGGCATTTTTTGACATTATGGTTCATTTAGTTTTGCATTTACCTGATGAAGCGATTAGCGGAGGCCCCGTATATATAAGGTGGATGTATCCATTTGAAAGATACATGAAAAAACTAAAATACTACGTTAGAAATAAGGCGAGACCTGAAGGTTCTATAGTTGAGGGTTATGTTGCTAAAGAAGCCTTGACATTTTGTTCAATGTACCTTCAAGATGTCCAGACGCAATTCAATCGCCCTGAAAGAAACGAGGATGTCGTTGTAGAAAAAACAAGGATGTAGGTGTTTGAGTCTAAATGTCAACCGACTAGCGCATCACAAATCAAACATCTTGATGTAAGGGAGAAGAAAAAACCTAGAATGGTTTGTGCTCGATAGCTGTGAAGAAGTCAGATAATATATAAAGTAATTGTTCCTATCTTTAACATTTTTACTGTCTATTTTTATCCATGTAATAATTCCATATCTTTTTGTCATCAATATAGTGAATTCAAATCAGAACACCCTCAAAGTGATATAAAAAATGAATTCCCTACATGGTTCCTCCATAAGGTAACACACATTAATTTATATTATATTTCTTTATCATATAAAGAATATCACACATTTAATTAATTAATATTTGTTAGGTCTATGAAATGCAAAAACAAAAGTCTCCCTTATTTCACAGAGAGTTGTCTACTCTTTCAATGGGTGCGCGAGCACATGCCTCTACTTACACTGCTTGCATAGTTAACGGTGTTAGGTTTATGGTACTTAGCCGTGACGAACAACGCACAACACAAAACTCCGGGGTTCTATCGGAGGGAGAGAATGAAGAGAAATATTATGGTCAGTTAGAAGAGATAATTGAGTTGCATTATCCATATGGTTATTCAACTATGCTTTTCCGTTGTTAGTGGTTCGATACTCGAAGGGGAGTTATATGTGAAAATAACATCACTAGTATCGACACACAACGTGAATGGTACAAAGAAGATCAAATCGTATTTGCTAACCAGGCCAAACAAGTGTTCTATATCCAAGAACCTTCTCGAGGAGTCCAAAACACTAACCGTGGGTGGGTTGTTGAAAATGTTAATCATCGTAAAATTTGGGATCTCCCAATAAACAATGAACGCCTTGAAGACGTTGACAATGACTCTACAGAAAATGTCAACGTCGTTCATAGTAATAGTTCTTCTAATTGCAGGTTTGTAATCGACCTCACACAATACTTTGAAAGTCTGGAATCGACAAGTGAAATTGAAGTTAGCTTGCTAACCACTGTCAATGTAATGTCAGAGGGCGAGACTAATTGAAAGTCCTTTGATGTGAAGAAGATGAGTAAACAGTGAATACTTGAAGTAAAGATGATGAAGTTTAGTATGAACAAGTATGAACACTTTGCATGAACTTGAAGATTCTCTCTTTGTATTTGCTTGAACGTGAGATTACAGAGAATGCTATGGCAAAGGTTACCTTGCAAACTAGGTTTGCAAGGTTATAAATACACAAGCCTCATGGGCTTAAAAGCCACATGGACCCAAGTCTAAACAACTACACTAGTCTAGAAAATACATAAGAAAGGTGGGCCAAGCCCATAACATAAACTATTCTAGTTAATATAATTTACATACAAAAGAACACAATGCTAACAAACTAATTAATATCTAACAATCTCCCCCTTTTGTTGCCTTGTGCTAAAGCAGGTATTATTCATGTGCTTCTTTGACCTAGGAGTCTTTCCCAGCTCCGGATGGCCTTTCTCTCTTGAATCTTATCCTCCAACTGATCTGCAATTCTGGTCATTTTTACCAACTTTGATTGATCAGGCAAGTGTCGGTTTCTAAAGCAAGTTCTGCGGAATTTAGATATGCATCTTTGAAGTGTTCCGTCAGAATATGCACGGAGCTCGGAGAGTCGAAGGAATGCTTTGTCGCCGTTGAGATTTGACATGACGAATCCATCAGCTCCTTCATAATCCTCATCAAATTTCACTATGATAGTGTATTTTCTATGCTTGTCTAGCTTAGAATGCTGTTGGTTGGGCCTTTGAAGGTTTATCTTTGCCAGTTCAGCCCCAACACCAAGCTGTAGATCGTGGGTCCTGCACAGGAGGATCTTCTTCCGCATGAAATCTCTGAGAACTTGAAGAGCTCTTTGTTGTAACACCCGCAAACATAGGCTTGGAGATTAGCAGGTTGACAATAGTTGATTAATTGTGTTTTCAAATCGCTATGTTTTTATTAAGAGTTGATGAAATTAATTAACTTAAATTGAATATATATGTAAATGTTACTAGTCAAATTTTAATAAGAAAAGAAAGTACAAGTCAAGTATGCATGTATGTTAATATGTATGTATATATGCATGGAAAATAAGAGCCACCTCCTGCTTAGGTTTTAACTAAATGAATGTGTACATGTCTATGAACAAATATCTGCTCATATTTGCTAAGTGTGAAGTGTGTGTATTGAGAGAAAAACCAAGAGTGAGGAAAGCTTCAAAAGTTCTAAACTTGAAATTCCAAAGTCATGATCTTGTGATCTTTAATTCAAAATGAAGGTAAGCATATGTTTGTAACATGTTAGATGTCATCTTGATGCTTAAATCTATTGAAAAACATGAATATGTGATGTTACACCATTGTTGGAGCTTCAAGCTCAAACTAGTAAATGGGTTTTGCATAAAATGATGATTTGATGAGTTCTAGGATGTTTATGACAGTTGTATACATGTTATATTATGTTTATACATGTTTGGAAGTGTCTTGGATCGAAAATCAGAGGTTAAAATGGAGTTTGAAGGTTTGAGTCGGCTGGAAAAATGAAGAAGATGATGCAGAGTCGTCGCGACGCGACGCGTTCTTTACTTGGACGCGACTCGTTCATGCATATTATCGGATTCTTTGAAATCCGAAGTCCAAATCCGATAGTTAATTCCGATATCCTAAATCCGATTCTTGAGAATCCGACAAACTGAAATCCGAGACTAAATCCGAGAGTTGAAATCCGACCCGGAAATCCGATGCTTTGTGATATCCGATTGAGAATCCGACACTTTGTAGCGACGCGACGCGTACGGCTAATTTCAGAACTATGAACTTTGTTTGCTTTATATTTTGATTGTGTTTTTATGTGTATATGTTTTATGGACCTGTTACATGAATTGAAGCATAAATATATGAGGGCGAATATATTTATATGTTTTGAGACTGATTTGATTGTTGCTATATTTTCAGGCAATCAAAAGACTCAGTAATATTAGATCTCTGAGCTCGTATGGATATTGAGGTGAGTGGACGTTAATCGCGGATGGTAAAGATTTTTGTTAATGTTATTGATGTGATGCATGACTGTGATTGAGATTGGATTGGATTGATTGAACTGTTGATTGTGTTATTGATGATTGATATCTGCTGCATGACTATTTGGTCAATACGCACTCTTAGGATGATTTTGAGTTGCGTTGGGAAGTCAGCTACACGTAGAATTGGGCTTGGCTCGTCTACTGGTTGGTTGAACAGTAGTAGCCCTTCTGTTGCATATGTTGCTTTAGAGGTGGAGTTTACTGTGACAATTCAGTGGAAGGGTATCGGTAAATCTTTACTTTGGCCGGCATTGGTTGTAGGTTCTGCGCCGAACCGCCGGTCTTCTCGGGATATGTGAATACATGCTTTGATATTGACTGTGGATGTTTGCTTTTGGGTTTAGCCTCTACTCACTTAGCTTTGTGTTAATACCCCTCAGTTGTTGCTTTTGCAGGTTCGTGTTTGTGAGGTTTGCAGAAGGAGAAGTTGACCTGACTCTAATATTTGATTTTGAAAAGAAACGAGCCTGTTTATTTTTGTAACACCAAAACGATATTGTTGTTTGTGAACAATGATGTACTTTTGTGAATATTGATTTGTATGTAATTATGTTTACAAAAGCAAAAAGAGCAAGGTGGTCAGAGACAAGAGAACTTGAATTGTGGATCTAGGTTTAGTGGAATTAATCAACGAGCACCACGGTGCGGAAAGTGTAAGTCACACCACACAGGACCTTGTACTTATCAAACTATGCGAAGTCTTACCTGCGGACAGTTTGGTCTTGAGATGAAAGATTGTTATTTCTCCCGGAAGGTATGTTGGATTTGTTTTGGAAAAGATCATAGGGCAAGGGATTGTAGAATTAAAAGAGAACTCGAATGTGGATTAAGTATTGGGGAACCCTCATCGGCAGTTGGTCAGAAACAGGAAAATCAACACAAAAGACCTTTGATAGGTGGGTCTACACAAAGTTCGCAGTGGTGCCGCCGGTGTAGATTTGTTCATATAGGGCCATGCACACCCCAGACTTTGCGCTGCATTCGATGTGGATTGTTCGGACATGAAATCAAGGAATGTGAATTCCCTCGGAGTGTGTGTTGGAATTGTCAGAAAGAGGGTCATCGTACGGGTGAATGTACCGAGGAAAGAAAAATGAGGTCGGGGTCAGGAGTGGATGCAGGTGGGGGATCCTCATCAGCAGATAGACGAAAAAGAAAGAACCCTTCTGTGCCAGAGGGTAGAACTTACAATATGATGACTGATGACGATGCTAATATTGAAGATGATGTAACGGGTACGTTTTGATAACCTTTATGTTTATACGTATGTTTATTAACTCAGAGTTAATTATAGATGTTTGATGGCTATGTGTGTTAAGTGTATGTGCTTACTTCTGAAAGAGAATGATTCTTTAGAAGTAGAGTTAGTTGTTATTTTGTTATCTAAATCGTGAAATTTCTTGATGCTATTGTCAGAAAATGATATGATGGTATGTATGTGGTATTTGATAAGAAGTGAATTTGATATGAGATATTAGAGAAAGATATGTCTACATTAATCAAATTGCATGTTATGTTATGTGTTATAAGATTTGCTTTTCAAACCGTGATTGTATATGTGTATTTATATGTTATGATTGCGCAAAGAGGAAGGAAAGAAGAAGAAAGTGAACAAGTATAGAAATCGATGAATTTGTGATATTCAGATATGTTTTGATAAAAGATATAATTGAGATTAAGAGTTATTGTTAACCCTAATGAGTAAAGATAATATATGAGGATGATTGGTGAATCTGAAGAGATTTATGATACGTTGAAATATGATATTTGTTGGATTGATATATGATATTATGCTTTGAAATTAGAGGAATGATTTATGTCTTGCGTTAGTTAAGGATTTCTGAGAAGAATGATTTAAACCATGATTTGGAAGTTGTAATAGATGCGTTTATATTGGCTGTGTGAAAAGATAATGATTGTAAAAGCATGTGTGATTGATCTGATTATTAAAAGGAAATAGTGAATGCTTTTATACGGATAAGTTGAACAAGTGACAGCGACGATGATTAGTATGAATAGAATAATGTGAATGAGAGATTTAAATGTTACCTCGGACGGATAATTGATGTTAGACATGTGGATATACGAGGGAGTTTATGATGACAACCATGGAATTATGCGAGTTAAAGTATAATGGACTTGATGGATGGAATTGAAATTACCTTTATTAGGAAACTGGTGACTTAAATAATTTAAATTATCAAGTATAAGAAAGAGATGGATTGCTACAGATTGGACAAATTTGAGATGTACGGAATTGTTTGGGTGAAAGATATAATTGATGCAATTGATGCCTAATTACAAGAAGTTATCTATATGGGAAAGAGCTAGTTATGATAACAGTTGATCCCTGTGAACTGAAGATATATATATATATATATAATTTGAAGAATAACAGATTGAATTCATTAGAAAAATAAGGAAGAGAGAAGAGGAATGTAATGGCCTGAACATATGGAATGAAGACTTGTGGAATGAAGATTTGTGGTTTTTGTGCATTAACTTATTTTTGCTAGGAAGTGCCCTTGCTTGGAATTGGGGATTTAATTTGACAAAACTTACGAAACTAAATTTCCAGTACACTTGGGAGGGCTAAATAGTATAATGCCATACAGAGTATTTAATTGATGACTTACTAAAAGAAGTGAACATGATATATTTTGTGGAAATATCACATTATTGAGTTTGAGTCAAGGCAGAGTATTAGAAAATTATGAACTGTTAAGGTGACCAATGAAAACAAGTTATGATGGAATATGTATGAGAGGTATGATAGGCAATGAAGTTCGGATATATTACGAGAGATTGTGATTGATCGATAAAAGTAATTGTATTCTACCACTATGAGATGAAATTGGTGAACGAATTGTATCTTGATGGAATGTATCGAATATGTGATTGAAAGATTTAATTAAACTTTGGAAAAATTTATAACATGCATTGAGATGTGAGATGAACAGTACGGCTGAATCCTTATTGGGTAGTGGAGTAGTAGGAGTTGTACAGATATATGGGAATATACTTGTGTTTAAATTGGATTTTGATGATTCGAGGAATTCATAATTAAGCTGATTAGACAAACGTGATGTGATTTATATTGAATGAATGTTAAAATATCAGTGGTAAGTTGATTTATGTGTTATAAAGGACTTAACAATTAGAAATAAATATGAAGAGTGCTCATTTCTTGCTACTTGAGAGACGGCTTCTTTAAGGTGAGTTGGCTCAACGGTACAATGATGATATTGTTGTGAGTCATGGAAAACCGTTGTTTATAGTATCTAACAAAGACTCCAGACTGACGGTCAGAATGACCGAACCGTACAGACACTCGAGGATATGTTGCGTGCAGGTGTAATTGAGTATGGCGGATCTTGGGATTCGCACCTGGCGTTGATAGAGTTTGCATATAATAATTCTTACCACTCCAGTATTGGAATGCCTCCGTATGAAATGTTGTACGGGCGTCGCTGCCGTACCCCGACGTATTGGTTAGAGGCTGGTGAGAAACAATTTACAGGGCCCGAGATTGTTCAGTTGACTGCTGACAAGGTTGCTATAGCCAGAGAGAAGTTGAAAGCGGCCAGAGATAGACAGAAAATGTATGCGGATCCGCATCGTCGTCCAGTAACGTTTGATGTGGGGGAGTTAGTGTATTTGAAGGTCTCTCCGTGGAAAGGCGTGATTCGTTAGGGCAAACGCGGGAAGTTGGCTCCCCATTACATTGGTCCTTTCAGAATTCGTCAAATTGTAAATGACCAGACAGTTACACTGGATCTGCCAACAAAGCTTGCAAGTATTCACGATACATTCAACGTCTGTTATCTGAGAAAATGCAAAATTGAAGACGAAAGCCAGATTCTCCCTGTATGCGAATTGAAATCTGATTCAAAGAAGAGACTGATTGAGGAACCTGTTAAACTGTTAGATCGTAAAGTGACCAAGCTCCGAAAGAAGCAGATACCGATGGTGTTGGTCAAGTGGAAACACCATTTAGGTTCTGATTTGACATGTGAGACTGAGGCAGAGATGAAAGATAGATACCCCCAGTTGTTTGAGCAAGAAGGGATTCCAAGGACGGAATCCTCTTAAGGGGGGGGGGGGGGGGAGATTTGTAACACCCGCAAACCTGGGCTACGAGATTAGCAGGTTGGCAATAGGTGATTAATTTTGTTTTCAAATTGCTATGTGTTTATTAATAGTTGATGAAATTAATTAACTTAAATTGAATATATATGTAAATGTAACTGGTCAAATTTTAATAAGAAAAGAAAGTACAAGTCAAGTATGCATGTATGTTAATATGTATGTATATATGCATGGAAAATAAGAGCCACCTCCTGCTTAGGTTTTAACTAAATGAATGTGTACATGTCTATGAACAAATATCTGCTCATATTTGCTAAGTGTGAAGTGTGTGTATTGAGAGAAAAACCAAGAGTGAAGAAAGCTTCAAAAGTTCTAAACTTGAAATTACAAAGTCAAGATCTTGTGATCTTTAATTCAAAAAGAAGGTAAGCATATGTTTGTAACATGTTAGATGTCATCTTGATGCTTGAATCTGTTGAAAAACATGAATATGTGATGTTAAACCATTGTTGGAGCTTCAAGCTCAAACTAGTAAATGGGTTTTGCATAAAATGATGATTTGATGAGTTATAGGATGTTTATGATAGTTGTATAGATGTTATATTATGTTTATACATGTTTGGAAGTGTCTTGGATCGAAAATCAGAGGTTAAAATGGAGTTTGAAGGTTTGAGTCGGCTGGAAAAATGAAGAAGATGATGAAGAGTCGTCGCGACGCAACGCGTTCTTTACTTGGACGCGACGCGTTCATGCATATTATCGGATTCTTTGAAATCCGATAGTTAATTCCGATACCCTAAATCCGATTCGTGAGAATCCGACAAACTGAAATCCGAGAGTTGAAATCCGAGATTTGAAATCCGACCCAGAAATCCGATGCTTTGTGAAATCCGATTGAGAATCTAACACTTTGTAGCGACGCGACACGTCGGAGCCTTGGACGCGACGCGTCCGGCTAATTTCAAAATTATGAACTTTGTTTGCTTTATATTTTGATTATATTTTTATGTGTATATGTTTTATGGACCTGTTACATGAATTGAAGCATAAATATATGAGGGCGAATATATTTATATATTTTGAGACTGATTTGATTGTTGCTGTATTTTCAGGCAATCAAAAAACTCAGTAATATTAGATCTCTGAGCTCGTGTGGATTTTGAGGTGAGTGGACGTTAATCGCGGATGGTACAGATTTCGGTTAATGTTATTGATGTGATGCATGACTGTGATTGAGATTGGATTGGATTGATTGAATTGTTGATTGTGTTATTGATGATTGATATCTACTGCATGACTATTTGGTCGATACACACTCTTAGGTTGATTTTGAGTTGCGTTGGAAAGTCAGCTACACGTAGAATTGGGCTGGTCTACTGGTTGGTTGAACAGTAGTAGCCCTTCTGTTGCATATGTTTCTTTAGAGGTGGAGTTTATTGTGTCAATTCAGTGGAAGGCTATCGGTAAACCTTTGCTTTGGCCGGCATTGGTTGTAGGTTCTGCGCCGAACCGCCGGTCTTCTCGGGATATGTGAATACATGCTTTGATATTGACTATGGATGTTTGCTTTTGGGTTTAGCCTCTACTCACTTAGCTTTATGCTAATTCCCCTCAGTTGTTGCTTTTGCAGGTTCGTGTTTGTAAGGTTTGCAGAAGGAGAAGTTGACCTGACTCTGATATTTGATTTTGAAAAGAAACGAGCCTGTTTATTTTTGTAACACCAAAATGATACTGTTGTTTGTGAACAATGATGATCTTTTGTTAATATTGATTTGTATGTAATTAAGTTTGTATACTTAAAGCTTCCGCAGCGTATTATTAAAAAAAATGGCTTGTGATTTTCCGGTGTTACATTTGTTCCTCCCGATTCTTTTCCTGCTTACAAGGCAACTCATCTTCCATATGTGTTATATCCCCCAAATTCAGAAATCTAAGTTCGACCTCGTGAAATGTATACCTTTTCCCATCTGCTCTGGTGACGTTAAAGTGAACCATTGAGTAGTTGAGGAAGTTACGCAAGTAGATGAACTTGATCTTGACTATTGGATATTTGGAGGCCACTTGTTGTCTGTTGCTTGTATGAAGGTGGCGGCGAATCAGACGGATTTTTCATGCTCTTCTGAGTACAGTACATATAGATCGTCAACCTCTTTGACCACCTCTGATGGCTTTGACACTGGGGCGGCTTCAATTCTGAGTACGGTGCTTTGAGCCCCAATGTATCGCCGCTGCCGCTTCTCCCCCTCATGATGACCTGGATCCTCAGGATCATCATGCCTACACTTTCGTGATTCAGATTGGGCTTTGCAGGACTCCTCCACTACTTCCAGCCTTTTGCTGATATTAGATACTGTGGCGGTTAGGGCATTCAAGGCTTGTAGGAGTGTATCTTGGAAGGTGGTGGAGCTGGAGGAGGAAGGCTGGGGTTGTTGTTGCAGTGCTGCAAGTATGGTGGATTGTTCGGTTGTAGGATTGGCAACACTGTTTAGTTTGGCATGTAGGAGGTCCTTGAGTTCATCGATTGAAGAATCTCGCTCAATGACAGTGGGTGGTCGGTTTTCCAGGGCTCGGATTTGGGCTCTGAGGGAATTGATTTCAGTATGGATTTATGTGTTTACATACTCCCTAATTCCGGAGTCAAGAGAGGAGAACTTAGAATCCATGAAGGATCTTAGTTCTGGTGTAACCCCGACCTCACTAAGAGGCTCGGTTGACACAGGTCTTTCAGATCCGTGGCCCTCACGTAGTGTTGGCAGAACGGTAGCACTGGAGGGACTTCCACCTGATCCTCGCTTTACCTCTGTAGTAGAGGCCGCTACGGGTGTTCCGGCAGCGTCACGAAGACGTGCTAGTGGTGATCGTGTCCTAGAGAAAGATTCGAAACTTGTCAAGATTGGCGCTAGACTCGATTATGCATGGAAAGAAGATGTGGTCGGGGGAGGCTGTCCCCTGATTTCAAAGCCAGCAAACTCCGAATGAGTTGCAGACTACGTGTGTGATAAATCCCCGTGCAATGAAACTACTTCCAGTTGAGTGGAAGCAGAGTGGCTGGTGGGGTGAGGTGCATGCACTAGTGGGATGCCAGTGTCTGTTTCAATACCAGCCGGAATAGTGTCCCGACCGGTAGTAGATGTGGCTTCCCGGCTTTCTCGGTCTAGGGTACTCTCACCCTCTTTCTTTTCTTTCTCACTCTCATTATTGCTCACCACAATATCTAATTCTGCATCTTCTTTTTCCATTACCGGTACATCACCAAAGGTGGCAGATATGTCTGATAAATTGTGATGGATATCCTCTGGATGATCAGATACTTGTCGCGTGCCAGTGGATTTAGCACGGACTGGAGAGGGTCGCGGGCCAAAAGATATTGACTGCCCAGAGGAGGAGGATTCGGTTTGAGTCCTTTCTATTGAGGACTTACTCACTGATTCGGCATGGGTGGAGGCCTCTGAGTCACTAATTACAACACCCTCGCTCTCGTGTATCTCTTCTCCCTCACCACTCCCACCACCCCTCTCTACTGATTCTTCCCGCTCAATCATAACCCTGCTCGGGGCACCCCTACGCACCCCAGCCCTAATACCACTAGGACCCTCACCAGGTGCTACTGCTCCCGGGCCAGGCACAACCGGCTCTGGTTGCGCCAGAGGAGCAATCCTATTCACCCTCATATACTCACGCACTGCCTCACTTTCTTAATTTAGGATTCGAAGATGGGAAACAGGCATGGGCATGGCTACGATGTTGGGGAGGTCTCTGATTCGTAGTAATCTGGTGATGCGTTGTACTTGGACTTGTGGGTTGTTGAGTCTCCGAGGAATGGTGTGGTAGGTTTCCAGATCTGTAGCGATGAATATGGTCAGGAATCTTTGAAAAGGTATGAAGGTTTTCTTGCGAGTGGTGTCCTTTTCCTTGACCATGCGAACGATCTCCTCAAAAATGATTGTGGCGTAGTCTAAGTGGCGGAGGTAAGAAACACCAGCCAACAGTAGTAGGATCTGCCATCTGTACCCCGGTGAATACCAGTAAGGGTACGGGAGATTATAGTGGCAAGCATCTGCAAGAGAGGCGCAAGGTTTGTTCGTCTGAATTGATTAATCCGGTTCAGCTCCCCTTGATATCCAAGACCTCTAATTAGGTCTAGTACTACATCAACTCCAGGGTTTTCGTCAAAGTCAGCTTTTTCTAGATAGTGATCAGCAGCAAGTAGGTCCAGTAGATTTCTCAGCCTAACAGCGGAAAGAGTTGTGCGGAGATTCTCAATTCTACCACAGAGGCACTTGTGTCCCAAGCGAGTGACAACCTCTGAAAAAGTATACCACGGTTGTTGCAGGTAAATTTCAGGTATGTAGGTGGGTGATGTGTTTGGGTTTTCAGTAATGGCCTGACGGAGAGGATGGGCACGGATAATTTCTGAGATGATAAGGATTTTAGTATCTGTTGCCAAGTCAAAGTACAGGTTGTTACTCAGAGTTTCAAGCCTATCAGCAGCGGGGACTAGGTTTTCCTCGGGGAGAGGTTGGTTGGCAGCCATCTGTCATAGATAATATAGATCAGATTAGTACAAGAGAAACAGATAGTGTTGAATGCACATGTGAATGTATGAATGAATATGTGTTTGGAGTTAAATGCACATGTGAATGTTTGGTTTTGACTTTGACCTTGACTTTTGACTTATGAATTTTGACCCTTAATTGGAGTATTTTGGAAGCAAGTCAAAAATTTCCTAAGTGTTGAAAGTCGGATGGATCTAAGTCATGCGAAAGTCGCATGAGGTGAAAGTCGCATGAGATGTAAGTCGCATGAGGTGAAATCCGACATAAGCTAGAAAATCCGATAACATGAAATCCGAATGTTTGACCATATTAGTTTCAAAATCCAAGAGAATGAAATCCGCCAATCTCAATACTATCGGATTTTCATCAAATCCGGTTGTTCATCAAAAGTGGCATGAAAAAATGGGATTTGAAAGTCCCATGAAATACTTCAACTTGAAAGTCGCATGAAATAGTTAACTTGATGGTCACATGAGTTTAATCAGTCAAGTGAAAGTCGGATGGACTCAATTCATGCGAAAGTCGGATGAACGAAATTCATCCGAAAGTCGGATGGTTTGAAGTATGTGAAAATCGGATAACACAAGTTGCACTCGAAAGTCGGATGAACACATTCCATGCGAAAGTCGGACGGACGAAATTCATCCGAAAGTCGGATGGACACATGAGTCATGCGAAAGTCGGATGGAATTGTTTCATGCGAAAGTCGGATGGAATTGTTTCATGCGAAAGTCGGATGACTTAACACTTAGTCTCTTCAGAGTTATTGTTTCATGGTGTAAATTTCCTTAAACGAAAGTCGCAAGAACAAAGTTCATCCGAAAGTCGGATAGACCAAAGTCATCCGATTGTCGGATGAGTCAAACTTCTCTTCATCCGACTGTTATGAACATTCAGTTTGTTCATATTAGGTCCAAACATGATTTTGACAAAATGTAAACCTATGGACTCAAGTTTTGTACCAATAGACTCGGATTGAACATCAAACAACTGTGTTTTTGTAAACAAACCTAAACAACCCTATTTTGCACAAATTTCACTTCGAAGAACATGTTCTTCACACCGAAGAACAGTACCCAAAAACACAAAAAAAATCACCATTTGATTCGATTGTGTGTGATTTTGAATGTTATTTTGGTTCAAGTGTGTTCGCAAACATCCAAGAATCACTCTATGCCATTCAAACACCACAAACAACAGCATTTATGATGTTTTTGATTCAAAAACCAGATGGCCCAACTGTTCGATAACTAGAGTTCAAAAACAGAGTGTAGGCTTCTATTTTGGCACCTAAATGTGCAAATGCTTTGATATTTCTTGTGGGATTCATCTTACCTTTCTGTTAAGTGTTGATTAAACACAAAAAGTTCACAAATGATGTGCTTCAATCGAAAGCAGTTGAGAGAAAGGAAGATGAACAGTGCTTTTTGATTTTTAAAAGTTTGAACACGTGGGGAAGAAGAATGGTTGGGTAGCACCATTTATAAGCTATCCGACAATCGGATGGGTCGGGCTTTGATCCGATAGTCAGATCAACCCGGTATGGCCCAAACTTGATGTTTGGCCCATTCTATTCTATTTAAGCCCAAGGCTTAGAAATTAGAATTATTTAAGTCCAAAATTGATTATTATTTCTTTTTGTTGTTTTCTACTTAATTTAAAAGACATAAAATAAACAGCTGACAAAGAATTATCTGAAAAGATGGATTCTGAACATTTCTCCCCCTACACGAATGCACGGAAAACATTCGTGTCAACCAGTGAGCCGCATCACTCCCCCTAGACAGGGACATCTGTATAGCTGCACAGAGATCAAAAACAACGCGTAAAGCTGTTCAACACAAGAAAACAATAATGAATTACAACTTGAGATTCAGCATTCCAATTTTTGATATCAGAAATGAAAATCGGGCTTCGTCCAGTGGTTTAGTGAACATATCAGCTAGTTGATGATCAGTAGGAACATACTGTAGTTCGATCAGCCCCTTTTCGACGTTGTCTTTCAAGAAATGATACCTGATATCAATATGCTTGGTTTTAGAGTGATGGACAGGATTGCAAGAAATGGCAATGGCACTCTGAGAATCACACAGCAGTGGGATCTTAGAGTAGGTAAGACCAAAGTCCCGTAGCTAAGTTCGCATCCACAGACTCTGAGAACAGCAACTGGCAGCAGCCACAAATTCAGCTTCAGCAGTTGATGTAGACACACAGTTCTGTTTCTTTGAACTCCAGCAGACCAAGCGATCGCCCAAAAAGTGTGCACTCCCTGACGTGCTTTTCCTAGCCAACATACACCCGGCATAATCCGAGTCGGAATACGCAAGAAGTCTAAATGATGAGTCGCGGGGATACCACAGACCAAGGTCAGGGGTCCCTTTCAGGTATTTGAGAATACGTTTCACAGCAAGTAAATGTGATTCTTTTGGATTTGCCTGAAAACAAGCACAGAGACAGGTAGAAAACATTATATCTGGTCTACAAGCCGTTAGGTATAGTAAAGAGCCGATCATTCCCCGATAGGTTTTCAAGTCGACTGCCTTTCCGTGATGATCAGCAGACAACTTGGTTTTGGAAGACATGAGGGTTGATTTGGACGAGTAGTCTGACATTTCATATTTTCTTAATAAATCATTAATATATTTAGACTGATTTATGAAAATCTCATTGGAAAGTTGTCTGACTTATAAGCCGAGGAAGAAATTCATTTCTCCCATCATGCTCATTTCAAAGTTGCTCGCCATTAGTTTTGAAAACTCTAGACTGTACTGTGGGTTTGTAGAGCCAAAGATAATATCGTCTACATATATCTGGACTAAGATGTAGTCATCCCCCAATTTTCTTTGTGAAGAGAGTGGTCTCAATTCGTCCCTTTGAATAGCCTTCCCGAACCAGATAGGCCGATAGAACATCATACCAAGCCCGTGGAGCCTGTTTGAGTCCGTAGAGGGCCTTATCAAGTATGTAAACGTCATTTGGTCGTTTGGGATCAACAAATCCTTCTGGTTGAGATACATAGACTTCCTCCTTAAGGATTCTATTCAGAAATGCCATTTTGACATCTATCTGGTATACCTTGAAGTCCCTGTAGGTAGCATATGCGAGAAAAACTCGGATGGCCTCAATACGGGCAATAGGAGCGAAGTTTTCATCGTAGTCAATACCCTCCTGCTGGTTGTATCCTTTAGCTACCAGTCTGGCTTTGTTTCGAATCACCCCTCCATCGAAATCTTTCTTGTTCTTGAAGACCCACTTGGTGCCAACGATGGTCTTGTCATTGGGTCGGGGCACCAGTCTCCAAACCTTTAAACGGGTGAATTGATCTAACTCTTCTTGCATAGCAAGAATCCAGTCTGGGTCCTGCAGGGCGTCAGCAGTTCGTGTTGGTTCCATCAAACTAAGAAAGCTGGAGAATTGACACTCATTTGCTGTGGCAGATCTGGTCTGAACGCCGGCATCTTTGTCTCAAATATTTTGTGTTTCGGGATATGCAGCTGTCCACTTTGTGATATGGGGAAGGGGGTTATTAGCTATTTCATCAGTAGCATGCTGAGGGAAAAATTCATCCAAGCGTTGTTGAATAGATGTTTCACCCTCAGAAGTAGATGACTCTAGGATAGACTGAGGTGTACTATTTTCGTGAACCTCAGTGTCAGCATCATCGAAAGTGTTCACTGTAGAGTTGGATGTAGTGTACCGTTCACCCAAAACGAGGAATGGGCCAGCAGATTATTTAGCAGGCCCTGATGTAGATGTAGTGGCTGTTTGCTGCGTGAGTTCAAGGGATTCCCAAACAACATCTGTAGGCCTGTCAATAGGTACACTATTAGTTCCAGAATCATCAGCATCTAAGAAATCAAATATATACTTTAAATCTGAAGATTCATTTGTGTGTGTTATATTTGTTTCTTGTCGATTAAGTCTCGCTCCTGAACTGATGTGTTCAGAAACGATTGCAGGTGACTCAGGTGATAAAGATGTAGTGGTTAAGGTATCATCAAAAGTCACATTAATACTTTCAATCACAACATTTGTTTGTTTATTTAACACACGAAACACTTTAGACTCTGAAGAATAACCAAGGAAAATTCCCTCATCTGCTTTGGGGTCAAATTTTCCTAGGTTAGCCTTTTCATTAAGAACAAAGCACCGATTACCAAACACGTGAAAGTGTTTAATATTGGGCACTCTGCCATTTGAAAGTTCATAGGGAGTTTTGTTAAAGCGACGGTGCAAAATTGTGCGGTTTTGCGTGTAGCATGCTGTGTTGACAGCTTTTGCCCAATAGGAAGGTGGCAAATCAGCATAGGACAGCATGGTTCGAGCTTCTTCTACAAGCGTTCAATTTCTTTGTTCGTCAACCCCATTTTGTTCTGGAGTATATGCTGCAGAGAATTGATGCATGATTCCCACTGAATCAAGAAAAGAATCCAAGACTTTGTTCTTGAATTCGGTGCCATTGTCGGTTAGAATGGTACCGATTTTTCCTTGCGATTGATTCTGCACCTGTTTGAGGAACGAGATAATTGTAGATGGAGCTTCATCCTTCGTTCTCAAAAACTTGACCCAGGTGTATCTCGAATAGTCATTAACTATCACAAGAATGTACTTCTTCCCATTTCGAGATTGAACCCTCCTCGGCCCGCACAAGTCCATGTGCAACAGTTGAAGAGGTGCTTTTGTGCTGAACACCGGTTTGATTTTGTGATATGCCCATTTCATTTTGCCCTTCTCACAGTGCTCACAAAGGTGCTATTTTTCAAACTTTAGTTTGGGTAATCTGCGAACTAAATCACCGTTGACCAGTTTGTTGATATTCTTGAGTTTAGCTGAGATAATTTGCGATGCCACATCCATGTCAGTTCCGATGAGGCCTTGGACAGAAGACATACCGACTGTTTTCCTTCCAGATCTGCAAGATCAATGGTGTATAGATTTGACTTTCTAGACCCAGTCAGTACCACATCACCGTTTTCAGTCTTAACTGAGCAAGTTTTGGCTTTGAAGTTAAGTTCTAACCCCTTGTCACAAAATTGCCCAATACTAAACACATTGTGTCCCAATCCCTCTACATATATGATACTTTGCTTATTTTTATATTTTCTTTAATAATGTCTCCTGTTCCCATTATTGGTGCCACGTGGTCGTTTCTAAAACGAACATTTCCCGAGTATTTTGGGACATAGTTCGTAAGGAGACTCTTTTCGCCCATCATATGCTTCGAGCAACCGGAGTACCACCAGCTAGATATCTGCACATTGAAGACAAAATTTGTTGAGGTACCGATTGTGTAGTGGGTCCTTGGCTGTTAGCAAAAACAACAGTATCACATGTAGCTTCAATTAAAGAATTCGTTGCTAGTGTGTTGGGAGTACAAACTTGTGAGACTGTTTGTGGTTGGGACGGTGATGGTGTTATGCTTTCTTTGGATATAGCGGGGGTATTAGTTGCTCTGGATGTGATGATAGATTGTTCAATTACCACGTGACTACAGCCGTTTGGTAGTGAGACATCATCGTCGATGTATTCACTTTGTTTCTTTGGAATTCTTGTCTTGGTTGTTGCTGTTATCACTTTGGTGGGTTTATGTTGAGCTGTAGGTTGTTTATGCTGTGTGACTTGAGTTTTCTTACTCAATTGATTTGTGACAGTCGGTTTGACAGCATTTTGATCGGCGTGATTCCAAATGTTGTGGTATGTGCGATTTGGAGTCCATGAAGTGCATCGATTGGTGGAATTTGATTTAGAATTATGTTTAAAGTGTACACTTTCATTACTCATTTGGAATTTTGCTCTTGTGGGGCGTTTCTTTCGCCAATAGGTAATTTTGTTACCTTTTCACTTTATGAAGGAAGCTTGTTCATGAGTGGATTCAAAGATTTATAGTTTGGATTCAGTTTAATGCCTCGGTTCTTTCGGTCATCATCATACACACATTTGAAAGCACAATGACCATCCATATAACCATCACTCATGCAAAATATATCAGTTTGAACAGAATTAATTGGAGTTTGAACTGGTTTAACATTTAAAATTGACGAATCATTACAAAGTAACAGAGTTGTTTGTTTATTGAAAGTAGCAGGGTAAATCAAACACTCTTCGTCTTGTCTTCCTCCATCCTTCTCTTCCGTCTTCTTCCTCCATCCAAAAGTCTGTTTTCTCTCGCTATTCACATTTCCACCTAGAAGGACATTTGGGTTAGAAGCAGACATTGCCAAACGATCATTCTTGGAACGAGAGCGAGTTGTTTGTTTCTTGATTAGTTTTGTTTTGGATTTGGATGGTTTTGAGATACTTTTATTACATGATAACCGTGGATCAATTACCTTGGCTTTTCCCTTAAAGTTGATGGATTCGATTGTTTTCATTCTGAAAAAATCATTCTCAAGTGAATTAAGTTTCTCATGAAGAGTGAACAATGACTTTTCCAATTTTCTGCATTTTTCACAATTTTTATCAAGATTTATTAAGGACACATCACTTGTATGTATGTCGGATCTTGAATTTGCAGATGTAGAACATTCACCTTCTTGCACATGTGGAATTGGGATTTCGGATGTGCTTGGAGCAGCGGAATTTTGTGGCTTGGCATTTTCAGTTGAAAGGTGATTGATCAGGTTATGAAGAATTGCCTTTTCAAAGTAAAAGATAATGGATCTATGGACAAGCTCAAGTTCAACTAACTCAAGGTGTCGTTGTAGATCCATATAAGGGATATATACGCGAGGATCGAGTGGGGAATCTGAGATTGATGGTAACGACTCCATTACCGATTGGGAGTAGCTTCAGAAGTAATCATCAGAGATTGTGCGTTTGAAAACTTCGGTTATGTATGACTGATTGAGGCTTTCGTAGTCGTATGAGGTTGAAGCTCTGTTCGTGATGCGTCTCTTGTGTTCCTCCTCGGCAAGTTCGTCGACTTGTCCAACAAACACCATTTTCTCCGTTAACCCCAGATTCATGCTTTCAAAGTCATATAGCTGTTTAGCACTTATCTTGTCACTTATGTGTGGATTAACGTAACCTAAACCTTCGTATGTCCATTAAGAAAATTTAACATCCTTAGGTTTGTTTAGAAAAATGGTTTGTGCCGTTTGATCTCTTTTAATTAACAAGTCTTCGAGATCCTTTATTTTTTAGTATAGTTGACATCGTTCCTTTTGCAAAAACTTGAAATCTTCTTCAACTGAGATTTTGGCCGCCTTCAAGTTATGAATGATTACCTCATTTTCACTTCTTAAGGTGTTCATTTCATTTTCTTTTGTGGTTATTTCTGTTTAAAGATTGTCTAAGTTAGATGTTGATTGATTCTTGATTTTATGTTCCAACTTAGTGATTTTACGGTTTTGTCTTTCGATGTGTTCTACTAATGTTTGTGAATACTCGATGTTTACCTTCCCAGAAACACCTGCATCATCATTCTGAGTTTCTTCAAACTCATCAGCACCATCAGCTTCATTCTCATCCTCATCATCTGAGGAGCCCCTATCTTGAGCCATCAAACAAAAGTGAGCTTGATCAGATCCGTCTTCATCTGAATCATCAGTATCAGTCATAAATTGCTCTTCTTCTACAAGCATCGCTCTCCCACTCTCTTTCTTCTTTGTCAACCGCAGTTTGTTACGGTAGTACTCGGCATCTTTGGTCTTCGGTTTTCTGCAATCTCTGATAAAATGCCCCGTTCTACCGCAGTTATAGCATTTCTTTTCCTCTTCCTGAGGTTCTGTGGGTTTGTCAGTCTTCCCCTTCTCATCAGCTACCATCCCTTCACTTTTTCTTGGTCCGGATGTGTACCGCTAGTGGTTGTTGGTCTTTCCATACTTGTTCTGGAAAGCTCTCATAATTAGTGACATGGCCTTCAGCACGGCATCCTTTTCTGACATCTCCATCTCTCCTTTCGAGGAGTTGGAGTCAACCACAATCTGCTTTCCCTTGCTACCCCTTGATGATTCCTGCGGTCTCCTTTCAGCCACTAGTGCAACCGGGTCAGATGGTTGCTTCATTGAGAGTTTGGTAAGGACCTCATCTTGAAATTGGTTCAAGTCCTCATAAATCGAGTGGTGAGATACCGCCTTGAGATTCCGATTAACATGTTTATACAGGCGAACATGTTCACTCCATTCTGGACCAAGTGCATTGATCCAGTTAACATTTATATCCAGATCGGATCTCGTCACGCCATGATTCCTCATCTCATTCAACAATTTGCAGAAACGACTATATGTATGCTGCAACAGCTCTCCTTCCCTGGCCTTGAATTCCCTGAAGGTGTTAACAAGTTGTGTTTCCCTGATGAATGACCCATGTTTAGTACCCTGCATCTGTTGTTTTACTTCGTCCCATTTCTCTTTGGTAGAAGTCAAGCTGTCTATTTTTTAGTAGATTTCCGCGCATAACCCTTGTTTCAAGTAATATATCGCGTCTTTGTCGGCGCGTGCACGGTCTTTCTCTTCCGCAGTTAGTTCTGATGGAAGCTTCCATCTCCCTTCAGCAACAATTGGTGGGTTGTTATCGGGAACAGCCTCGATAATCTTTTCAAAAATGGCATCACCGTTTAAGATGCTGTCTTTCATCATCTCGCCATACTTCTCATTGTGTTCTATGAAGTCCATAAACCTTCCTTTCCATACATTATATTCATTTCTGAAAAGTACCGGAGGTTTAGTGTCTGTTCCAATGGCAAGAATTTCGTTGCATGAACTCATCTTTTCTTTGGATCTTTCTCCCTGAAGTAAATTGGTTAGTATGTGTGTGAGAAAAACTTTGAACGTCAGATGAAGTGTTTGAAGGTTGAGTGAGGTTATCCGACTGTCGGATTGTGAACTTATGCAACTGTCGGATGATCCCAAGGTCGGATGAACTAAAGGGTATCGGACTTGTGTTTGTGTGACTGTCGGATTGTGATTGTTGGATTTTTGTGTGGTGCGACTATCGGATTATAGTGACTATCGGATTTTGGTGACTATCGGATTTTGGATACGAAAGTCAGATGAACTTTAGTGATCCGAATGTCGGATGAGTTTTACAATCTGAAAGTCGGATGAAACTAGTGATCCGAAAGTCGGATGAGACTAGTGATCCGAAAGTCGGATGAGACTAGTGATCCGACAGTCGGATGAAACTTTGAAAGTCGTATGAGGCAAAAAATCGAATGGCCTTTTAAAAACAAAGGTCGGATGAACTTAGACCAAGAGTCATATGACCTTTGGGTTAAAAGTCGCACGACTGTCGGATGAACCAAAGTCAGATGAACTAAGTGTCGCAAGACTGTCGGATGGATAATAATCCAAAACTTGTAGGTCTATACTCTGTTATCGAACAGACTACTAATTTTGCCCAAAACACACTAAAAACTCACTAAGCTTTTGTTTTGACCTTCCTTCTTACTAGAAACACTTCCCTTTACTGATTTCAATCCAAAACAACAACAAATTCTTTGAAAATTTGATGAAACAGTAGAAAACTATAAGAACTTGAAGAATACTAAATTTTCAAGAACACTACCCAGATGTTGTTTGTTTGTCCTAAAAACACAAAAAAAGGTTTTATCCTTCTTAAATACTAGACACAACAAATAACTTGAAAAACAAGAGGTTTTGACCAAATGGGTTTTTGTCTTTCAAAGCCTTTCGTGAACAAGAACAGAAGCAGATTCTAGGTTTTGTTTCTCACACAAAGATGTTTCTTTCAGGTAATGTTGAACCAATCCAGTAGGGAGTTGACTCTGATACCAATTGAAAGTCCTTTGATGTGAAGAAGATGAGTAAACAGTGAATACTTGAAGTAAAGATGATGAAGTTTAGTATGAACAAGTATGAACACTTTGCATGAACTTGAAGATTCTCTCTTTGTATTTGCTTGAACGTGAGATTACAGAGAATGCTATGGCAAAGGTTACCTTGTAAACTAGGTTTGCAAGGTTATAAATACACAAGCCTCGTGGGCTTAAAAGCCACATGGGCCCAAGTCTAAACAACGACACTAGTCTAGAAAATACATAAGAAAGGTGGGCCAAGCCCATAACATAAACTAGTCTAGTTAATATAATTTACATACAAAAGAACACAAGGCTAACAAACTAATTAATATCTAACACTAATTATGAAGAAAGCAATGGTGATTATGAATCTAAAATGTCTCATGGCGACACCGAAGTTTCTAAGGTCGAGTTGTAATATAAAACTTATTGTATTAGAAACTTTGGGCTATGTAATCATATTTGTAGTCTTGTAATAGAAAGTTCTATAATTGTTGTGATGTATTTTATTAATTTTTTATTTTTGTATTCTATATATCTTTTAACTTTTTAGGCAATGATGTATCTGGGTATTATTTTGATTTACATGATGGCTGATGTTATGCCATGAAGCCATGACGGGGATGGCCGTGAGGATCCACCTCCTCTGGGTCGTCGACCCATTGGTGGTCATGAGACCGATGGTAAATAAGTCTTATTATGATTCATTTATATACTATATTTATCCATTTATTATAATTTATTTAGACTGATAGTTTCTAATTGTAATTCCAGCTATACCACCTCGCAGAAGGGGTAATGGTAAAAATTTAAAACTAATATCTCGATGGGAGAAAATTGGAAAAAGGCCTCTGAAGTTGGAGTTTGACCAAACTACAACCACCATATTTGGAGAAGTGCATGACATGTTTATTCGCGAGGCTACTCAATATATGTGGCGTGACATGCCGTTTGATAAAGAGTCATGGGACAAAGTTACACCCTCCGAGAAGAATGCCATGATGGAGCATATGCGAGTAAATTAGTTATATAAGTGTATTTATTATGTTTATTATATATTGCCTTTTACTTGTCTTAACTTTTTTTATTTGTAGGTTTATTTTGATCTTGATGGACTTATGCATGATCCCGAGATGGCAGAATTTAAGAAGGGGGTTGATTTTATGTTCAGTAAAAGTTACAAATGCCACAAAGCTTATGCGAAAAGGCTTTTTAATGAAGGGGGAGGGTATAACGATCTTGACAATGCAAGGGCTGCAGTCCCCGGTGGCATGTCCGAAGAAAATTGGAATAAAGCCATTGACTTTTTCACTACAGAGAAACATCTCAAGCGTTCGGCTACAAACACCGCCGTTCGTGAGGAACAAGTTGTCAAAAATCATGGAGGAACGAGCTCGTACAGTAGCGCTTGCTACAAACACATAAAATATTTTATATATATATATGTATTTATATATATATATATATATATTGTTATTATTATTATTTATTATATATACATATAAATAAGTGTTATTTAAAGTATAATTTTATCTTTAATGTTAAACAGAATTGGGATAGATTACAAGGTTTCCGTAGCGGCCATTCCAAAAAACGTGGGGAATTCGATCACCCAATTACTGAGGAACAATATGTAAGTGTTTATTGCTTTAAATTGAAGTATATATCTGTTTTTTGCTATTAGAATTATATTAATCTAATTAATCATCTTTTTAAAATGTAGAATACTATGGTGCGTGAGCTTGCCGAGCAAACTCAACTCGCAGCCTGCTCGGGGAATCCAACAGCTGTAGACGAGATCAGTGTTTTTGAAAAACTCTTGGAACCTCGAAGGGGACACATTAAAGGGATAGGACATAAATGAAGGTATTTGTTTGGCATAATCGAGTAGCAACGGAAGCAAGATATAATACAAAAAAACTAAGCTAACCAAACAAACACTTCTCATGGACCAAAATCTAGACATGGAGTTACAACTAAAATAAAGAAACAAGAAGCAAAAAATAGTTATACCTTTAAGCAAGATCACAATATCTATTTCTCCTTGTCAAGTGTATAGAATCCAACAAGAGAATTCCTCTAAAAAAGTCCACCCCAAGCACACTTGATTCCCCAATGCTAGTAGGTTGGTGTTAGACACCAAAACAACAACCAAATTGTGTATAACACCTTCTTTTGTGCATCAAACTTGATCACTAAGAAGAAGAACAATTAGAGAGAGATTTTTCATGAACAAGAACACTAGAACTCCCAAGAGTCTGTTTCTTGGCACAGAAAACCGTAGCTCACTTAACACCACATTTAACCACATTAAAAAGTGTGTTTAAAAATGTTAATTCTGCTGTTACAGTGATCGTACACGGCCCGTGTTGGTCAACACGGCCGTGTAGGCCTAAAGCCCACGGCCTCAATTGGGTCAAGATAGCCCGTGTCTAATAGGCTCAACACGGCCCGTGTTCACTTACACGGCCGTGTTAGCCCAAAGCACACGGCCCTGATTTGGGCCTAAACGCCCCATGCTAGTTGGGCTGGACACGGCCCGTGTTCATCCACACGGCCCGTGTACCATCCTGCCAAAACCCATTTTGGCCTCTTTCTCTCTTTTGCTTGATCGTGTTGCCGGAATCAATACTTGGTGTGTGACCCAATAGGCCCATACTTCATCAGCAGTGCTATCAACTCGTTCGTGTCAGCAGGCATATACCAACAGACTCCCACTTGCACATGACACGACTACGAAAAATAACACAAACATATAGCGGCCTCTAGCAAGACATCTATGCTCCCAAGTCAGTATAGGGTATGCCACTCTTGACAAGATCCCAATCATGAAATGATTGTCCTAAAGACAAATGAACATGTACATCCCTTTATTCGCGATATCGTGTGTGAACACAAGGCATGGAATAAAGTCAACATTCAGATCGTTCACGATTATGTTTCTCGATTCTAGATTAGTGGTGACCAACAAACCAAGCTAACATTGATCCATCATCAATATAACTTGAGCACGGCCATGCATATGAACATTAGCACTCAATCATCGAGGGGCCCATGGATATCTTCTCTATACATAGAGGAACAAATTCCTTTTGACTACATAGTCCCGCCACATAGATAATACTCAACTCAATCATCTCCCTTATAACGACTAGTTACGGACCGCGTTAGAAGATGATCAAAGCAAAGCAAACCTATGCTTTGGAATCACATGTATGTCTAGTTCAAGGATGAAACACCATCATCATCCTGAGTTACTTATGACCAGAACCATGAAGTGAACTCGGGTGCGGGTCCTCCAATCACTTGAAACCCCTTTCAAGTATATGCAAGAATCATGTTTGTCAAAACTAATTCTTTACCTCAATCTTGATTCATATTTCCTTCACATAAAGTATGACCGATTGTGGAGATTTAGAATGTAAAACATTCTCGGAAGTGTTTAAACATGCTAAGATGGAACACAATAAGGATTCATAAAATACCCGCCCTCGGCGTATTATTAAATCTTCATTTAATAATCGATATAGCATGAATCACAATACTGCTTAACGTCCCCAAAATATAAGTACAAATCAAACATAAAACAAAACATATTCAAGCCAAGTTATACGCATTAGGAATGCTAATTGACCTAGTATGATAAACATCACTAGTCCATAACAACGGCTTAACTAGCGGATTTGTCCCTCAACATCCACATGTACTTTTGTTATTTACTTATACCTCTTTTGATAAGACTACTATAAAAGTATGCATCAAAGAGATCTTACTTTTCAAGAAGTTAAAGTAATCACACCCTCATTGTCTCAAAAGCCCACAATAGGGTTAGTGATACTTTAAGAATCAACAAACAACACCACAAGTTAGGATCATCAACTTTGATCAAAGATCAACAGTTATCCTAGCAGAAACACACATTAGAGTGACTACTTACTCCAAGCCTATTCAAGTCGTCAAACATCAAGAACATATCTCTATATTTCTTGAACTAAATACTATCCAATTTTGTATCTCCTAAATGCCCTTGTGAAGCAGTAATTCCTGAATTAGGTTCGCAGATAACCTAATATCGGGACATTATCTTCAACAGACATATAACATTAGGAATACAACAAAGCTCCCACTAGCCCTGACATATAGAAAAGGCTTTATCTATGCTTATAGAAAACTCGTCACTTTGATTTTCTAATAGTAGGCAAAGATCTTTCCTTTAAAATGCAAGCATAAGTCCAAAGTGGACTTATTTACTTTTGTAGACATAATTCGGACACTACGGATGTATATTAAGACATTCGGAAAGCGTTGTAAGCACTTCCTCATTATATTGTTCCATGACGGAACGCGGTCATTAATATCCACAAGTATCAAACATTCTTCAACATAGCCACTAGGAAAAGTTTCTACATAACCATCATGAAAACTTTACAACTAGTTGGTATTTGAAGTTGTCTACAATTCCATACATGTCAATCCCATTACTACCGTCTTGGTTTACACCTCGGCATGTGATTAAGCCAAGTCAAGTACTTGGACATTTCGAATGAATTGCATCTCTTTATCATTTATTTCTTTTAATTTTATTGAATTCCGGATCCACTACGTCTTCCGATGGGTGGTGAACTCAACTCGACTCACCATTAGGTCATCGCCACTTAGATATGAGAAACCCATATCTATTTGGCTCTATATGACTCTTATCAAAATTAAAAGAAGTAATGACTATCAAAGATATCAGATTATATGCTAATATCAACATCAAGTTTTTCATTTAAGTTCCACGTTCTTCCACTGGAATATCTTAGGCTTTTTTTCCTCTTCCCTTTTAAGCAACAAACATTGTTCTCAAAAGGTTAAATAGCTAAAATTTAGAAGAACTCCTCAAATGTATTAGCACTTCTTGATTTCAAGTTCATCCATCTCCTACTGAATGTAGATTGGATAATCTTCGAACTATAAGATAGACAAACAAAGAATCTTTCTAGCCATATCTTAATAAGCGCTAAATAGACCATCAATTGAATTTAGATTTGAGGGCTTAGTCACAATGGTAAATGAATGTCCCAACAAATCGGACATACATTCTTAACCCATCATAAACCGGATCATTGTCAATAATACTCGGGGTTCCCTACACCATGACACCATGTACCATTGTGTCTAAGTAGGATACGAATTGTGAGACAATACCACAATTCACTATACAGTCATTCAATATATATAGTAAGTATCTTAGCATCAAAATTAGATCTAAGTACCTTGATCTATACGCCCTATTGATTCTGAAATTTGTTTTGGTTAATTTTGAACAACAACAAGGTTTTAGACATATACACAAACTAGTAAACGTCTTGCAACTACTACCATCAAGGTAGTGATGAAGAAGTTTCTCTTTCGTTATTCTTTGTGGTGTGCTTGAACGGATTATCCATAGAAAGTGATTAACATCCAACAAGCCATCATTCTCTCACTAACACCGGTGAAAAATCTCATAATCATCTTAGCCCATTAAAAAAGTTTGATACCAAACATTTAGCCCAAGATTAAACTATCCCGAGATCCCAACCGCATGGATCTAGGTAATACATCTCTTGTTTATGTGGTAAAGTTGATTATCACACAAAGATAAACTATTTTGGATTCAGAATCAATTATTCATGAGTATTTTATTACTTGTAACAAAACCTTGTGTATGCCATGACATGGAAAATTTTGAATATAACAAAATATCTCACAATAAATTTTCATAATAAATTTCATATTTTAAGAATAAACTCATCGTCATCAACTGTATAGTTGTGTGCCATGCAGGGCAATGCAACACATGCGCTATGACATGAATAAACCTTGAATAATCAATGCTTAAAAAGGTTTTACATCAATTCTTAAAACTTCAAAATTATGTCCATCGTAATTGAAAGCGAGCATACAAAGAGATGTTACTTGCCACGCAGGGCAATAAAATAAAGTAATAAATAAACCGGCGACAAAAGCGAGATCAAGTCTCCTTATCTTCTCTTAGAGGACAATCATCATGGTTTCCTCGTCCGAGATCCGGTTCTTCATGCTTTTCTTTCACCCAAGGACCTACACTTTGTAACAAAATAAATTTGTGACAAACGTGAGTCATTCAGCTCGGGTCAACAACCCATCTAATAGAAGAATAGCAACGAATCATGAATGTACCTGAAGATGGAAAGTTAACTCTCTCTTTCCTGAGAAGTTTTATATCCTCTCGGCACGTAGGGCGGGCATGACGGCCCCAATTTCCAAATCTTCCACAGAAGTAGCAAACCACCTTTTCTTGAGTCTCTTCTTGAGGCACATTCTCTATGTCCTTCGACTCAATATCAAGCATAGGCTTGGAAACTCCAACCTTTCCTTTTAGGGCCGGTTTCTTCTTCCTTTTCTTTTGTTTCTTTAAACCCAAGACGGGAATGGTTGAGGTGGAATTATGCTTGGCCATGTCAGACTCCGTAGACTTCAACATGCCGTGCAATTCGCTTAAGGATTTCTCCATTCCTTGCATGTGATAGTTTATGACAAACTGATCATATGATTCGGGCAGAGACTGGAGTACAATATCCACAGCGATCTCTCTCCCAATAGGAAATCCTAACATCTCCATTTGGTCCACGTTCGCCTTCATCTTAAGGACGTGAAAACCAACATTCCCGCCTTCCTGCTGAAGGTATTCGTTTGGCATAAACGAGTAGCAACGGAAGCAAGATACAATACAAAATAATAAGCTAACCAAACAAACACACATGCCATGGACCAATATCTATACATGAAATTGCAACTAAAAATAAGAACAAGATGGATAGGAATGTACCACTATGCAAGTGCCACAATCTCCCTCTTGTCAAGCTTCAAGAATCAAACAAGTCAAGCTTCAAAAACCCAAGCTAGGATTTCTCTAGTCAAGTCCACCCTAAGTTGTGTTGATTCCAAAATGCTAGTAGGTTGGTGTTACCACCAAAACAACAATCAAGTATATTCTTACACTCTTGTGCACCCAAAAGAACACCAAGAAGAAGGACAAGATTGAGAGAGCTTTCTTGTGCATGAACCAACTCCAAGAACAACCAAAAGTCTGTTCTTGAGCAGAGAAAACATAGCCTCTTAGTCTACCCAAGTAAATGACATAAAACCCATTAAACCAAGTGTTTAAGGCTGTTAATTCTGCTGTTACAGGGACTGTACACGGCCCATGTTGGTCAACATGGCCGTGTAGGCCCAAAGTCCACGTCCCCAATTGGGCTAAGATGGCCCGTGTCTAACAGGCACAACACGGCCCGTGTTCATCTACACGGCCCGTGTAGGCCCAAACTACACGACGTTGAACTGGGCTAATACGCCTCGTGTATGTTGGACTGGACACGGCCCGTGTTCAGGAACACGGTCCTTGTACCATCCTACCAAAACCCATTTTGGCCTTTTCGTCTCTTTTGCTTGATCGTGTTGCCGGAATCAATACTTGGTGTGTGACCCAATAGGCCTATACTTCATCGCAGTGCTATTAACTCGTTCGTGTCAGCGGGCATATTCCAACACCTGCATCCTACAACCGACTAGTCTTTTAACACACTCATAGTGTTCCTGCCTAACTTGCTGTTGGAACATGTCCTTGAGCTTGTTTAACATATTGTACACACTCATGTGCTCGAACTGCTTTTAAAACTCGGAGCTCATAGTGGACAACATGAGGCAGGCAACTTCGTGCGTGTCCTTAACACATTTTTCATATCCGTATCGGACGGCCCAAGTCGCGTCGGTAGCAGGTGGCTCCGGAAGGGGTTCCTCAAGGATGTGCAACTTTGACTCATGGCGAAGGACAATCCTTAATTGCCTAAGCCATGCAATAAAGTTCACCCCCGTGAGTTTCTCCCTTTCTAGGAATACACGAAGTGAGATGTTTGACGTGGAGTTGTTATGGTTTGACATCTATAAATAACAAGAATGCGAGTTTTGGTTAGTTAGATAAACCTTGTTAAAGATAATTACCCCATAGTTTTAAATAAAAACAATTATTTTTAACAAGGGCTAAGAACCTTATTTCACCTCACACCGTGACGGGTTTACCGCGGATCACGTGGCGAAGCTATTTTGGCCGGTAACCATTGTACCAATTGCAATCTCTATTACAACTCTTAGACACTTGCGGGATCCGTTGACATCCATTATGTCGGTTGGCATGTTTGACCCCTACCTTACACCAATCTCAATATATAACTTTTGTTTAGCTCGTGTTTAACTCGACAACTAACCAAGAATTATATACAAAAATTGTAAGTCGTCCGACAAGACACACGGGTGGCACTCTCGACCATTAAGTGGCTCGTGCTTTGCTCGACAACCAATTATGCGAGTTACCCCGGCCAATCACTTTCCACACAACTACGCAAGGAATGACTCGTGCTTAGCTCGACAATCATCCTTGTTTCGTTAGATTCGGGTGGTATCATCTTACGGATGGTGCGTGATTTACATTTTTAAAAACAGGATTTTGTTTCCGGTTTCTAAAACCTTTTTGTGAATTAACAAGGTAAGTGTCAAAACGATTTTTAAGCACTTTTAAATATAATACCAAGTTTATATTTTCTTTGTCAATTCTATTCGCGGGAGATTGTTAACCATTTTAACAAACGTTGTATTTTATTTAATTTTATATAAAAACTGTCTAGCATGTGAATCCTAATCCATGCATAGAAAAATAAAACACAACCACGCAAATATATATATGTATAATTCGGTAACATGCCCAAAATTCCTATGCGTTTTCCCCGTGAGCCACAAAGGGGAAAACGAGGCCAAAACCTAAGGACAAGGTAAAGTCTCGTTGGGTGAGCTCCCACCGAATCGAACACCTCCAATAGCGTGTTGATTCCTTCTCACCAAGACGTCTTCACCATGACTCCCGTTGACTTCTCCGGTTCTAATTCTATACTATTTACAAATACATATAATATATATAAACGACACGCAGGTCGCATTGCTACACTATTTTTACAAATACACGGAATCAAATAAATGGTGTGCAAGCCGCACCAACAAATATATAAATAAATATTTACATCAATACAGCACGCAGGCCACCAAAAACCAAATCAATCAACCACCACAACACATAGGTCTAAGGGCATATCGTGTTACCGAATTAACCAAACGCAACATAAGTGAAACATGGTGTGCCACACAAAACCATGATATAAATATATATCTATATTTTAGTCAAGATTGTCAACAACATCAAAGGCACGAAAATGAAAATCCTTGTACATATGCATTAGTGTACCAAACCATTTTTGAGACACATATTCATATATACATTTGTAAGTATATATTTGTGTACACTTCATGCCAAGTTACAACAAATATATAAATATAAAAACTAAAATATATTAACACGACTACGAATAAATCTATTCTAGCACAACAAGAGTCTCAATGGAAAAACCAATTTCTAAGAAAACAATTTTCTTATACAAATATACTTATATGGTTTTTGAGACTTGATGTAAAAACTAACATCTTAGGTGGGCTACAAATATACCAATTTTAGCCTAACATGAATCTACATGAAAAACCATTTCTAGAAACCAATTTTCTAATATAAAACTATTTATATGATTATTATGTAGGCTACAAATATATCAATTTTAGCCTAACAAAAATCTACACGAAAAACTTTCAAGACAGCAATTTTATTGTATAAAATACTCATATGGTTTTTCTAGACTCGTTAGTGCAAAGCCATGTTAGATATGACTCTGATACCACTGAAGGTATTCGTTTGGCATAAACAAGTAGCAATGGAAGCAAGATACAATACAAAATAATAAGCTAACCAAACAAACACACATGCCATGGACCAATATCTATACATGAAATTGCAACTAAAAATAAGAACAAGATGGATCGGAATGTACCACTATGCAAGTGCCACAATCTCCCTCTTGTCAAGCTTCAAGAATCAAACAAGTCAAGCTTCAAAAACCCAAGCTAGGATTTCTCTAGTGATGTCCACCCCAAGTTGTGTTGATTCCCAAATGCTAGTAGGTTGGTGTTACCACCAAAACAACAATCAAGTATATTCTTACACTCTTGTGCACCCAAAAGAACACCAAGAAGAAGGACAAGATTGAGAGAGCTTTCTTGTGCATGAACCAACTCCAAGAACAACCAAAAGTCTGTTCTTGAGCAGAGAAAACATAGCCTCTTAGTCTACCCAAGTAAATGACATAAAACCCATTAAACCAAGTGTTTAAGGCTGTTAATTCTGCTGTTACAGGGACTGTACACGGCCCATGTTGGTCAACATGGCCGTGTAGGCCCAAAGTCCACGTCCCCAATTGGGCTAAGATGGTCCGTGTCTAACAGGCACAACACGGACCGTGTTCATCTACACGGCCCGTGTAGGCCCAAACTACACGACGTTGAACTGGGCTAATACGCCTCGTGTATGATGGACTGGACTCGGCCCGTGTTCAGGAACACGGTCCTTGTACCATCCTACCAAAACCCATTTTGGCCTTTTCCTCTCTTTTGCTTGATCGTGTTGCCGGAATCAATACTTGGTGTGTGACCCAATAGGCCTATACTTCATCGCAGTGCTATTAACTCGTTCGTGTCAGCGGGCATATTCCAACACCTGCATCCTACAACCGACTAGTCTTTTAACACACTCATCGTGTTCCTGCCTAACTTGCTGTTGGAACATGTCCTTGAGCTTGTTTAACATATTGTACACACTCATGTGCTCGAACTGCTTTTAAAACTCGGAGCTCATAGTGGACAACATGAGGCAGGCAACTTCGTGCGTGTCCTTAACACATTTTTCATATCCGTATCGGACGGCCCAAGTCGCGTCGGTAGCAGGTGGCTCCGGAAGGGGTTCCTCAAGGATGTGCAACTTTGACTCATGGCGAAGGACAATCCTTAATTGCCTAAGCCATGCAATAAAGTTCACCCCCGTGAGTTTCTCCCTTTCTAGGAATACACGAAGTGAGATGTTTGACGTGGAGTTGTTATGGTTTGACATCTATAAATAACAAGAATGCGAGTTTTGGTTAGTTAGATAAACCTTGTTAAAGATAATTACCCCATAGTTTTAAATAAAAACAATTATTTTTAACAAGGGCTAAGAACCTTATTTCACCTCACACCGTGACGGGTTTACCGCGGATCACGTGGCGAAGCTATTTTGGCCAGTAACCATTGTACCAATTGCAATCTCTATTACAACTCTTAGACACTTGCGGGATCCGTTGACATCCATTATGTCGGTTGGCATGTTTGACCCCTACCTTACACCAATCTCAATATATAACTTTTGTTTAGCTCGTGTTTAACTCGACAACTAACCAAGAATTATATACAAAAATTGTAAGTCGTCCGACAAGACACACGGGTGGCACTCTCGACCATTAAGTGGCTCGTGCTTTGCTCGACAACCAATTATGCGAGTTACCCCGGCCAATCACTTTCCACACAACTACGCAAGGAATGACTCGTGCTTAGCTCGACAATCATCCTTGTTTCGTTAGATTCGGGTGGTATCATCTTACGGATGGTGCGTGATTTACATTTTTAAAAACAGGATTTTGTTTCCGGTTTCTAAAACCTTTTTGTGAATTAACAAGGTAAGTGTCAAAACGATTTTTAAGCACTTTTAAATATAATACCAAGTTTATATTTTCTTTGTCAATTCTATTCGCGGGAGATTGTTAACCATTTTAACAAACGTTGTATTTTATTTAATTTTATATAAAAACTGTCTAGCATGTGAATCCTAATCCATGCATAGAAAAATAAAACACAACCACGCAAATATATATATGTATAATTCGGTAACATGCCCAAAATTCCTATGCGTTTTCCCCGTGAGCCACAACGGGGAAAACAAAGCCAAAACCTAAGAACAAGGTATAGTCTGGTTGGGTGAGCTCCTACTGAATCCAACACCTCCAATAACGTGTTGATTCCTTCTTGCCAAGACGTCATCACCATGACTCCCGTTGACTTCTCCGGTTCTAATTCTATACTATTAACAAATACATAGAATATATATATATAAACGACACGCAGTTCGCATTCCTACACTATTTATACAAATACAGGGAATAAAAGAAACGGTGTGCAAGCCGCACCAACAAATAAATAAATAAATATTATTACAACAATACAGCACGCAGGGCGCCAAAAACCAAATCAATCAACCACCACAACACATAGGTCTAAGGTCATATCATGTTACCAAATTAACCAAACGCAACAAAATGAAACATGGTGTGCCACACAAAACCATGATACAAATATATATCTATATTTTAGTCAAGATTGTCAAAACATCAAAGGCACAAAATGACAATCCTTGTACATATGCATTAGTGTACCAAACTATTTTTGAAACACATATTCATATATACATTTATAAGTATATATTTGTGTACACTTCATGCCAAGTTACACCAAATATATAAATATAAAAACTAAAATATTATGACGACTACAAATATATCAATTTTAGTCCAACAAGAGTCTACACGAAAAACCATTTTTAAGAAAACAATTTTCTTATCAAATAAAATATTTTTATGGTTTTTCTAGACTCAATAGTGCAAAGCCATGTTAGATATGGCTCTGATACCACTTAAGGTATTTGTTTGGCATAATCGAGTAGCAACGGAAGCAAGATATAATACAAAAAAAACTAAGCTAACCAAACAAGAACTTCCCATGGACCAAAATCTAGACATGGAGTTGCAACTAAAATAAAGAAACAAGAAGCAAGAAATAGTTATACCTTTAAGCAAGATCACAATATCTATTTCTCCTTGTCAAGTGTATAGAATCCAATAAGAGAATTCCTCTAAAGAAGTCCACCTCAAGCACACTTGATTGCCCAATGCTAGTAGGTTGGTGTTAGACACCAAAACAACAACCAAATCATGTATAACACCTTCTTTTGTGCATCAAACTTGATCACTAAGAAGAAGAACAAATAGAGAGATTTTTCATGAACAAGAACACTAGAACTCCCAAGAGTCTGTTTCTTGGCACAGAAAACCGTAGCTCACTTAACACCACACTTAATCACATTAAAAAGTGTGTTTAAGAATGTTAATTCTGCTGTTACAGTGATCGTACACGGCCCGTGTTGGTCAACACGGCCGTGTAGGCCCAAAGCCCACGGCCTCAATTGGGTCAAGATAGCCCGTGTCTAATAGGCTCAACACGGCCCGCGTTCACCTACACGGCCGTTTTGGCCCAAAGCACACGGCCCTGATTTGGGCCTAAACACCCTTGCTAGTTGGGCTGGACACGGCCCGTGTACCATCCTACCAAAACCTATTTTGGCCTCTTTCTCTCTTTTGCTTGATCGTGTTTCCGGAATCAATACTTGGTGTGTGACCCAATAGGCCTATACTTCATCAGTAGTGCTATCAACTCGTTCGTGTCAGCGGGCATATAACAACAATAAACCTCCTTTAAGGCCATCTGCTTCTTGCTTTGTAGCACAATCACACATGTCACGGCCTTCACAGGTAAATACTAACTTCTAACGGGTCATAAATGTTATAAATGGGTTAGATTTACTTCTGACGGGTTATAATTGCTATGAATGGGTCGTATTCACTTCTAACGGGTCATAATTGCTATTTGTAGGTTATATTCACTTCTAACCGGTCATAATTGCTATGAATGGGTTATATTCACTTCTAACATGTCATAATTGCTCCAAATGGTTTATATTCACTTCTAATGGGTTATAATTGCTATGAATGGGTTATATTGCAATATAAAGGGTCACAATTGCTATAAATGGATTATATTTACTTCTATAAGTCATAATTGGTATGAATGGGTCGTATTCACTTCTAACGGGTCATAATTGCTATTTATTAGTTATATTCACTTCTAACGGATCATAATTGCTATAAATGGGTTATATTTACTTCTAATGAGTCATAATTGGTATGAATGGGTTGTTTTCACTTCTAACGGTTCATAATTGCTATTTATGGTTATATTCACTTCTAACGGGTCATAATTGGTATAAATGGGTTAAATTCACTTCTAACGGGTCATAATTGCTATAAATGGGTTATATTCACCGCTAACGGGTCATAATTGCTAAAAATGGATTATAATCACTTGTAACGGGTCATAATTGCTATAAATGGATTACATTCACTTCTAACTGATCGTAATTGCTAAATAGATTATATTCACTTCTAACGGGTTATAATTGCTATTTATGGGTTATATTTTCTTCTAGCGGGTCATAATTGCTATTTATGAGTTATATTCACTTCTAACGGGTTAGAATTGCTATAAATTGGTTATATTTACTTCTAACGGGTCATATTGCTATAAATGGGTTATATTCACTTCTAAAAAGTTATAACTGCTATAAATTGGTTATATTCACTTCTAAAAAGTCACAATTGGTATGAATGGGTCGTATTCATTTCTAACATGTCATAATTGCTATTTATGAGTTATATTCACTTCTAACGGGTCATTATTGATATAAATGGGTTATATTTACTTCTAATGAGTCATATTTGGTATGAATGGGTTGTTTTCACTTCTAACGGGTCATAATTGTTATAAATGGGTTATATTCACTTCTAACGGGTCATAATTGCTATTTCTGGGTTATATTTACTTCTAACGGGTCATAATTGCTATAAATGGGTTATATTCACTTTTAACGGGTCATAATTGCGATAAATGGTTTATGTTCACTTCTAACGGGTTATAATTGCTATGAATGGTTCATATTTACTTCTAACGGGACTTAATTGCTATTTATGGGTTATATTCACTTCTAACAGGTCATAATTGCTATTTATGGGTTATATTTACTTCTAGTGGGTCATAATTGCTATTTATGGGTTATATTTACTTCTAACGGGTCATAATTGCTATAAATGGATTATATTCACTTCTAACGGGTCATAATTGCTATAAATGGTTTATATTCACTTCTAACGGGTTATAATTGCTATGAATGGTTCATATTTACTTCTAACGGGTCTTAATTGCTATTTATGGGTTATATTCACTTCTAACGGGTCATAATTGCTATTTATGGGTTTTATTTACTTCTAACGGGTCATAATTGCTATAAATGGGTTATATTCACTTCTAACGGGTTATAATTGCGATAAATGGTTTATGTTCACTTCTAACGGGTTATAATTGCTATGAATGGTTCATATTTACTTCTAACAGGTTTTAATTGCTATTTATGGGTTATATTCACTTCTAACAGGTCATAATTGCTATTTATGGGTTATATTTACTTCTAGCGGGTCATAATTGCTATTTATGGGTTATATTTACTTCTAACGGGTCATAATTGCTATAAATGGGTTATATTCACTTTTAACGGGTCATAATTGCGATAAATGGTTTATGTTCACTTCTAACGGGTTATAATTGCTATGAATGGTTCATATTTACTTCTAACGGGACTTAATTGCTATTTATGGGTTATATTCACTTCTAACGGGTCATAATTGCTATTTATGGGTTATATTTACTTCTAGTGGGTCATAATTGCTATTTATGGGTTATATTTACTTCTAACGGGTCATAATTGCTATAAATGGATTATATTCACTTCTAACGGGTCATAATTGCTATAAATGGTTTATATTCACTTCTAACGGGTTATAATTGCTATGAATGGTTCATATTTACTTCTAACGGGTCTTAATTGCTATTTATGGGTTATATTCACTTCTAACGGGTCATAATTGCTATTTATGGGTTTTATTTACTTCTAACGGGTCATAATTGCTATAAATGGGTTATATTCACTTCTAACGGGTTATAATTGCGATAAATGGTTTATGTTCACTTCTAACGGGTTATAATTGCTATGAATGGTTCATATTTACTTCTAACGGGACTTAATTGCTATTTATGGGTTATATTCACTTCTAACAGGTCATAATTGCTATTTATGGGTTATATTTACTTCTAGTGGGTCATAATTGCTATTTATGGGTTATATTTACTTCTAACGGGTCATAATTGCAATAAATGGATTATATTCACTTCTAACAGGTCATAATTGCTATAAATGGTTTATATTCACTTCTAACGGGTTATAATTGCTATGAATGGTTCATATTTACTTCTAACGGGTCTTAATTGCTATTTATGGGTTATATTCACTTCTAACGGGTCATAATTGCTATTTATGGGTTTTATTTACTTCTAACGGGTCATAATTGCTATAAATGGGTTATATTCACTTCTAACGGGTTATAATTGCGATAAATGGTTTATGTTCACTTCTAACGGGTTATAATTGCTATGAATGGTTCATATTTACTTCTAACAGGTTTTAATTGCTATTTATGGGTTATATTCACTTCTAACAGGTCATAATTGCTATTTATGGGTTATATTTACTTCTAGCGGGTCATAATTGCTATTTATGGGTTATATTTACTTCTAACGGGTCATAAATGCTATAAATGGGTTATATTCACTTTTAACGGGTCATAATTGCGATAAATGGTTTATGTTCACTTCTAACGGGTTATAATTGCTATGAATGGTTCATATTTACTTCTAACGGGTCTTAATTGCTATTTATGGGTTATATTCATTTCTAACGGGTCATAATTGCTATTTATGGGTTATATTTACTTCTAGCGGGTCATAATTGCTATTTATGCGTTATATTTACTTCTAACGGGTCATAATTGCTATAAATGGGTTATATTCACTTCTAACAGGTCATAATTGCTATAAATCATTTATATTCACTTCTAACGGGTAATAATTGCTATGAATGGTTCATACTTACTTCTAACGGTTCTTAATTGCTATTTATGGGTTATATTCACTTCTAACGGGTCATAATTGCTGTTTATGGGTTATATTTACTTATAACGGGTTATAATTGCTATTTATGGGTTATATTTACTTCTAACGGGTCATAATTGCTATAAATGGTTTATATTCACTTCTAAGGGGTCATAATTGCTATAAATGGTTTATATTCACTTCTAATGGGTTATAATTGCTATGAATGGTTCATATTTACTTCTAACGGGTCTCAATTGCTATTTATGGGTTATATTCACTTCTAACGGGTCTTAATTGCTATAAATGGGTTATATTCACTTCTAACAGATCATAATTGTTATAATTGGGTTATATTCACTTCTAACGGGTTATAATTACTATTTATGGGTTATATTTACTTCTAACGTGTCATAATTGTTATTTATGAGTTATATTCACTTTTAACGGGTTAGAATTGCTATAAATGGGTTATATTTACTTCTAACGGGTCATAATGCTATAAATGGGTTATATTCACTTCTAAAAGGTTATAATTCCTATAAATGGTTATATTCACTTCTAATAAGTCATAATTACTTACTATTTATGAGCCAGATTCACTTCTAACGGGTCATTATTGATATAAATGGGTTATATTTACTTCAAATGAGTCATAATTGGTATGAATGGGTTGTTTTCACTTCTAACGGGTTATAATTGCTATAAATGGGTTATATTCACTTCTAACGGGTCATAATTGCTATTTATGTGTTATATTAATTCTAACGGGTCATAATTGCTATTTATGGGTTATATTTCATTCTAACGGGTCATAATTGCTATAAATGGGTTATATTCACTTTTAACGGGTCATAATTGCTATAAATGGCTTATGTTCACTTCTAACCGGTTATAATTGCTATGAATGGTTTATATTTACTTCTAACGGTTATTAATTGCTATTTATGGGTTATATTCACTTCTAACGGTTCATAATTGCTATTTATGGGTTATATTTACTTCTGGTGGGTCATAATTGCTATTTATGGGTTATATTTACTTCTAACGGGTCGTAATTGCTATAAATGGTTTATATTCACATCTAACGGGTTATAATTGCTATGAATGGTTCATATTTACTTCCAACGGGTCTTAATTGCTATTTATGGGTTATATTCACTTCTAATGGGTCGTAATTGCTATTTATGGGTTATATTTACTTCTAACGGGTCATAATTGCTATTTATGGTTATATTTACTTCTAACCGGTCATAATTGCTATAAATGGGTTATATTCACTTCTAACGGGTCATAATTGCTATAAATGGTTTATATTCACTTCTAACGGGTTATAATTGCTATGAATGGTTCATATTTACTTCTAACGGGTCTTAATTGCTATTTTTGGGTTATATTCACTTCTAAGGGTTATAATTTCTATTTATGGGTTATATTCACTTCTAACGGGTCTTAATTGCTATTTATGGGTTATATTCACTTCTAACGGGTCGTAATTGCTATAATTGGGTTATATTCACTTCTAACGGGTCATAATTGCTATAAATGGGTTATATTCACTTCTAACGGGTCATAATTGCTATTTATGGGTTATATTCACTTCTAACGGGTCTTAATTGCTATTTATGGGTTATATTCACTTCTAACGGGTCGTAATTGCTATAATTGGGTTATATTCACTTCTAACGTGTCATAATTGCTATTTATGAGTTATATTCACTTCTAACGGGTCTTAATTGCTATTTATGCGTTATATTCACTTCTAACGAGTCAGAATTGCTATTTATGGGTTATATTCACTTCTAACAGGTTAGAATTGCTATAAATGGGTTATATTCACTTTTAACGGGTCATAATTGCTATAAATGAGTTATATTCATTTCTAACGGGTCATAATTGCTATTTATGTGTTATATTCACTTTTAACGAGTCATAATTGGTATGATTGAGTTATATTCACTTGAATTAATAATTTTTGTAACATCCTCAAATTGGGCCTATTCATGCGCTCCATTTGGTATGTGAAATTTATTTAAATGAATGAAATGAATATACATGTTAAGTATTAATAGAAAATATGTAATTGGCTAGTTAAATGTGAATTTGAAAATAGTAATAAAAATAGATAATAATGATAAAATATTAACTCGTTTCAAACGAGGTTTCCAAAAATATCCTGGTTAGTTGAAATGGTTATTCGGGTGTTGTGTTGTATGTTGAAAAGGGGAACAAAATACCATAAAGTAAATAATAAAGAACCAAGGTTGGTTCTTATGTTTATTACTTTACAGACAACAACACACACACATACGATTACACAAACTTCACACCTCTCGTCTCTTGCATCTTGTTCTTGAAGGAGGAATCAATCCAAGATCATTCAAGAGCTGGAATTAAAGCATAATCAAGTTAGAAATATGTTCTTGTTCTTCTATTCACCATCATCTTGTTCCTAGTAAGTCTATCTTCTTCTTTGTTCTTCATTCCAAGTTCTAGGTCATAAATGGGGCAAACGAGATTAGCAATTGGAGCTTGAGTTTATGAGTTGTAATCTGTTTTAGAATCACCTACAAGTAGTTTAGGACTGATTTTACGAATTATAGATACCAACTTGAAGGAATTTCATGAATTTGACCAAATGGGTTTTATATGGTAATTTGATGATTCAAACTTGAATCATATGTTAAAAGCATGTTATGTTAATGTTTATAGACTCCAAATGATGCCCCAAACTTAGTGTATAACCTGGAAACAATTAAGAAAGGCTTGAACTTGGGATTGGATGGAAACACAGCAGAACAGTGCTGCTGTTCGTCACACTGGGCCGACTTCACAGCGTGAACAGGGTCCTGTTCACGGCGTGAAGTCCTGTACAGGCTACTATTTCGTTTTGTTTGATGCCTTGGGTACATGGGTTATAGTTGGATCATTTTTGACACTTTAAAGGGGATAATTGGGGGTTAAAACTAGTGTAAGAATACATGTACTTGTTGTGTGGTAATCTAAATGAACTTCTATATATATGCAATAGGTAATTAAGCCATCAAGGGGAGCCGAGTCCATATTGTGTTGTTTATAAACACACAAGGTGAGTACTGACTCTCATGACTTCAATTAAGGAAGGTTTGAATGCAAGAAAGGTTATAGATTATGACATGCTACATTTTGTATTATGAAAGCCATATGTATGCTAGTATGACTAAGAATCCATGAGATACCTTGATAATTGATGTGCAAGACATGTATTTAAGTACATGTGCACAATTTGATGAATATATGTTATATGTATAAGCATGCATGCACTTGTTCCTGAAAAGGATTCTTAATGAGCTATCTATATGTCCGGACTAGTATGTAATTAAGGTCAGCTTCGGCTGGGTCCTGGGCCTACGGGCATAATGTTCTGGACTAACGGTACTCGAGTACCGTTCCTTTCAGCAATTGAGGTGAGTGCCTTATATGGCTAAGCCTAATGAGCCTTGGCTCCTTAATGAGCACGATGATTCACTTAGGTGATGAACCAGCATGGATGGCAGTGTATGATTCCCCCGATGGTAGTCGTTTGAGCTGGTTTTGCAACCCGACAATATAATACACTCGCTGGACATGTCAACACTCCGCTATATGATAGGATAGCATTGTTTGCTTATTCTGCTATATGACTTGTTTTATTTCTAATGACTTGCCTAATTGTTATGCATGATTGTTAGTATTCACTAGCTATTGTTAAATAGCTAAGTTTGTTGATGTTAACTCTTTTTTAGATAAGGAATAGGCAGGCTTGGTGAGTTGGGGACACTCATGGCTGATATACAAGCCTTTTTGAAGAAACACTGCTTTTGTTATATTAGTACAATGGTCGGTTTAGATTATGTAACACCGGTTGGCATGTTTGGCAATTTTTGTATTGTATATTTGTATATACGCCAAACACGTGTTTTTAAACTGTAATAACTACTTGGGTTTGTTTATTTGTTATTTAAAATTCCACTGCAATGTTTTTGAAATTCAGTTAAGTTAACAAATAGGTAAATATTCAATTTACAAACGGACCCATGCAGTTTGAAAACTCGAATTTTATACTGATTTTTAATAGAGCCTAAGTTTGAGGGAATTGGGTACTTGAAAGAGTATTCAATCTCAAACTCGGGCCCGACCATTATGAAGTGTTCCTTATTGGGTAAAGGGGATTAAGTATGAGAGCAATATGATAAGTACTTGTTAATATCTAGTTTATATGCTAATATGTAAATATAAGTGCTATAATGAATGATCCTTCTTTCATATAGCAAAAGGTTGAAATATGTCTGCACCGCATGATGCTACTGAGCAGGCTCTCAAAGAAATGGAGGACGAAACTTCCCATATACCGCAACAGGCTGGAGATGCGCAGTCTCAGCACCATACTGAAGGTGCTCCAGCCGATAATGTGCAACAAGCGTACATCAGACGCCTTGAGGAGGAGCTCCGTACTGCAAAGGAGCTTCTACTCAATTCTGCCTTGGGTAAGCCACCCCGTAAACCGTGTTCACACAAGTGGTTCTTATCTTGCCACCCACCTACCTTCGAGGGGAGTGATGACCCCGTGGTTACCATGAGGTGGATCAGAGAGATGGAGCAGGCCTTTGAGTCCTACGAATGTGAATCCGAGTACCGCGTCAGGTATGCAGTTCGGATGTTGAAGGACCGTGCCATTTTCTGGTGGGATACGGTCAAGGCCTCAGTCAGAAAGGAGGTACTTGATGCTCTGTCTTGGGAGCAATTTTCAGAAAAAGTGCAGAAGAAGTACTGCACTGAATATGATATGGAGCGGCTGGAACGTGAATTCAACAATCTCCAAAAAGGAGATAAGACTATGGAGCAACATATTAGTGCTTTTTCTGATAAAATGAGGTTTGTACCTCATTTATTAACTGACGAGAATCTGAAGATTCGGAAGTTTGTTGCTACTCTACCACTTGAATTTCAGGCACATGTCCGAGCAGCTGTGAACTTGGATCGAGCATTTGAGGTGGCTCGACAGATGGATGGTGACCGCATCCAATGCAAGGGTGAATCTGCAGGGGAAAGTAACAAGAGGAAATTTCAATCCTCTTCTAACCCGAGTCCTTTAAAAGGACAATCTTCTGCAGGTACCAAAGGAGGCGACTCTAAGAGGCCTAGATCTGATAGTCAATGGTGCTATCAATGCCGCACCTACCACTATGGCGATTGTTCTAAGGAATGCATGTGGAGGAATGCATGTACAAGGATGATGTCTGCTTCAGATGTCATCAGTCAGGGCATAAAATAGCCCAATGCCCTAAAAGCCCGAGTACCCAAGCCGGTGGATCATCCACTGAGCAGAAGAAAGACAGCGCCCCACGTGCAAAAGGGCGTGCGTTCCAGATGACGGTCGAAGAGGCCAAAGCTGCAGGTGATGTAATCACGGTTACTTTTCTTATTGAATCTACCCCAGCATGTATATCGTTTGATACTGGAGCTACTTACTCTTTTATTTCCATATCTTGTCGTAAGAAGCTGCAACTACCTGTTACCACATTAATTGATCCAATTAAAGTAGAAGTAGCTAATGGTAAAGTAGTTCACGTTACCGAGAAAGTCCTTGTAGCACTTGTTTGTATCGATGGGCATAGCTTTTCAATTTCATTCCTTATTATGCCTATCGCGGGATTTGATGCTGTGATCGGGATGGATTGGCTCAGCCGTCGAGATGCTGAGATTATATGTTCTAAGAAGATTATCAGATTTCCTCTAAATGACGGGTCTTATGCTATCGCGAGGGGAGAAGGATGGGAGTCTGATATTCCTATCATTTCAGTGATTCAAGCTCAGAAATCTGTCATAAAAGGTTGTGTCTCCTACTTTTCTTATGTTATAAATACCCAAATGGAGAAACAAGTAGTAGAAAATATCAGGGTAGTGTCAGAATATCCTGAAGTCTTTCCAGACGAATTACCCGGACTGCCTCCAGTCAGGGATGTAGATTATAAGATTGATCTTGTTCCCGGAGCTACTCCAATGGCTAAAGCTCCGTATCGTCTCGCTCCTTCTGAAGTCCGCGAGATGATGAATCAAATACAAGAATTGCTTGACAAGGGCTTTATTCGCCCGAGCTCTTCTCCTTGGGGAGCTCCAGTTCTTTTCGTCAAGAAGAAAGATGGGACTATGCGAATGTGCATAGACTATAGGGAGCTTAACAAGAGAATTATAAAGAATAAATACCTACTTCCGCGCATAGATGACTTATTTGATCAATTGCAAGGAGCAACATGCTTTTCTAAGATTGATCTCCGATCAGGGTACCATTAGGTACGGGTTCAAGGTGAAGATATTTTGAAGACGGCCTTTCATACCTGCTACGGCCATTATGAATTCTTAGTGATGCCATTCGGCTCTACAAATGCACCAGTTATCTTTATGGATCTTATGAATCGAATTTGTCGTCCATTTCTGGACAAGTTCGTGATAGTATTTATTGATGATATCTTGATATACTCAAAGACCGAAGCTGAACATGAATCACATCTTCGTCAAGTTCTCGAAACTCTTAAGCGAGAACAACTTTATGCCAAGCTTTCTAAATGTGAGTTTTGGCTTCGGGAGGTGCATTTTCTTGGTCATGTTATCTGCAGGGAAGGTGTGAAAGTAGACCCTGCTAAAGTAGAGGCAGTGATGAATTGGGAGGTTCCTAAGACTCCTACAGAGATCAAGAGTTTCCTTGGTCTTGCTGGCTATTATCGGTGATTTATTCACGATTTTTCTAAACTCGCTGGTCCTCTTACTAAATTAACACGGAAGGATGTTGCTTATGTGTGGTCTGATGCACAGGAGCAGTCCTTTCAGACTTTAAAGCGGCTACTCTGTGAAGCTCCGATTCTTACTCTGCCAAATGGGTCGGAGGATTTCATAGTATATTGTGATGCTGCTTATTCTGGTTTGGGATGTGTTCTAATGCAACGCGATAAGGTGATTGCCTATGCTTCAAGGCAACTAAAACCACATGAAAAGAACTACCCAACACATGATCTTGAACTCGCAGCAGTTGTATTTGCATTGAAGCTGTGAAGGCATTACTTATATGGCACAAAATGTGTTATATGCACGGTCACAAAAGCTTGCAATATGTCTTTTCTCAAAAAGAACTCAATATGAGGCAACGACGCTGGATTGAGTTGATTAAAGACTATGATTGTGAGATCCGTTATCATCCAGGCAAAGCTAATGTAGTAGTTGATGCCTTGAGCAGAAAAGGGGTTTCAACTGAAGCCAAGTTCATGAAGCTTACTATGGTTCCTGATATTATTTCCAAATTGAGGGAAGCACAGCAACTAGCTCTACAAGAGGAGAATTTGAAGGCGAAGACTATGAGAAAGCTGAAAGATCAGCTTATTGATGACAACCAGGGTTTGAAGACTTTTCAATCCCGAATCTGGGTACCATTCATTGGAGGCAACCATGATTTGATATTACAGGAAGCACATAACTCCAGGTTGTCTATTCACCCAGGTATAACCAAGATGTATTATGATCTCAAAAAGCTGTATTGGTGGCCTACACTTAAAAGAGACATTGCTTCATTTGTGGAGAAGTGTAAGAAAAGTGCACAAGTCAAAACCGAGCACCAAAGGCCTTATGGCAATCTGCAACAGGTTGATATTCCATAGTGGAAATGGGATCATATAACTATGGATTTTGTTACAAAGTTGCCAAAGACACTCAAGGGGCACAACATGATTTGGGTCATCGTTGACCGATTGACCAAAAGTGCTCATTTTCTCGCTGCAAACGAATCTGCATCATTGACACACCTAGCTCAACTCTATATTAACGAGATTGTCACACGTCACGGTTTACCTTGTTCTATTGTTTCTGACCGTGACTCTCGTTTCGTGTCTAACTTCTGGCAAAGCTTGCAACGTGAGCTTGATACACGGGTTCATCTGAGTACTACTTATCATCCGCAAACGGATGGTCAGTCTGAAAGAACAATTCAGGCTCTAGAAGATATGTTACGAGCATGCGTGCTCGAATATGGTGGTTCTTGGGATTCTCATCTCCCGTTGATAGAGTTTGCTTATAATAACTCTTATCATTCTAGTATCGGGATGCCACCATATGAAATGTTATACGGGAGGCATTGTCGCACTCCCACTTGTTGGCTTGAACCGGGTGAGAAGCAGTATGCCGGACCCAAAATTGTGCAGATCACTTCTGATAAAGTCAAAATAGCTTTGGAGAAATTAAAAGCAGCTCGTGATAGTCAAAAGATTTATGTAGACCCAAAGCGCCGACCTGTTGAATTCTGTGAAGGTGATAGGGTATTCTTGAAGGTATCTCCTTGGAAGGGTGTAATCCGGTTTGGACGTAAGGGCAAGCTGAGTCCACATTATATTGGTCCATTCAGGATTATCCGAAAGGTCAACGAGCAGACTGTATCTCTTGAATTACCTCCTGAGCTATCTGGTATTCACAACACTTTTAATGTATGTTATCTAAGAAAGTGTAAAGTTGAGGAAGATCAAGTTCTACCTCTGCAAGAGCTGAAGGTTGATTCAGCTAAACGTCTTGTAGAGGAGCCAGTTAAAATTCTTAACACAAAGACAAAGAAGTTGCGTAAGAAGCTGATCAGACTGGTTCTTCTCAAGTGAAAGCACAGCCTAGGTCCCAACATGACATGAGAAACTGAGGATGACATGAAGGAACGCTACCCTCATTTATTTCTAGCTGAGCAGATTCCGTGGACGGAATCTTCTTAAGGGGGTAGAGTTGTAACATCCTCAAATCAGGCCTATTCGTGCACTCAATTTGGTATGTGAAATTTATTTAAATGAATTAAATGAATATATATGTTAAGTATTAATAGAAAATATGTAATTGGCTAGTCAAATGTGAATTTGAAAATAGTAATAAAAATAGATAATAATTATAAAATATTAACTGGTTTCAAACGAGGTTTCCAAAAATATCCTCGTTAGTGGAAACGGTTATTCGGATGTTGTGTTGTATGTTGAAAAGGGGAACAAAATACCCCAAAATAAATAATAAAGAACCAGGTTTGGTTCTTATGTTTATCACTTCACAGACAACACACACACATACGATTACACACACTTCACACCTCTCATCTCTTGCATCTTGTTCTTGAAGGAGGAATCAATCCAAGATCATTCAAGAGCTGGAATTAAAGCATAATCAAGTCAGAAATATGTTCTTGTTCTTCTATTCACCATCATCTTGTTCTTAGTAAGTCTATCTTCTTCCTTATTCTTCATTCCAAGTTCTAGGTCATAAATGGGGCAAACGAGATTAGCAATTGGAGCTTGAGTTTATGAGTTGTAATATGTTTTAGAATCACCTACAAGTAGTTTAGGATTGATTTTATGAATTATACATACCATCTTGAAGGAATTTCATAAATTTGACCAAATGGGTTTTATATGGTAATTTGATGATTCAAACTTGAATCATATGTTAAAAGCATGTTATGTTAATGTTTATAGACTCCAAATGATGCCCAAAACTTAGTGTATAACCTGGAAACAATTAAGAAAGGATTGAACTTGGGATTGGATGGAAACACAGTAGAACAGAGCTGTTGTTCGTCACATTGGGCCGACTTCACGGCGTGAACAGGGGCCTGTTCACGGCGTGAAGTCCTGTTCAGGCTACTGTTTCATTTTTGTTTGATGCCTTGGGTACATGGGTTATAGTTGGATCGTTTTTGACACTTTAAGGGGGATAATTGGGGGTTAAAACTAGTGTAAGAATACATGTACTTGTTGTGTGGTAATCTAAACGAACTTCTATATATATGCAATAGGTAATTAAGCCATCAAGGAGAGCCGAGTCCATATATTGTTGTTTATAAACACACAAGGTGAGTACTGACTCTCATGACTTCAATTAAGGAAGGTTTGAATGCAAGAAAGGTTATATGATTATGACATGCTACATTTTGTATTATGAAAGCCATATGTATGCTAGTATGACTAAGAATCCATGAGATACCTTGATAATTGATGTGCAAGACATGTATTTAAGTACATGTGCACAATTTTATGAATATATGTTATATGTATAAGCATGCATGCACTTGTTCCTGAAAAGGATTCTTGATGAGCTATCTGTATGTCCGGACTAGTATGTAATTAAGGTCAGCTTCGGCAGGTTCCTGGGCCTACGGGCATAATGTTCAGGACTAACGGTACTCGAGTATCGTTCCTTTCAGCAATTGAGGTGAGTGTCTTAAATGGCTATGCCTAATGAGCCTTGGCTCCTTAACGAGCACGGTGATTCACTTAGGTGATGAACCAGCACGGATGGTAGTGTATGATTCCCCCAGTGGTAGTGGTTTGAGCTGGTTTTGCAACCCGGCAATATAATACACTCGCTGGACATGTCAACACTCCGCTATATGATAGGATAGCATTGTTTGCTTATTCTGCTATATGACTTGTTTTATTGCTAATGACTTGCTTAATTGTTATGCATGATTGTTAGTATTCACTAGCTATTTTTAAATAGCTAATGTTGTTGATGTTAACTCTTTTTCAGATAAGGAATAGGCAGGCTTGGTGAGTTGGGGACACTCATGGCTGATATACAAGCGTTTTTGAAGGAACACTGCTTTTGGTATAGTAGTACAATGGTCGGTTTAGATTATGTAACACCAGTTAGCAAGTTTGGCAATTTTTGTATTGTATATTTGTATATACGCCAAACACATGTTTTTAAACTGTAATAACTACTTGGGTTTGTTTATTTGTTATTTAAAATTCCGCTGCAATGTTTTTGAAATTCAGTTAAGTTAACAAACAGGTAAATATTCAATTTACAAACGGACCCATGCAGTTTGAAAACTCAAATTTTATACTGATTTTTAATATAGCAAAGGCGGTGTTACAATTTATTACCTTTATTTTGAAGTTGGATGCTATTCAAGAAATGTTTAACAATCCGGAATTCAGAGAACAATTGATGGCGATGGTTCGATCTGTTACAACTCAAAATGCTACCGTAGAAAACGACGAGAACGAAAATGATAACGGTGATGATGATGATGATGTTCAGTAGTTTGTGTGTTTGTTAGTTAATTAGTATGACTATTTGTATGTTTTAAACTAACAACGAATTGTAAATGTTTGTACAAACTTCGATTCAGTATGTATAGCCGGATTGCGTGTACGTAAATAGCTTGAGGCTTCATTAAAACTGCGTATTTTATATTTGGTTGTAATATATATTAAATACACAAGTTATATTAAAAAAAATAAAAACTAGATATTATTAGCGGCGACGCCTTTAGTGGCGACAAAGGGCTTTAGCGGCGACATATATTAAGGAAAATAAATAAATAAAAATTATTTGAAAAAACAATAGTGACGACACTTTTAGTGGCGACTTCTAGTAATAGTGGCAACGTCATTAGTGGCGACAAGTAGGCAATTGCGGCGAGGTATTAGCGGCGACACATTAGTGGCGACATGTCGCCACTAAAGGCAATTGTGACGACACTTTGAGGCATTTGTGGTGACATCTGTCGCCGCTAATACTCTCTTTTCTTGTAGTGTATATATACATATATATATATAATCATATGTTTATATTTATGTATTTGATATGCATTATCTTATATTAATATATAAGAGTAATATTATTATTTCGCATAAATAACAATATATATAATGAGTTGGAAACATATTTAAATCATATTCAAATATGTAATTGGTGTTCATTGACAGTAAATGTGTGACCCTATGGGTTTATTTATTATCAGTAATATCGTATTAATTTTTGTCTTGTGCACATAGAACCAAGAGGGTGTTATCTAGAGAACGGGTAATCATAGGATGTAAGAGAGGAGTTGGGGAAGGGACAGAGGTAGAGGTTTCCGAGTGAGAGTGAGGTATGGGAGTAGGGATAGGAAAGGTGGTAATAGATGGAGATGGTAATGTGACTGAGGATGAGGTAGTAGGTGTATTGGATGTAGGAATGGTAAATTTAGTTTCATGAAAAGTTACATGAGGAGAGGTGTAAGTGCGAGAAGTGGAAGGATCATAACAGTGGTATCCCTTATGAAAGTAGGCATACCCAATAAACATACAGGGAACATATTTAGGTGACAGTTTGTCCGGACGGGTATCACCAAGGAATGGGTAACATAGGCAGCCAAAAGTACGAAGAATAGAGTAGTTAGGTTTGGATTTAAAAACAAGTTCATATGGGGAAACTTGTGCAAGAGTAGAATACGGAAGGCGATTGATTAGAAAAGTGGCAGTAGCATAAGCGTCATACCAAAAGTGTTTCGGTAGTTGAGCATGAACAAGCAACGCACGAGCAATTTCATATAAATGGTGATTTTTGCGTTCAACTACCCCATTTTGTTGAGGCGTGTAGGTACATGAGATACGATAGGCAATGCCAGATTCAGCAAGGAAGTGAGCCATTTGGCCTTGAGTTAGTTCTGGTGCACCATTACAATGGAGGTGTTTGATGGTGGTAGAAAATAGATTTTTCAGTGTGAGTTTTAAAATGACAAAATGAGTCAAGGGCTTGAGAACGATGTGTTAACGGATAGATCCAAGTAAAACAACTATAATCATTAATAAATGAAATAAAATAATGAAAGCCCGAACGAGAGATAGTAGGAGACGGGCCCCATATATCACAGTGAACAATATATAATGGCATAGTACTACGAGACAAGTTTATAGCAAATGTTAATCTTGTAGATTTAGAGACATTACATGCATTGCAAGCTTTATTAGAAAGCTCATGTGTTGCATTGCCCTGCGTGGCACACAACTATCCCGAGATCCCAACCACACGGATCTAGGTGATACATCTCTTGTTTATGTGGTAAAGTTGATTATCACACAAAGATAAACTATTTTGGATTCAGAATCAATTATTCATGAGTATTTTATTACTTGTAACAAAACCTTGTGTATGCCATGACATGGAAAATTTTGAATATAACAAAATATCTCACAATAAATTTTCATAATAAATTTCATATTTTAAGAATAAACTCATCGTCATCAACTGTATAGTTGTGTGCCACGCAGGGCAATGCAACACATGCGCTATGACATGAATAAACCTTGAATAATCAATGCTTAAAAAGGTTTTACATCAATTCTTAAAACTTCAAAATTATGTCCATCGTAATTGAAAGCGAGCATACAAAGAGATGTTACTTGCCACGCAGGGCAATAAAATAAAGTAATAAATAAACCGGCGACAAAAGCGAGATCAAGTCTCCTTATCTTCTCTTAGAGGACAATCATCATGGTTTCCTCGTCCGAGATCCGGTTCTTCATGCTTTTCTTTCACCCAAGGACCTACACTTTGTAACAAAATAAATTTGTGACAAACGTGAGTCATTCAGCTCGGGTCAACAACCCATCTAATAGAAGAATAGCAACGAATCATGAATGTACCTGAAGATGGAAAGTTAACTCTCTCTTTCCTGAGAAGTTTTATATCCTCTCGGCACGTAGGGCGGGCATGACGGCCCCAATTTCCAAATCTTCCACAGAAGTAGCAAACCACCTTTTCTTGAGTCTCTTCTTGAGGCACATTCTCTATGTCCTTCGACTCAATATCAAGCATAGGCTTGGAAACTCCAACCTTTCCTTTTAGGGCCGGTTTCTTCTTCCTTTTCTTTTGTTTCTTTAAACCCAAGACGGGAATGGTTGAGGTGGAATTATGCTTGGCCATGTCAGACTCCGTAGACATCAACATGCCGTGCAATTCGCTTAAGGATTTCTCCATTCCTTGAATGTGATAGTTTGTGACAAACTGATCATATGATTCGGGCAAAGACTGGAATACAATATCCACAGCGAGCTCTCTCCCAATAGGAAATCCTAACCTCTCCATTTGGTCCACGTTCGCCTTCATCTTAAGGACGTGAAGACCAACATTCCCGCCTTCCTGCATCCTACAACCGACTAGTCTTTTAACACACTCATAGTGTTCCTGCCTAACTTATTGTTGGAACATGTCCTTGAGCTTGTTTAACATATTGTACACACTCATGTGCTCGAACTGCTTTCGCAACTCTGAGCTCATAGAGGACAACATGAGGCAGGCAACATCGTGCGTGTCCTTAACACATTTTTCATATCCGTATCGGACGGCCCAAGTCGCGTCGGTAGCAGGTGGCTCCGGAAGGGGTTCCTCAAGGATGTGCAACTTTGACTCATGGCGAAGGACAATCCTTAATTGCCTAAGCCATGCAATAAAGTTCACCCCCGTGAGTTTCTCCCTTTCTAGGAATACACGAAGTGAGATGTTTGACGTGGAGTTGTTATGGTTTGACATCTATAAATAACAAGAATGCGAGTTTTGGTTAGTTAGATAAACCTTGTTAAAGATAATTACCCCATAGTTTTAAATAAAAACAATTATTTTTAACAAGGGCTAAGAACCTTATTTCACCTCACACCGTGACGGGTTTACCGCGGATCACGTGGCGAAGCTATTTTGGCCGGTAACCATTGTACCAATTGCAATCTCTATTACAACTCTTAGACACTTGCGGGATCCGTTGACATCCATTATGTCGGTTGGCATGTTTGATCCCTACCTTACACCAATGTCAATATATAATTTTTGTTTAGCACGTGTTTAGCTCGACAACTAACCAATAATTATATACCAATATTGTAAGTCGTCAAACAAGACACACGGGTGGCAGTCTCGACCATTAATTGGCTCGTGCTTAGCTCGACAACCAATTATGCGAGTTACCCCACTCACCTTCCACACAACTACGCAAGGAATGACTCGTGCTTAGCTCGACAATCATCCTTCTTTCGTTAGATTCGGGTGGTGTCGTCTTACGGATGGTGTGTGATTTACATTTTAAAAAACGGGATTTTGTTTCCGGTTTATAAAAAACCTTTTTGTGAATTAACAAAGTAAGTGTCAAAACGATTTTAAGCACTTTTAAATATAATACCAAGTTTATATTTTCTTTGTCAATTCTATTCGCGCGAGATTGTTAACCATTTTAACAAACATTGTATTTTATTTAATTTTTAAAGAAAAATTGTCTAGCATGCGAATCCTAATTCATGCATAGAAAATAAAATACAACCACGCAAATATATATATATATATATATATATATATATATATATAAAATTCGGTAATATGCCCAAAAATCCTATGCGTTTTCCCCGTGAGCCACAACGGGGAAAACAAGGTCAAAACCTAAGAACAAGGTATAGTCTGGTTGGGTGATCTCCCACTGAATCCAACACCTCCAATAGCGTGTTGATTCCTTCTTGCCAAGACGTCATCACCATGACTCCCGTTGACTTCTCCGGTTCTAATTCTATACTATTAACAAATACATAGAATATATATATAAACGACACGTAGATCGTATTCCTACACTATTTATACAAATACACGGAATAAAAGAAACGGCGTGCAAGCCGCACCAACAAATAAATAAATAAATATTATTACAACAATACAGCACGCAGGCCGCCAAAAACCAAATCAATCAACCACCACAACACATAGGTCTAAGGGCATATCATGTTACCGAATTAACCAAACGCAACAAAATGAAACATGGTGTGCCATACAAAACCATGATACAAATATATATCTATATTTTAGTCAAGATTGTCAAAACATCAAAGGCACAAAATGACAATCCTTGTACATATGCATTAGTGTACCAAACCATTTTTGAAACAAGTATTCATATATACATTTATAAATATATATTTGTGTACACTTCATGCCAAGTTACACCAAATATATAAATACAAAAACTAAAATATTATGACGACTACAAATATATCATATTTAGTCCAACAAGAGTCTACACGAAAAACCATTTTTAAGAAAACAATTTTCTTATCAAATAAAATATTTTTATGGTTTTTCTAGACTCAATAGTGCAAAGCCATGTTAGATATGGCTCTGATACCACTTAAGGTATTTGTTTAGCATAATCAAGTAGCAACGGAAGCAAGATATAATACAAAAAAAAACTAAGCTAACCAAACAAGAACTTCCCATGGACCAAAAGTTAGACATGGAGTTGCAACTAAAATAAAGAAACAAGAAGCAAGAAATAGTTATACCTTTAAGCAAGATCACAATATCTATTTCTCCTTGTCAAGTGTATAGAATCCCACAAGAGAATTCCTCTAAAGAAGTCCACCCCAAGCACACTTGATTCCCCAATGCTAGTAGGTTGGTATTAGACACCAAAACAACAACCAAATCGTGTATAACACCTTCTTTTGTGCATCAAACTTGATCACTAAGAAGAACAACAAATAGAGAGAGATTTTTCATGAACAAGAACACTAGAACTCCCAAGAGTCTGTTTCTTGGCACAGAAAACCGTAGCTCACTTAACACCACATTTAATCACATTAAAAAGTGTGTTTAAGAATGTTAATTCTGCTGTTACAGTGATCGTACATGGTCCGTGTTGGTCAACACGTCCGTGTAGGCCCAAAGCCCACGGCCTCAATTGGGTCAAGATAGCCCGTATCTAATAGGCTCAACACGGCTCATGTTCACCTACACGGCCGTGTTGGCCCAAAGCACACGGCCCTGATTTGGGCTAAACACCCCGTGCTAGTTGGGCTGGACACGGCCCGTGTTTATCCACACGGCCCGTGTACCATCCCGCCAAAACCCATTTCGGCCTCTTTCTCTCTTTTGCTTGATCGTGTTGCCGGAATCAATACTTGGTGTGTGACCCAATAGGCCTATACTTCATGAGTAGTGCTATCAACTCGTTCGTGTCAGTGGGCATATACCAACAATAAACCCCCTTCAAGGCGATCTGCTTCTTGCTTTGAAGCGCAATCACACATGTCACGGCCTTCACAGGTAAATACTCACTTCTAACGGGTCATAATTGCTATAAATTGGTTATATTTACTTCTAACGGGTTATAATTGCTATGAATGGGTCGTATTCACTTCTAACGGGTCATAATTGCTATTTATGGGTTATATTCACTTCTAACGGGTCATAATTGCTATGAATGGGTTATATTCACTTCTAACAGGTCATAATTGCTACAAATGGTTTATATTAACTTCTAACGGGTTATAATTGCTATGAATGGGTTATATTGCAATCTAACGGGTCATAATTGCTATAAATGGGTTATATTTACTTCTAAAAAGTCATAATTGCTATGAATGGGTCGTATTCACTTTAAACGGGTCATAATTGCTATTTATTAGTTATATTCACTTCTAACGGATCATAATTGCTATAAATGGGTTATATTCATTTCTAACGGGTCATAATTGCGATAAATGGTTTATGTTCACTTCTAACGGGTTATAATTGCTATGAATGGTTCATATTTACTTCTAACGGGTCATAATTGCTATTTATGGGTTATATTTACTTCTAACGGGTCATAATTGCTATAAATGGGTTATATTCACTTCTAACGGGTCATAATTGCGATAAATCGTTTATGTTCACTTCTAACGGGTTATAATTGCTATGAATGGTTCATATTTACTTCTAACGGGTCTTAATTGCTATTTATGGGTTATATTCACTTCTAACGGGTCAAAATTGCTATTTATGGGTTATATTTACTTCTAGCGGGTCATAATTCCTATTTATGGGTTATATTTACTTCTAATGGGTCATAATTGCTATAAATGGGTTATATTCACTTCTAATGGGTCATAATTGCTATAAATGGTTTATATTCACTTCTAACAGGTTATAATTGCTATGAATGGTTCATATTTACTTCTAACGGGTCTTAATTGCTATTTATGGGTTATATTCACTTCTAACGGGTCATAATTGCTATTTATGGGTTATATTTACTTCTAACAGGTCATAATTGCTATTTATGGGTTATATTTACTTCTAACGGGTCATAATTGCTATAAATGGGTTATATTCTGTAACACCCGAAGTTCGAAATTTCATAATTTATAATTAATCAAGTGATATGTTTAAGTGGTATTCCTAATTGAGATTAGGAGGTGTTTAGAAACTTGAGGGGTTAAAATTGTTATTTTTGAAACAAGAGAAGTTGAGGGACCCTTTGTGTCAATTCCTAAAGTTATATTTATAAATAACAAACTTTGACTATTTGAAAGTCAAAATTTTCATTTGTTACCAAAAAGTTCACGTAGCTTCTTGTACCAGCCATTTTCTCTCAACTTCTTGATCAATATCAGAAGATACAAGTGGTGCCAACTGAGTTTAGCATAGATTCAAGCTTGAGGTAAGATTTCTAGTCATGTTCTTGAAGTTTTTAGTGGGTTTTTAGAGTGATTCATGGTGAATCATGGTTATAGGTTGTTCTTATTCATGTTCTTAGTTTATCTGTTGTTTGGGGGTGTAGGAAAACACCCCAGTAGAGTTTTATGTGTGTTTTGTCAGATTTGTAGGACTTGTAGGGTACATGGCCCGTGTAGAGGTACATGGCCATGTAGAGTGGAAGGCGGTCATAGGGCCATGTTGGTGTACATGGTCGTGTAGAATTTGTGGTACACGGCCCGTGTAGGTGACGTATCAACACTGGCCATGTAGCTAGGTCAGGTCGTGTAGGCTGAAGGGGGGACACGGCCTGTGTAGGGATACACGGCCCGTGTAGGTGCCCTGTTCAGTTTGTTTTATGCTGAGTTTGAGTACGTGATTAACACTATGATTATATGTATACATGTAGAAAATACTGTTTGAAGTATTCTGAGTATATCTGGCATAACACTGTGTGGTATTAATTGCGGAGGTGAGTTTCCTAAACTCTGATTCATATCTGTGATATGTGTGTGTCACATTGCAATGTGGTATATTATTGATCAGAGGATCAGAGAGAGAGAGAGAGCTGTAGCATGCTGCTTTGTGCAGTAGTGCTATGGACAGTGTTTTAGCCTTCTTGGCGGATGCTAAGATGGTGCAGTACTGTATCCATAAGGCCTGTTGTGGCATTCGTATATTTTGTGCATGCTTATATGATTTACAGTTTAGCTTTCTCACTAAGCTCTTGTAGCTTAGCAGATACTGCTTATTGTTGTTTTGCAGGTTGTGTTAGCACCAAGGCAAGGCCCCGGTTTAATTGTTGATGGTTGATTGCTTAAAACGTGATTTGAAACAATAACACTCCCATATGTGTAACAGAAAGTACTTTTGATTTTAAATACGCGCATATTTCCTTTTATACAAACCTGAGGGTTTAGACGAAATGTTTTATTGGGTTCCGCTGACGGTAAGCTTATTGGAAACTGTTTTTGACATGAATTGTGGATGTATTATCTTTTGTATGAACCATAGGGTTCAAAAATGCTAGATTGCTTTTCATCAGCTTATCAAATTCTATTTTTAGACAAATACCTTCTGTTTCAAGCTGTATTTTACATTTTGGAAATTTGGGGCGTTACAATTTGGTATCAGAGCCACGGTTTGAGGGATTTGGAGGTGTGTTATGCATCGTCTGGACTTAAACCATGGTTCTGCGGATTTTTGTCAAACTGGAGGCTTGCAGCTTGGTGGGTATACTGTGTATTGCATTGAAAATATGCTAACTGTTTATGTTGTTATTATTGGTATTGAAATACCCGAGAGGTTAAATATATTGATGCCAGATACGTGATGCCTTATTTGACATAGTATGTGAGTTAATGTTATGCATCGAGTTGATACATGAGATTTGATAGAGATACTATCTTATGATTTATGTGGCCAGTGCTAATGCTTATAGGCTATGCGTGAGACGAGACTGATAAAGGAAGTGTTGGTTATATGTTACACTGTAATTGATAATGTGATACATGGCCTAAGCCTGTGAATCGGGACTTCTTGTGGTAAAGTTAAGATCGAATGTATATAGTGTGTTCGGAGTAATATAAGGGCCCATATTATTATTGACACACGATATATGTTGGAACTTGATGAAATCATGGGGAATCTTGTGAATTGAGTGAGGGGTACTTGTAGGAGATTGTACACCTGTAATATAGGAGTGCCTTAGTGTGAACAGGGCTACTTTAGATCTGAGAATAGATGTGCAGATATGTTGATTGACTATGAATTGTTTGATATAAAGAATAGTATGGTAAAGCTACCTTATGTTTAAATGCTTTATTTATACTTCCAGAGTAGTGAATATGAGGAGAAACCGGAATGAGGTAGATGGAAACCCGAGTAGTTTCTTGGTGTAAGAGTCATGTTGACATAAATTTTGGTATGATGAATATAAAATATTTTTGAGTATGTAATATTCAAAGAGATGGTCTTATTAGTAGGCCAGAGAGAACAGGATCAGGGTGACTCGTGAGAAAACCCTAATAAGAGTAAGACAGATATTGAATCAGATAAAGAGTTGATGTCAGAAAGACATGGTAATAAAAGTTAATAATATAAATGATGAAGATGGTATGATATACCTTAATAAGAGGGAAAAATGATACAGGGCTTGACTAAGCCTAGATTTGAGTATGAATAAAATAGTACGAGATACTATAAACTATGTGGTGTTATAAAATATATTACTGTGAGAAAGTATTATATAAAGAGAACCAGAAAATCACAATTTCAAGGAAAGTGTACGGACGAATGAACAAAATATGAATTGGCAATAAATATTATACTACTTAATTATAGTAATTGATTGATCATGAGAAAAGCTAATGATGGAGAAGAACAGTTAAATATGTAGTGACTGCGATAGTCAAAACTAAATTAATACTAGCAAGAAGTTATTTAACGAGAAAACATAAAGTATGTTAATTGAGAAAGAGGTTATACTCTAAAATGCAAATGAGAATAAAATGATTATGATTCAATAAACTCTTTAAGAAGAGTAAGTGGCTTAATCCTATAAATATGAACGAGATGAGTAATATAATATCGAGAATATTATGTATAATGAGGAAGGTATATGGAATTGAAATAAATATAAAAATGTGAGAGTGTGGACGTGTATAGTATGATATAATAGTCTCAAAGGATTGGCTAAACGCAAGTAATGATGTGTGCCATTTTAAAGGACGAAAATGAATAGTACGATTGTGAAAGTATAATAATTACTGAAACTCTATGTTTCAAGAGATAATGTAATATTGATGTATTGATAAGAGTGGTAATAAAGTAAATATGCAGATGTCATGTACATGAAGTTATTATGAGAAGTAAATTAACAGAAAATGGAAGGAGGTATGTGTTGGCATAGTCTATAATAATATTCCAAAACAGTAAAAGAGTGGAGTATTTGTGAAACAAAGACAAGAATTAATGATAAGAGGTGTATTTGATATTTTGGTCTATGATTGACCAAGAACTGTTTTATTTCAGTGCAATGGATCATAATGCGAATTCTAGGACAGAAAGTGAAGTAAGGAACGAAGAAAACCCTGACATGACTACCATAGGAGAGGTTGAAGATTATATTTCCCTTTATGGGGAAAGGCGTGGAGCCATACCTACCAAACACCTTAGGGGTGTCATCGCCGATGAGTTTGGAAAATGTATTAAGACGGTTAAGCCGTCTATTATGACAGAAATGAAGAATGAGATAAGAAATGTAGTTCGAGAAGAATTTCATTTACTGAAGGATGAAATGGTGAACAAGATGAAAGAGGATAAGATAGAGGTTAAAGCTGAGGGATCTCGTAGAAGATCAGGATGTGAAACTTGTGGTAAGAACCATACTGGTCAGTGTAAATATAAGACCAAAGGTTGTTATACGTGTGGAGAAATAGGACATAATTATAAGGATTGTTTATCCTTAGGAAAGTTTTGTTATGATTGTGCTCAGTACGGGAATGAGTCCTCAGAATGTCCTAACTAGTTGAAAGTTGTTAGTCGAAATGTTAAATAAATAAGTAGATATAGTGTAAGGTTTCTTTTAAAATGTATGTAAATTATGTAAAATCGGTATGTATTTTCTTAAATAATAAAACGTTGAAGGAGGTAAAAAAATTAAGAAAGATTTTACACTAATGGTTGAAGTATAATTGATGAGTATTTTATAATTATATATGAGTTGACTCCAAGTGGGAGAGTAGTGTGAAAAGATTTGTAATGACTAATTATATTAAAATAGTTTGTATACACCACTGTGATTGTGGTAGAAATGAGTATTAATAAAAGTTACAGAATCAAACGAAGAAATTGCATAACATTGAGTTGGAAAAGAGATTTAAAGCCACAATATGTAATAGTGAATAATTGGTAAAATGAGTAAAGAGTAAATGAAAGAGATTACTGTCTCAGATTAAATTAAAGAGGTGACAGTAACTAATATTGTTACAGAGAAAATTTGGAGGAGTAATGAATTATATGTTGATAATTAATCATACAAATCGAATTAAAATATAATAATGAGTTACATACGTGTTGATTATCAGAAATAATTAAACGGTAATTAATACCAAGAGAACAGGATGGAAGCGATGTGGAAGTTTTAAAATCTATAGGCCTTGGCCTATGTGTAAGATGGAAAATATAAATTTGAATAAGGGGTCAAGTGTTGACGTGACAGATATATGAGCACGACAATTGTTTTATCGAATATTATGATGAGAGTAAAATTATTGCTCGAGGAAGAGCGGGAACGGTTGAAGAATAATTATTCTTGAAAATGAAATTTCTACTCAACAGAATTGAATTAAAGAAATGAGTCCTAGAGAAGGAACAAAATTTTATCATTAACTATTAAAACATGAAATATACAATTGAAACAGTAAAGATGAAAACCACGACAAAAGCGAATTGAGTAACATGCAACTAACCTTAATGGGAATGATTATGAATTATTAAATTATTGTAATTGAGTACAAGCATCTAGTGGTGGAAAGCGAGATAAATCTTTTTGAGCAGAGAATACAGAGTTAAATTTTTTATTTATCTTAAATGAGTAAGAGGTATAAAGAGTTAAAAGTGAAATATTAATGGCTAGAGATGAAGCAAGAGGTAGCCAAGTATGTGGCAAACGTGTTGCAGAATTTGAAAAGGAAAGATGTATATCAAAATGATATGAGTAGTTGTAAACAAACTATTTTTAAAATGTACATTTTAGTTCCATCAAGAAAAACTTCATTTCTCTAAACGTTCGTTGAGGTTTATATAAAGAAAATTATTTTGGTTACGGGTCTCTGTTTTGTTTTCGTTATGTCAGAAAACCGATTTAGTCCAAAAATTTTGAAAAGGATTTTATGAAGAGATGAGGAGCACGTGTTATTATATGAGTAATGTGAGAAAAACAATTCAATCGATTGAAAGTAAGTGGAGTACGTATGTTGTGAAATTGAAAGAAACTAGTATTTTTTTTAATTGGTGTTAGCCAAATTTTTATATATATTATACAAATTATTATTTTAGTATCGGGTTGTCACCGTATGGCATATTATGTGGTAAGAGAGGTCAAACCTCAAGATCAGAAAGAAATGAGTAACAATGAAGTGGTACAATGAATAACAGAAAAAATTTATTAATAAGAAACATGTTGTTAATAGCCCAAATTAATATAAGAGCTATACAATAATCGTATATCGTTGGTGAGTGACAAGTTGAGAAACTATGATATATTAATATATCACTATAAAAGAGCAATAATAGATTCAAGACTGTGAGAGTCACAAGATTATTTGCCACGAGTTATATCTCCGAGAATGATGATTTATACTATTGGAAATATGAGTATTGACAGTAATGGATTGGACAAGTTAGATCCAGTGGAAATTCAAGAGTGGTTTTGAGAAACCTGAGAAAGAGATAACATGTAGTTATCCAGCACACCAACAAGACGAAATCTATTTCAAGTGGGAGAGAGTTATAACACCCGAAGTTCGAAATTTCATAATTTATAATTAATCAAGTGATATGTTTAAGTGGTATTCCTAATTGAGATTAGGAGGTGTTTAGAAACTTGAGGGGTTAAAATTGTCATTTTTGAAACAAGAGAAGTTAATGGACCATTTGAGTCAATTTCTAAAGTTATATTTATAAATAACCAACTTTGACTATTTGAAAGTCAAAGTTTTCATTTGTTACCAAAAAGTTCACGTAGCTTCTTGTACCAGCCATTTTCTCTCAACTTCTTGATCAATATCAGGATATACAAGTGGTGCCAACTAAGTTTAGCATAGATTCAAGCTTGAGGTAAGATTTCTAGTCATGTTCTTGAAGTTTTTAGTGGGTTTTTAGAGTGATTCATGGTGAATCATGGTTATAGCTTGTTCTTATTCATGTTCTTAGTATATCTATTGTTTGGGGGTGTAGGAAAACACCCCAGTAGAGTTTTATGTGTGTTTTGTCGGATTTATGGCTAAAAACAGCGACTGAAAGGAAGAACAGTTGGCTGGACCTGTAGGGTACACGGCCCGTGTAGATGTACACGGCCGTGTAGAGTGGAAGGCGGTCACAGGGCCATGTTGGTGTACATTGTTGATATCGCGCTAAATATATATAAATATTATGCGATATCGGGTTGGTTTTAACCGAAAAATGTTTATTTAATTGTAAAAAGATACGTTTACCGTTTCTTTTATGTTTTGCAAGCTAAAAAGGCGAAATATCCAAATAATCGAGAAAAATAAATAAAGCCGAAAAGTCGAGAAAGTAAAAAGAATTCATGAGAAAATAATTGGGCCGAAGAAAGAAAAGAAAAGAGAGCCCAAAAAAGAGAAAGAAAGAAAGAAAGACTAAAAAGCTAAGCCCAATAGGCCCAGCCCAAGAAAAAGAGGGAACTTGGGCGCAAAGGCAAGGGTCGCGGCGCAACACCCTTGCTTGTCACGGCGCGACCAAGCTAACCGGATGAGACTTATCAGCTTGCCACGTGCCGTCGCGGCGCGACCTAGTTTCTCGTCGCGACGCGACGCGTGAAGATTACGTCAACTTTGAATTTTGAAAAAGTTGGGATCGGGCTAAAACACCTTGTCGCGGCGCGACACTTGGCCGTCGCGGCGCGACACCCCTGTTTTCAGAGTTCTATTTAAACGAACTTCCAGATCTGAAAAAGGGTTAACCACCCGATTTCTTCCACCATTCCTCTGCTAAACACGTCCAAGAATATATCCCAGAAGGCTTGAGCTCGGATTTGAAGGATTAAAGCAATAATTGAAGATTGAAGGGCTTGGATCTTGTGCTTTTTACGGTTTTTCTTCTTCTCTTCTGTTTTTAATGACTTTAATGAATTTATATGCTTGTTCTAGGCTAGATCTTCTGTTTTCCTCCCTAGAGGAGATGATACTCTACTTTAATTGATTAATTCCATGTTTTAGGATCTAATTTCATTATGTATTTATCTTACAAGTCTTTCCAAAGATCCATATGTATTATGGTTACTGTTTTTGCATTTTTATAATCTAAGTTTGTATAAATTGGAAGACCAATCCATTTATTAAACTTTAATCAATGCTAATTAGGACCAATAAATAGTATTGACTAGTGATTGATCAAATCCTAGGCTTAAACATGTCAAGATGGAAACTTTAATGTGTATGATTGATGCATGAAGATCTTTGTGTGTCAATACAATGATTGGTTAACTTAATTAATCATTAGAGGTAAGATCTCGTTTGATCCGAACTTAAAACGTCTAATTATGCTTTTATTTGATTTAATGACCATTAAAGTTGAGTAATTGCATGGTTAGAAAAGCTAGGTACTTGGATCAAGAGTATAGCTATAATAGAAATCGGTACATGTTGAATGAATGATCCATTACACAAAATAATTTGGTTTTAATCAATTGAAAAGAGTATAATTGAATCTAGGGAGGGAAAGCTTCAATTTGATAGTTTAATCAATAAAAGATTCTTGCTTTTTGCTTATTTTGGTTGTTTTTGATAATTTAGTAGTGTTAGTGATCACTTAGAATAATAAAGTTTCAAACTTGTTTACAAATTCCCCTTAATTTAGTTTAATTGCTTTAATTTAGGTTAATTGCATTTATTTTATATTTATTTGGTTTATTTGGTTTAATTAGTTTGTTTTAGTTAATTCTTTATTAATTTGATAAAAATCAGTTTAGCTCCCGTTTCTCAAAAGTTTGACACCCGACTTACTAACTATAATACGAAACGATTAGGTACACTTGCCTATTCGTGCAGTTTTTGGTAATTAAATCGGTTAAAATATAAATTTAAAACTAGTCCGTAAAACGCACATCAAGTTTTTGGCGCCGTTGCCGGGGAACGGTCTTAATCTGTTTTTATTGTGTTAATTTAGAGTTAACCTTTGTTTCCCGCGAGTTTCGGCTCAAAAGGAGCAATTTTTGTGTTTCTGTCCACCGATCGCGCCGCGACGCGTCGCCACTAGAACAGTAACACTTGTTTTCTTTATTTTCTGCTTTAGTTAATTATTTATTCCGAGCCTTATTTAGGATTAGTACTTTAAATAGTGATCTCTTTTAGGGTTTTTAGGATAGTGTATGTCCTTAGACCCCACTCCTGATTTCATTCAGCCTTTTGACGAACCGGAACGCGAATTTCATCGACACCTGCGAGTTAAACGTGAGAGAGAGCGAGCACGAATAATAGCAGAGAACATCGACGAATTGTCACTCGAGGAGTACGCGAGCCGTGTGCGCGAGGGCACCGGAGTGGGTATTCACCGACCTGAAATACCCGAGGAGAGAACCTTCGAAATCAAGGGCCAGTTCCTTCACCTTCTGCGCGAGACTCCTTTCACCGGAAAGGATAACGAGGATGCCAACCAGCATGTCGAGACCGTTCTCGAGATTGCTGACTACTTCCACATGCCGGGAGTTAGTCGTGACACTGTTATGCTACGAGTGTTTCTGATAACAGTCCAGGGTGCAGCCAAACATTGGCTACGATCCGAGCCCACCATCCGTACATAAGAGGCACTCAAAAGTCGCTTCATTAAACAATTCAGTCCTCCATCAAAGATTTCCAAGATGAAGATGCAAATCCAAAACTTCATGCAATCTGAGGACGAAACCCTCTATGACGCCTGCGACAGATATAAGGAGATGCTCCAAAATTGTCCACGGCCTGACCTCAATGCTCACCAGGTTGTCCAAACATTCTATAATGGTATTAATGTCTGCAATAGATAGATGGTCGATTCTTAGGGACCGATACCAAAGAAAACACCCGCCACTGGGTACGCCCTGATTGAGGAGATGGCTCAGCACTCCCATTAGTGGCATTCTTCTAGAGATTCTTCCTACCAGAGGAAGACTGCAGTTACAGCTGACTCATCTGATAGCATAGCGGCCCTTAGTGCCAAGCTTGATGCACGAGGGCGTGACATGAAAAAGGTGAATCAAAACATTCACGTTATGCAGGTCGGTTGTGACAACTGCAGTGGACCTCATCTTGCGAGAGATTGCCCATATAACGAGAATGGGGATCTCAAAGAATCTGCATGTCATTCAGCTGGAGATAAATATGATTATCCAGAGGACGAGGCTTTCTTCCGCAATAGGAAGCCAAACTGGAAACCATATCCTGAATACCGCGAGGAGATGGATGGGCGATTCAGGCAGTCTAGCCCAGGATTCTATCAGAGAGACTAGCCAAAGGGGCCACTTCCAGAGAAGAAGCCCAATTTCGATGATATGCTCACGCGCTTCGCAGCAGCATCAGATCAGAGGCATAAGGAGACTGAGGAGATAGTAAAGAAGATAGGCGTTTCTACTGAGGCCGCACTGAGGAATCAGCAGGCGTCTATCCACAACATAGAGACCCAGATTGGGCAGATCTCTAGGGTTCTCCAGGACCGTTTTCCTGGCACTTTTCTCAGTAACACTGAACCAAACCTGAAGGCCGAAATTAAAGCTGTGACCACCAAGAGTGGAAAAGAAGTTGCAGGCCCACCACCTTCCACTCAGCCAGATAAAGGGAAGGGGAAGGAGAAGGAGGTCACTCCTGATCCAGAACCTATCCCACCTACTCCATCCATTCCGTCTATTCCACCTCCGGTTAAACCTTACCGTCCTCCGATACCTATCCGTAGCGTCTTCGGCAAGAAATATCTGGAGCACCTGAAATCCCTTCACATCAACATCCCGTTTGTTGAGGCTATGGCACAAATGCCAAAATATTCTAAATTCATGAAAGACCTTCTTACCAACCGCAAGAAAATGGAAGAAGTGTCGAGTGTCACTCTGAACGTTCAGTGCTCAGCAGCCATGCTCAATAAGATCCCAAAGAAGATGACTGGTCCTGGGAGTCTTACTTTGCCATGCCAATTTGGCAATCTACCCGTGAGTCATGCACTTGCTGACTCGGGAGCGAGCGTGAACCTGATGCCATATTCTTTCTTCGCCAAAATAGATTTTCCCTAGCCTAAACCCGTTCGCATGGCTATACATCTGGCAAACAAGTCCGTCACTTATCCACGCGGGATAGTGGAGGACTTGCTAGTTAAAGTAGACAAATTCATCTTTCTTGCAGACTTTATCGTTATAGATATGGAGGAGGATGATACAGTTCCCATCATCTTGGGCAGATCCTTCCCGAGTACAGCTCGTGCATTATTCGATATTCATGCGTCACAGCTGACACTCAGGGTAGGCACACAGATGCTATCACATTTGGGATCGATAAATCCATGAAACATTCCAAAATCGGTGATGATTCTGCCTTCTTTGTGGATATAGTTGATATCCTTCTTGAGAGCAAGCTGCAGAAGTTCGACACACGTGGAGATGAAGGGCAGATGCCACTAGGGGAAGGTCTCTTGGATGCTGAGAGAGACCTGGAGGAGTTGGAGAGGCTGCTGGCAGAAGGGCCAGAGCCAAGTTCTGATGTGCAGGATTTTCAGCCGTCACGGCGCGCAGCGCGATGAACGCGTTGCGACAGGTTGCATCATTGCACATAGAGGCTGTTGAAGTACAGGAGGATCCAGAGCCTCTAGACATATCCAAGGAGGCACCTCCACTCTTGGGTCCTACTCCTGAGCTTAAGGTATTATCCCACACTTGGAGTATGCCTATCTAGGGGAGAATTCTACATTCCCCGTTATCATATCATCGGCACCATCCGAATCTGAGAAAATCCAACTTGTCGATGTCCTTAAACAGCGGAAAAATGCAATCGCCTGGTCAATTTCTGACATCAAAGGAATCAATCCATCATATTGCTCAGATAAAATCCTCATGGAAGATGATTCCAAACCAGTAGTCCAACCTCAGCGTCGTTTAAATCCTAAAATGCAAGAGGTTGTGAAGAAAGAAATCGTCAAACTCTTAGACGCCGGTATGATTTATCCAATTTCAGACAGCCCGTGGGTTATTCCAATCCACGTGGTTCCTAAAAAGGGAGGGATGATAGAGGTAACTAATGAAAAGAATGAACTCATCCCTGCCAGAACTGTCACTCGTTGGCGAGTGTGCATTGATTACCGAAGATTAAATGATGCCACTCGTAAGGACCACTTTCCCCTCCCATTCATAGATCAAATGCTTGAACATCTTTCTGGTAATGCATTCTATTGCTTCCTAGATGGGTTCTCAGGTTACTTCCAGATTCCCATCACACCTGAGGACCAGGAAAAGACGACCTTCACGTGTCCATACGGGCCGTTTGCTTACCGGAGGATGCCATTTGGTCTGTGTAATGCCCCAGCAACCTTCCAACGATGCATGACCGCCATATTCCACGATATGGTGGAAGATTTCATGGACGAATTCTCGGTATTCGGAAATTCTTTCAACTCGTTCTTATCTAACCTGGACAAAATGCTCGCCCGTTGTGAAGAAACCAACCTTGTGCTAAACTGGGAAAAGTGCCATTTCATGGAAGGTGAAGGCATAGTGTTGGGACACAAAGTTTCACAAGCGGGCATAGAGGTGGATAGAGCTAAGATAGACACTATCTCTAGATTACCACCGCCTACTAATGTGAAAGGGGTGAGGAGTTTCCTAGGCCATGCGGGATTCTATCGCCGCTTCATCAAAGATTTCTCAAAAATCACAAGGCCTCTGACACAACTCCTATTAAAAGACATTAAATTCGAGTTCTCCGACGAGTGTTTAACGGCTTTTAATTCATTAAAGGAGAAACTCACTACTGCCCCGATCATGATTGCTCCATACTGGACCCTTCCGTTTGAGCTTATGTGTGATGCCAGCGATTACGCGGTAGGGGCAGTCCTAGGCCAAAGGGTTAATAATCATTTCCAACCGATTCATTACGCGAGTAAAACCCTGAACCCAGCTCAGGAGAACTACACTACTACTGAAAAAGAGCTCCTAGCTGTGGTTTATGCCTTTGATAAATTCCGATCTTATCTGAGTCTATCCAAAACTATCGTCTTCACTGATCATTCTGCTTTGAAGTACTTGTTTGACAAACAAGACTCCAAGCCTAAGCTTATCCGATGGGTCTTGCTTCTGCAAGAATTTGACATCAAAATCAGGGACAAGAAAGGAGCAGAAAACGTGGCAGCCGATCATTTGTCGAGATTAGAAAATCCACATCTAGACGAATTACGAGAATCGGACATCGTTGACAACTTCCCAGACGCGCATCTCATGAAGGTCAGCGATGAGCCTCCGTGGTTTGTAGACTTCGTGAACTATCTGGCTGCAGGGGTTCTCCTGAAAGGTATAACACATCAGTAAAAGAAGAAATTCATGGCAGATGTGAAGTACTATTTATGGGATGAACCCTATCTATTTCGACACTACGTAGACAACATCATCCGGAGATGCGTTTCGGGAGATGAGGCGAGGGAAATACTGAGGGATTGCCATAGTGGGCCCACTGGGGGACACCACGGTGCAGTCTACACCGCAAAGAAGGTATTTGAAGCTAGATTTTATTGGCCCACCATCTTTAAAGACGCACACACCCTCGTAAAGGAGTGTGATGCCTGTCAGAGGGCCGGTAATATATCTTCCCGAAACGAGATGCCCCAACACAACATCCAAGTCTGTGAAATCTTTGATGTGTGGGGTATAGACTTTATGGGTCCGTTTCCTTTATCCCGCGGAAATAAATATATCCTAGTAGTTGTCGACTATGTGTCGAAGTGGGCCGAGGCACAAGCCTTACCCACTAACGATGCCCGAGTCGTAGTGAAATTCCTATAGAAGTTATTCTCTCGGTTTGGTATCCCTAAAGCCTTGATCAGTGATAGGGGTACGCACTTCGCTAACAGCCTAATGGAGAAAGCGTTGCAGAAATATGGTGTGAACCATAGATTTGCAACGCCCTATCATCCGCAAACGAGCGGGCAAACCGAGGTTACCAATCGCGTGCTGAAACGAATTCTAGAACGATCGGTAAACGAGAACCGTAAGGAATGGACATATAAACTCGATGACGCACTCTGGGCGTTACGGACCGCCTATAAGACTCCTTTAGGTACTACTCCCTTTAGGTTAGTCTACGGAAAGGCATGTCACCTGCCAGTCGAGGTAGAGCATAAGGTATACTGGGCATTGAAGGCATGTGATCCTGATCTAAATAAGGCACGTGCCAACCGTTTCGTATAGCTAAACGAGTTAGATGAATTACGAAACGAAGCGTACGAGAATTCCTTGATCTATAAAGATCGTACGAAAAAATGGCACGATGCACGTCTGAAATAAATCAAACACTTCGAACCTGGCGACAAAGTTCTTCTATTCAATTCTAGGTTGAAGTTGTTTCCTGGAAAACTCAAAACCCGATGGTACGGCCCATACGTGGTTAGTAAGGTATTCCCATATGGCACAATCGAACTACTTGATTCAAAGATAATTACCTTCAAAGTCAACGGGCACCGAGTAAAGCATTACTTGGAAGCAATGCCCGAAGAACGGGAAGGTGAAGATATCACCTCGCCGTACTAAAGCCCTAAGTGTGGGGTGAAGTCCAGCTAAAGACTCGTTTAAAGAAGCGCTTCCGGGAGGCACCCCGTATTCCAGCTTTGTGGGTGTGTTGCCTAAAACCCTCACGAGACTACAACTCGTCCACTCGGGCTACCGAGGGATTTAAAGGCTTGTTGCATACGCTAAATGCAACCGTGATTCCTACGAAAGTGAGTTAGGATTTCCTTTGTTTTCGTTTTTCGTTCGTGATGTCGTTTTTCGAGATTCCTAGCCTTAGCCGATCTTCATACACTCTCATATCTGATATTTCGAGCCGTAGAAACTATCCGTTGTCGAAGCCCGCGTGCGATATCTCTAAACGAACAAATGTGGAAAAGAGCCTCGTAGCGGCGCGACCGCTATATGTCGCGACGCGACAAACATTTTGGCTCGTCACTCCAGCGTCCGCCCTGCGTCATCGCGGCGCGACATGCCTTTTTCAGTCTCCAGCCAAAGTGTGCCACGTAGCGTAGCGGCGCGACGCTTTTCCCTGTAGCGGCGCGACACGTGTTTTTCTAGAACCAGCGTTTTTTCGCCACGCGTCGTAGCGGCGCGACGTGGCAGTTTCGGTCCAGCCCTCTTTTGACACGGGTCGTAGCGGCTCTACATCCATTTTTGTCACGGCGCGACGAGGTTCCAGGCCATTTTAAAGAGAGTTTGTTCCAGTCGTCTTCTCCACACCAAATTCCATTCTCGCGGCACTACAATCATATTTCTCCGGTTTTTAAGCTTCTAACGTCGGATTTACTTATTTTTGAGCGAAATCTTCACCATCTAACAAGATAGTAAGTGTTTCTCCACCTGCATTGCGTTTTCTTGTTAGTTCCAGTTACCATGTCCGACTAATTTCTTCGGTTTCTTAATTTCTTGAAGTGTTCTACTGATTATCATGCTCAATATCTCTCAAGATTCATCTATAAAACGATTATTTTCAGCCATGCATGCGAAATTTCAAGATTTTTTTCAAGAACAGTTAGAGTTTTTCAAGACCCGAATTAAATCTGATTTTTTTACGTTCTTGATGATTAATCTGCTCATACTCGTTAATATATCATTTCTAAACACTCATGCATCGTACATCTGCGTTACACTCGTTTTTATCATCTCTTTTTCTGCAACATTATCCTCTGAGTATGGGTTTTTGCCAAAACCGGGGTTTCTGCCCTTGTAATGGTTTTTGGTGAATATCTGTGGTCATTCTGCGTGTTTTCTGATAATTTAGGGCCTGATCTGATTTTGTTAACCTTGTACACAGCCATCGCAGCCCGTGGACGTGGACATGGACATAGGGGTCGTCAAGAGCAGGAGATTGTGGTTCCAGAAGGCCCGGCGGTATACCACCCGTGGTTGGTATTTTCGCAAACTCTGCCTGCCCGACTGCGCGCTGATTATATCTCTCGGCTGCAGCAGAATCTTCGCAGAGAGGTGGACACCCCCCATTCTCTTGATTGGGAGATTACTGATGGAGTTGGGCTTTCAAACCAGCTCCTCGGATTTTTGCCATAACAATTCCGTGCTGCAGACGGGACTGTAGTGTTTACTTGCAACGCATGGGAGCGGTTATTCCGCTTGCGCGAGCCAGTCTTCCGAAAGTTGTGTTTGGAGTTTTTCTCTACCGTCCAGCTCAGCTCAGTCTTCGTCCACGTTACTGATCGACGGTTCCTGTCCTTCCATCTTGGAGGAGTTAGCCGCGAGTGTAGTCTCGCGGATTTCAGTCGCCGCATGGGGCTATACACGCATGTGGAGGCCACCAGCCCATTCTTTGAGAAATTCCTTTCGAGTTGCGATAGGGATGAGCCCGAGGATTTCTCCCTTACGGAGATGTGGGCGATGATCGCCAACGGGGGGTACGAGCCCCGCAGAGCTGTCGAGAGCAGCATCTGCCTTCCAATCCACCGTCTGCTCCACCGTCTTATCTCCACCTCCATTTCTCATCACCGAGGTGGTGAGAAGGTCATGGCAGTTGACCTTATGTTTCTATACAGTATTCTGACTCCTGGCGTGTTGTTCAACGTGCCATTCCACCTAGCCTTCTATCTTGCTCCCCGGGCTACTGGATCCAAACCGGCGAGTCCCATCTGTGGTGGCCAATTTGTCACCATGTTGGCCTGTTCATACGGGATTCTGTCACTGCAGGAGGAGGCGAGCCAGGTGCAGTACGAGCCGCGCCCGATGAGTATTGGATACTTAGAGACAATGCAGGTTCTGGAGAGGACCTATGATGGAGATTACCGAGTTGTACCCGTGGAGGGTCCTGGGCCTGAGCCAGAGGTTGAGCAGAGGCCCGAAAAGCAGTAGCAGCCGTGCCAACGCCGTAGGAGACAGGCGCCTGGGCCCGCAGATGAGGGGCCACAGCCTTACTCGCTGCAGCAGATATCCGGGTCGATAGAACGTCTTTCCGACCAAATGGGAAATATGTCTATGAGAATAGATACACTTGGGTACTATCATGATCACTTGCAGTCGCGCCTGTCTGTGCACGAGCAAAATCAGGAGTATATGCACTCCAGTATGTCTAAAATCTTCAACCATTATGGATATCCGCCCCTGCCATTCACACCATACCCGCCCCCATTTCCAGCGTGACTGCCATCGGATACTCACATGCCGGGGCCGTCTGGACATGCGGGTCACGACTCGGATGATGAAGATTGAAAGATGATGATTATATTTTTTATCTTGTGATGTAAATGTACTGAATTTTAATATATTTTAATTCTAATATTTGTCTAATATTTGGTGCATGAGTGATTTACTTTTTCAGCATGTTTGGTTGTTCTGTGGAGTGTGCGTATATGCTGGCAGTCAGTTCAACGATTGCTTATCATTTATTGCTCCATTCGCATTGCTAATATCCAGGGAGATATTTCTAATCTTTTTCTACCTTAGTTATATTTTATTGTGTACAATGGGGACATTGTACAATTTAAGTGTGGGGTAGGGGGTTAGAAAAAGATTCTTCGCTTGAAATTTATTTGTCCTCGTAGTAAATTATTGATTGTATTTGGGCGTTAAATTTTAATTTTTTAGTATCATTCGAGTTAAAAGTTAGATATTATTTAAGATTGTCAAGATTGTTTATTTATAAACATTTCATAGGTTATATTTAGCTTTTATGTATAGTGCTTGTGTCGCCAATTCTTTAGAAATTTAAGTCTATAGTATCCAATCTTTAATTTTTGAATTGCTGCATAAATTATAAGGTTAAGCCCTTTTTGAGTCTAAGCTTGACAAAAATAGACTGAGTTGAATTTTCAATTTTTATAAGCATATGTTAGAAAAAAAAGAGTGAAAAAAAGCCAATGTGTAAAAAATGAAAAAATATGCAAAAGAGCTAGAAAAAAATATATAAGTCAAATAAATGGCCTTTGAAACTCGAATTAGTAAATTCTGAGGGGTGTTTTACACCTAATCACCTAAAGCCAACTGGTTTGGGATTGGTTGAGTTGAAGATTCGCTACATGGGTTCCATAGAAAGTCATAGGCTTACATAAAAAAGAGCTGAAAAGAGAAAAAAAACATATGTGCAAATAAAGTTGGAAATCTGCAATAAGTCTTAAGGTCTGGGGATTTTCAAAGGGTAACTTAACCAAATTAAATATAAATGCAATTTTTAAATTAAGGATTGGATGTATATAGATAAGAATATTCTTTAGGAATGGTTGAAGGTAAATGAGGATATAATCATGGGTATATGCATAATTCTAAGTATAGCTTATGTTTTGTTTTAAATCAACCTTTTTGACATTCGTAAGTTATATTTGATTTTTCGAGAATGGTGTTAATATTTGAAATTTTAAGCCTGGATAGAGTTGTGATTTGCTTGAGGACAAGCAAAGTTCAAGTGTGGGGTATTTTGATATCACGCTAAATATATATAAATATTATGTGATATCGGGTTGGTTTTAGCCGAAAAATGTTTATTTAATTGTAAAAAGATACGTTTACCGTTTCTTTTATGTTTTGCAGGCTAAAAAGGCGAAATATCCAAATAATCGAGAAAAATAAATAAAGCCCGAAAAGTCGAGAAAGTAAAAAGAATTCACGAGAAAATAATTGGGCCGAAGAAAGAAAAGAAAAGAGAAAGAAAAGAGAGCCCAAAAAAGAGAGAGAAAGAAAGAAAGACTAAAAAGCTAAGCCCAATAGGCCCGGCCCAAGAAAAAGAGGGAACCTGGGAGCAAAGGAAAGGGTCGCGGCGCGACACCCTTGCTTGTCACGGCGCGATGAAGCTAACCGGATGAGACTTATCAGATTGCCACGTGCCTTCGCGGCGCGACCTAGTTTCCCATCGCGGCGCGATGCGTGAAGATTACGTCAACTTTGAATTTTGAAAGAGTTGGGATCGGGCTAAAACACCTTGTCGCGGCGCGACACATGGCCGTCGCGGCGCGACACCCCTGTTTTCAGAGTTCTATTTAAACGAACTTCCAGATCTGAAAAAGGGTTAACCACCCGATTTCTTCCACCATTCCTCTGCTAAACACGTCCAAGAACATATCCCAGAAGCCTTGAGCTCGGATTTGAAGGATTAAAGCAAGAATTGAAGATTGAAGGCTTGGATCTTGTGCTTTTTACGGTTTTTCTTCTTCTCTTCTGTTTTTAATGACTTTAATGAATTTCCAGAAGTTGAATATGCTTGTTCTAGGCTAGATCTTCTGTTTTCCTCCCTAGAGGAGATGATACTCTACTTTAATTGATTAATTCCATGTTTTAGGATCTAATTTCATTATGTATTTATCTTACAAGTCTTTCCAAAGATCCATATGTGTTATGGTTACTGTTTTTTGCATGTTTATAATCTGAGTTTGTATAAATTGGAAGACTAATCCATTTATTAAACTTTAATCAATGCTAATTAGGACCAATAAATAGTATTGACTAGTGATTGATCAAATCCTAGTCTTAAACATGTCAAGATGGAAACTTTAATGTGTATGATTGATGCATGAAGATCTTTGTGTGTCAATACAATGATTGGTTAACTTAATTAATCATTAGAGGTAAGATCTTGTTTGATTCGAACTTAAAACGTCTAATTATGCTTTTATTTGATTTAATGACCATTAAAGTTGAGTAATTGCATGGTTAGAAAAGCTAGGTACTTGGATCAAGAGTATAGCTATAATAGAAATCGGTACATGTTGAATGAATGATCCATTGCACAAAATAATTTGGTTTTAATCAATTGAAAAGAGTAGAATTGAATCTAGGGAGGGAAAGCTTCAATTTGATAGTTTAATCCATAAAAGATTCTTGCTTTTTGCTTATTTTGGTTGTTTTTTGGTAATTTAGTAGTGTTAGTGATCACTTAGACTAATAAAGTTTCAAACTTGATTACAAATTCCCCTTATTTTAGTTTAATTGTTTTAATTTAGGTTAATAGCATTTATTTTATATTTATTTGGTTTATTTGGTTTAATTAGTTTGTTTTAGTTACTTCTTTATTAATTTGATAAAAATCAGTTTAGCTCCAGTTCCCAAGAGTTCGACACTGGACTTACTAACTATAATACTGTAACACCGTATTTTCACCCATAAAATTTTCATTTAAATTATCACTGCGGAAGCGTTTACCAAAACATAAAAGTATTTACAACTGAAGTTAAACCACTGTTTAACAAAACCCATCAGTTTAAAATACAGCATTACAAAAGCTACGACTCGTCACAATTCCAATCAGAGTGCCTGTCAATTATTCCCCAGACCACACCCCTTCACGACTAAACCGCAGAACTCACCAGCCACTTGTAAAAGTAGTGAGAGGTGGGGGATTAGCACAAAGCTAAGTGAATAGAAGTAAACCAACACAGATATACTAGCAAATAACTACATGATATCAACAACAGTAAACACATAATCACCCTTTGCCTCACGAGAAGACCGGCGGTTCTGTAGGAACCTACAACCAATGCCGGCCAAGCAAAGGTTTACCGATAGTCTATTTGCTATTCTCACACAGTATTATCTTGAGTTGCAATGAATGCATCAAAAGACCACAATACTGATTAGCCGATAGCAAACAAACCCAGCCCAGTATGCCCAGCCGTCAGCTGACTTCACAATAGGCGCAACAATCAATTAACATATCACAGTTAATCAATTAATATACCACAGTCTATCTATGCATCAGTTCAATCAATTAACATATCACAGTTAATCAATTAGCAGACAAACAGTCTATCCATGCGTCAATCCGATAACAGTTGCAACCCAAGCCAGTTACAACTAATAACACCCGTGAGTAAACATCCACTCACCTCGAGTTCTCGAACTCCCACTCAGTGGTCTAATGTTACTGAGCCTTGTCCTTTCCTGAGATCAGAATAAACTGAAATCAGTAATCAATTCATAAATATATACCAAACACATATATTTATATTCTTTCAATCAAACATAAACCTGTATGATTCACATATGCATAAACATATAATCCACAACATTAAATAATGCAATTAACCAAGAAAATCCACAAAAGCCTCGGACCCGTCGCGTCCAAGAACCCGACGCGTCGCGTCCAAGAACCCGACGCGTCGCGTCGCCCCAAGTATCGGATTTCACAAATCTGAATCCCACAATCGGATTCTCAAGTCTCGGATTTCATAGTGTCGGATTTTGAACCTCTCGGATTTGCCTTAGTCTCGGATTTGGATCCCGGATTTTCACTTTCGGATTTCCACTCGGATTTGATGAACGCGTCGCGTCCAAGAGGGGAACGCGTCGCGTCGCTCATAAACCTGCATCATCTTCTTCATTTTCTAGCCGACTTACAACTTTCCAAATCCGATTTATACACTTGAAATCCAATATGAACACTTCTAAAACATGTATAAACATCTTATAACATGTATTTAACATCAAGAACACATCAATAACAATTAAAACACCAATTCAAACAAAACCCATTCGTCAAGTATGGAGCTTCAATCTCCTTTCATGGTGTTTCATCATATACACAGGTATTTCATCATAAAAGCATATCAATATGATCAGAATCAAGCAAAGAACATCACCATACCTTCACTTTGAATTGTCACCCAACAATCCTAGCTTTCACCTTTTCAAGTTTATGTCCTTTCTTAGCTTTTCTCTCAAAACACATACAACACACACTATGTCGGTTTTCAAAGTGAAACATATCAGATGTTAATACCTACTAAGCCCACGTATGGTTTCTTGGAAGCATGAGGTGGCCATGAAATACACACACATACACACGCAACACACCTACTCCAATCCATATATATATTTAGCCGTACACATGCACATATATATATAAGTAAATATCCAATCTTTAATTGATTAATTTGACAATTAATTCAATTAAATCCATTAGTAAATAATTAAACATATAATCAAATACTAATCACGTGTTTAAACATACCTTGGCCTACGTAACGACTAGGCCCAAAATCAGGATGTTACAAATACGAAACGATTAGGTACACTCGCCTATTCGTGCAGTTTTTGGTAATTAAATCGGTTAAAATATAAATTTAAAACTAGTACGTAAAACGCACATCAATGGTCATGTAGAATTTGTGGTACACGGCCCGTGTAGGTGACGTATCAACACTGGCCAGCCAGGTCAGGTCGTGTAGGCTGAAAGGGGGACACGGCCCGTGTAGGTGCCCTGTTCAGTTTGTTTTATGCTGAGTTTGAGTACGTGATTAACACTATGATTATATGTATACATGTAGGAAATATTGTTTGAAGTATTCTGAGTATATCTGGCATAACACTGTGTGGTATTAATTACGGAGGTGAGTTTCCTAAACTCTGATTCATATCTGTGATATCTGTGTGTTACATTGCAATGTGGTATATTATTGATCAGAGGATCAGAGAGAGAGAGCTGTAGCATGCTGCTTTGTGCAGTAGTGCTATAGACAGCGTTTTAGCCTTCTTGGCGGATGCTAAGATGGTGCAGTACTGTATCCATAAGACCTGTTGTGGCATTCGTATATGTGTATGCGCATGCTTTTATGATTTACAGTTTAGCTTTCTCACTAAGCTCTTGTAGCTTAGCAGATACTGCTTGTTGTTGTTGTTTTGCAAGTTGTGTTAGCACCAAGGCAAGGCCCCGGTTTGACTGTTGATGGTTGATTGCTTAAAACGTGATTTGAAACAATAACGCTCCCATATGAGTAACAGAAAGTACTTTTGATTTTAAATGCGCGCATATTTCTTTTTATACAAACCCAAGGGTTTAGACGAAATGTTTTATTGGCTTCCGCTGACGGTAAGCTTATTGGAAACTGTTTTTGACATGAATTGTGGATGTATTATCTTTTGTATGAACCAGAGGGTTCAAAAATGCTAGATTGGTTTCCATCAGCTTATCAAATTCTATTTTTAGACAAATACCTTCTGTTTCAAGCTGTATTTTAAATTTTGGAAATTTGGGGCGTTACATATTCACTTCTAACGGGTCATAATTGCTATAAATGGTTTATATTCACTTCTAATGGGTTATAATTGCTATGAATGGTTCATATTTACTTCTAACGGGTCTTAATTGTTATTTATGGGTTATATTCACTTCTAACGGGTCTTAATTGCTATTTATGGGTTATATTCACTTCTAACGTGTCATAATTGCTATAATTGGGTTATATTCACTTCTAACAAGTCATAATTGCTATAAATGGGTTATATTCACTTCTAATTGGTCATAATTGCTATAAATGGTTTATATTCACTTCTAACGGGTTATAATTGCTATGAATGGGTCATATTTACTTTTAACGGGTCATAATTGCTATTTATGAGTTATATTCACTTCTAACGGGTCTTAATTGCTATTTATGCGTTATATTCACTTCTAACGGGTCAGAATTGCTATTTATGGGTTATATTCATTTCTAACATGTCAGAATTGCTATAAATGGGTTATATTCACTTTTAACGGGTCATAATTGCTATAAATGGGTTATATTTATTTCTAACGGGTCATAATTGCTATTTATGGGTTATATTCACTTTTAACGAGTCATAATTGGTATGACTGAGTTATATTCACTTGAATTAATAATTTTTTACCTTTATTTTGTAGTCGGATGCTATTCAAGAAATGTTTAATAATCTGGAATTCAGAGAACAATTGATGGCGATGGTTCGATCCGCTACAACTCAAAATGCTACCGCAGAAAATGACGAGAACGAAAATGATAACGGTGATGATGATGATGATGTTCAGTAGTTTGTGTGTTTGTTAGTTTATTATTAGGAGTATTTGTATGTTTTAAACTAACAACGAATTGTAAATGTTTGTACAAACTTCGATTCAATATGTATAGCCGGATTGCGTGTACGTAAATAGCTTGTGGCTTCATTAAAACTGCGTATTTTATATTTGGTTGTAATATATATTAAATACACAGGTTAAATTAAAAAAAATAAAAAATAGATATTATTAGCAGTGACGCCTTTAGTGGCGACAAAGGGCTTTAGCGGTGACATATATTAAGGAAAATAAATAAATAAAAATTAATTAAAAAATCAATAGTGACGACACTTTTAGAGGCGACTTCTAGTAATAGTGGCGGCGTCATTAGTGGCGACAAGTAGGCAATTGTGGCGAGGTATTAGCGGCGACACATTAGTGGCGACGTGTCGCCACTAAAGGCAATTGTGGCGACACTTTGAGGCATTTGCGGCGACATCTGTCGCCGCTAATACTCTCTTTTCTTGTAGTGTATATATACATATATATATATATAATCATATGTTTATATTTATGTATTTGATATGCATTATCTTATATTAATATATAAAAGTAATATTATTATTTCGCATAAATAACAATATATATAATGAGTTGGAAACATATTTAAATCATATTCAAATATGTAATTGGTGTTCATTGACTGTAAATGTGTGACCCTATGGGTTTATTTATTATTAGTAATATCATATTAATTTTTGTCTTGTGCACATAGAACCAACAGGGTGTTATCTCGAGAACGGGTAATCATAGGATGTAAGAGAGGAGTTGGGGAAGGGACAGAGGTAGAGGTTTCCGAGTGAGAGTGAGGTATGGGAGTAGGGATAGGAAAGGTGGTAATAGATGGAGATGGTAATGTGACTGAGGATGAGGTAGTAGGTGTATTGGATGTAGGAATGGTAAATTTAGTTTCATGAAAAGTTACATGAGGAGAGGTATAAGTGCGAGAAGTGGAAGGATCATCACAGTGGTATCCCTTATGAAAGTAGGCGTACCCAATAAAGATACAGGGAACATATTTGGGTGACAGTTTGTCCGGACGGCGGGACGGGTATCACCAAGGAATGGGTAACACAGGCAGCCAAAAGTACGAAGAATAGAGTAGTTAGGTTTGGATTTAAAAACAAGTTCATATGGGGAAGCTTGTGCAAGAGTAGAATACGGAAGGCGATTGATTAGAAAAGCGTCATACCAAAAGTGTTTCGGTAGTGAGCATGAACAAGCAACGCACGAGCAATTTCAGATAAATGGTGATTTTTGCGTTCAACTACCCCATTTTGTTGAGGCGTGTAGGTACATGAGATACGATAGGCAATGCCAGATTCTGCAAGGAAGTGAGCCATTTGGCCTTGAGTTAGTTCTGGTGCACCATCACAACGGAGGTGTTTGATGGTGGTAGAAAATAGATTTTCAATGTGAGTTTTAAAATGACGAAATGAGTCAAGGGCTTGAGAACGATGTGTTAACGGATAGATCCAAGTAAAACGACAATAATCATTAATAAATGAAATAAAATAATGAAAGCCCGAACGAGAGATAGTAGGAGACGGGCCCCATATATCACAGTGAACAATATATAATGGCATAGTACTACGAGACAAGTTTATATCAAATGGTAATCTTGTAGATTTAGAGACATTACATGCATTGCAAGCTTTATTAGAAAGTTTGTTTGAAATATTAAGAAAAGATAAATGCTGAAATACAAAATCTAAAGTCTTGAATGCCATAAATCACGGGAAGTAGAGGTAGCAGCGGACAAGGAGTATAGTTGATGAGCATTAGGCTGCATGTGGTGGAGTGTTTGTCCCATAAGTGTCTGTATGGAAAGGCCAAGATTAGAGAACATAATACAGATAGGATAGTCAAGAACAAGTTGGGTGATGGAAAGTAAATTTTTTGTTAAGCCAGGAACAACAAGAACATTTTTCAGAAGAAGTCTACAGTGAGATAGTTTAAGGAAAGCATGACCAACATGAGTAATTCTAAGAGATGTACCATCACCGACAACGACTCAATCAAAACCTCTATATGGTTTAGCATCACAAACAATAGAAGCATTAAATGTCATATGTGCAGTGGCACCAAAATCTGGTATCCAAGTATCTACCATTTGACACATGTCATAAAAATCAAAAGATTTAGTTTCAGGTGACAAACCAAATTGTGACCCGGCTGAGTCAAAACCATTTGGTGAAATCAGGTTCACTGAAATTATTAAATGCTGGACCATTATTGTTTCCTTGAGTATGATAGGCACCTGTATCTACATTAGGCTAGGAGGACGGCCCACCTGCAAAAACAGAATGTAACGTCCCAAATTGTTTTTCTAATATAATTTCATATAAAATCGTAAGTCATTAATTAAACATTCAGTTCATCATCAATCCATGACCAGCCCAACACACGGGACTTACGGCACAAAAATACATGTTTGTAAGTAATAATTTAAATCAGAGTTTGAATAACGTTTAGCAGAAACAGCTCTCATGAGGGAGCCTTCCCCTTGTCAACACGTGACGGTCCTGAAAGAATCAACAACAAAGAGTTAAGCACAAGGCTTAGTGAGCACACCACACTTTTACATTATATCAGAACACACATCTACAGATAATGCACAACACATCAATTACGCCACACAGGCGGGGTGGCCCACGGCCAAACGAGCACAGCTGCTCACAACACAACATCCGTGTCACAACAATTTTCATAAAGGCAGGGTGGCCCAGCTACCAAATGAGCCCAGCTGCTCAAGACATAACATCCGTGTCACATCAATCACAATATCACATAGAGCACGTATCACAACATAATATAAGAGTTAGTGAAACTCACCTGTTCAGCAGCAACAGAAAATAGAACACAGTGATGGTCGAAGTACTCGGGATTGTTCTGTTAACGAATCCGGCAGCAAGAACCTATAATACATCTTACTGAATCAATACCGGGTACAAGTCTATAGATAAAAAGGCACACTCACACTCCCTAAGTCCTAGGGTCGGGCCACACAAAGGACGGATCAATTGAAAGTCGCATGGCACTAGTGAAAGTCGCATGGCACAAATACACTAACTGAAAGTCGCATGAAGCCACACACACACTAACTGAAAGTCGCATGGTATTACTGGAAGTCACATGAAAGTCGCATGGAACCACATTTCCATACTGAAAGTCGCATGGCACGATTACACTAGTTGAAAGTCTCATGAACCCACACACACTAACCGAAAGTCGCATGGTATTACTGGAAGTCACATGAAAGTCGCATGGAACCACATTTCCATGCTGAAAGTCGCATGGCACCATTACACCAGCTGAAATTCGCATGGTATGCCTATGCACTCATGCAACTTTCACATGGACTTACTCACGTGTCCATGTGACTGTCGCATGAGGTACCTCCTTCCCTGTCAATTTATCATTTTGAAAAACCCAAACTCCATGGCCAAAACCAAGCTTTCTCAAAACTCAACCAATTCCTTTTATTTTTGTTTCTAAGGATTCCTAACAACTAAAGAACAACTCCTTATCAAACAATCCAATTAATACTACCAATTGGTGGTCTAAAAATGAATTTCTTTATTTAAAATGGGTTTAATAAAACTTCAAGAACAGGGATGAAACTACCCAACTTTTCAACCCAAATCTCACCCAAGAAGTCCAAACTGAAATCAACTACGAAGGATAGAATCCATACCTTGAATTTTCTTCACAGATTGCTTCAAGACTCAACTTCTTGCTTCCTCCTTCTTCCTCCTCACGAAGAACACACACAGAGCACTTTTCTTTCTTTCTTTCTCTAAGTTGAACACTCAATGCAACAGTAACAAGTGCTTGGGAGGTTGTGCCCTAATGTAATATATATATATACTTGTTTTCTTGGGCCAAGCCCATCCAATTCCCTTCTCTTTTAACATTAAAGCTTAAGCCCAATCTCATTCTTTGTTAGGTCATCCATGAGGGCGCAAGATTAAATAAGTGCATATGTGTATATATAAATCAATTAACTAAGTCACCCACAAGCCAAATAAATTCATACTCTCGAATTCAATTAACATTGATAATAATGTTCATAATTCAATTTACATTGTCATAATAGTTACATACGGGAACTGGGTATTACACAGAATTAGACATAAAGTGTGGGCCAGAGCCCACATTCATATTTGGTGGTAAATAAGAGAGGCCCAAGTTGTGTCATGTGTGTATTTGGGGAAGGCGACGGTGAGAAGGACCCGTAGCCTCCCTTCTGCGCAAGGTGAGCCGCTACACCACCACCATTCCATCTACTGTTCCCGGCGTAGCCTCCTCGAAAATTGTTTTTGCCACCACCACAACCGCCACGAGATGGAGTTCGACCACCCCTCCCTTGTGTCTGGCGAGAATTTTGGCTAAAATTAGGGTTAGGAATGTACCGCCAAAAGCACTTGGAAGCATCATGCCCTTCTTTTTGAAAAATTTGACAAACAATTTTGGATCCTCGTGCTGTGTTGTTCGATTGCTTCAATTGATTCTGATGAGGTGGGGTTTCTGCTGTGGAGGCGTTCATAGTGGCGATTGGTTCGGCTGTTTTTTCCGAGACTTGTGCTAGTCGCTCCTCAAAAATCAGAAGTCGTGAACGAAGTTAAGCAAAGGTAAGGTCAACAGTGGAATTCTCAACCTTTAAAACAAATGCATTGTATGAGGAATTTAATCCATGAATAGTCTGCATAATAAGGGCAGACTGAGAAATTGGTTCTCTAATTGAGTTTAACGAGTCTGCAATGCGTTTGATAGAGTCACAAAACGTAGTGATTGAATTATTGCCTTGTTTGATGGTTTGAAATTGAGTGTGCAACTATGATTTCTTTGCAAAGGCATGTTGAAAATAAGTGTCTTCAATAATTTTCCATAAATGAGCAGCTGATGTAGAATCAATGGCTAAATGTGCCATTGAAGGATCTAGCGTGGCATTGATACAGGCTGAGACATAACCATCTAACCTTTCAAAGTTCTCTGATTCAGGTGTGTCAGCTGGTGGTGGTGAGGTATTTGAGTTTATGAACTTCATTAGCCCAAGGCTCTTGAGAATAGTCACCATCTGATGCTTCCATGAGAGGTAATTCTCATTGTTTAACTTAACTAATACAAAGTTGGAAATATTTGGTAGATTATTCATCATGCTTTGTGAACTGGATGAGGCCATATGAATTAAGTGTTTTTGATATTGAATGGGTATTCAGACTGTCAGATACCCTGAAGAAAATAAAATATAAACTGAAAAATATGATTTTGTATTATGTTGAATCTGCTGGCCGATTACATACCCCAACATATATACATAAGGAATATAAAGGATAAGCATGAACTAAGCTAATAACTAGGAACAACAAAATAGAGATAAACTTAAGCTAACTAACAAAGAGATAAACCAAAGTTAAGATAAGAGATATCCAAAATAATATATCTAACAGTAAGGAATTCATGGGTGGGCAATCCAATTAAATGAGGGGGAATTGGATGACTAAGATTTGTTCTCACAATATAACCGGTTCTAAAATGAACTTTTCGTACGAGAACCGCGAGAACCAATCGTAGTCGTCCAATTCGCCCACCCATGAATTCATTACATGCACCCTGCGACACTCAATCCCCCTACGCTCTTCATCCATGAATTCCATTCTCCAAAATGGTTCTCGTACGAAAAACAGTTCTTGTTTGAATCCTCCCCTATATATATATATATATATATATATGGAGAAGTTCATTTGAAAACCATTTTTATTGTGAGAACCACGTGAATCAATCTTCCTCATCCTTCAATTCCATTGCCCCACTATGAATTCATTACACGCACCCTGCCACACTCTATCCATCTACACTCTTCATCCATGAATTCCACTTACCAAATGAAAGGGTAAGATTGGTTTTCGCAATAATAATAGTTCTCAAAATGAACACTCTTCTATATATATATATATATATATATATATAGAAAAGTTCATTTGGGAACCATTTTTATTGCGATAACCAATCTTAGCCATCTAATTCCCCCTTCTTCAATTGGATTGCCCACCCATTAATTCATTACATGCACCTTGTCACACTCAATCCCCCCAAGCTCTTCATCAATGAATTCCATTATCCAAAATGAACGGCTAAGATTGGATCCCGCGGTTCTCGCACTAGTATTGGTTTTCAAATGAACAATCCCATATATATATATATATATATATATATATATATATATACACACACACACTAGCCACGTACCCGCGCAATGTTACGACGGCGAATAATTTCTATTTTACATCATGTTGCTTTTAAAAATGTAATAATATGTTATTTGTGCAATTCTATGTCACGAAAAAGTATCGTACAATGTCAGTTTTTTACTTTTTTTAATTTGTATCAACTATTTTATTAATTTTAAAAATAAATTCTAAAAGACATTAAAATAAGAAATAGATTTATATTTGTGAAATAAGGAGGGAGAAGTTAATAAGATTTTGAAACTTATGTTGATGTGGGTGGATAATTGTATTTGTGTGAAAGGGTGTTTTAGTGTTAGAGAGATATTTTAAATAGATAAAAAGTTTAAGTAAATTAGGAGAGAGAATGAAATAGTTAAAAGGGGTATTTTAAAAGTTAAGGTAAATTAGGACATAGAATAAAATGCTTAAGAAGGGGTATTTTAGTACATTCAAGTTACTTAAATTAAGAGTTTTTAAGATTGTAAATGTATTATAAAGGAATAAGATATATATATATATATATATATATATATATATATAGGGGAGGGTTCAAACGAGAACTGTTTTTCGTACCAGAACCGCGAGAACTAATCTTGGCCCTTCATTTTGGATAATGAAATTCATGGATGAAGTGCGTGGGAGGATTGAGTGTGGCAGGGTGCATGTAAGGAATTCATGGGTGGGCAATCCAATTGAAGGAGGGGGAATTGGACGGCTAAGATTGGTTCTCGCGGTTCTCGTATGAAAAACAGTTCTTGTTTGAACTTTTGCCTATATATATAAATATATATATATATGTATGTATATATGTAGGGTAAGCTTACACATAGTCTCACCCTGAAACATATATCTCATAGGCAAAATCTCAGCCATTCATTTAAAAGGGCAAAATAGAAATTGACAAATTCATATTTAAAAGTCACGTTCCTTGAGAGAACCCACAAACTTTCTTTTTTTATTTAATTTTTACCCTTTAAATCTTTAAATTACAATAACTATTTCATTTGTATGTGTGAATTTAAGCAAAAATTTTATATCAATTTACTCATTTTTTTAATCCTTTCTCAAACATGACCACTCTTTCCATATTTCTGAAAATGCAAACCATATGAAAATGATATCCAAATGTTATCATTTTGAATCATGTGAATTTTTATCATTTTCAGTTGTAAACATGTGTATTTATATCATTTTTTGTTCGAAGGGGTGTATTTATATCATTTTCGGCTAGAAACATGTGTATTTATATCATTTTCGGCTGAAAATGAGTCTATTTTTATCATTTTCATATGTATAATGTTATCATTTTGAATATTGTATATTTTTATCATTTTTATGTGAAAAATGTTATCATAAATTGTTATCATTTTCATGTGGAAACATATGTATTTATATCATTTTCGACTAGGAGTCTATTTTTATCATTTTCATCCGGATAATATTATCATTTTGAATGTTATATATTGTTATCATTTTCATCAAAAAAAAATTATCATTTTCAAGTGAAATTTTTTTATCATTTTCTGGACAAAACTTAGAGGGAAAAAAAGGAAAGGGCGACATTTTTAAGGAAGGGGTGTGATTTATGGGAAAGGGATTCCATAATATCCTTCCCTCTATAATTACTTCTTATACTTGTTTAATTAATTATAATAATGTTATTATTAAATCTTGGCCATTGATTTAAAAAATCTAATGGTCTAGATTTGGCCTTTATGTCTATGTTTAAGCATATGACCTATATTGATCCAATATATATATATATATATATATATATATATATATATACACACATACATACATACATATATATATATGAAGAATGTTCAATGTAGTCCATAATTAATTCATAGTCCTAAGGGACTAATTTTAGCCTTTGAATCAATGACATCAATGGTACAGATTGTATTTTAAAAATTTAGGCACAATGGCATTTTCGTAAGTTACATCTGATTCTTTTACAAATCATATGTGATTGTATACTGAATCACCTGCGATTGAATATTAAAATTTTGGGACTGTGTTTTTAAATAAACTTTATTGAACACATACCATATATAAGGGGATGATTCATGCGAAAAGTGTTTTATTTACGAAAAGTGCGACAAGCAATCTCAGCCACTTATTTGAATTTGATCTGTGGTCTAGATTAATCATGTTTTTAATTTTTTTTAATTTAAAAGGGTATAATAGTAAACTAAAACTTTTCTTTCTCATATTTTTCTCATTCCTAAATTTTGAATAAGAACAAAAGAAATATAAAATAATTTACTATCAAATTAATAATTTTACTGAGTTCAACGATGAATACACCTAAAAATTTTACGAATTTTCCATCATGCTGTATTCAATAATGAATACAGCCAAAAGTATACGAGTTTTAAGATGAATTGCACTATATTCAATACTGAACACTACTAAAAACATATAAGTTTTTTCATCATTACTATTTTAAGTCAATTAGTCAATATTTGTTCACTAATAAATTTAAGTTTATTTTCCGACAAACAAATATCAAGGACTTAACACTTTTTCCCCAAAACAACAATTTCTTATTGTGTTCAATGGTGAAAAATGTCACAACACTTTTATAATTAATCAATATTATGAAAATAGCCAACCGTAAACAATGTTTACTGTTGAATATATGTTTACCTTTGAACATAGCAAAAAAGCATTTACATCATGTACAAAAAATCTAAAAAAGAAAATGAATGTATAATAAAGACAAACCTAAAACTAAATCTATTATTATGAAATAAATATATAAAACAAAAGGAAAACAATTGCAAATGGGAAAAATCTGATCCACTAGCATAATTAACTTGGGAATCACATTCCCCGCATCACGTTGTATAACACGTGTAACTCCTCTGTTACTTCTGACCATTACAATTGGCAAATCCATTATCCTCCCACCTCACCCTTCGATTTCTGCTTCAATTCATTTTTTACTCACTACAAAAACATGGGTATGGAACTATGGATGCGTATTAGAGCAAATATTCGAGTATAAGACCAAACTATACCTAAGCCGTTGGGCCATCACGAGTCAAATGTTGCTGGTCTAACGCCGCCGGCCATCACGTCGCTGTTTCTAATGCCGCTGACCCATCGATGTCATTGATTTCTCTACGGTGAACCATATTATGTGCCATCGTGTTCCCTAATCTGCTGTCGTCATTGATCTGTGCTGCCATCTTGCTTTCTCTACGGTGAAATTCTCCAAAACTAAAAAAGAAGAAGAATGCCCGGTGGTGCTTGCCGGTGGTGTGGGGTAGCCCTTAACCGGAACAATAGATGGAGGCGTCGGGGCACTCACCGATGGTGTTGCGGGGTAGACTTAATCATATCAGCAGATAGAGGTGGTGAAATGCTCGCCGGTGGTATTACTGCAGAAGGCTGTGGTAGGCAAGGGACCGGTGGATTCTTAGGGTTTATTTTGTATGTGTGAATAAATTTAGAAAAAGGATATGATATATACACATGAGTCATGAGAGGAGAAAAAGAGAGGAGAGAGAGAGGAGAGAGGTGTGTTATTTGATAAAAATACTCTTTTCTTAATATTATTTAATACTATTTGAAGTCTAATTATTTACAAAAATGCCATAATCACTTATAACCATTGATTTTAACAATCTAATGGTCAAGATCATTTCTTGCACTATACGCAAATAAACCCTTTTTCGCATGAACCATCATAGAGAGATGGTTCATTTAAGAACTATTCTTATTACAAGTATCGTGAGAATAATCCTGGTCCTTGATTAAAATAAATCAATTTACAATAACAATGATGTCTCATTAATGGCTCATTAACGATGCATTAACGAGAGGTGTTTTGGAAAAATCAAGTTTTATTCTTCAATGACATCCCACCCGGACCACAATTCATGGTTGAAAAATATGTAATAAAACCAAAACATCCCTATTAATGAGCATTAACTATGTATCACATAAAAACGAGATACAACATTTATCAATAAGTTCACGATCGATCAAAACACATCAAATCATGGATACCGGGACATTGGAGTGTGGCTTTGGGCCTTATCATGAAATTAAGGAAAAGAAGATCAAGAAATTTAGATTATTTTACAAACTAAAAAGTAAAAAAAATAAAAAAATACCAAAAACCGGGTCAATAGGTAGTAGTTCAACCAGTTCGACCATAAAACTCATCGGTTCAAAGTCACAAAATAGCAACAAAAAAGGGTCTATGTTGAACCATCCTCTCGACCAGTTTGCGGATCAACCGACTAGGTCAACCTTGGTGTAAAAGCATGTATAGACACGAATAAACAAATGACAACACATATACAACATGCTTAAAAATGTATATAAATTATAACCCTAGTTTGGTTCGGTTTATACGGATCATGAACATGAACTATCAACCGAACTCTCTAACTTGGTTTTGCATTTTCTAATTAAGTTGGAAGTTTGAAAATTCCCAAACCGCCCAAAACTAGCCCATTTCACCATTTGTCTCGATTTTGACAGGATCATAATTACTACAACCAACGAGTGTAGATCAAAAAATTAAGTAAATGAGGATCAACATAAAAAAGGGAGAATTAAATATAATTTTTAAAATGGTATCTACATATATTATTAAAAGCCTTACTTTCTTCCTAATAATAGTAATAAAAAAATTCTCTCCACTAATCACAACTCTCCACTTCAACACATACCTTTTATAAAATATAAACTTGAGGAAAGATCCGGCTAAAGGAAAAGCGCGGATTCTCCCTTAAATGGATCATCCGACTTTTTCTTTCCTACTATTCCACGGAAGCTTCATCGAGTAAACTTACCCTAACCTTTTTCGAGAGCCGGCGATTTCACCCTGTTTCACGACGATTGTTTGTATTGAAGACAATCGTTTCTCTAAAGGTATTATACGACATTTTCATTCACTATCTCGCTTCCTTTTGTCCGTTTTTTTCCTACCAGGGCTTTAATATCGACTTTGTTGTTGTTGTTGTGAATCGAAAATTAGGGTTTTTAAATCCTTGAAGTTTATATAGCTTTTTGTTTATTTTGTGTGTGTTCCATGTGTTTTTTCCTACCAGATCTTCAATATCGAGTTTATTGTTGTTGTTGTGATTCGGAAATTAGGGTTTCTGAATCCTTGAAGTTTATCTAACTTTTTGTTTGTTTTATCTGTGTTCCATGGGGTTTCCACAACTCTAAGAAGACGACGAGTATTTCATCATCTGTGGTACATTCAAAAAATCCTTTTTGCGGTTTCGATTTCAAGTCTCTAAGTTTTTTAGACTTTATATTCATTGTTTAAACCAACAAATTTATCATGTTCTTCTATTAAAGTTATGTGTTTTGGGTTAATATTTGTTTATAATCCTTCAATACTGATGCATAACATAAATCAAAATATGAAATTTTGTGGGTTTTGATCATCATTATATATGTTTTCATATTAGTTGATACCATTAGTTGTAGACAATGATATTTTTTGTCGCACTTATTTAATACTAATTCAAATATCAATATGTTTTGTTTAGGTTATTTTGATTTCTTTTAACATGGTTAATACTCATTAGTGTGGTTAGCATGTCATTCTTTTTATGTTCTGTTTATGTGCTGAGATACCCAACAGATTTATCATGTTCTTCTATTAAAGTTGTGTGTTTTGGGTTAATATTTGTTCATAATCCTTCAATACTGATACATAACATAAATCAAACTATGAAATTTTGTTGGTGATGATCATCTTTATATATGTTTTCATATTAGTTGATTCCATTAGTTGATCCCAATGATATTTTCTATCAAACTGATTTAATACTAATTCAAATATTAATATGTTCTGTTTAGGTTATTTTGATTTCTTTTAACATGGTTAATACTCATTCAAATAGTGTGGTTAGCATGTCATTCTTTTTATGTTCTGTTTATGTTATGAGATACCCAACAGATTTTTCATGTTCCAAAAAACTGTTATAACCATACGTATAGTTACAGATATCTTGTTAAAAGACGTCGAGATACAGGAACATGTGTTGAAAAAAATGGTGTTCAATTAGATGACAGGTATATATAATATATAATATTATGTTTTCCTATATTTTCTCATACTTATTATTTAAAACTGTTTATATTCTTTTGTTAATATTAATGTTATTGTAAATTTTTTTGTACATGTATGTTGTTGGATACAACGATGTTCTACTTAAAAGATTTCAGTGTCATATCAACATCGAATGGTGCAACCAGCTTGGATCTATCAAATACCTATTCAAGTATATAAATAAAAGTTCGTTTTTCTAACATTAATAAGAATTCTTCAAATACAGAAGATGATCATCATAGTGATGATAATGAAATCAAGAATTATTTTGATTGTTGATATGTTTCTACATGTGAAGCTGCATGGAGACTTTTTGGTTTTGAATTACATTACCAAACTCCTCATATTGAGAGGCTTTCTTTTCATCTTGATGGAGAACAACCTGTTTGCTATGAGCCAATAAATGACGTGTGTGATGTATTTGGAAAATCTTCTGTTGGTCATTCTCAGTTTGTTGAGTGGATGGAGATTAATAAAACAAATGAACGTGCTAGGAATTTTACATATGTAGAATTTCTAGCACATTTCGTTTGGAATCAAAAACAAAAAATATTGATAGAAAGAAAAAGAGGATATGCTCTCGGTAGAATTTGTTATGTTCCTCCCAAGACCGGTGAGTTATATTATCTTAGAGTATTACTTAACAAAGTGAAAGGTCCTACATGTTATGAAGATATCAAGAGAGTTAATAATATCACTTACGATACATTGAGAGATGCTTGCTACGCTCTTGGCCTACTTAATGATAACAAAGAATATATAGATTGCATTGAAGAAACATCTAAGTGGGCAAGTGATTCGTACTGTAAGTCCTTATTTGTTATGCTAATAACTACAGATACTTTGTCAAGGCCTGATTATGTATGGGAAAAAACTTGGCAATTTCTGTGTGATGATATTCTTCATAATTGGCGTAGAGAGCTTAAAATTCCAGGTAACTTTTTAAATTCATATTAACAAATTTCCAAGTTTCATTTTTACAAAATATTTATTCTTCAATGTTTTTTTATAGATTTGGAGATGGGTGAAAGTGTTATACGAAATATTGCTTTGGCAAATATTGAAAATTTGTTAAAAGGTTATGGGATGTCTTTAAAAATGATCCCAAATATGCCATTTCCGGATCTTGATGATGTTGACGATTCTTGTAACGCGTTGATTCAAGAGGAGTTATCTTATGACAAGTTTGTTGAAAGAAGAACATGATCGACTTTTCTGCACGGTGACACAAGAACAAAAGATTATATACAATAAAATAAATGATGTCGTTATCAATGGAAAAAGTGGTGTATTCTTTGTTTATGGACATGGCGGTACCGGTAAGACTTTTCTATGGAAGATCTTATTTGCGCGTCACACGTCTGAAGGAAAGATAGTAATAAATGTTGCTTCAGTTGGCATTGCTTCATTATTACTTACAGGGGGTAAACAGTTCATTCAAGGTTTGTTATTCCAATTAACCTGAATGAAGATTCTTTTTGCAATATTTCTTCCCATAGTAACTTGGCTGGTTTGTTGAGAAAAACGGATATTATCATATGGGATGAGGTGCCAATGATGCATAGACACTGTTTTAAAGCATTTGACAAGACATTAAGAGGTAAAGTTGATCCAAAGTACAGTACAAATCCTTTTGGTGGAAAAGTTGTAGTCTTTGAAGGTGACTTTAGACAAATTCTTCCCATTATTCCTAAACGAAGAAGAGAAGATATTGTTAACGCCTCCTTGAATTCATCATATATTTGGCAATATTGTTCTGTTCTACGTTTGACTACTAACATGCGTCTTTAGACAGGTTCAAGTAATGAGGATTTCGAAGATACAAAGAAATTTGCAGATTGGATCTTAGATATTGGAGAGGGAAATGTTGGTGGGTCAAATGATGGAGAAGCTAATATACAATGCTCAAGATGTTTTGATTAATTCAAATGGAGATGATGTTCATTCGATTACTGAAGTTGAATATGTACCCATCTTTCTCAAATCATCTTTATGATGAGAATTACTTTGAGGACCCTGCAATTTTGGTTCCAACAAATGATGATGTTGAGTATTTGAACGATTACATGCTTTCAAAGATTAACAAAGAGGGAGCTACCTACTTTAGTTCAGATTTTGTATGTTCGACAGAATTGTCAGATGCTTTTGAAGAATCTTTGTACTCTCGTGAAATACTTAACTCATTAAAAGTATCAGAATTTCCAAACCACAAGCTTTGTTTAAAGGTTGGTGTACCTATCATGTTACTTCGAAATATTAACCAATCAAATGGCTTATGTAATGGAACAGGGCTACAAGTTATTCAGCTTGGTACACATATTATCGAGGTAAAGATCATTTCGGGAAAGAATGTTGTAAATATTGAGTATATTCCTAGAATGAAAATGATTCCATCATATACGAAAATCCAAGTTAAGTTTCAAAGAAGACAATTTCCTGAGATGAATTGTTTTGCCATAACAATCAACAAAAGTCAAGGTCTGTCTCTATCAATTGTTGGCTTATATCTCAAAAGACCTGCCAATTGTATGTTGCAGTATCACGTGTGAAGAATAAGAAGGGATTAGAAGTTTTGATTTGTGACAACAAAGATAATGTTACAAACCGAACAACAAACGTTGTATATAAAGTTCTTCAAAAACTTTAGTTATATTTGTGTGTAATTTCTTTACGATCTTTGTAAGATTTTTACTTTTGTCAATTTATTTACAACATTATTTGTTTTTTAATTCAAAATTATTCCGTATTTAATTTTATATTTTTTTTAGATTCGCTTATGTAAAACCTGTAATCCCACGGGTCCATAAGCTAGTAATAAAGTTATACTTTTAGTCTGTTTAGATATTAACAAGGTAATTGAATGGGTGATGGAATTGAGTGATCCATTGCATTTTATAATCATGTTTGTTTTACATATGGAATGGAATGAGTCATTCATTTAAATTGTCTTTGTACATAATAATGAAAATTCAGAAATAATCATTACATACGGTATCTTTAGAGAAAAAGAAAATATTTTATTTATCTATTTTTATTTGAAAACCCAGATTCTAATATGTATTTTATTCTTAGTTAATAATATAAAAAAGTATGTAGATCAATAATTTATTAAATAGAAAGATTAAACATAAAAAATATCCCTTTTAGTAATTTTATGAATATCTAAAAATATATTTGTTAATGTTAGTAAAAAAAACCTATAAAAATTAGATTAATTATTAAATTTTATTCCATTCCATGATGGAATGAGAAAAAAACATCCTTCCCCCATGGAATGAAATGAAATGAATCGCATTCCTTATGCAATTATTTATTCCATTCTTGCATGATTAACAAACATGTTTTTTTATTACGACGTAATGACTTATTCCATTCACTCTTTCATTCATCCATATCAAACACTGCATAAGCTAACTTGCTCATTATCTTATCTATTTAAACTACTTTAAGGACCCTTTACGTATGAGTGTTGTATAAGTAAACCTATAATAATAATTTATTAAGTAAAAAAAATTTCAAACACGTAAAAATTGTGTCTAAGTATTTACATAATAACAAAACTAATAAAAATTGATAGACAAAATAATAAAACTTATACAAACTATTTCAAGTACATATGTAACAAAAAATAAAGTAAAAAAAAATCAGTTCATTGAAAGATGCAACACTTTAAAATAATTATATGTTATGTAAAATTACCTCAATCACAATATAAAGAGAAATCAGAATAATCGGTTGGGTTAAATTACTTGGAACAAAAATGACAGGCTTGTTATTTTTATTCTAATGTTGAGATTCTACATTAATGCCAATTTATAAGTAGAAATATATCTCATTCACGAATATGACAATGTTAATCAAGAACTCTAGTTGGAATTTAAACAATCAAGCCCTTAACGGGAAGAAAACAATGTATGAACAAAACAAAAAATTTGAAGAGTAAACAATGGAACCGGTAACACCCTAAATTTATAAAAGTTATATAAATGATGTGTGGGATAAAAGTTGAGGAAAACGGATATACATTATGAATTATTAAAAGGTTTAAAATAATGATTTCAAATATATCCTCGTTAGGATTTATGGATATCGTACGGACGAGTTGTGAGTTGGATAGAGGAGCGGAATACGAGCTAAAAAGAGGCAGGGCACGGAAAATAGTGAGTTTATGTCGAAACTGGGTTATAAGTTGCAGGGCACGGCGGGCGTGTCCCTTAAGAACGAACCGTGCCCCATGGCGTACTTGAGAAGGCATGGACGTACCTTAAAAGGGTAAGGGCGTGCTTAAACCTAGATGGACCGGGGGTGTGCCTTTTAGTCATAGGGGTACCTATGCGTAGAGCACGGGCGTGCTTACGAAGGCACGGGCATGCCATGATCTGTGCAATGTGTATAAGTTGTATTTTGACTTAAGAAAGAGTAATGATTATCATATGCTTGTTCCTAGGTATGTGTGGACCAAAGGAAAAGATAAGGGAACGCTTTGGAAGCGATGGATCTTTAGTGAGTACCACAATCTAGTACTCGTAAATAGTGATTCATGAGTTAATTAATTCTACATAAATGCGTATATGAGTAATATGAATATAGTACAATAATATAGTTTAACAGATACGAGGTTGAGATAAATGGCATGGTTAGGTTAAGTGAAAATTACCACTAATATGCCAAATAGTGAAAGTGATATATGTAAAGAATTATACGACACGCGTACAAATATGTTTATGGTTATATAAGTAACTAAATATCTTTAGAATTACATGTGTAGATACAATACCTATGTAAATACCATGATAGTGGTACAGATATAAAGTGTTATGACTATCCAAATATGACTATACGAATACAGTACTTTTATGTACAGCAGATACAAGTGTTATGGTTACAAAGACGGTACACAGATGTGAATTACAAGTGTAGTATTTATGTTAATACAAATACAGATATACACATATGGGGATGAAAATATGGTACTCATACATATACAATTATCATTATACAGTTACAGAAATTACTAAATGTATCCGAACGAATACATACATACATATATATAGCAAGGTACCGGCGCAATGCTGCGACGGCAAATAATTTCTATTTTACATCATGTTACTTTTAAAAATGTAATAATATGTTATTCGCGCAATTCAATATCACGAAAAAGTATCTTACAATGTCAGTTTTTTATTTTTTTTATTTGTATAAACTATTTTATTAATTTTAAAAATAAATTCTAAAAGACATTAAAATAAGAAAAAGATTTATATTTATGAAATAAGGAGAAGTTATTAAGATTTTGAAAATTATGTTGATGTGGGTAGATACCGGATAATTGTGTTTGTGTGAGAGGTTGTTTTAGTGATGGAGAGATATTTTAAATAGATAAAAAGTTAAAGTAAATTAGGAGAGAGAATGAAATGGTTAAAAGAGATATTTTAAAAGTTAAAGTAAAATAGAAGAGAGAATGAAATGGTTAAGAATGGGTATTTTAGTACATTCAAGTTACTTAAAATTAAGAGTTTTTAAGGTTGTAAATGTATTATAAAGGAGTAAGATATATAAACACACAATACAACATTTCAAACACAGCGGACACAGCTGTATATTATACAAACACAAGTGTTATACAGATATGATGGTTTTACAAATGCAAATGTGATACAGATACAATTATGATGTGTTAATACAATTACGGTTACAGTAGTGGAGATACATAGACAATTACAATGTGTGAACACAACTACCTATGCAGTAGTTTGGATACAGTTACAGATATAAAGGTGTGAATACAAATGTCGTTCAGTAGTTGAAATATGGATACAGCCATAACATATATAAATACAATCATATGCATATGGATACAATTATTATATAGAGTCGGTTACAGAATAGACGTGATTACAGATATTATCAATAAATGGATATAAATACATGGATATTTATTATACAAATGCGGTAACGAATTACAGAATGTATTAAAAGAATAAAGCTTAATGAGATTGTGAAACGTTCTTTTCAAGTGATTATTTTGAGTTGCTCACCGGGCTTCTTAGCTCATTAGTTACTCCTAACATTTTTCAGGTACTTGAAGATTTTTGGATGTGGATTCAGTGGATCGACTCGTGTTTTGCAATCAAATTATTTAAAGATTATTTAGTGTTAGTTGTTCCCCGACTTTTGAATTAAATATGAAGTGTTTGTAAACGTTTTTAGTACATGCTTCCGCTATTATTTCTAAACTGGATCTTTGGCTGCAATAAAGTTCGTTTATATTACAAATATTTTTAGAAAAAGTATTATTTTGAAAACGGGGCGTTACAACTTGATATTAGAGCCTTGGTTTAAGGGATTCGGGTACACAAGTATGTTACCGGGACTTAAACCGTAAGTTAAGCCATCCACTGGAGCAGAGTCAGAAAAGTGAGCATAAGTAAAATACGTAACCTAAGCTTGTGAATCGGGGTATTTAATGATTAAATTAAGAACAAGTGTGTATAGTATATCTGCAACAATCAAGTGAGGGGTGATATGTGGATTTTGATTAAAAAGTTTTTAAGAGAATTTCATAAAGAGATCAGAAAGATTATTCAAAAGAGAATAATACAAGATGAGAATTATGATAATAAATGAAATCAAATGTAGTACTAAAGAGTATTACATACCAAGAGAAGTGATCACTGTTACCAACTAATGAAATTGGAATCTGAATCAGATAAGAACTAAGAAGTGCACGCATATGCCTTAAGGGCAAAATGACATATGAATATAATAAGAATAAATGTGCAATGACAAACAAAATTGTTCGTGATGGGATTCGTTACCGGTGTCAACCAGTCTATAGTATGGATGTCACGCTTGGTGTCGTGCCTCATATTAGCATTCAGCCTTGTGTGGTAATGCTAAGATGGCTTTTCTCTATGTGGCGGCCCTGGTGCTTGCACCCGAGGTTGTCACAGATTCTGAACCAGTTTTATATTGGGTGCCTCATAAAGTTCTAGTTCCTAACTTACATTAGGATGACATATCTATCATAAAGAATATAGATAATACATATACAAGTCTTATTCTTGATGGTAAACATATGTATCTATATGTGTGTATGGAAATGATACTATTTGTGTGGTTAAATACTTGTGATATCAAATTTTATTATATGGCTTCAACAACATAACTACCATAAAAGGGGGAGAGTATCATGAAATCCCACCTTCGATGATAGCAGCTTTATGTGTTAGAAGTATATATGTGAGTTTGTAACTCATGATCTGATAGCCTTCAGGCAAATAAAGGGCGACACTCAAGTTAGACCAGATTAGGCTGTTTTCCGTAGTGCACATTGGAGGCAGATTTAGACTGTGGAATAGATGTAACCGGTTAATTAACGAATTCCTGATACGATATATGATTGATTATGATTACTAGTACCCGGTAAATGAAAGAGGTATTGTTTTTTTAAATAGATGAAAGACCTCATATGTGATGATGTTAATTCTAGAAAGTGATTACGATATAAAGAATGAGAATTCAAAGAGCTAGTTGGCATTAAGTGTCGGCAAATATAATTGAGTTATGATGGAAAAAAATCTTAAAACATCATAAAGTTATTATGGAATAATGTAACAAGGTGAGAATATTGCGATGCATGCAAATAGAGATAAAAGGTAAAGTAAGAAATTCCAATTATGATACCAATCTAAAGATAAATATATATGCAGTTAATAAATGTGAAAGATGAATCCTGGAATTGAGTTTTGGCTGATTATGCATGAAAAAATAGTGAAATTAGGGTTTGATCTATCAAAGATATGTAAGTGGTGATGTTATAGTGTTTGGTTGTGTTATTTGAGTCTTTATATACTACAAATAACTTTTGGTTTCAAAGGAATTGAGTTTTGGCTGATTATGCATGAAAAAAACAAGCAAAATGTTGCTTTTCATGCTAGTTCGCGGCGCGAGGCTGCTGGTCTGCGTAGGGCAATTTTCCGGGGATTTTTATCCGACGCAAGCTCCCTTGCCTCGTGGCGCTAGCCACCCTGAAACCTCTAAAACATTGTTTTGACCCCTTTTGACCTTGTATTTGATTAGAGATTGATTCTATTGATTGAGGATAAAATGGAGTCTTTAAGACCCGAAAAAGGTGTTTAAACATAGTATGGAGACCATAGTCTTAAGAAGTTTTGATTTTGGTTAACTTATTTAAGTTAACCTTATGTTTTGTGAATATAGGATTCTTGTTCAAGTGATTTATCTTTGGTTTGGATAGGAAGTGATCCTCCCTCATCATTTCAACAGATGAGTTTTCCTTGCGGATACCCTATCGGTTTATAAACTATCAAGTCATCATGTTTGGTCTTTTATTGTGTATTGTTCATGTTTATGGAATCAATATGATTTCTTATTATTGATTATCATGTTAATGATGATATGATATGTTTAAGCATGTGTCCTGCAAGCTTTGAATGCATGTAATGCTATGTGATGTTTCTTACAAGTTAATAACTATATGTGTTTAACTTACTTGTGTTTGTGATTGTGCCTTTGTGGTCCAGACCAGAGTTTGAGACTGTGTGCTTTGCATCATGTTAGTTCCTCACCACTAAGTGACGTGTGTTGGTTCATGTGGCTTCGGAAATTGGGAACCTAGATACACGGGTGGTTGTGGAATTGGGGCAAAGATTGGAGGGGGATGATATTACCCATTATGACCGTGTGGTTTAAGAGGCTGATGAGCAAACTGAACCGGTGTATACACGAGTAGACTTAGGGAACATGTCATTCATTCCTGAAAACCATTGTACGGTGGATGCTTTGTGCTCCCTCACCTTGACGGGAGATGTGGACACACCTGGACTTGTTGACCATGGTTGACCACTACGGAAGATACAAGGTCTAATGGACTTGTACCCCTCATCTTATGTGAAGATAAGTTATTTCATGTTAATTAAAACGTGATGATGACTTGTTTATATAGTTAAACTATTTTTGGTACACTCGCTAGCGTTACGCTAACGTCTCTATTCTTTAATGTTTTTGTATCCGCAGATAAATAGTAGCAACTATAGAAGCTTTTGGGAAGCTTGTGATATGACCCTGTAGTTACATGTTTGATAATACATGGCATATGCTCTTATTTTGTTTATTCATTGGTTAATGTTGGTGTAATTAAGTCAAAAAGTAACACCACTCTTTTATAAATCAAAATAGAGCTTCTACATGTATGTAAATGAATAGACAAATGATGGTTTTAATTGTCGTTTAAAATTTTTAAATTTGTTTCAAAAATCAGGGTGGTACAAAGTATGCCCGGAAGAAGAAATCAAACCATACTTCTTTAAAAAATAAAGAAACAATCGACCTATATTTCTTTAATTAAATGATGTTGGTTATGATAGACACATCGACAATCCACTATTCTTTAGAGATTTAAAAAGCCCTAAAAGAAGTAATTAAGGAAAAAACACATAAGTATTAGTATGAAATATAACCCGACAATTTGATTTACTTTTAGAAAACAAAAAAACCGATCAAAAGTAGTATAATTTTTAAAAATTTTAAAAATCACTATTACAAAACAATTTATTAATCTTGCACCTATATTATTATAGCTATGAAAAATATTATTATTGTCTTGAAAATCAATTAAAACTAAACAACATTAATAGTGAACAATTAATTTCAAACAAGAATAATTTAAGAAAAAGAACAATTTGATGGAAAGAAATCAACAAGCCAAGATTTATTAACATTTTAAATTAGTTAATATGATTAAATTGATATTAATATAATCGATATAAATCTTTTTTATTTTTGTATGTATGATACACTACAATAATACAAGTATACAACTCATGATTTGTTTGGCAAAAATAACACAGATTTGCTCACATGCACCAAAACAATTATAGTTTTAGAAAGCGGCAATAGGAAAACCCAATATGCATTAGGTTAGAAAGGTTCGTGTGTTATGTAAATGTGTTAATAACTTATGGGAGTTTATTTTATATTATTAACGGACTTATTTTAGATTTGATAATAATCCACGCCTTACTACCTTTATAGTCAAAATTGGTTTTAAATTTTGACCAAATGAAGGATTGAGTTTAAATAATTAATAAAGGCTTTTAATGACTAAATGAAATACTGGGATTTTCTAATAAAGTTGAATAAGAGATTAATTATATTTAAAAAGGTTTATAACAATATTGCCCGTTTATTAAAAATTTATAAAAATGACATTTTAAAAAATTATATAATATTAAATTAAGATGACTTTTGCAACTTTTAACTATCGATTAAGATGTCTTGAATCAAGTTTGAGTGGGTAAGTATTTCAGATTATTTACTAAAAAAAGTCAAAATTGGATTTTAGTTTATATTAAAATAGATGTTTCGGATTTAAAATTTAATTTTTACATAAGGATTTAGTTCCCGGAAATGTATCTAACTTGTCACCTTTTGCTATTGTGTGTATCCAACTTCAAAACTTACAATTTAATGTATTGGAGTTTCAAAACTTACCATTTAATGTATGGTGTTACCCACCCAACAGGTAACCAATATAATTTTTTATTTTTTATTTAATTTTAACTCCACATAAGTAATTAATTTCCATGTTATTAATTTTTATATGAATATTCAATCTTCATCTTCATCTTGAAGATACAAAGAAGCAAGAACTTGCATCTGTAAGTGCACACAAATTGAAATTGAAATCTAAGAAAAAACCTAGGATCAAACAAATCATCAAATCCTAATCAAATCAAGAACCTATTCAAACATTTTAAATCTGGTCCTAAACCCAGAACACATATCAAAGTCAAAAGTCATGACCCTAATGAAACCAAGAACAAGAAGATGAAGAAAGACCCATAAATTAACCAACATGAAGATGATAATCCACTGATTTAATAAGGAACCGTTGAATCGTCGGATCTGATACGCAACCTACATGAAGATGAACAAGAAAACCCAAAATCAAACCAGATCTCACATCGATATTCAAACCTACATGAAGATGAACAAGCAAGCCCAAAATCAAACCCAAATCTGACAATTACATACCTGGAGCCCTAAACTGCCGATGGATTTGGTGGATCATGATTAGTAATCGATTAAGAACCAAACACTCCGTTTGCATCCGAAATCGAGACCCTACAAGCCCTTTAAGAAGAATCCACCAATGAAAACCTTAATCAAATCTAGGCATAGAACCATCATGTACAAGCCCTTCGTAATCGATTAAGAACCTAAAGTCAAACAAGAAGAAGAACAAGAAAATCCAAAATCAAACCAGATCTTACATCAATAATGAACCAATCTTACCGGATCTATTGTAATCAATACGCAATATAAACTCAAAAAAACAAAAGACGATGGTTTCAATACCCAGGTAACAACAAGAACCCTAAAATTGAACAACAAGAAGAAGAACGAGAAAATCAAAATCAAAGCAAGAACATCATAAGAAAACCTAAACTTATATGTCTTTGGTAGATGGAGATGAAAACCCATACAGATCTAAACTTCGATTGGAGCCACGGATGAAACCAAGTTGTAAGAAACAAAAATATATCGATAGACCATTTTTTATGGGGATTAAATTGATGGAATATATAACTGGAAACTATGGATTAGACAAATTCATTCTACAAATGGATGAAGAAATAATGGAAACCATTAATCTAACAAAAGAAATGTGGAAAGTTCTTATTATTTTGATTTTTTTACTATTATTATTATTTATTTATTTATTATTATTGTTCAAATAATTTTTAAACAAGAACAGCCATGTCACATGCCATGTCAACAAAACCTGTGCCACATCATAATGCAATCTACAGGTTGAGTATATTAAACGGTAATTTTTGAGTGTTTGATACATTAAAAGGTAAGTTTAAAAGTTCGGTACATACAATAGCAAAAGATGACAAGTTGGATACATTTTTATGAACTAAACCCTTTACATAAACCAATGGTTATATATTTGTATATTCTTCTTCTTCTTCTTCTTCTTCTTCTTCTTCTTCTTATTATTATTATTATTATTATTATTATTATTATTATTATTATTATTATATTTATCAAATATAAAGAGTCACATTTATGTAACGCTGATTAAGATTTATCATGTTCATCAACAAACACAATTACTAAAATATTTAAATCAAAATTAGAGAATCATATTTATCAAATATAAATAGTCATATATATATATATATATATATATGTATAAGAACTTTAACTTCTAAAAATTATAATCAAATTGAATTATAATGTAAATGGATGGTTGAAATTTTATATACCAAAACCAATTAATAAGATTGTCTAATATAGATTATCCAAATTGATTTTTTAATTTATATTTAAAGATTAGAAATAGAGATTTTTTAAAGATTAAATTAAATATTAGTTTTTTAATTACATATTTTTACAAGGATATGATATATCCTCTTACTATTCTTGATACTTATCTTTCTACTCACAAGATAAAATCAAATGTCAAAATCAATGGATGAGGTAAGAAAAGAGAATTAGTAGATTTCATATGTCATCTTATGCTGTGTAGAAGGATGATATAAGAAAAAATAGTAGAAAGATATATCATTTTTCATTTTTACATTAACCAAAATCATATGTATACCATATGAACGCCACGTAGATACCATGTATACATTTTAGCAAGGTAGATAATTTTAAGTGTTAAATAAATGGTTAACATTTAATTTTAACAAAACCAATAGATATGACTTTTTATTAGAGATTATACAAATTAGTCTTTTATTTATATTTAAAGATACCAAACAACGATTTTCTTTATATATCTATACTATATTATAAAAGATTTAGGTTTTTTGTAATCTCTTAATTTTAAGTAATTTGAAATTACTAATTTACCCTTTATATTAAACTAAATGAAAACTATTAAATAAAGTAACTATTTGGTAGAATAAATAACAATCTTATATACCATTTTAATAAGTAAACCTTCCAAATTAAAGAATATTAAAAAATCAAATCAATGCAAATTAACTTAATAATTTCAAAAAATAATAATTAAACATTTTATATTAAACTTTACTATTAAAAATTACGTATAATTAGAAGTATTTAATCTAAATAACATATAACCTACATTCATAAAAATTTCTGGATTTTTAAATGGGTAATATGATTAAAATATCATAGAGTTATAATGTCAACACTCTTGTTGAATTATATCATCCATCGCTATTTTAAAAATGGATAAGTTGTAAAGAAAAAATATTCACCGCTGCTATATTGCGCGGGTACAATGCTAGTGTGTGTGTATATATATATAGTGAAAACATCATTTGAGAACCGTTTTTATTGCGAGTACCACGAGTACCATTTGTAACCGCCATTAATACTCTTTAATATGGATATTTGGTCTTTTATATAAATTTCCTACCGTGAATTGCGTCCGGGTGAGTTATCATTAAAGATCGAGCCTTGATTTATTCAAAATACCCCTCGTCAGTGCATCATTAATAGCCATTAATGTGTCATTAATGAGCCATTAAGGCATCATGTAATGCTCCAAAGTTCAGAATTTCTTTATTAACTGTTAGTGTTATGTGTATTGTGAGTTGCCTTTCTATGTGTTTATGTGATTAAACTAGAGGGGCTAAAGCTGTCATTTTTTAAGATGATAAGTAGGGTCTGTTTTGTAATTCTTGAAAAGTAGTGTTATGTGTATTGTGAGTTGCCTTTCTATGTGTTTATGTGATTAAACTAGAGGGATTAAAGCTGTCATTTTTTAAGATGATAAGTCCAGGGTCTGTTTTGTAATTCTTGAAAAGTGTATATATATATATATATGAGTAAGTTAGTTTGACTTGAGATAGTCAAACCTATTTTGTAACAACCCGAATTTTATGAAAATTTATTCTAATGTCATTAAACGAATGAATGAATATTATTTAAGAAGTTTATTTTTTTATAGAAGTTTATATTTATGGAAGTGTTTATTAAAGAAAGGAAAAATTATAAGAAAATGAAAAATCTGGAAATGCGAGGTCGCGACGCGTTCTGGTCGCGTGTGTCAGGAAGTTACATGGCTCAGAGTTCGCATGGATTGGGCGGTTGTGACGCGATGCGTCCAGCTGGCTCTCTCTCTCTATATATATATATATATAAGTTGCATTCGGGCTTTTCTCACATTTTCCTCTATCTACGCTGTTACTCTACCCGATTTTTTAGAGATCTTAAGCCTAGAAAACGTGTGCTAGTGTTGGGGCTTCATTATCGTGTGTTTGTGAGTGTTGGGTGTTACCATTTCAAGCTAAGTTTTAACACCGGTTTCGTTTTCGGAGATCTCGAGGAGTATTTTTGGAGCTTGTGAGACCAGCTTTCACGATCCGTGTGTGGAGCTTGTTGTAACATCCGTAAACCCGGCCAAGTTGTGGGTGGGTAAGTGGTAAGTTGATTGCATTTGTTTGTGAGTCGTTATATTTAATTAAGTGATTAAATGGATAATGTTAATATATATATATACATATATATAGGGGACGGTTCAAACGAGAACCGCGAGAACCATGGTCAATCATTTAATTTCATGTCTTTTTTATTTATTTTAAATGGGAAAGGGTAGTATGGACATTTTTACATTACCCCATATTTTTAAAACTAATATATCTCTCAAATGGAAAGGTATTAAATTACGAAAATTATACCAAATTAACGAGAAAATTGTGCTCTTTAATTTGAGACCGATCTTGCTATATTTTTTCGAAAAAAAATTTCACGTTTGCTGGTTTTTTTTACACAGCTCTTGACATATGCACATGTGCAAAAGTTGCACTTGTGCAAAATTTGCACATGTGCATATCTACATCTGTGCCGAAGAATCTAGGTGAATCTGTGCATTTGCACAAGTGCATATATTTGCACATTTGCAAATTTACACATGTGCAAATGTCCACTGTACTAGAAAAAAACCCTAGCAAATATTAAAAAAAATATTTCAAAAAAATATAGCTAGATCGGTCTCAAATTAAAGAGCATAATTTTCTCGTTAATTTGGTATAATTTTCGTAATTTAACACCTTTCCATTTGAGGGATATATTAGTTTGAAAAAGGTGGGGGTAATGTAAAAATGTCCAAATTACCCTTAATTAATTAAGGATAAGTTTGATTAGTTTAAGGTTATCCATTAACAACTATTTAATCTTAACCATCCATCTTTATGATCAACGGCTATGATTAGTTCTCGCAGTTCTTGTACGAAAAATAGTTCTCGTTTGAACCGTCCCCTATATATATCATTTGATTAAATTGACTATTGATTATGATATATGTTGTTAACAAAATGAGTATATATATATATATATATGTGTGTGTGTATGTATGCGTGTATGTGAGTATGTTTATGAGAATGTGTAAGAATATTACACCTCATGCTTAGTTTTGAGAGAAATATTGTGTACGTGGATATTTGGATAAAGATTTAGTTTCACCCGCCACCACCTCCTCACTTTGATTGTATCTTGTATGTGTAAGTGTGTGTTTGGTGCAACCTTTGTGAAGAAGAAGAAGAATAAGAAGAAAACAAACTTGAAATATTGATTTGAGGATTTGGTGATTGTAATTACTTGCTAAGGTTGGTATATGTTTCTTATTGATTATGATGAGGATTCATGCTAGTTTTTGGTATGCTCTTTGCTAGGTTTTATGCATAAAACTTAAGAACACCATGCATGAAGTTATGAAGAAACTTGATATGTGGGTTTTGGTTGGTTTGATGGTTTTAAATGGATTTGATGAATCCTTGATGTTTATATACATGCTATATGAGGTTTGTTATAGTTTAAAACTATTGTAAGTTGATTTCCAGAAGTTCAAGAATGATTTGATAATGTTTTAGTCGGCTGGAAGATGAAAGAAAGTTGCAGGTCTGTTCCGAAAGGAACGCGATGCAACGCGTCCAGTTAGGGAACGCGACGCGTTCCCGATTTGATCCGACCTTCGCTTGATTGGTCCGAATTTTGAGGATTGTTCGCCCGACTCTCGAGTCATCCGACCTATTGGTCTGACTCTTGTGGTCCGACTTTCGGATGAGTAATCCAACATTCGGACGATGGTCCGACTTTCGCATAATAGATCCGACTTTCGCATGGAGCGACGCGACGCGTCGGTTCCATGGATGCGACGCGTCCGCGGGTTTTATTGAATTCAAAGATTGTTTGTTATTCTTTGATGTAGCATGCTATATGTATATTCATATGTGAATTTAGCATGTTGTGTATGAGAAATAGAGATATAAATATATGTTTTGATATATATTTATGAACCGGATACTGATTTTAGTTTTATAATGTTCTCATGAACGGTCAAGGCTCGGTAATATTAGACCACCTACTAGAGATTAAGAGCAAGAGGTGAGTGGACGTTTAACTCACGACTGGTGTTAGTTGTAACTGGTTTTGGTTATAACTGTTTATGGATTAACGCAGGGATAGACTTTATGTCTGATAATTGATTAATTGTTTGTTTGTTAATTGATTGATTAATTGTTTGTTTGTTAATTGATTGTTGCGTCAGTGATATGTATTCATGATTGTTGGGGGGTCAGCTTGGCAAGGCTAAGGGCTGGGTTGGTTTGCTATCGGCTAATTAGTATTTGGATCTTTTGATGCATACGTTGCAACTTAAGGGTAATACTGTGTGAGAATAGCAAATAAACTAACCGTAAACCTTTGCTTTGGCCGGCATTGGTTGAAGGTTCTGCAGAACCGCCGTTCTTCCCGAAGCACGATTATTTGTTTATCTGGTATCCTGCGGTTGTGATTGATGCTTGGTTGTAGTTTTACTTTCATTCACTTAGCTTTGTTCTAATCCCCCACCTCTCACTTCTTTTCAGGTTTTGGTGAGTTCTGCGGTTCGGTTGTGAGAGGGTGTGACTTGGGGAATAATTGGCGGGCACTCTGATATTAGTTGTGATGAGTCGTGGGTTTTGTAACACTAGTGTTTTGAGTTAACTGATGAGTTGGAAAACTGTTTTGTCTATTCAGTTGTAAATATTATATATATGTATATATTATCGCTTCCGTAATATTTTAAAATGAAAAATCTGGGTTGAAAATACGGTGTTACACTTGTCGGATCTAGTTTCGTGGTGATCTTTTCGTCCGGTTTGAAGTAAGTTAAGTTGTTTTACAAAACCGATCAAGTATGTAACATCCGTAAATTTGGCCTAGTTGATATCGTGTCTGTGGTAAGTTAATTATGATTGTTTATGTGTTATTTGTTTATATTGATGATTATTAGAATTAATAATCAAATAGCTTATTTTAAGTGATAAATATATGTTTAATATCGCATGTGTTTATAGTATCAATGAATTCGTTTTTAAACGAGGGTCACAAATAATACCTAAACAGTGTAGTGTACTGTGTTTGTGTTTATCCAAACACCTAGCCTCCTCATTTTTGATAAACTTCACTTTGAAGTTAGTTATCCATATGTGTATGTGTGTTTGTATGTGAGCTTTGAAGAACAAGAATCAAAAACTCAAACTTGATTCCTTGAATCTTTGATTTGTTGTGTTCTATTGTAAAATAAAGGTTGGTATATGTTCCTTATTTATTATAGTTATGATTCATCAGATTTTGAATGGTTTTTGTTGGGTTTTCTATGATTAACTGGAAGAACTCCATTGATGAAGAAAAAGATGAAACTTGAGAGTGGGTTTTGTTGATTTTGATGTTTTAATTGGTTTTGATGTGTTCTTGATGATTGTTAACAAGTTATATGAAGTTTGTATGTGGTTTGGAAGTGTTTCTTAGTGATTTGAAGGATTAAGTTTTGTGTTTGTGTTGTGTTCTTCGACTGGAAGAAGATGATGTGTTACAAAACATAACATGGCTCGTTTCAAAATAAAACTAATATCAGAGCGGGGTCAACTTCTCCTTTCACAAACTCCACAGACTCACAAACCTACAAAAAAAATCAATCGTGGGGAATTAGCACAAAGCTAAGTGAGAGAAAGCTAAACACGAAAGCAAACATCATCAATCAATACAAAAGCATGTAACCGCACAATCAAGAAGACCGGCGGTTCGGCGTAGAACCTACAACCAATGCCGGCCAAAGCAAACGTTTACCGATAGCCCTCCGCTGAATTGGCACAGTCAAATTCCCCTTTGACACAACGCATGCATCAGTAGGACTACAACTGTTCAACCAATCAGCAGACGAGCCCAACCCAATTCCACGTATAGCTGACTTCTCAAACACAACTCAATATCATCCAAAGAGTGCGTATCGGCCAAATAATCATACAATCAGATAATCAATCAGCGTTCAACAATAATCAGACTCAACAGTCTATCAATCACAAACGCATGCATCACATCAATCATATCAACCATAATCTTTACCATCCGTGAGTTAACATCCACTCACCTCTTGTTCTCAATCGCAACACTCAGATATCTAATGTTACTGAGTCTTTGTGTTTCCTGAAAACACAACAACACTGAAATCAGTCCCTGATTCATAAATAAATATATATATATATACACTAGTAAAGTTTTTAGCCTGTGCTACGCACAGCCCACGACGCTTTATGATTATTTTTAAAGCATAAATACGTAGGGGAATAGTCATTTGAGAATCTGAGTACTATAAGAATCCGTCTTGACCCTTAATTAAATTAAATCAGTGACTATAATGCTAATGACTCATTAATAGCTTATTAATTGAAGAATTGGGAAAATCAAGCCTCGTTTAATAACGACTCATCCAATCGGTCATAATTCAAAGTTGGAAAAATATATAAATGACCAAATTACTTCTATTAATGAGTCATTAATGAATATTAATGATTGACACAAATGTTACTCGCATTAAGAGTACTTCTCAAATGAACTTCTCCTCAAATACGTAATTATGTAACCAAAATATCAAATATGTGACGCACGTAAATTCAAGAATAAGAGCTCACGCTAAAGAAACAATAGTTCATATATCGAATTTCCAAAGAAAAAGAGAATCACTAAAAAAATAATATGAATTCAAAATGGATGTTTCATGTTTTGAGAACAAGAATACATATAAAAGAACAAGAATGCATACAAAATAACGTATATTTTCCTTGTTTCAACACACACACACACTTCATCCATAACACTGAAGTACTTAGTCTTTAAATATGACAGGATATTACAAAATACATATAAATTGGCTAAAGAGCTTTTATGATACTAAGTGAGAAAATAATATGATATAATATGGATTGTACTATATCTTAAAATTTTAATAAAGATTATTAATATCATAAACTTTAAAAAGAAGTAAATAAGATCTTAAAGACGTATGATATATATACAACCCTCACATCTTGTACGTATGTTGTTAGATACATATATGTTTAAGTAATTAACTGAAAAAGATTTAAGATTGTTAGTTTTTTACTTCTTCGAAAGTATTAAACTATATCCCAAATGTTAATGTGTATATTCACTTTTCAAAAATGTTATTGTGTGTATCAAATTTTCAAAAAATGTATTATTGCGTGTATTTAACTTCCTATTATATGTACTAAACTTATTTTTTATCTTTTTTATGTAATCAAAATACATAAAATAACAACAAATTAAATGTTCAATACACACCAATAACATTTTTAGAATGTGGATACACACGTTAACATTTACGGTATAGTTTAATATATTTTGAAAAATAAACTCTTAATAATAATAATAATAATAATAATAACAATAATAATAATATAATGATAATAATAATAATAATAATATATACAAGAAAGTTTGCTTAAAAATAATAAATTAATAGTGTGTGTATATATATAATAAATAAAAAATTAAAAGAGCTAATAGTATGCTACTATTGGAGACACATGTCAACAAAAGGAGGAGGAATGTCTTTTTTTATATATAGGTAGATATCCACATATATTTATATCATAATAAATCCACATAACATAAACACACAATTTGAAATCCAAAAGATCCAACAAACAAATCCTAAATTCTGAAATTTGCCAGACGCATCGCGTCCAACCATACGACGCGTCGTGTCGGGCTTCGAGCAGCCCACTTCGAACGGAGGCTTCGAACGCCCCAACACTTTGAACCACCGACCACTTCGAGCGGACCCTTCGAGCGCCCAGACTTCGAGCGGACCTCAAACCGACATAGCCTTCGAGTCGTAGCTCACTTCGAGCGGGGCCTTCGAATCTGAAGGCAACGCGGCTCGTTCCATCCTTGGACACGTCGCTTCGCGTGTTATCATAGTTTTAAACGTGCAACTTTCTTAATCTTCCAGCTTCAACCAAAATCGAACCAACATAATTTTTAAGCTGGAAACTTATTTCTAACATTAATAAATCAATAAAAACACCAAATAACATGTATATATGCATCAAGAACCCATCAAATCCATATTTTAACATCAAATAATCAAAACCCATTTAACAAGTTTTGAGCTTCAAGCTCCACAATGGTGATTCTCATATAAACTTACAAAACCCAGCAAGAAACATATCATGATAATCATAAACATGTTATAATGATATTCTAATCTTGTGTTTGAATTAACAAAGCTCTAAATCTTCAATCCAAAATCTCAAGTTGCAAGTTTCTTAGCTTTCTTCACTAAGAAGTAATCACACACACACTTTCACCTTTTCAAACTTGTTTCAAATGAGCTGATGACTACTAACATATCACACGTACACATATTATCTCCTAAGTCCAAGCATGAGGTGTACCTCATATCCTTATCCATTTATTTACACATACTTACATGCATACATACAAACTATCATACATACATATATCAATTAATTTAATAAACTCATTTAATTAATTAACTTGATTATCAAGATTATTACTTAAATAATATACTCATATACTTAATAAATTAAACACTTAAACACGTAAACACATATCGTCAAACCGCTAATGACTAGTCCGGGTTTGTGGGTGTTACAAGTGGTGCGACTTAGGAGAGGTGGTCCGACTTTGGCCATCCGACTTGTGCCCCCATCCGACTTTCTTTCTTTGGTTCGACTTCCTCCATGCGACTTGGAAGGTGGTTCGACTTTGGCATGCGACTAAGATTGGTGGTGGTTCGACTTACTTTGGTCCGACTTTGGTGTGTGTGGTCCAACTTTCAGCTGCTGTCCGACTTGAGTTTGCTGTTCTCGACGCGTCAAGGTCTTGGACATGACACATCAAGGGGTTTTCAGTTTTGGAGCTTTTGTTTGATGTTCGATCGTGTCACATGCCATACGTGTCTTTCCTATGTGATTCTAACAGGTTTATGGTTATGATTGATATAAATATATATGTACATATATTTATGAATCGAAGACCGATTTCGATGTTCTTGACTTAGTGAAATTATATAACCGAGTGTGCTATTGAGAACCAAGGTGAGTGGACGTTAACTCACAAGTGGTATTGGTTGTAACCAGTATGGCTGCATGGAATTTTTATGATTAATGCTTTGATTGACTATTTAGTCTGATTATGGTGATGATTGATTAACTGGCTATGTGTTATTGATTATCGAGTCCAAGATATGTGCATACGGTGTAACACCGTGATTTTCAAATTTTCACCATAAAAAAAACTTTTAGATATGAGCAATAAATTGTAGCGAAAGTCTTAAATCATAAAGTAGATTAATTGTTTCGCCATAGAGGAGATTCAAGATCATTCATAATTAAACCACGGGGTTACGACCATAGTCGTTCAAAAATCAGTATAAATTTAAATTGTAAATAGATTACATAACCGAATTGTTTGTTGATACCAAATACTAAGATAAACCACAAACTATTACTACCCTCAACTTCTAAGCCACTTGCGCGAGTACAAGACAGATTTCAAATAAATAAGTGTCCGCTTACGCTAAGTGAGTCAATAGGAGTTGAAATCAAACACCATAAAATATATTTGTAAGTAGAAATATGACATGTAAATAAATACCATATCCCACCCTTAGTGTATTTGACCCGTAACCCGATAACCCGCAAACCACATAGCACCAAATGGGTCAAATATTCGCAAATCATTTCATGTGATCATTCGCACATAATCATAATCGTACCGCATATAGCCATATAATCGCACAAATCATATCGCATCATAATCGCATAAATCATATCGCATCATAAGTGCATAAATCATATCGCATCATAATTGCATACATCATATCAATAAGGTGATCTTAATGTAGAGTCAAATTCCACACTACATAACCCAAGGTTCACTACTCGCATGCCCGGCCAACCTATGTTTCCAAGCGGGGTGTGACTCCCACTCGAGAACATAAATCCCGAGACTCGATTTTCGCTACTCCGATGGTGCGAGTACAAGTACTACATTGTTGTTCTAATGCGAGTCCAAACAAATCCAATCGTATTTCAGCTTCTCCTCACACCCTCGTGATGTATGATCTAGCGTCCTTGGCCTACATCACTCCAGTACTTAAACACCGAAGTGTCTGCATACCATGTGTCAAAATAGTCGTCTAGAAAGACCAAATGACTCTTGTTGGCTAGCACCTTGATCCTAAAAGGTCAATCATACCTACTAGGCCCGCAAATCCAAAAAATGGGTAATACCGTATACTACCCCCACCCACTAAATACATGCATGCAAGGAATCATAAGCAGTCATATGTAAATCGCAGTAAATCGTAAATAATCATAACATGCATACTACGTGTTTGATCATGCATGCAACCGGTATTTAACTTAGAACACATAACATGTATCATCGATCAATATATAAATATATGTATAATCATCTTCATTTCGAAAATAAGGTTTTGTCTATGTACTCGGTTTTGTAAAGATCTACTGAACTGACTAGAAACCGCATGAAACAAAAACCTCGAACCTAGATTGAAGATCGTAGCACATGAACCGTCAAAAGCTCGCCTTACTTGCTTCAAAATGCCACTCGACAACACCATGAAAGAACCCGAGGTTGAAACTTGACCCGGAATCGCTTCACCGTAACACCCTAACCTTGCTACCGCTCACAACGAAGCTCCAACACTTAAAAACGCTCTAAAACTCTGAATTCTCACTAAATTTTGGTAGAGTAACGGTATGGTAGTGGAGTGTGTGAAAAATGGCTGGATTTGATCTTGTATTTATAGAACTACCGAGGACGTGTCGTGTCACGACCAGGGCAAGCGTCACGATCGGCCAAATTCTCAAGATTCTGCGCATGTAAGTGACCGACACACTCAAGCCTTCTAACATCTACACGTCGCGTCGCGACCTTGCATATATGTGTATAGATATATAAAACGATGATCATGATGGTTTGATATGATGATTCGGGAGGGGTAGATATACTCTTAGATGAAAAGATGATGCCTAGTAGGAAAAGTGTGCCTTTTAGGATGTGCTAGCAAAGAGAATGGTTAGTTGCCGGGTTTCTAGATAACTTTGACAACACATGGTGTCCTCATACACTGGAGTGATGTATTAGCCAAGAGATAGGGTCATGTGTAAAACGTCACGTGGGTAAAAGGAGGGCACATAGATTTGGGGCACCGTTTGTACTTTCACCTAAACGACTTATGTAAGAGCAGCTACAACGGATGGATTACGGGAGTGTGTGTACAAGTGGGAGTCACGCCCTGCGTTGTACCATACTTGTTGGACACGCTTAGTGAACTTGTGCCAATGTGGACGGACCTTGGAACTTTGGAGTTTCCAGGCACGCATATGGTGCCACTGCAGATGGACCTTGGAACCCTAGTTGTTGTCGAGCACACATGTGTTATTTGGGGTAGTGATGATGATGATGTATAATGGCAGACCCTAATAAGATGATTTATGATGCTATATGATGTTAAATTATGTTTGTAATAAATAACGATGATGGAGATGATAATTAAGTAAAAGATGAATATGATGCTTTATGATGCTTGCGATGGTACTTGACCATGCAAGGATTTAGGAGGTTATGCGGGTGGGTCAAGTTACGGGTTGGGATTTATTACCCTAAACCTAAAAATGTTTTACGAATGTTTTTAATATGATGATTTTGTGGTGATTAACTAAGCTGACTCACGAAGCATAAGCTGACACTGGTTTCTTTGGAATGTGTCTTGTGCTCGTATAGGTTGCTTAGGTTCGTAGCCTTGTGAGATGGGTGCCATGGGCAGTTTACTTTTGTTTATGATGTTTTATGAAACCGACTTGTGGTTATGTAATGATCAGGTTTTAAACAATGTTGTATTTTGACGTAACGGAGGTTTTATTTAGACGTGTGGTTAAAACAATTTATCTGTTTAAATAAATATGATGTTTTAAAGTCTTCCATTGCGATAAATCTAATTGAGTAGAATTTTTTCTTAAATCTCAATTTTTTAAAATCACGGCTGTTACATATTTTGTTACCCAGCCACATACTTAACACATAGCTGCCACTTTTCTTTGCAATTTTTGAGCAAGAACAAGAAGATTTGAGTACTACAACAACATCCAATTAATCCTTAGTAACAAGGTATGAGTTCTTGATTGATTTTTAGGTATTTTGGGTCAAGAAGGTGATTGTAAGGTGGAATCTTTGATTTTAGTATGTTAATTGTGTTTTTGTTGTTATTTAGTATTCTTAGTAGCTGTTTTATGTTCTGGAAGGGCTGGAAAACACTTGTGATGTGTTTGTTAGTGTTTTAGTTGAAAATACAGCAGTACAGTCATGAGAACTGTTGCTGTAGTTCGTGAGGCACGGGCGTGCCTATGGGGGTATGGTCGTGCCTGGTGACCGTGTCCGCCCTTGTTCTTGAGGTCCGAGCGTGCCGGGACACGGGCGTACATATAAGGTACGAGTGTGTTTGGCATGGTACACCCATGATTGAGAAGGTCATGATTGGGCCTGAGTTGAAACGCATGGATGTGCCTTAAGAAAGCACGGGCATGCTTATGCTGTGTTCAAATTTTAGTTGTTCAGTTGAGTTATAAGTTTGATATACTATTCGCATAGTGCTTGTAGGCAATAAGTGTTGACGTATTCGCTGTGATACTTTTGAGTTAGCACTGTTTGACATATATCTAAATTCTAAGGTGAGTATACTATTCCATTAGTTTGATTAGCATGTGAGTATGTACAAAATGATCAGTATGATTTCTATATTAAGTGATATATTTGTTACATATATTCATTGTGTAGCAGAGGTGTATAGCTATACCGAGGTATGGCTATGCACAAGAAAAACAGCAGGGTATGGAGTTACACGTGAGGTGTGGCTTTGTACTAAGAACAATGACAGGGTATACAACAAGCTTGTAACACCGGCTTTGCAATCACCCGAATTTAGTAAAAATTTGCGTTTTTCATAAACGTGAACTCAATCACGATTAAATAACATTAGGTTAAGCAGCGGAAGTTAAAACGTTTACATTAATTATTTACAATCAAGCTTTGTACCAAGTGTTTGGTGTTACTCTAACATACAACTGACCATAACATTATATTACAGAATAAAGTGTTCCATCCAGAATATCCCGCAGGAGGTAACCTAGCTCACCACGCAACCTATTCTCAATCTGCAAAAAGAGCCAACGTGGCACCATTAGCTATACACATATCTAGTGAGTACAAACTTAACATAAGCATCAATAAAGCAAGTCATGCATCAAAGGATTAAGCATACAATGCTATCCTATCACATTGCGGTGTGCTAACAAGATCGGTATAAGTCATTTCTTGCAGGATAGCCAGTCCCGCTCAACAACAATACACCGGGGAATCATACACGACCATCCGCGCTGGTGGGGGAGCATAAAGCAGTCCACCAAGCATCCTTTATGGAACCAAAGGCACCTTAGGCAACTCAGCTACAACCGGCTGATTACCCCTCATGATATAAGGCACGGCGGTTCTGCAGAACCTACGATCCGGAATGTTACCTCGAATCACCGTTAAGTCCCGAATCACCTGATCAAGGATCCCTCGAACCCAACTACAGAGTTGACCTTATCCATGCTTGAAGATATCCGCGAACTTTTCACATACACATAACTGATCCAATCTGGATCTTTCACTTAGCATGCATATTCATTTAATTCATTAAGCATGCCTATTCATTTCATCATTACGGATCCATTTTGGATCCCTAGCATACATCTTATTAAGCTTTCACATTATTGATCCATTCAGGATCAGTAACATACATATCATTCATCTTTAACCTGACGGTTTCAATTCTGGATTCCGCTGGTATGCACTTAACTCATAATCAACAAGTATTTAACATGGCAAAGTGCATTAAAGTAGCATGGCAATGCCTAGATATTTACTTTAAGCATACATACAACTTAAAACATCTTTTTAAATTACATTTAATACATTTAACAAGTAATTCTTCCTCTACTGAGGCTTACGGAAGTCGGTACTCACCTGTATAGCTTAAACAGATAGTTATTTCACTTCTGCTTTACTTAGTATGACAAGTTCACCTAGAACATTATGACTTACATTAATCATCTTTACATATAAAGAATGACTACTAAAACCAACATAGGGATTACAAACCCAGACTTAGCATAAATCCGACAAAACTGTCGGATTATGGGAAATCTGATACTTTCTTGCGGATTTAGGAAATCCGATACATACATAGGGAATCCGATATACTATCGGAATCCGACACACAAATGAATCCGACATACTATCGGATTCTGACAAATATAAGGAAATCCGACATTCTATCGGATTTGACAAAGCGGATTTCGATATACTAGCGGATTCCGACTAGCAGATTTGGACAAACTTGCGGATTCCGACACTTTCATGTCTCGGAATCCGACATCTTCATAGGGAGGAATCCCGCCACCTTCATTCTTCCATTTCCACAATTCCATTTTTGTTAGTTTTACATTTAAACACTTTAGAGCTTCATATATCATCTATATGAACCTCAAAAATACAACAACACCTTTTAAAAACATCAAACATACCAAAACCCACTTTCAAGTAAGCTTGGAATGTACTTTCATAGTGTTCTATATAAATATGAGTTTTAGTTATGTTTTAAACACAAAACCGATTTCATATATGTTTAAATCTGACAACAAATATATGTTTACCTTACTGGAGTTCAACAAACACCAAACCCTTCAATCTTCAAGAAATCCGAGAGACTCACGAGAGAGAAGAAAGGAGTGCGACTTTATGTGTGTGTGTTTTGTGTCTAACTTCTTTGCCAACTTTGACTTTTAAGTCAACATATATACACACTTATAAGACCACATCCTGAGGTAACCGCCTCTGGATTCTATTTCTTTTCTTTCTTTTTATTTAATACATATATACACATATATATTGCATATACTTACATTTTAACAAGTATACAATTAAATCTTCTCATTAATATAATTAACTTACAATCAATTATACAACTTGGACCCTTTACATAATCTATTAACTTACGTACACCTACGACATTTTACAACTAGGCCCAAATCGAGGATGTTACAAATCTACCCCCTTAAGAAGATTCCATCCTCGGAATCTACTCAGTGATAAACATGTGAGGTTATCTTGTCTTCATCTCGTCCTCGACTTCCCATGTCACGTTTGGACCTAAGCTGTGCTTCCACTTAACAAGAACCAGCTTGATCATCTTTTTTCGTAGCTTCTTGACCTTTGTGTCAAGAATTTCAATAGGTTCTTCTATGAGTTGTTTAGAAGAGTCAACCTTCAGTTCTTGTAACGGAACAATTTTCTCCTCTTCAACGTTGCACTTATGCAAGTAACACACGTTAAAGGTATCATGAATCCCAGCTAGTTCAGGCGGCAGTTCAAGAGTTACCGTCTGATCATTTACTTTACGCACGATCTTGAATGGGCCTATGAAACGTGGACTTAGCTTCCCCTTGTACCCAAAACGAATGACGCCTTTCCAAGGATAAACCTTCAAGAATACACGATCCCCAACATCAAATGTAGCGAGATGACATTTGGGATCCGCATACATCTTTTGTCGGTCACGGGCTGCTTTCAGCTTCTCTAGAGCCACATTCACTTTGTCAGAAGTTATCTGGACAATCTCAGGTCCAGCAAACTGCTTCTCTCCAGGCTCCAACCACCAAGTTGGAGTACGACAACATCTTCCATAAAGCATCTCGTATGGTGGCATTCCAATACTGGAATGATATGAATTGTTATAAGCAAATTCAATCAGTGGGAGATGAGAATCCCATGATCCACCAAACTCGAGTACATATGCACGAAGCATATCTTCCGGTGTCTGGATCGTTCATTCAGATTGGCCACACATGTGCCTAACTTACGTTGCAAACTTTGCCAGAAGTTAGATACAAATCGAGAGTCACGATCAGAAACAATTGAACAAGGAAGACCGTGACATGATACAATCTCATCGATATAAAGCTGGAGTCAACGAAGCAGACTCATTGGTTGCCAAGAAGTGAGCACTTTTGGTTAATCGGTCAACAATGACCCAAATCATATCATGCCCTCTGAACGTCTTTGGCAGCTTTGTCACGAAATCCATCGTGATGTGATCCCATTTCCATTCCGGAATTTCAAGCTGTTGCAGATTGCCGTAAGGCCTTTGGTGTTCCGTCTTGACTTGTGCGCATATTTGACATCTCTGCATGAATGAAGCGATGTCCTTCTTAAGACTTGGCCACCAATACAACCTCTTCAGGTCGTAGTACATATTGGTGATTCCCGGATGGATAGATACTTAGACTTATGAGCTTTTTGCAGAATCAGCTCACGATTACCTTCAATAAGAGGTACCCAAATCCTGGATTGAAAAGTCTTCAACCTACGATTATCTTCACTCAGCTGGTCTTTTAATTTCTTCATCGTTTTAGTTTTCAGATTATCTTCTAGCAAAGCTAAATGCTGGGCGTCTTTTAACTTTGCAATCAAATCTGATATCACTGTGAGCTTCATGAACTTTGCTTCTACTACTGGTCCTTTACGGCTCAAAGCATCCGCTACAATGTTGGCTTTACCTGGGTGGTAATGGATTTCACAATCGTAGTCTTTAATTAACTCTAACCAACAGCGCTGCCGCATGTTGAGCTCTTTATGGGAAAAGACATACTGTAAACTCTTGTGGTCAGTGCATATCACACACTTTGTGCCATACAGGTAATGTCTCCATAACTTTAGCGCGAATACAAGAGCAGCAAGTTCCAGATCATGAGTTGGGTAGTTCCTTTCGTGAGATTTCAGCTGCCGAGAGGCATAAGCGATCACTTTATCTCTCTGCATAAGGACACAACCCAAACCTGCGTATGAGACATCACAATAGATGGTGAAGTCCTCCGAACCGTTAGGCAAGGTGAGGATCGGAGCTTCACACAACAACCGCTTCAAGGTCTGGAAAGCTTCCTCTTGAGCTTCTGACCAAACGAATGCTACATCCTTAAGAGTCAACTTGGTCAACGGACCCGCAAGTTTAGAAAAATTGCGAATGAATCACCGATAGTAACCAGCCAAGCCAAGGAAACTTTTAATTTCGGAAGGAGTTTGAGGAACCCCCCAATTCATCACAGCCTCCACCTTAGCTGGATCTACTTTGACGCCTTCTTGACAAATGACATGGCTAAGGAAATGTACTTCCCTAAGCCATAACTCACACTTAGAAAACTTGGCATACAATTGTTCTCGTTTGTGAGTTTCGAGAACCTGGTGAAGATGGAGCTCATGATCAGCTTCAGTCTTCGAGTAGACAAGAATATCATCGATAAAAACAATCATGGATCGATCAAGAAATGGACGACAAACACGATTCATTAGATCCATGAAAATAGCAGGAGCATTGGTTAAGACGAATGGCATAACCAAGAATTCATAATGACCGTAACGAGTTCAAAAGGCGGTTTTCGGAATATCTTCTTCGTGAACTCGTACTTGATGATACCCCAAACAGAGATCAATTTTAGAGAAATACGTAGCTCCCTGCAATTGATCGAAGAGATCGTCGATTCATGGAAGGGGATACTTATTCTTTACGGTTCGCTTATTAAGCTCCATGTAATCTATACACATACGCATGGTTCCATCCTTCTTCTTGACGAATAACACAGGAGCTCCCCAAGGCGAGGAACTTGGACGAATTAAACCTTTCTCCAACAACTCCTGGATCTGAGTCATCATCTCGCGGATTTCAGAAGGAGCAAGACGATACGGAGATGTAGCTACAGGTGTAGCTCCAGAAATAAGCTCGATTATATATTCAACGTCTCTAACCGGAGGTAAACCCGGCAGTTCTTCAGGAAATACTTCAGGGTAATCAGACACTACCATGATATTTTGAACTGGTCGCTTCTTTATCGTAGCATCAATAACATATGCTAAGAAAGAATCACAACCTTTGGAAATAGACTTTTGAGCTTTAATGACAGAGATAACAGGAATATCAGACTCCTGTCGTTCTCCTCGAGCTACTGCATAAGATCCATCAGCAAGAGGGATCTTAATCATCTTTTTGGAACAGAGAATCTCAGCATCACGCTTGATGAGCCAATCCATTCCAATTACAACATCGAAGCCCGCAATAGGCATTATGAAGAACGAGATAGGGATACTAATCCCATCAATATAAATAACAGCGATAGGGACTTTCTCGGTAACCAAGACTACTTTACCATCCGCGACCTCTACGTTCAGTGGCTCGTTTAATGGAACAACGGGTAATTGAAGTCTTTTACGACAAGCAACAGAAACGAAAGATTATGTTGCTCCTGAATCAAATAGCACACATGTGGTAATATAATTGATAAGGAATGTACCAGTAATGACATCCCTCGCCGCCTTTGCCTCCTCTGCAGTCATCTGAAATGCCCTCCCTTTCGAACGAGGTGCATTGTCTCTCTTCTGTCGTCCAGAAGACCCACCTGCTCCCGAGCTTTGTCTGTCAGGGCACTCCACCATCTTGTGATCGGGCTTGCGACACCGGTAACACACATCCTCTTTATAGCGGCACTCATTCATAGAATGCCCCTTCTGCCCACACCTGCCACATCTTCTGGTTGCTGCGGAACACTCCCCAGCATGATAAGTTCGGCATGAAGAACACCAAGGATTGTCAGGTCTTGGTTTCTTAGAAGTATCACTCTTTCCACCTCCGGAGGATTGCCCTTTTGAAGGACCCGATTTGAGAGATGGCTGAAACTTTCTTTTGTTACCCCCACTGGCAAATTCGCCCTGGCATTGGATCCGATCACCTTCCATTTGTCGGGCCACTTCGAATGCCCAATCCAGAGTTGGAGTTACCCGCACATGGGCGCGAAATTCCAGTGGCAAGGTCACTACAAACCGTCTTATCTTGGTGACCTCGTCCAGTATCAGGTGTGGCACAAACCTCATCTTATCAGTGAAGGCAGTGAAAAGATCTTCCATCGGCTTATCTCCCTTTTGGAGATTATTGAATTCCCTCTTCATCCTCTCCATGTCGTATTCTGTACAATATTTCTTTAGAAGCTTTTCAGAAAACTGCTCCCACGTCAAAGCACTCAACACCTCCTTATTAATAGAGGCCTTCACGGTGTCCCACCAGAAAATAGCGCGACCTTTTAACATGCGTACTGCGTATTTCACGTAATACTCTGGTTCACACTCATAGGACTCGAACGTTTGCTCCATTTCACGGAGCCATTGGATTGTAACTGTGGGGCTATCACTCCCCTCGAACGTTGGAGGCTTACACGACAAGAACTTTTTATAAGAACAAGTCTTGCGTGGTTTGCCAAGAGTAGACTGTAATAAGAGCTTCTTAACAAAATAGAGTTCTTCTTCCATACGCTTTATATATGCTAACTGGTCTGGGTCAGGTCTTTCGCCACCAGCATTATGCTGAGAGCGTTGATCTTCACTTGATGAGGCATGTGAGAAGCCTCATCTTCCATTTCTTTTAATGCTTGTTCAGTATTTCCGCGTTCGGCAGATTTTTTCTTATCTTTGACTTTCTATATAACACAGAAGAGTAATTAATACTTTATTATACTTTCTCATCATACTTGACAAACTATATTATAACAAGTAATATTCATGCAACTCTCATACTCAACCCCCCATAAGGAACACTTTATTATGGTCGGGCCCGAGTTTGAGATTGAATACTCTTGCAAGTACCCAATTCCCTCAAACTTAGGCTTTGATACCTACTTGTAACACCGGCTTTGCAATCACCATAATTTAGCAAAAATTTGCGTTTTTCATAAATGTGAACTCAATCACAATTAAATAACATTAGGTTAAGCAGCGGAAGTTAAAAAGTTTACATTAATTATTTACAATCAAGATTTGTATCAAGTGTTTGGTGTTACTCCAACATACAACCGACCATAACATTATATTGCAAAATAAAGTGTTCCATCCAGAATATCCAGCAGGAGGCAACCCAGCTCACCAGGCAACCTATTCTCAATCTGCAAAAAGAGTCAATGTGGCACCATTAGCTATACACATAGCTAGTGAGTACAAACTTAACATAAGCATAAATAAAGCAAGTCATGCATCACAGCAATAAGCATACAATGTTATCCTATCACATTGCGCTGTGCTAACAAGATCGGTATAAGTCATTTCTTGCAGGATAGCCAGTCCCGCTCAACAACAATACACCGGGGGATCAGACACGACCATCCGCGCTGGTGGGGGAGCATAAAGCAGTCCACCAAACATCGTTTACGGAACCAGAGGCTCCTTAGGCAACTCAGCTACAACCGGCTGATTACCCCTCATGATATAAGGCACGGCAGTTCTGCAGAACCTACGATCCGGAATGTTACCTCGAATCACCGTTAAGTCCCGAATCACCTGATCAAGGATCCCTCGAACCCAACTACAGAGTTGACCTTATCCATGCTTGAAGATGTCCGCGAACTTTTCACATACACATAACTGATCCAATCTGGATCATTCATTTAGCATGCATATTCATTTAATTCATTAAGCATGCATATTCATTTCATCATTACAAATCCATTCTGGATCCCTAGCATACATCTTATTAAGCTTTCACATAATTGATCCATTCAGGATCAGTAACATACATATCACTCATCTTTAACTAGGCGGTTCCAATTCAGGATTCCGCTGTCATGCACTTAACTCATAATCAACAAGTATTTAACATGGCAAAGTGCATTAAAGTAGCATGGCAATGCCTAGATATTTACTTTAAGCATACATACAACTTAAAACATATTTTTAATTTACATTTAATACATTTAACAAGTAAGTCTTCTCTACTAAGGCTTACGGAAGTCGGTACTCACCTGTGTAGCTTAAACAGATAGTTATTTCACTTCTGCTTTACTTAGTACGACAAGTTCACCTAGAACATTATGACTTACATGAATCATCTTTACATATTAAGAATGACTACTAAAACCAACATAGGGATTACAAATCTGGACTTAGCATAAATCCGACAAAATTGTCAGATTATGGGAAATCCGATACTTTCATGCGGATTTAGGAAATTCGATACATACATAGGGAATCCGATATACTATCGGAATCCGACACACAAAGGAATCCGACACACAAAGGAATCCGACATACTATCGGATTCCGACAAATATAAGGAAATCTGACATTCTATCGGATTTGACTAAGCGGATTTCGACATACTAGCGGAATCCGACACACTAGCGGATTCCGACTAGCGGATTTGGACAAACTTGCGGATTCTGACACTTTCATGTCTCGGAATCCGACATCTTCATAGGCAAGAATCCCGCCACCTTCCTTCTTCCGTTTCCAGAATTCCATTTTTGTTAGTTTTACATTTAAACACTTTAGAGCTTCATATATCATCTATATGAACCTCAAAAACACAACAACACCTTTTAAAAACATCAAACTGTAACACCACTTTTTTGCTTTCTTATAATTTACAATTATATGTACAATACTGGTGATTGTTAATCATCCTGAGTTTTTAAAACAACTGATAACTTACAAACAACAGTTTAGATTTTACAAAAAGACAGACGTTCAGTGTTTCTGTTATCAAAAGATTTGGAGCCATCCTGCAAGTCAAACGACTGGGGCCTTTCCCTTGCTTGTACCAGAGTCATCTGCAAAACAGAGTACTGAAACATAAGCTAAAGCTTAGTGAGCATACTAACTGAAAGCAATACATAAAACATGCAAAAGCAAGGTCGTACCATCCCAGCTGCATCACCTGCAATACCAACAAATTACTGTTCTAGTTCACGGTTACACCGCCTGTGTAACCGTTTATCTATTACTGTTTTGGTCCATGATTACCCCAAAAGGGTAATCGTGTATTCTGTCTCTCTTATGGGGTTTAGCTATGCTATATGGATAGCTAAACGATACTGTCGCATAATAACTATAAGAATGAAAGTATCACATACTGTACACATTAAACTACTTAAGTATTACTTGCTAATGTGAATTAGTAAACTCATCTTACAAATCAGATTAACGATACACAGTTAGGCGTCAACTTCAACTCCAATTTCCTCCCTATACAATTAAACAAACTAAGCATTACAAACTATACAACCTAATCTGAAAATGGACCTACACGGCCGTGTAGGGCTACACGGGCCGTGTACCCTGAACACTACATGGCCAAGGCTAGCCACATGGCCGGTGTTGGTCACTGCTACTACACGGGCCATGTACCGAACACGGACCGTGTCTATCACATGCTACACGGTCATGTAAGGCTACATGGCCTAGCACCGCCTTAGGTTGCTACACGGGCCGTGTTCTTTATACACGGTCTAGCTACATGGCCTTCCTAAGGCTACACGGGTCGTGTAGCTACCGACTCAACAGACTCTGTTTCATCCCAAACTCGATTTTAACAGTTTGAAGGTGTTTTCCTACACCCTCTATACTGATAAACAACAACTAAACTAACTTGGAACATAATTACCATTCTTAGATCATTGGTTTAACCATTTGAACCAATTTAGACTCACTTTAACTTAATTTGGCTATTGCAAACATACCTTGATGTTATTAAGATTGATAGAATGCTAAAACCAGTCTTCTAGGGATGATATTCTTGCTCCAGATGTTACCCCAAATGCTCAGCTGTGTTCTTGAAATTTTATCTGCCAGAGAAATGGCTCCTATTGACTTATTAAGAGTCAATATATATATATATACTAGTTTGCCTAATTGACTATTCAGTCCCTGCACTTCTTATAACTTTAAAATTTACAGTTTTAGCCCCTCTAGTTTAGTAGACATCTCTTATCTGAGTTTGGGAATTCTTTAAAACATTATATTAATTTGTTAAGCTAATAAAACAATTATACACTAACCTTGGGGCGTTACACAAACATACCAAAACCCACTTTCAAGTAAGCTTGGAATGTTTTTTCATGGTGTTCTATATAAATATGAGTTTTAGTTATGTTTTAAACACAAAACCGATTTCATACATGTTTAAATCTGACAACAAATATATGTTTACCTTTACTGGAATTCAACAAACACCAAACCCTTCAATCTTCAAGAAATCCGAGAGACTCACAAGAGAGAAGAAAAGAGTGTGACAGTATGTGTGTGTTTTGTGTCTAACTTCGTTGCCAACTTTGACTTTTAAGTCAACATATATACACACTTATAAGACCACATCCAGAGGCAACCGCATTGATCAACTGGATAGCTGCCGGCTTTTTAGAAGAAAAACTTTAACACTACTTTTGTAAAATGTTAGCATGTGTGTACATAGAAACCATGTTTTTGTAAAACTTTGATATCTTTTGGTGCTAACTCGTAAGATAATGTTTTTGAGTTAAAAACGGAGAAATGGTGTTACACATCATTAATGATCCGTCATTTTTATTGACCATTGATTTATTTTAATCAAGGGCCAAGATTGGTTCTCATGGTACTCGCAATAAAAACGTTCTCAAATGAACCATCCCCTAGATATATATAAACCATCCCCTATATATAAATTGGGTCAATATAGGTCCTATGCTTAAACATAGACCCCAAAGGCTAAATCTGGACCACTAGATTTTTTAAATCAATGGTCAAGATCAAATAATGACATTATTGTAATTAATTAAATAATTATAAGATGTAATTGAAAGGGTATTATGAGAATCCCCTAACCCAAAATCACGCTCCTTCCTTTTTCTCTCTTCTAAGTCCCGTTCAAATCGAAAATGATAATTTTTCCAGCCGAAAATGATAACATTTTTTTAGTTGAAAATGATAACATTTTCCAGTTGAAAATGATAATTTTTACGGATAAAAATGACAACAATATACAATATTCAAAATGATAACATTATCTAGATGAAAATGATAAAAATAGACTCCTTCCATCCGAAAATGATATAAATACACATGTTGCAGGTGAAAATGATAAAGTTAAAAATGATAACATTTTCTAGATGAAAATGATAACAATATACAACATTCAAAATAAAAACATTTATCCAAATGAAAATGATAAAAATGTTATCATTTACAGCAAAAAATGATATAAATACACATGTTTTTAGCCGAAAACGATATAAATACGCATGTTTCTTGCCGAAAATGATATAAATACACTTTTTCCAGCTGAAAACGATATAAATACACATGGTTATAGCCGAAAATGGTAAAAATTCACATGATTCAAAATGATAACATTTTGGTATCATTTTCATATGGTATGCATTTTCAAAATAAATTTTTCACAAATATAGGAAGAGTGGTTTTGTTTGAAAGAAGATTAAAAAATGAGTAAATTGGTATAATTTTTTACTCAAATTTTCAAAATTGAAATAGTTATGATCATTTAAAGATTTAAGTGATAAAAAATAAAAAAAAGAAAGTTGGGGGAGCTTCTTAGAAGGCGCGTGAGTTACAAATTTTCATTTCTAATTCCTATTTTGCCTTTTTAAATTAATAGTTGAGATTTGACCTTTATGATTTATGTTTAAGGGTGAAACTATATGAAACCTTACTCTCTCTCTCTCTATATATATATATATATATATATTTGTGTTAAATAAAGTCCATTTAAAAAACATAGTCATAAAATTTTAATTTTCAATCACAGGTGATTCAGTATACAATCACATGTGATTTGTAAAAGCATCGCACGTGAATTGCGAAAAATTATGAAAATGCCACTTCGCCCAATTTTTTAAAATGCAATCTGGACCATTGATCCAAATGCTAAAATTAGTCCCTTAAAACTATGAATTAAATATGGACTATATTAAACATTCTTCATTCTTCATATATATATTATTGAACATTCTTCATATATATATATATGAAAAATATTTAATATAGTCCATAAGTAATTCATAGTCCTAAGGGACTAATTTTAGCCTTTGGATCAATGTCATTAATGGTCTACATTAAATTTTAAAAATTTGGACGGAGTGACATTTTCGTAATTCACATGTAATGTTTTTACAAATCACATATGATTGTATACTGAATCACCCGTGATTGAATATTAAAATTTCAGGACTATGTTTTTTCAAAGGACTTTATTGAACAAAACTCATATATATATATATATATATATATATATATATATATATATATATATATATATATATGAGGATCCAATATGAATAGTTCTTAAAATAGGAACGCTAGAAACATTACATTTAGTCTATAAAATCACTACATCCAACTTAAAGTTATTGCATCTCGGCTAATAAACATAAAGCCTTCTTCAACTATTACATCTTGGTTGAGAGATTTAGTTATTTCTCATTTAAGAAATCATTACATCTAGTATAAAATCATTGTATTTAATAAAAAAAATACTGCATTTTGTTTAAAAATATTGTATCTTGATCATTTTCACCCTTTATATCTATGTAACTATATATATCAAAATACACACACAACACACACACACACTTATAATATAGATAAATTCAGCCCATAAAATTGAAGGCCTCACGTCGTGGGATTAGTCCACGGCATGGAGTCCAGCCGCAATTTTTAAAGGCTTTACGTCATTAGGTGTTGGTCCACGACGTGCACCCGTTCTTAGTACAAACGCACATTTGATCATTTGAATATATTGATAAACAGTAAGTTTAAAAATAATTTAATCAGCCCGAAAAAATTAACATATTAATTACAAAAATTCTACGTAATAAATTTGTAGATCTAAAAAAGAAACCGATAATTACAAGAAAATAAATATTAGGGTTTAAGGGTTTGTCACTGTTCTAGGGTTTTAGCCAAGAAAAATCTTTCGCCTGTCTACCAGACAATTCACAAAATCTTTCATCTCCATCACCCACCAGTGTGGGTAAGATGTTTTCTCTCGCTGTTTTGCTAAAACTGCAATTATCTTCTCTCAAACACATCATTTCGTGAAATTTCAAACAGTTTCTGTGTACATAACCAGAAATGGAGGATGCAGATGATGATTTCGGCGATTTATACGCAGACGTTGAAGTGGAAGCAAGCTCAGCCATGAATGTTGCTCCACAATTTTCTCAATTACAGCGTGTAAGCGATGATACTGTTAAGCAGGACCCTGCAAGTAACGATAATGAGGACGCATCAAGCGGTGGTGTTGAAAACGATGACGACGACGACGATGACGATGATGATTTGGATATAGTTTTGAATAGCGATGATGACAGTGTTAGGCACGGGGAGGGTTTTACGATTGTAAGGAATAATACAAACATGCGGAGTAGAGAGTTAGAAGATGAAGACGATGATAATTTGGGTACAGAAGAATTTATGGGAGGGAGATCGGTCGGCAATTCGCATTCACTGTACAAGGTGTTTCTTCAATCATTAATATCATTTTACCTTCAAATCTCAGTTGAATTAGCTTGGTCTTTCCGCAATTTTACTCTTACTTACATTTGTTTTGTAATCGGAGCATATGTGCTGCGTAGATTTTGATAAATAATTACTCTCTGTTTATTCAAAACACACATCCAAATACCCCCTGCAAGAATTATTAACTGTTTAATTACTTAATTTTAATTGAGCTATTGCTACTTCGACATAACTCACGATGTTTGAAAGTCACCAGAAAATGCAACTGCAGGATCTGAAATGCATTGTTTTTGTTGTAACCTGTTTTACACTTTTACCTTGCTATCCCTGTTTTGTGATTTAACTGGATTTCTGTATGTAGTATCTAAGATCTCAATCAGCAGCGTATGGCAGTGATTTAAAAGGAAGTGGATGTATGACCGCGGTTTATTCATCTCGGGAGGATAACACGTATTATCAGCAAATGAGGTCAAGATCAATGGTACCTCAAAGAGGAGACCGATTTTCACTTCCTCGCTGTAGGTAAATATTTAATATACACAAAAGGGGTTTGAAAAAGGGGTGCAATTGTGCATTATAAGAATGACTGTTTAGTGTCATTTTGCATTTGTTAGTTCATTCTTGATTAACATCCTTGGATGTATACATCTTTCAGGAACATACTAGATGTAAACATCGATATATTTGAGCAGAAGCCTTGGAAGCATCCTGGAGCAGATATAACTGATTATTTTAATTTTGGGTTCAACGAAGATAGTTGGAAGCTTTATTGTAACCAAGTGGTATTAAACTCTGTTCCTGTGTAAATTTGTGTAATGATATTGCGTTCTTGTTGGCGGATACTAAATTTTCTGAAGTATCTTCTATTACTTAAATGTTGATTTTGATGAAACTTATTTAATATAATGGGCAGGATGAATATCGTCACAGAGTTCCAGCCTTTGAGCCCATTCACCCAATCGAGGTGGTTGAACAAAGTGTGCTTTGTATTGCTAAACTAATATTCTGAATAAAAAAAATGTTTCTTGTTCTACTTACGTGACATAATGGTTTTTTTTAGACAAAGGGATATGAAGGGGGATTTGAACATGTGATGGTTGCTCATGATATATGGGGAAAAAGTGAAAGTGGACAGGTGAGAGTAGCTTCAGAGGCCAAAATTTTGTCAACTGAAATTAGTTGCTTACTAGTTCGGGGATCATTAACTGCATAATTTCTTATTGTTTTTAGAGAAAAGGTCAAGCGATTCAGGTAGAAGACAGCATGGTTGAGCGTCAATCATCCATGGATGTAAGGCGCCAACAAAATCGTGATTCAGATGTTATACAAGTATGGTTTTTAGCCTATAATCTTGCTTAAGTATTGAAGTAGTCAAATAATTTGTTTCACTGCTAATGAGATTATTGTAACAGGTCAACATTATTGACAGTTCTATACCCAAAACTAGCAATCACGGAGGTCTTTATGGGGGTGATTGCACTGATCATCTTTCTTTTAGTAGTGAAACTGAAGATAAATCTGTTGAAGGAAATAATCTGGAGATGGATATATATTCGTCTAAAAGGTGTAATCTTTATTCCCAATCATAGTAGCTAAAATACTATTCTTAATGCCCCTAAAGGTCAGGCAGCCAATTACGTATATGTGGGTAGGTCAATTCGGCTATATCAATTGATAATGGCTCAAATGTGCGACATATACACACATACATATACCTACATACATACATAGATAGACACTATGCATGCTACAGATATACGTATACGTACAAATATATTTATAATTATGTATATCTATATGTATGAGTATATATGAGCAAAAATAGGAAAATCTACAAAATTACTCCCATTTTCTTATTTAAAATAACATAAAAAGCAATAAACTTATAAATCAAAAAAAGTTATATCAGTAACCGGATACAAAAACTAGACGCATTTGCTGGATGTATTACTATATCAGATGCATCAAATGAGTAGCTTTCGTTTTTGTATTAGTAGATTAATTTTTCAAGGGCTCATATTTTCTCTCCGTTCTACCCAAATAAGCGTTCTCCTTTGATCCTGCCTATATGTATGTGTGTGTGCGTGTGTGTAGAGAGAAAGAGAGATGTAAAGGAAACGGGTGGAGCAACTTTAAATCACCCAAAACTCCAAAAGTATATATAACTTTTTAGGGTTTACAATCTCCTAACTGGGTTTATTAAAAACGTTCATTATTTCTATAAGTAGTTATTGTAGTCATATTTAACACTATAGCATTTTATAATAGGAATGATGACTTGTTTTCCTTCGGTCGTTTTGGTTATGTTTTATCTATAATGGTTCAAATAAAAAAAGCTCGTACAGAAAGGGCTCAAATGGGTTGAGACTTGAGAGTAGTGCAAAGCGTATATATAATGCTTGCAGGTTCCTAACTTTTTTTTTATTTTTAAAATATTCTTATTATTGTATTTACATAGTTTAAGTGATCTGTCTTCCAAAAAATAAAAAACATAGTTTAAGTGATCTTAGCGACATCATTAAATATTTATTAAAAATGGAGAAAAGAATCTACTTGTCAAACTTAATATGATCCGCACCATAAACAACTTGATCACCCATTTTGCCATCTCAACTAAGGATATTTTTGGAAATATGTTTCTGAAAAGTTTGGCCAGTTTTCTGTGTTCATCTTTTTCTAGTTCCAGTTTCTTTTGTCCTTCGAATTAGTTCTTTTTTCTTTTTCTAAAATAATAAGTACTAGTTTACTGGGTTGTTTCTCAGATTTCTGTGTTCGGTTTTACATTTCGAACTTGTTAAAGCAAGCCAACTTTGTATTCATTATTATTATTATTATTATTTTTTGTCTTTTTGCACATCGCTTTTCCATTATTTTGTTAGTCCTGATCTCTGCTTCACCTCGAAGAATTTATAATCCTAATCTTCTGTTGAATGAAATTAGGTCTTCTCCCAGTAAACCAGCATCTGAAAGTCATGAAGTCCGTCAGATCTCTAATGGGTCAGGAGGAACTGATGACGCAATCAAAACTTCAAGTAACACAAAAGAAATGGAAGGTGAAGAAGATACATGCACCACAGAATCATTCAAGGCAGAAAAGAGACGAAACCCTGGTGAGAAACGATTTCGTGAAAGAGAAACTAGCTCTTTATATAACAATAGGAATCATCGAGATTCTAAACGCAAACATCATGATGATGATCCTGATGACAAAAGAAAACATGGTGATCATAGGTATCATGCAAGATGCAACAGTCCTGTATATAACAACGGGAGCCACAAATATTTTAAACTGAAACCTCATTATGAAATTGATATTAAACCTCAGGAGCATAAACACCGTTCTCTATATAAGCAGAGGACCCGCAGAATTCCCAAAGTCGAAGCTTACTATGAACACGATGACTCGTTCTCCATGTCTGATATTGAGAGGACATATGATTTGTACTCAACTTTTGGCCATAAGAAACGGTATGGTTATGAAAGACTGCATGATTTTGATCCTTATAATGAGGAAAACGTAACATATTTAAATTCAAAGCGGCCTTCAGTTTACTATGAAGATTGGCATGAAAGATATGGTACCGTAGTGATGGATCGATCTGTATTCTTAGAAGAGGATGAGTATTATGGTGAACCAAGAAGATATATTGAAGATAACAAAATGATGGCAAGAGATCCGTATGTTCACGAAAAGGAATATTATCGGCGTTTTATAAATAAAGGCGAAGATGATGAACAGTTTGTTGAACCGGAGTATTATGACGATATACGGGAAGAAAAGTTTACATCTCTTCGTTATAACAGTAGGGAAAGAGATGATTTTGAAGATGGATATGATAAACATGTAGCAAATACTAGATGGAAATTTAGACGGAATATGAGTAAGGTTTGCAGTCCAGTTTCTGAATTAAATAACCAGGCTTTTGCATCTCGATCTTCTGAAGAATCCCATATCAATAATGACAGATGGCAAGGTAATATTGTGCCAAGAAATTGTTTACACGGAAGACGTGGGAAATTTGGAGGATATCATGGTTCTTTGGGTCATTATTCCCAACTTTTTGATAGAGAAAACACAATTGATATTGATAGCCGTTTGGATATGCAATGGGAAGAAGATGAAGCTATCTTTAGGCATGAGGATGCTAAACGTTGTGATGACAAAGCATCTTTCCATTTTGAAAAGGTGTCAAGACATAAAAAGTTGATTAATAATCTACAATCTCTAAAGGGCCGTAAATATAAGTTTACCAAAACTTATGGAGAGAGGCATGAACGAAGCTGCAGAAATTTACTCGATTCACGTATGATTGTTGGGGAAGTAAAGGTAAGATCAGGGAAACCAAGGATCAGAAATTGTATCAGTTTAACCATATATATAATTATGTCATATATCAGCAATAATTTTTGTCATCGTTCTATTACTTTCATTGCTACAGACACATACATTGATCAATGTTGTATATATCAGTCTTGGCGGCCAATAAATCGGCACCTAGGCGGTTGTTGGCGGCCAACTGACCTAGAAATCATATGATCGGTCAAACTTATCAGGCATGGTCAAAATCGGTCCTTGGCGGTCCTCGGCGGCCAACAAAATGATTTGACTTCATTAAAAAAAAACTATTTAGGGTCTAAGGAATGGAAGGGGGGTTATATTTAGGGTTTAAACTTTAAACTCATTATAGACTTATGGTTTTTCTTTTTCAAGCTTGTTAAACTTTTTGATGGTTATTGACTTATTTTGCTAGGATATTGCTAATATTTATTTTTTTTAAAAATAAATTCCTTTATAATTTAGGGTCCCTGTCAAGGCCGATTAATCGCTTGAAGGTGGCTGATCGCCGAGCGATTTTTACAACCTTGACATTGATACACACAAATGCACATGGCCACAGGCACGCACAAACATCAGTAGTATCATATTATGGTGAAGGAGGATGGTATGATCTATATGGTAAAATCATATTGAGGGGAAGTGAACGTTATATTATTACCATAATTGGTTCCCACTTCCAGTGTGTCAAATTTCTTTTAGGATATTAGTTAGCATTTGATACTTTGGAATCAGTTATAATAGCTGAGACATTTTAGTAAACCTAAGTGTTCTAAATATAACTATACAATGTTGCCAATATATCTTGCTAAATGGGTGGCAAATTGGGCTGGTCAGACAGATGCATGATGGGTTAAATATGAGCTGGTACGGGTTGGGTAGACCATCAACGCTTTGTGTGTCTATTTCTCTTGAATTTCGTAGCTAATGAATAAATAAACTAAATTACAAAGATGATGTTATCATTTGTTTTAGTAAAGCAATTAAGGAGGTCGTAAACACTAAGCATACTTTGGGAGGTTTTCAACCCATTCAACTAGTTTCTTTTCTAGCTAAACGTTCTTTTTTCACATGTTGACTTGATATGTACAAAACAGAATCCAAGGTGACCTGTTTCCACCTAATTGGATTAAAATAGCTTCATTTACCTATTATTATGCATTTTTGACTTGATAATAACAAAACATATCCCCGTGATGGTAGCGTAGCGATTGGGGACATGGAATCTATAGTGGAGGTGCAGGGACCCTGGCATATTGCATTAGCTGTGGGTTACGTGATTTACTGAACCCATGTGGGACCCCTAGGATGGGTTACCCAAAAAAAATTCTAACTTATGATTTTTTATCTGCTATCAAGACCATTAGCTAATCACACACTATTTCCTAGCATCGGTAGGATTCTATATTTACTGTCTCAAGTCTCAACTCTCAACACTGTTAGTTTTAAAGCTAGATTATGGTTTGTGATTGCATCTGAAATACATGCTCGTTGGTGATTACTTTTTATTGCAATAAATGTTCTATATTTTGGAAGTCTGATTCTTTTTCGCATTACACACACTAGATATTAGGGTAGGTTTTTAGTTTATGCTTTTTATCCCCTTGATATTTTATTGTGTAAATTATGATATGATGACAAGTATGCAGGCTCTCAGGAATGGTTGATAGGTAAAACTATTTTTTACCTTTGTTACACTGATAATATATTGCTAATTCTAGAGGTGGCAACATGGGCGGGTTGGTAATTGTCACAACAAGTTAACAGGCAAAAACGAGTTGGGTTGCCCTGGAACACGTTTTTACCAAAGTTTTCAACTTTATTAATAGTTAATGTTTATATATTTTTTATAATATCAGTAATAATCTAGCTTCCAGTAAATTTATTCTAGGAGGCTTTATGCATGGAAATACACTTTGGCTGAGTTTTGACTTGTTTGTTTCAGGCTACTATTTTTATAATCTTACTTGTTTGACCCGTTAGGTATTAAACATAATTGCAACCTTTAGTTATTTCCATTGATTTTGCAGTATCAGTTGTCACATATCAGTGGACTTCATTTGATCTTCTTCAAAATATGTGTTTAGATTTGATATAAGCTTGATTTCATCAAAGTAATCCTTGTTCATGTGAACATGATTATAACTTGTCTTTGGTTACTACCCACTGATGTTTATGTGATTACATTTCTTCATTGAGCATGTTTATGAACTCTGCAGTCTTCTGAAACACTCAAGAAACCAAAGTTGACGGATTTTGACTCTTGTGCAAGTGATAAGGTGACCCAAGCTGTTGTAACAAAAGCAATTGATGAAAGTTTGGACATTGGGGAAGGTCAGAGTCTGACCAAAGAAGTCAAAATGGGACCCACAAAACATGATATAAACAAATCCTGTAATCAAAACAGAAAAACGGGATTTGATAATACTCGGATTCTTGAGGCAATGGCAAAGATGGAAAAACGAAGAACCCGTTTTAATGAGCCTATTACTACTACCTCTAAAAAGAATGCTGATTGCGTGATGAAACATACAGTTGATGTGGTTCAAGATGCAGCTTTAAGTGAGCAACAAAGACCAGCTAGAAAGCGGAGATGGGGAGGAAGCTGAACCAAAAGAGTAAAATCGTTTTTAATTTTTTTCCTTTACTCGATTACAGCGGCAAGCTACAATTACACGTGGAGAGCACATGAAGGTATAGAAAGCCAGAAATTGTTGATCTTTTTCTGAAAATATGTTAGCACTGAACATGACATAACAAAGCTCTAATAGTTGTTAACACGTCTTGGTGTTATTCCAGTTTCGTGAAAGAAAGAGTAAGAGCTGTCAAACTTTCTCATGTTCACACATTTAACTCAGTTTCAGGAATCATATGCACATTTATATCTTGATGTACCATATCTTAAATAAGATTGCAGCTATTTTTTTGTTGATTAGAGGATCGTGTAGTGTACTAGTGTAGCAGTTGGTTCTATTCTTTTTGTTTGAGTATGGCTTCTGTTATGGAGACACGAGCTTTGTCAACTGGCCTGTTTTGACAGTTGAGTTAAAGCAGGCTTGACATTTGAGACCCCGATCTTTGGGCTAAGTTGCAGGTGAACAGGAATGAGGTATCGACTTGATAGTGGAACTCAAACTTCAATGTATAGCTCGAGTGTTGTTGAGATACATTTTAGGAACTGTGCTCAAAAGCAAACTTACTTTTCCGAGTTTTCTAAGATTTTAGAAGGCGTTATAATCTCCACCCAAAGCGCAACCATCGTGCTCCTTGAAATGGCTTGTTAACCTATTTATCAACACAGCCTCCTAAAGAACATGATAATAAGATCTTTCATCGTAGACTTGGATCAAGAGGAAACCAATCACCATCCTAAGAAGTTACCCCAAAACCTAAAAATCTTAGGGCATGAAAATAGCACATGTTGTGGATTTTCAACTCCAAGGACGCAAAACCGGCACAAATCTGAATGAATACTGCAGACTCGTTTTAGTAAATTGAAGAAGTGTGACAACTGATAATAAGAAGCTTGCTATATGCATATATGGACTTTTTTTGAAACCCAGTTATATCTATCTTTATGACCCTCCAAGAATCATTAGACTAGAAAAAGTTGTTTAAGCAATAAGGATAAACTTTTAAATCTGAAATCTCCATGCTGGTTTGAAGACCAAACTGTTTATCTAGAGTGTTTCCAAAAGAAGTTGGTGCATCTAGACTCTAATACAGTTTCTTGCACTCCAAATTCTTTTTGTACCCTTCCTTAGATCCTTCTTCTCCAGGCCTATGAACCAATTCAAATTCCATCCCTTTTGAATTGCGCGGGGAGTATATATCTTGTTCCACTTCGTCTCATTGTTATATCAGCGTCACGTCATTTTCATACTCTTGTCCCATTTGATCCTATTAATCAAGAAAATACTCATTTCTATCCATCTTACTATCTAACTCCTAATTTTTCCCTCTCTCACTAACACTATCTATTTCTCTCCTTTCTCCCAAAGGCTAAGAGACCCCGAAAGGGGTGTGGGCCACGATTATTGTGGAGGTGTAGTCTGCGAGGGGTGGAGCCATGATTTTTAGTTGATGATGACCCATTATCACTAATGAAATATTATATCTAAGTAATATAGTATAAACCCTAAGAAATTAACGATTTGAAAAGAAAGCATTAAAGACACTAAGAAAGCTTAAAGTTTATCTTCAACCAAATACAATTAAAATTAATGTTAAAAGGACCAAGCACCTTAATATGACATAATTATGATTGGTAACGATTTTATATGGGAGCATAGTAAAAAATGAACCATCAATTATGACTACTCGCCGTTGCGACCAATTGCCCCCGCCGCGCCCCAGTAGTCGCCATCGCCACCCACCGCCATCACAAGTCGCCGTCACTAGCGCGGCCTCCACCGGCCTCAACACCGATCACAGCTACCACCGACTATTTCCGCCATCAACACTGAACATCTCCACCGTCGGCACCACCGTGCGTTGCAGCTGCAGTTAGCAATAGCCACGGTCGGCAGTGGGTGCGGCGGTTGGCGGGAGCGACGATAGGTGGCGATAGTCAGCAGCAGCCAATATCGGCGGTAGGTGTTGGCCGCAGCAACATGCGGCGGGTGGTGGCGGTCGGCGGCAATGATTGTTGACGGTAGGTGTCGGCGGTCAGCAATAGATGACGGTGGTCGGCGACAATGACTGTCAGTGGTCCGCGGTTGGTGACAGCAGGGGTCAGCAGTCCGTGGCGGCATTAGTTGGTGGCTGTCATCGGTGACGACATGTGGAATAGTGAATTAAGATGTGTGATAAGTTAGATTATGTTTAAAATAAGGGTATAATAGTCTTTTTGTCACTTTTCATAAAGAATAAAATTTAATTTCATCATGTAAAGAAATGAACATATCGTGATTTAAAGAATTTTTGAATTTCGTCAAATGACATTACAAATAACTTTTGTTTACCGACCAAAATATAGAATTGAAATTTCGTCCCCTTTTGTTCTCCATCCGAATCATATATCTATTTCATCACCAAAGCGCATATGGTTCGGATTTAGACCTCTAAATCCATTTGTCCAAACTACGTATATTCTTCTTTGCACAAATGTTCCAATTCACCCAAGCCATACCCTTATTACAATTCCAAAAGAGTTACATGCTAATTCTTTCTAACAAGTCTAAGATTGACAAAAGTAATACAATGGCAGAAAGGTTGTCAATAACTTAAGATCGAGATATTACCATGGATCGTTTTAGGGTTTACAAGATCCGAAGAACCTACTTATATGTTCTAGTTGCTTTTATACATGTAATAACTTATAACATGTGGTAACTTTATGACAAATTAAAATAAGGTTAAAAGTTTAAATAAAATACAACTTCTAGAAATTTATATTAGTAATTACTAATTAGATTATTATGAATTTTAATTTTAGAGATGAACTCATAAACTTTATAAAGCCGAATTTCGTATGTAATTAGTTGCACATTTAACTTTTATTTTATATTAAAAATTAGGTTATGTGTAAGTTTTTAACTTACTAAATCAACTAAAGTAGGATTGGATCGAGATCTTAACTCCTATGTTAAGATCGGAATCCTATGTAAGATGTAAAGATCTTACTTAGGATCGACACTCTTAAGCTAAATGAAACCCGTACCTTAAGATCAAAATCGGGTTCCTAACAACCATGCATAGAAGGCTACCCAACACCTAAGTCTACCACCAAAGGAAAGAAGTTCATGCTTCCAAGTCGATAGTTGACTATTCATCTTGTCAACAATTTTCGACGAAGCTTTACACAATGACATGTTTTTGCCTGTCGATAATCCATGGTATTTTATAGGAGTGTCCCCTACTCACATTGCAAAAGGGAGGCCATCCATTCCCCTTACAAAGAACCAACTCTAGCACATATAAACAACTTTTCATTAAGTTTTATTTTAGTCTAGAATATGACCAAAGCATTATGCAATTGTAGATTTTAGAGTAAGATCATTCACCATAAAAGATCAAATCATCATCAACACATAAAACGGACGCATTGGACAACACCAAGTTGTAATCTCTTACGCCCTGTTCTCGAGTTTTTTTAAGAAAGGAAAAGAAAGAATTTGAAAAGAAACCCTCAAAGAATGTGTTCTCGAGTTTCATTTAAGAGGTTTGAGTATTTTGAAGGAATTACTTGTTTATGAATAAGTGGTCATAGCCCCTGCATCACAGGTGAGTGTTTCCTGCGGACATTTTGTTTATATAAAATGTTCAAGTCATCATAAACCAAATTTGAGGTAAAGTTTATGCGGGGATGTGGATTGATCTACAGATTTACGTGTTAACAAAGGTTCATTGACTTGAGATGAATATTATGATAAATGCAATGTGATACTCTATGAACATTGTATGCCATAAATACTTACTATGTGTTACGTGGATTGTTAGATGCAAGTTGATTAAACTCATCCTGATATTGATATATATATATATATATATATATATATATATATATATATATATATATATATATATATATATATATATCGGCAAAAGTTCAAACGAGAACTGTTTTTCGTACGAGAACTGCGAGATTTTTTTAAAGTTGGCACGGTGAAAATTCCCCTATGATGCAACGCATGCACCAGTAAGACTATCACTGTACAACCAACCAGTAAACGAGCTCAGTCCAATTCTATGTGTAGCTGACTTCTCAAACGCAACTCAATATCATCCAAAGAGCGCGTTTCGGCCAAATAGTCATGCAACATATATATCAATCAACAATCACAATCAACGGTCAACAATCAGACTCAACAATCTATTAATCACATACGCATGCATCACATCAATAACATCAACCATAATCTTTACCATCCGCGATTAACGTCCACTCACCTCGTATTCAACGCGAACTCAAATATCTAATATCACTGAGTCTTTGGATTGTCTGAAAACACGTTAACACCGAAATCAGTCACGAACATAAAATATATTTGCCCACATATATTTATGTCTCAATACATATAATAAGTCCACATAACATAAACACATGAAACACAAATCAAAAGATCAATCAAACAAAGTTCTTATTTCTGAAAATCATCGGACGCGTCGCGTCCAAGAATCCGGCGCGTCGCGTCGGCCAAAGTATCAGATTTCCTTTATCGGATTTCAAGAATCCGCAGGATTTCAAATCCAGGATTCAAGTTGTCGGATTCTAGCTTGCGGATTTCACTTGTCGGATTCAAACCATCGGATTTTGGGCTTCGGAATTCAAACCATCGGATTTGAGCTTCGGATTACAAAGAATCCGCTAAATCTCGAGAACGCGTCGCGTCCCTCCTCTGGACACGTCGCGTGAAACTTTGCATCATCTTCTTCAAATTTCCAGCCGACTTAAACTTTCAAACTTCCATTTCAAGCTATGTTTCAACCTAAAATACTTTTAAACAAGTATAAATATTATATAACATGTATACAACTATCATGAACATCTTACAAATCATTAAAACACCATATCATGCAAAACCCACTTATCAAGTTTGAGCTCCAAGCTCTATTAATGGTGAAACATCACATAGTCATGTATTTCAACGGATTCATGAATCAAAACGAATTATAACATGATATATACACATACTAACCTTTGGTTTGTATTATCAACACAAATCTACACTTTTGAAGATTCAAGTTTCCAATTTTGAAGCTTTCTTCAACAAAGGTTTTGCTCTCTAAAACACACACTACACTTTAACACTTATGAGAAATATGAGCAGGTGATTACACGTACACAGGTATTACTTCAACTTACAAAGCATGAGGTGGAATTCTTAAGACTTATCCTAATTTCATGCATACATACTTACATACATGCGTACATACATACATACATACCATACATACCATACAATAAATTCTTTTCTTTCAACTTTCCAGTAACATTCATATATATTTCTAATTCAATAATTAATTAATTTAATTAACCAATTAATTTAAAATAACACATAAACAATTAAAATGCAATTAAACACATACCGTTAACCCGCTAATCGACTAGCCCGGGTTTACGGATATTATAAATCTCCCCTCCTTAAGAGGATTCCGTCCTCAGAATCCCTTCTCGTTCAAACAACTGTGGGTACCTGTCTCTCATACCAGCCTCGGTCTCCGAAGTCCTATCAGAACCTAAACTGTGCTTCCATTTAGTCACTTTGCAATCCAACAGTTCAACAGGTGCCTCTATCAATCTCTTCTTCGAATCCACTTTCAACTCATGTACTGGGAGAATCTGACTTTCATCTTCAATCTTACATTTCCTCAAATAACAAACGTTGAATGTATCATGAACACCTGCAAGCTCTACTGGAAGATCCAGTGTAACTGTATGATCATTCACTATCTGACGAATGCGGAAAGGATCAATAAAACGGGGAGCCAACTTCCTGTGTTTACCGAAGCGAATCACGCCTTTCCACGGAGAGACTTTCAAATAAACTAATTCACCCACATCAAAAGATACTGGACGACGTCGCGGATCTACATACATTTTCTGTCTATCCCTGGCAGCTTTCAACTTCTCTCTGGCAGTAGCAACTTTATCCGTTGTCAACTGAACAATCTCAGATCCTGCAAACTGTTTCTCACCGGCCTCTAACCAACAAGTTAGATGGATGTTCAATTAAGAATTAATATTTAAGTGAGAATATGAGACTTAATCCTAGCCCTTCATTTGATTTGTTGAATGGTTTACTTTTGTCCCTTCTTTTTATTCATTACCCAACCATGTATTACGACGGCCATGAATTGTAATGGATGACTTGCGACCATTAGATCTAATAGATCAACATCTTGCTATGATTTGTTCTCTCATTCACACCTAAATATCCATTTTCGCAATAACCCTCCCCTATGTATATATAAGGTGAGGTTCAAGATAGAACCCTTTTAAGATGCAGAACAGTGAGAACATGGGTAAACTTGTAATTTAGCATTTCTACTTTACGTTCATATTCACCCATAACTACCCAAAAGTCAAGTTTATATCCTAAATCTTAAAATCAAAATTATTTCTATAATATTAACAATTTAAAGATTTGTATGCATTGATGCATCAAATTAGAAACTTTTGTATGTATTGATTCATCAGGTATATAGTCAAACAGATGATCAAAAAACGTGTCAGTTTTTAAACCATCCGATCAATGAAATCAAAGGCCCAAAATATCAATGGAATCAAAAGTATTCTCTCTGTTCTCACTTTAAAGATGTTCTCATTTGATCCTAACTCTCTCTCTCTATATATATATAATTGTTTTTCGTACGAGAACTACGTGAACCAATCTTGGCCATTCAAGTGGTAAGTGGAATTCATGGATGAAGAGCGTAGGGGGATTGAGTGTGGCAAGGTGCATGTAAGGAATTCATGGGTGGGCAATACAATTGAAGGAGAGGGAATTGGACGGCTAAGATTGATTCTCGCAGTTCTCATTTGAACTTCTCCATATATATATATATATATATATATATATATATAGGGTAAGTATCCACATAGTCCTACCCTTAAACATAGAACTCAAATGACAATTCTCAGCCACTCATTTTAAAGGGCAAAATAGGAATTGAAAAAAAATCTCCTACACTTCTCCTCAAGACTTCCCAAAAGTTTACTCTTTTAATTTTTTATTTACCCCTTAAATCTTTAAATAACCATAACTATTTCAATTTTGAGAATTTGAGCAAAAAAAACTATATCAATCTACTTTTTTTTTAATCCTCTTTCGAACAAGACCACTCTTCCTATATTTCTGAAAATTTTATTTCGAAAATGCAAACTATATGAAAATGATACTAAAATGTTATTATTTTGAATCATGTGAATTCTTATCATTTTCGGCTGAAAATATTATCATTTTCAACCGGTGGCTAGAAGTTATTATTTTCGGTGGCTGGAAAATGTTATAATTTTCAATTGAAATTCTTATCCTTTTCGGGTGGAAAATTATCATTTTCGGATGGCTGGAAGTTATCTTTTTCGGTGGCTGAAGATCATTTTTGGCTAAAATTATCATTTTGGGATGGAAGTTAAAAAGAAATGAAGGGGCGAAATTCATTGGGTGGAGGTTTCCCATAATACCTTTGCTTCTATAATTAAATCTTATAATGTTTACTTAATTTAAAAAAAGTCATTATTAGATCTTGACTATTGATTTAAAAAATCTAATGGTCTAGATCTTGACCTCCTCTCTTTATTTCACTATCCCACCTTCGGTGATTCGCACTTCACGATCCTCATCACTAAGAGTTGGTAAATTCACGATTCATGTCCCCTTCCTTATTCGCGATCCTCATTGATGGTACATCCAACTTGGAGAGTTATGGTTACTGTTTGACTTTTGATGTTCGTCTTTTACTTATAAGTCTTCGTTTATCCATTTAGATTCCTCCGTAGACTTACGGCGATTCATTTAGTTTACTTTACAAAATCAAGTACAATGACTAAATATATATTTTTACGGGATTAATATGATTATGAATTTAATGTTTTTATTGTGCTAAGTTGTAACGACCCGAATATTGTAATAATATTTTTATCGAGAAATAAAATATTATTTTCGAAGTTCAACTTGTTAATAATAATAATGGAATATTATTATATAAAAGAAGAGAAAATAAAAGAAAAGAAAATGAAAAATTATGAAATTTCGAGATCGCGACGCGACGCGTTAAGGGTCGTGACGCGACGCATTTGGGCGGCAAAACATGTGTCAAGGTTGCGTGTGTCAGGCGGTAGCGTATGTCAGTCCGGTGGCGTGTGTTAGTAAGGTCGCGACGCGTCACCCAGATTTTGGGTCTATAAATACAAGATCATTTCCAGCCGATTTTCACACACACACTTCCACCATATCGTTACTCTGCCCATATTTTCGAGATAAACCAAGTCTAGTGAGCGTTTAAGAGTGTGGAGCTCGTATTCAAGGTGCGGGAAGATTGGAGATAACGTTACGGGCGTAGTTTCGATCCTGTTTTCGCTTTGGTGACCCCGAGAGGTATATTCTACTAAACTTAAGCTAATATTTCGGTTGTATGGCTTGATATGCTGCATGCATGTCGTTCTAGCATGTTTTGATGGACTTTCTAAGCCCCCGATGCGTTGATCGTTGATCGGAAGTATTATTTTGCATGTCTAGGTTATTCGAGACGGTTGAGGTCGATTTCTTGACGATCCGAGAGTGTAGTTCGTCGAATCTAGATCGTGTGTTTATTTTCTGGACTGAGGTGAGTTCAGTAGACTTTTACAAAACCGAGTACATAGACAAAACCTTATTTTCAAAATAAAGATGGTTATACACATACTTATATATTGATTGATGATACATGTTATGTGTTCTAAGTTAAATACTCGTTGCATGCATGATCAAACACGAAATACGCATGTTACGATTATTCACGATTTACTGTGATTTACATATGACTGCTTACAATTTATTGCATGCATGTGTTTTAGTGGCGGGGGTAGTATACGATATTACCCATGTTGCGGATTTGCGGGTCTAGTTGGCATGATTGACCTTTTAGGATTAAAGTGCTAGCCAACAAGAGTCATATGGTCTTTCTAGATGACTATTTTGACACGTGGTATGCGGACACTTCGGTGTTCAAGTACCGGAGTGATGTAGGCCAAGGAGGCTAGATCATATATCACGTGAGTATGAGGAGAAGCTGAAATACGATCGGCTTCTTTTGGACTCGTACTAGAACGACAACGCAGTACTTGTACTCGTACCGTCGGAGTAGCGAAAGCGGAGTCTCGGGATTTATGTTCTCGGTTGGGAGTCGCGCCCCGCTCAAAAACATAGGTTGGTCGGGCACGCAAGTAGTGAACCTTGGGTTTTCTAGTGCGGGTTTAGATTCTACAATAAGATCACCCCATTGATATAATTTATCTGATTATGATGCGATATGATTTATGCGATTATGATGCGATATGAATTATACGATTATGATGCGATATTATTTATGCGAGTATGATGCGATATGATTTATGCGATTATGATGCGATATGATATATGCGATTATGATGCGATATGATCTATGAAATATTATGCGGTATGATTATGATTATGTGCGATTGACTTCATGAAATGATTTGTGAATATTTGACCCATTTGGTGTTATGTGGTCTACAGATTCTCGGTACGGGTCAAATACGTGAAGGGTGGGATATGGTATTTATTTACATGTCTTATTTCTACTTACGAACCTATTTTATGGTTTTTGATTACAACTCCTATTGACTCACTTGGCGTAAGCTGACACTTGTTTCTTTTGAAATGTGTCTTGTACTCGCGCAGGTGGCTTGGAGATTGTGGTTCTGCGAGGAGGGTAGTTTTAGTTCTGGTTTATATATTGGTATCAATGAACAATCCGGTTATGTAATATATTCATAATATTAAACTTGTACTGACTTTTGAATGACTGTGGTCGTAACCCCGTGGTTTAAATATGGAGGATTTTGTAATTACCTCTATGGCGAAAATAACTATTTCCATTTATGACTTTTAAGGCATCCGCTGCATGTTTTTGCTATTAATTAAAGGTTTTTATAAATGGTGAAATTTTGAAAATCACGGGCATTACAAGCTGGCATCAGAGCCACGCTGTGAGTGAACTGAGTGCTGAGACCGGCATTTAGACTCATGGCTAGATTGGCTCGTATAGGAATGAACAAGACTTTAAGTGGGGGGAGGTGTGTGACTGAGTACTTTTAGGGATTACTTGATTATTACCTATAGGACTCTTCTCTCCTCTATTCGATTTAGAATCTCTCGATCTTCACTTGTGCTAACTTTCTGAATTTCAACTCGTCATCGTTTTGCCTTGCAGAAGAAATGGTGGGTACTCGTAGAAACAAAAACAACGCCATACCCGAAGCTGGTCAGGGAAGCGGTGGAGCGGGCGGTGGTGCTCCAATTATTGAAGAAATTCCCCATGCCGAGGATACCTCTTCGGTTTACCGCTCAAACCACAACTTAGCTGAGAACGAAGGTCACAATGATGAGCCAGAGAGGACCCATTAAAGCCAGCGCAGTCGCAGTAGTATTGCGCGCCAGGCGCACTTGGAGGAACAACTACGAGCAAGGGATGCTGAGATTGCTCGATTGCGAAGAGAGGCACGAGGTGGAGGAGAGGACGAAAATGAGGAACGGTCGGTGCATAGTGAGGCAGACAGCGTCTCACGCCCCGAGTTGGGACATGGCAAGCGGGGAAAAGCGGGAGGTAAAGGAACCTCGTTTGAAAGTTTTATGAAATGCAAACCGCTAGCATTCAAAGGGGGTGAGGAACCACTAGGATGCCTGCAGTGGATCATGAAGATGGAGCGGGTGAATTTTGGTTGCGTGAAGTTCAGTTTCTCGGTCATTTGGTTGGAATGGATGGGATCAAAGTAGATCTTACAAAGATTGAAGCGGTTAAAAAGTGGGAGACCCCAAAAACCCCTACTGAGATTCGGAGTTTCTTAGGTTTGGCGGGTTACTATCGGAGATTCATTCAATACTTCTCGAAAATAGCTACACCTTTGACGAAGTTGACAAGAAAGACGGAGCCGTTTATATGGTCGGGTAAGCAAGAGGAAGCGTTCCAAACGCTTAAGAACCTTTTGTGCGAGGCCCTATTCTTTCCCTACCTGAGGGAAATGAGGACTTTGTTGTCTATAGTGATGCATCCTATTTTGGTTTGGGGTGTGTCCTTATGCAGCGAGGGAAAGTTATCGCATATGCCTCGAGACAGTTGAAGGATGAGGAAAAGAACTACCCTGTTCATGATTTAGAATTAGCAGCGGTGGTTTTTGCTTTGAAGCTTTGGCGACATTACCTTTATGGTACAAGATGTACAATCTACACGGATCATAAGAGTTTGGATCCCTAAGGTTGGAGGAGTTCGTGACAAGATATTGCGGGATGCCCATCGGTCCAAGTATTCTATACATCCGGGCAATACAAAGATGTTTCGTTACCTGCGACCTAGTTATTGGTGGTCGGGAATGAAATCAGACATAGCAGATTATGTGGCTAAGTGTGTTACTTGTTCGCAAGGGAAAGCGGAGCACCAGAAACCATACGGGGAGCTTCAACAGCTTGACATCCCCGAATGGAAGTGGGACAAAATCACGATGGATTTTGTTACAAAACTACCAAGGACCCAGCGCGGAAACGATATGATTTGGGTGATTATAGATCGTTTGACTAAGAGTGCTCACTTCTTAGCAACGAAGGAAAATGAGAAGCTAGAAAACCTAGCTAAACTTTACGTACGAGAAGTGGCTACGAGGCATAGAGTTCCCGTATCCATTGTCTCTGACCGTGACAGCCGATTCGCTTCACGTTTCTGGCAAAAGTTGCAAGAGGAGATGGGTACCAGAGTACACTTGAGTACATCTTATCACCCTCAAACGGACAGACAAAGCAAAAGAACGATTCAAACACTTGAGGACATGTTGAGGGCCTGCGTGATTGAGTACGGTGGTAGTTGGGATACACACCTACCACTAGTGGAGTTCGCTTACAATAATACCTACCATGCAAGTATCAATATGGAACCATACAAAATGCTCTATGGAAGGAAGTGTCATACCCCTACATGTTGGTTGGAACCAGGAGAAAAGAAGTTTGTTGGGCCTGAGATAGTGTAGTTGACAGCAGACAAAGTTACGGTTGCTCGCGAACGGTTACGAGTAGCCCGTGAACGACAGAAAAAGTATTCTGATAAAAAGCATAGACCAAAGACGTTTGAAGTAGGCGAGAAAGTGATGCTCAAAGTTTCGCCATGGAAGGGCATCATTCGGTTTGGGAAGCGCGGTAAACTAGGACCTCGGTTTATTGGTCCATTCGCGGCACTTGAAAAAGTTGGAGATCAGGCATACGAGTTAGAGTTGCTAGCGGAGTTAGAGGGTATTCATAATGTGTTCCACGTTTGCTATCTGCGGAAGTGCCTAGCAGAGGAGCCGAGTTTACTACCTCTTGAGGAACTTCGAGTAGATGAACATAAATGGTTGATTGCAGAACCAGTGGCGATCCTAGATCGTAAAGTCAAGCAATTGAGGAAGAAGCGGATCAAGCTGGTGAAAGTCCAATGGAAGAATAAGCATGGAGGGGATATGACTTGGGAAACCAAAGAAGAGATGAAAGCGAGATACCCCAAACTTTTTTTTAATAGATTCCGATGACGGAATCCTTTTAAGAAGGGGAGAATTGTAACGACCCGAATATTGTAATAATATTTTTATCGAGAAATAAAATATTATTTTTGAAGTTCAACTTGTTAATAATAATAATAATGGAATATTATTATATAAAAGAAGAGAAAATAAAATAAAAGAAAATGAAAAATTCTGAAATTTCGAGATCGCGACGCGACGTGACGCGTTTGGGCGGCAAAACATGTGTCAAGGTTGCGTGTGTCAGGCGGTAGCGTGTGTCAGTCCGGAGGCGTGTTTCAGTAAGGTCGCGACGCGATGCGTTCTAGGGTCGCGACGCGACGCGTTCTAGGGTCGCGACGCGACGCGTCGGCCAGATTTTGGGTCTATAAATACAAAGATCATTTCCAGCCGATTTTCACACACACACTTCCACCATATCATTACTCTGCCCATATTTCGAGAGAAACCAAGTCTAGTGAGCGTTTAAGAGTGTCGGGTTTCGTTGGAGCTCGTATTCAAGGTGCGGGAAGATCGGAGATAACGTTACGGGCGTAGTTTCGATCCTGTTTTCACTTTGGTGACCCCGAGAGGTATATTCTACTAAAATTAAGCTAATATTTCGGTTGTATGGCTTGATATGTTACATGCATGTCGTTCTAGCATGTTTTGATGGACTTTCTAAGCCCCCGACGCGTTGATCGTTAATCGGATGTATTATTTTGCATGTCTAGGTTATTCGAGACGGTTGAGGTCGATTTCTTGACGATTCGAGAGTGTAGTTTGTCGAATCTAGATCGTGTGTTTATTTTCTAGACTGAGGTGAGTTCAGTAGACTTTTACAAAACCGAGTACATAGACAAAACCTTATTTTTGAAATAAAGATGGTTATACACATACTTATATATTGATTGATGATACATGTTATGTGTTATAAGTTAAATACTCGTTGCATGCATGATCAAACACGAAATACGCATGCTACGATTATTCACGATTTACTGTGATTTACATATGACTGCTTACAATTTATTGCATGCATGTGTTTTAGTGGCGGGGGTAGTATACGATATTACCCATGTTGCGGATTTGCGGGCCTAGTTGGCATGATTGACCTTCTAGGATTAAAGTGCTGGCCAACAAGAGTCATTTGGTCTTTCTAGACAACTATTTTGACACGTGGTATGCGGACACTTCGGTGTTCAAGTACCGGAGTGATGTAGGCCAAGGAGGCTAGATCATACATCACGTGAGTATGAGGAGAAGCTGAAATACGATCGGCTTCGTTTGGACTCGTACTAGAACGACAACGCAGTACTTGTACTCGTACTGTCGGAGTAGCGAAAGCGGAGTCTCGGGATTTATGTTCTCGGTTGGGAGTCGCGCCCCGCTCGAAAACATAGGTTGGCCGGGCACGCAAGTAGTGAACCTTGGGTTTTCTAGTGCGGGTTTAGATTCTACAATAAGATCACCCCATTGATATGATTTATCTGATTATGATGCGATATGATTTATGCGATTATGATGCGATATGATTTATGCGAGTATGATGCGATATGATTTATGCGATTATGATGCGATATGATATATGCGATTATGATGCGATATGATCTATGAAATATTATGCGGTATGATTATGATTATGTGCGATTTATGAAATGATTTGTGAATATTTGACCCATTTGGTGCTATGTGGTCTACAGGTTCTCGATATGGGTCAAATACGTGAAGGGTAGGATATGGTATTTATTTACATGTCTTATTTCTACTTACGAACCTATTTTATGGGTTTTGATTACAACTCCTATTGACTCACTTGGCGTAAGCTGACACTTGTTTCTTTTGAAATGTGTCTTGTACTCGCACAGGTGGCTTAGAGATTGTGGTTTTGCGAGGAGGGTAGTTTTAGTTCTAGTTTATATATTGGTATCAGTGAACCTTGGGTTTTCTAGTGTGGGTTTAGACTCTGCAATAAGATCATCCCATTGATATGATTTATGCGATTATGATGCAATATGATTTATACGATTATGATGCGATATGATTTATGCGATTATGATGCGATATGATTTATGCGAGTATGATACGATATGATTTATGCGATTATGATGCGATATGATTTATGCGATTATGATGCAATATGATCTATGAAATATTATGCGGTATGATTATGATTATGTGCGATTTATGAAATGATTTGTGAATATTTGACCCATTTGGTGCTATGTGATCTACGGGTTCTCGGTACGGGTCAAATAAGTGAAGGGTGGGATATGGTATTTATTTACATGTCATATTTCTACTTACGAACCTATTTTATGGTTTTTGATTACAACTCCTATTGACTCACTTGGCGTAAGCTGACACTTGTTTCTTTTGAAATGTGTCTTGTACTTGCGCAGGTGGCTTAGAGATTGTGGTTCTGCGAGGAGGGTAGTTTTAGTTCTGGTTTATATATTGGTATCAATGAACAATCCGGTTATGTAATATATTCATAACATTAAACTTGTACTGACTTTTGAATGACTGCGGTCGTAACCCCGTGGTTTAAGTTATGAAGAATTCTGTAATAGCCTCTATGGCGAAAACAACTATTCCCATTTATGACTTTTAAGACTTCTGCTGCATGTTTTTGCTATTAATTAAAGGTTTTTATAAATGGTGAAATTTTAAAAATCACGGGCGTTACATAAGTGTTATACTTGCAATTATATGATTTACGTATGCTTACAAGATTGTCTATGCACGATACGGTTATTTACGGTTTATATGATTAATTCTTATTACTTTATTCTCGTTAATATTTTCATCATATATATACATACAAAACATTCTTTCTAGGTTTTAGGATGTTATAGTGGTATCTATAATGACCATCCCTAGTACTTAAAAGGGTGGTGCTTTTATTTCTGATTATTAAATTTTTCTACAAAAATGTGTAAATTAATAGGCAAAATGTGTAAAAATACAAAAACTTTATCAATATTGTCATTGTATGCGATTAACTTTATTTTGTAACTAAAAATACATACAACTTACAAATTTTGTTCATTGTATACAATTGGTAACCTGATTACCAGATTACCGGTTATCAATTGTATACAATAAATAAAATTTGAAAGTTTTTTATATTTTTAGATTCCAAAGTTATTTTATTTTTGATCAGGTTACCAGTTATAATAGGTAACTTGCATACAATGGACCAAATTTGTAAGTTATATGTATTTTTAGGTATAAAATAAAGTTGATCGTATACAATAATAATATTGATATAGTTTGTTGTATTTTTGTGCAATTAATAAATCCAAGGTTTTTATTTTTTTATTAAATTTTCAATATTTTTTTCCTTTCGAAAAAAATATGTTTCCATCCCATCAAGCTCCCGCCAAAATTTTGATCCAACAAAACTAGGGTTTGCACTTGCAAGTTACAAGCAATTTCTCTTGCAACTCACATTACAAAACAAATCGAGCTGTAACTCATCAATGGTAAGTTAATTTTCGAAATTACAACAAGCTTTCGTTGTTAATTTCGGTGCCAATCAATCCGCTAGACATTGCGGCCATGGAGGTGGATCAAGAACATAATCACGATGCTGAGGATGACCCGTTTCTTCGTTTTGTGGATTACGCGATATCTATATTATCCCCGACGGAGGATGAAGATTTAGCCGATGAAGAGTCGAATAGACCGCCCTGGAGTTGGGTTGCGGGTCGGATTATCAAGACTTGTAGAGCTTATTCAAGTGGAGTCACCCCTGCCATTCTCCTTTCTGAATTATCACAGGTTATCTCCAAATTATAATAGAGCTCTAATTTCAGTTTTGGATTACTTCAATGGATTATAGAATTTATCTTACTGAAGAAATTTGAAATGTAAAGCATATTTGTCTCAATTGAACCGAGTAAAAGCTAATCTTTGGTTAAACAAAATGTTATTTTGTATCATAGGAGGTGTTTGGTTTCTTATTATTGCAAATTCAATAACAAGAGTATTTGTTTTGCTTTTTCCCCTTCTGCATATTTATCAGTTTTATACTACTTGCAAGAAATCCAACTATTAGAGAGTAGAATAGACCTACTTTTGTAGTGGAAACCTATAGTTATGAACATTTTTTGAATTATTAAGTCAATTTTTTGTCATCAGTTTTCTGTTACAAATTGGGAATTCTTTTGTCACAAGGTCAATGTGGAATTAATCATCTTTAGGGGCTGAGAATAAGACTTCCAATTCTATTTTCTTCTTGATGTTGTTGTGTGTCTTGGTTACTATTTAAAACATGTGTGTTTAGGCATGGACTGAGAATCAAAGAGGTGGGTATTCCAAGAAGAAAAGGCCAGAGTGTATTGACCAGTTGCAAAAGAAGCGTAGGAGGGGAAAGCTTCCCAACACAATTACTATTGATTCAATTTATGAGAAAAATTTCTTGTCATTGACTAGTGTTCTTGAGGTTGTCATAGTTGATGCTTTTCTTCTTTCAGGTATGTTTAATCTCTATATCATTGAATGTGAATATTAATGGGTTTATCACATGAAATAGTATTGATAGGCAAAAAGTGAATAAAACATTGGGTATAGTGACAAAATAAATTGTTTTCTTGTATATCTTGTAGTGTCAGAGAGAAACATAATGTTTGAGTGTATTCATTTTCGATTCATCAAACATTGAAGCTAGATTTGAGAAAATTATTGTTTGGGCCCTGTATCATTATATTAAGTACGATTTGGTTATTTACCTCTTGTAGTCTTGTTTAGATGTTGTTGGCCCCTGGTTCTTCATGAAAAAAAAAGTGGTGACTTGATAAGTTTGCTGCTATAACATTAAAGGTGTTTACTTGACTACCTTGAAGGTCGGTTATTTTTGTCAGAACGTAATCCTTGAGTAAAAAAAAAGAAGCCAAGCATAATGTAACATTTAACCATGAGTTTAACTAGTTCCAGAATACACATTCAGGAAGTGAAATATTATAATTAATCTTTGATACATTTAACTATTGGCATGTGTGCATGCTCAGGTGCTCACCTGTTTGAACTGAATCAAACATTTGATATCTAATTTAGTTGCTTTATAGTTGATCTCATCTTACTTTTCTGTTTACTTAAGATTTCCATAGGTTGTTTCTTTTTCTTTAAAGGCTTCCATAAGTTATTCTTCATGAGTTCTCTTTCTAGGGACAAACTTTTACATGCTTACCTTGGGAGATTTTTGGAGTTCCAATACCATTGATCTTTATCTTCATCGCAGGTAACATTAATATGGAAATTTATGTTTTACCATGCTTTTGTCGATTCAAATACTCCCTTCATGCCATGAAAGTCGCAACAATATTGACATTGAGACATCCTTTGAAATCTGCAACATATCCATTTTCACATTCTATCATATAATATATTTTATTAATAGCATTTAAACAGGTTTTATGACTTGGCTGACTTTAAAAGTGGGATTCTGAGGAAAGGACGAGAGATTTTCCTTACAGGATGTTATCTTCGAACAACGTCCCGTGGATCTGGTCACTTACGACTTCTACCAACAGAATATCTATTGATAATACTAGATGAGGTATTGCCTAAGTTTTTTTTTCTTATTTTTTGACTTTCTAAATTTTCCTTTCATGTTTTCCATTACATGGTAACAAGAGTCGATCGACGTTTTTTTGTGGGTCTGATTTACTTGACTTGGTATATTGGTGTATGCGAATAAAAGTGGCATATAGTTAATTTTGCTCAAGCCATTCAAACATTCTGACATTTTTCTTTTTATCAGGAGAATATAGAGTGCTTGTAGGTCCCACTGCTAAGAACTGAAAAACTAAAAATAGGCTAATAGAGAGTGGAGGCGAATTGTGTAAACAAATAGAAATGTGGATTTAAAAGAGTTTATTAAAGGAAATTCTGACACAATTCTACCTATCATGATACATTTTGTGGCATTATAACTTCATCATGAATGGTTTTTTTTCTCCATTTATATGTCGAATAATTTTAAAGTCACTTCACTAAAAATATTTTTTGTGTAGAAGTTATACTTGATGAAACTCCTAGAAGGAACGGATGAACTCCATGATATTTTTATTTTTATATATATTTTTTTGCGTCTAGCAATGTTTGTATACAAAAGTGTGATGCTCATGTAGCCACCTTTAATCATATCGGTTAAATTGATTTTCACATCTTTTTTACCAACATATACATGTATAAAAAAAGAAAAGGTTTATTGTGTCTAAATTGTACTCTCTTTCTCCAACTAGAAAAGGCAAGTTTGACTGGAACATATAGTTTAGGGGAAGTCTTTGACTAATGATTAAGCACTCAAAATATACCAGTAAGTGACCTTATGTTGCAGGGACAATTAAAAAAGAAATGTGACTTATGGTATATTTGGTGATTAACCACAGGATGAAGATGATGATGCAATGCTGCTTGGAGCACAATTTTGTTCTGATTCTTTGTCTTCTATTTCTGTTGATGCTGTGAACAAAGGAGTTTCATATTCTTTATATGCTAGGTAAAAAGGGTCATTTATGGTAAATCTGGGCATTGATGTGTTTTTAGTTTTTAGTTTTTAGTAGTTTCTTCTAAGGAATAGTTATTATTTAGCAACTTGAAGACTAGATATGAATATCTAATTACATTGTTTGCGACTTCTTACTTATGTTGGTAATCAAAGATATCTTCTTGTTAATTCTTGAGCAGGATTGAATCTATTGGATCTTTAGAAATTCAAGGGAAGTTTGGTAGCCTGCAGAGGAAACAAATTACTCTTGTAGACAACGATAATTTCAGGCTAAAATTTCTACTATGGGGTGATCAGGTTGTGCTTGCCAATCTTTTCAGGTAAGCTAACACCATCTTTTACTATTTTTTTTAATAAATTCTAACCATATGAGACTCTTTCTCTTTCAAATAAAACCATTTCCAGTTTTCCACAATAGTGGACGATGCTAACAAATATTACTGACCTAACAGACCCGACTGATTGAATATGAACGAAACAAATTGGTATTGAACAAAAGAAAACCAGCCTAAACAAGTAAAACAGAATCCATATGAACATTTATATATCTTATGATGTAAAATACTAAAATCAAGATACAAAACATAATTGAGTTACACGATGTTTTTCTTCATGCAGTGTAGGAAGTTGGCTAGCCCTGGATCAACCATTTATTTCAAGTTGTATTGACAGTAGTCCAAATTCATCTGAAGAAATATGTCTGGAATACGGGAGTGTCACTCAGCTCTATATGGTGCCTTTCATTCAACATGAAGAACAGGCAATATATCTCACTTTTCCACCATTTAAAAGATACTAAAAATTAAGCTTTCATCAAGATAAATTTCAACAGGTATGTGTAGCATCATCTCAAAGTCATTATCAAGGATCAAAGCTGTTAGGTGCAGTTGACCCAAGTCAAGGACCTAAAGTTTCACAAGTGACCTTGCCATGTGATTCTCGGGGAGCCATCGATTTCAGTAACTACCCTTTTAGAGTAAGTTTTAATGCTTAACTTTTTTATGCTTTTGTATGGGTTATGCGGATATTACTGAGATCACAAAATCAAAGTATAATTACCAAACTGGGCAAAAAAGCAAAAGGACCAAAATGGACTGTTGATAAAAGTAGGTTGCTATTTTGTGACATTTGTCATTGATTATTTTTGGTGATTCTGATGGGGAAACTTTTAATATACTGAATTTGTCCTAAGGGTTTGTTAAACAGGTTTTGAAAGTTGGATGGTTTTAGTAATGATTTATTAAGTCTAATTTACTGACCACATTAGAAATGAAGTGACAGTGGTTTACAGACGACACCTTTTTAAAATGAAAAATTAAATTTGTCATGACAAGAAACTTATCCAATTTGCTATTATATGTGATCTTGTGTCTCCTTTTGTATTCCAAATTTTTTCAGCTTTCTGTGGCTGATCTTCGAGACAAGATGACTAGCATAAGCATTTATGGTGTGGTTACAAATTTTAAGAAAACAAATAATCTAGAGTCCACGTTCTTCTTGAGAATTGAAGATACAACTGGTGGGATTTGGGCCAAGCTACATTTCATCAAATCTTGGTATTGTTTCTTGTGGTTAAAATTTTCCTTTAAATAATTTACCACAACTGATAGTCTAATAAAACATATCTGCTTGATGTCTTACATTAGGTCATTGGGGAAAGTAAATATTGGTCACACGGTATACATTGCTGGCTTAACATGCTCCATGACAAAACACAAGAGGTGAGGACATGTATAAGCTATTTCAGTTGCTAAAGTATTAACGATCTTGAACATCCTTAAGTTTTCTTCAACTTCCAAGTTTGATATAGTCTTGTTTCCTTTGTGTAGAAAAAACAATGTAACTATATTTACCTATATGAAGAGTTTTAAACAAAGGGAAAAAAAACCTCATGTCATCTATGTGAAATTAGTGTCCTTGTTTATTTATTAATTTGGAAATGGAGAGAGTAGATTCTGTTTATATATCGTTTCCACTAAAACTAAAAGTTCTTCATGTTTAATGCAAATCAGCATCGAAGTTTCATGGCATGAGAAAGAAAGTGGATCTTTCTTTGTTAATCTGAGTTCCTTACCAGCTTTGTTAAATTCTTCGTGCCTTCACAAGTTGTCTACCCTTTCTGATCTATCAGCCAAGAGTAGCAACACACATGTATGTTATCTTTCATCCTGGTTATTATATCTTCAACAGGTCTTTATATTTTCATTTTTTGTAGTCAAGCTAATTAGTTTTAAAAGAAAATATATTGGTTAATGACATTTAACCTTATAAGATAATGTAATATGTGCTTATCCTTTTCAGGTATGTCGAATTTGGCTAGATCAGATTGAAAATTGTCATGTAAATTTAAGATATTTTCATGCATCGTGTGGAAATATTGTTACAAAGAATACTGGGTTTGAATGCAACTTCTGTGGTTGTAATTGTGATAATGACATTGTTTATAGTTTCCATTTAAAAGTCACCATTGCAGACAATACTGGGAAAGTTTTAGCATGGTGCACAGGGCATATGGCTACTGAGCTGCTGCAAATATCTCCTGATGAATTCATTAACCTACCCGAGGTATTCACTAAATAAACTTCATAAACTTTGATTACCAAAACAAAATAGTAGTATCACATCATCATGTTGACATTGGACATCAAACTATTTAAACTCGGTACTAGTGATATCATGACTCCATGTGCAAAAACACAAACGATTACAAGATTTATGAATCAAACATATACTTACAAAGGGGTAAATTGTGCTAAATTTTATCCCTGTTGGTGTTTATTGGTACCGTTTGTTAATTACAGGAAGAGCAAATAATGTATCCATCTTCTCTTGAGCATGAGAGGTTTATTGTTGCACTTGTTAACAGCAAATGGGAATGTTTTGGAACAGCCAACCAATTAAGGATGGATGATGAATCGAATTGGGAAATCACTCAGGCTTTAAAGTCGGATTAAAGTATGTTTAGCCTTTTCTCTTTCTTCTTATGAGTTATTGTTTTTCTTATTTGGTTTCCACGAAATGAAAGTAAGAAACGAGTCATAATTGATCTTTATATCTCATGTTCTTTCAAGAACCCAAGAAAGCAAAAGATTAACATAAATCTTCCTTATGTATGAAACCTTTTCTATTCATTGAATCCAACACTTAGGTTTTGGTTCAAAAACATCAGGCATTTGCTTCTTGTTTGATGATGATGGCCATAAGTGATGTCACATGAGATTAAAATTTAGTCGTGCAGAGAGTTTTGCACACACTTGATTGTATTGTGAAAGTGGTCACTTCATGCTACTGCATAACATTTGGCATTTTCATCATTAATTCTGTTTGAAGTTGTTCTTGTTAGAATAGTTTATAGATAACAAAGCCATGATGAAAAAAAGTATTGTTTGAGTAGAGTTGTGTTCAATAAAGTCCATGTAAAAAACATAGTCCTAAAATTTTAATATTCAATCACAGATGATTCAGTATACAATCACATGTGATTTGTAAAAGCATCACATGTGAATTACGAACTGCGCCCAAAATTTTAAAATTCAATCGGGAGCATTGATGCAATTGATCCAAAGGCTAAAATTAGTCCCTTAGGACTATGAATTAAGTATGGACTGTATTGAACATTCTTCTGATTGAGTAAATGAAAAGCGTAGAAAACACAACGTACATAAATATTTTCCACTATTCCACGGAAAAATAAACACCCCCCCTCCCCTCATCTAAAACACGTTTTCAAAATTTTCTGGAAAATGAAAACTCCACTCCTTTTCTAGATAACTGGAAAAAGATAACTATAATATTTTCCCCTACTAAGTTCACCCAAATCTTCTTCTAAAAACCGAATTTATCATTTTAACCAATTTGTTTACTGAATTTGCTATCTGCATCCTTGTCCTATTTTGACGAATACATTGACATAATGTAGAAGATAAAACATACATAAAAAGTGTATATGAAATGCTATATTTTTAATAAAATATACATGCAAGTTAAAATACACATAAATCTGATAACTCATATAACCACTACATTAATACTTTGTATGATAATCCTCATTTCTTTCTTGTTCATTTAGTGCATATTATTATATATTGTTGGAGAAGTTACCCTAATTGCATTGATTCTTTCATATGAGTAGGTCTGTGGTTGAATCTAATCGGCATTTGTAAGGATCTATCAAGCCTCAACATCCCATGCTTAGATCTCTATAACAAAAAGATCTGCTCGGGTTTGAAAATATTGATGATTTGCACGAACAACTTGCGTACACGATATATGAGGCTGTTTGTCTTGAAATCAGAACTGTCTACTTCAGTTTGTTAGCTTACTTCATTAGCTTACTTTCGTTGGAACAAGTTGGTTCCAACGAAAGTTTTTTCTTTATTTTGTTTTTGGTGAATTAGTTCCAACGAAAGTTAAGGGCATGAAGATCTAGCAAATCTCAAATTGCCGGCATGGGTTGGGTTAGACAAATGAGACTTAGACTTGCACTACAAACTTTATACGAGATCATTGTAATTAACAACCCATGTCCACATCCGAAGGCCCAACCTATGACAGTCAAAGTCCCCCCTATGCTTGGCATCACCCAGCAGAAACAAAGAGAAAAAAAAACAAAGAAAAGAAACAGCAACAGCTCTTGTTTTTGAAGCAAAAGAATGCGACTTTTGGTTTATTTATATGTCGATTTTCTTAATTTATTTTTATATATATTCGTAGTTTATCTTCTTACTTTAACTGGATGCCTAAATCCCTAGTTTTCACGAAGTATAGGCCAAGAAATCCCTACTTAAAAGGCGGGCATGTTCAAACCGAACGAATCAGCACCACCTCACTGATTTTCCAAGTTTTTGCTCATTTCTTCCTTCTTTTTAGTCATTCTTTTTGCATAAACTTGTAGGTGACATGATTACCTTTCTATTGACTCAAGAATCATAATTTTTTATTAAGTATAGCTTATGAAATTGATGCTCAAAGTTTCAATGTTTTCTGCCTCTGTTTTACTTAAAACCGAGTCTAGCGTTCTTCCATTATTTACACCTTATACTTAAAACAGAGGTTGGCACGTATTATAAACATGTTAGGTTCGGGTTACTTTGTGGGACATGTATAATAATTGGGTTATACATAAATTTTGTGACTCGACACGTTAATTGGTTTAACATTTATATGGAATTTATCTTTTTTGTATATAAATCAATTTTGAAGTAATTATCATTCATACTCTCACAATCCACATTCTTGATAGTTTTAGTTAGTGAAAAATTAAACAAAAAAGATTATGATGTTAAAAATTATGAACTTTTTAGTGTTGACTTTCCAACATGTTGATCCATTTACAACCTGCCAATCCTATAATAACCCACCAACTCGCAAATAACCCGTCAACACACTAACTCGTATAATTTAACGGGTTATATGGGTTAGTATTTTGAATCTTGACACAAATAAATAAACAAGTCAGGTTGATACGCCTGCGAATCATCTAAATGCGAAGGTGAAAAAGTTTATCAGCATATACAACTTGTATAATTCAAGACATAGTGGCACAAATGAAGCGGATATTTTACAAGTGGCACATTTTCAATATTACTAGGAGAAATAGTGGAACGAATTTACCAACTAAAGAACTTGGATTGTGCTTCGAAAAGTTTCAAAATGGGCCCAAGCCTCTAATATAACCTCATACAAGGGGTCCAAAACAAACGCAGACGTCAGAATCAAACACTTACACGACGTCTTAAGATACACATTGCCATTTTGACTTCAACAACGACAATGATGAGTTTGAGGAACCTCAACAAACGGTTTTGAGGCATGGAAGAAATAATCAAATTCAATACTACAAACAACCAACATCTAGTGAAAATGAGGGTCTTGAATAAAGAAAAATTGGAACTAAAAAAAGAGAGGTCAAGATAAAGATTTCCGACTTCTCATTGTGCAACGTGATAAGCTAACATGAAATGCAACGTTGCAAGTAATGTAATTTTAAATTTATTTTAGTTTATAAATATGTGATTTTGAAATTATTATTTTAAAATGATGACGAAAGTTAGTTTTATTCTTAATTATGTATTTATTTTTATAGTATTTACTAATTAAAATATTTAAAAATGATGTTTAATGAAATAGAAAATTTTAAAAAGTGGGTAAAGAAATTGAGATAGAACTTAAAAAGATAAGTAATAATACGAGTATATCGTTAATAAGTAATGAGGGTTAAAAGTTACAACATGTTAAAAACTTACGGATATGATGTACCAACTTAAATAAGATGTTACAAGTCAAACCAAAGGGATGCGTATTTGACCTTTTCTTTAACATCGGAACAAACGCACCCTAACCTACTATCTCTCCCTCTCTCACCCTATCACTCTCCCTCTCTCGGCTCACTCACCTCTCCCTCTCATCCTAGACCGCCGCCTCAACCACCATCCACCGCCACCACCTAGACACTCCCTGATCTCTCTCTCTCCTACCTATCTCTCCAAGGACCACCGCCCCACCACTGCACTCTCCTCACTACCCTAGAACCGCCACCACCACCACCGTCCCTTGAGCACTGTCGCCATCACCAGATTTGAGCAACACCACCCTTGGAAGAACTGAAGTTGCTGATTTGTTCATATTATTTAAGCGCACCACCACCACCTGATTTTCGATTTGAGTTGTGGGTTTAAGGTTTTTTTTTTCCAGATCTGAGTTATGTTCATTGTTTTTTCAGATTTAAGGCTTCTACTTAATGGTTTTTACCGGGGATTGTAACTATGGTGGTGTCCGGAAATAGAGGAGAGAGAGAGAGAGAGATATGGCGGTGGTGGTATCCGGTGATTCTTTTAATGTGTAGAGAGAAAATGTGCATACTTATGATTGTTAATTTTAAATATTATGGTAAATATATAATAAATATTAATAAAATTAAATTTAATGAATAAATAATAAAGATAAGGGTAAAATGGTCATTTTACCTTATTTTAATAGAGCTGGTAACAGTCAACGTTAGAAAGGACCAAACTCGTCATAAAATGATTCATAAAGGATAGTCTTCACTACTTTTAAAATTAAAGTACTAAATTGGTAGAAATGACTAAATTAGAGAACTATTTGTTCAATTAACTCTATTAGGAAACTCAAATCCATAATCTTATCCCATAAAAAGCACCAAACACCAATGCGATTGCCGATTGCGCCCTTTAGTTGAAATGTGCGTATTTGACATCCACCACAAATATTCCCGACAAGACACACACTTGTTTAGAGAGAGACATAAAAGAAACAAACATTGCGTGTTTAGACTTTAGTGTGAGAGAGAGACCGGGGGGGGGGGGAAGAAAAACAAGAAAGAGAGAGAGAAAAAAATGAGAGAGAGATGAGTTCGGAAAGAGAGGTGGGAGTTGCGGTAGATTTCTCGATGTGTAGCAATGGGCGGTCGATAACGTTGTATGGAAAGGCGATCATCTTATTCTCGTCAACATTTGTCCCGAAGGCCATTTTGAAGAAACTGAAATGATGTTCCACGAAGCCACCGGTTCTTGTACGCCCCTTAATTCATCTTTTCATCTTTTTCTTTCCACCATTTTCGTTTATATATATTTATATATATATATATATATGTTAGTCCCAGATTGAGTACGCAACAACAAATGTTTGTAGAAGGGGGGTTGAATACAAACTTTAGCTTTTAAAAATTAAAGACACGCTGATATACTTTTATATAATTCTTATTGATATTGAATCAAGAATTACATGTACTAGAAGCGGAAATTCTAAGTACAATAAAAGGTGGCAATCAATTTGTCTAACACATAGACAAGCTAACTCTAAAACAACTAATGTATATAGAGTGTTCAACACATGAACAAGTTTGATCCTACACAATGCTTATACTCTACAAATTTCTCAACTGATGAGATTTTCTTTCTGTGGAGTAGAGACTTTTCTTTGTTGTATTGTGTGTCGTATCTTTGCATGTCCACCATGCATGAGTATATATAGAAGTCTTGGTGATTCCGGTTGCATAAAGGTAAGAGACAAAGAGGATGTGGAAATATAATATTTTAATTGTAAAGGTAGTGGGTGAAAAGTAAAGTTACTTTAATCAAATGTTTGATAAAAGTAATTGTACTTTTCTGCAAAAGTGCAATCCATTACAATATAAAATATTAAAGCCCACATCTACTGTCGTGTAGAAGTATCTTTCCCTTTCCATGATTGTACTTTAATCAACACTATGCTTCTGATTGATTTGACTTTACCAAATATGGGATTGCCAGCCATACTTAGTTGTTTGAACAAATCTTCAAGATCTTCGTCTGTTTGAGGTATTATTATCCTTTTCCAGAGGATAAGATCAAACCTTTTTGTCTCATACTTGATCTAAAAAGTGCATTTTTACTTTTACAAACAAAGATCTAAGGCATAATAGAAAAACACATGTTCTGCCTTTTACATATGACTTACAATCTGAAAAGGTAGAGTAGATTTGACATTTTTCACGACTCAGCTAACAGATTGTACTAGGAACTCTGATATTCACTACTCAGTTGACAAAATATATCACTTGATCACTTTTTGCTAGGACTCAGTTGATACATATTGCTCAGCTGATCATATAGATGCTCAGTTGATCAATAGTAAGCTTAGGAGAGCATAAGCTCATGTATTTGCATAATCAGTTGATCAAGAATGCCATATGATCAATCAAATACATCAGTTTATGTGGGGAGATGACTTGTGTAAAGGAAGACTTACTTAGCTGATGCTCTGGGCCTCAGCTGATCTATTTGTTCACTCAGCTGATCAATTTCTTCACTCAGCTGATCAATTTGTTCACTCAGCTGATCAATTTGTTCACTCAGCTGATGGAATATTTTCTTCAGCTGATCAACAATTTTGTTCAGCTGATAGTTTGTTTTCCTCAGCTGATGGTCTTCTTTACTTGTTTTCTTCATCTGATGCTCCTTGGCTGATATCCTTTGGCTGATACTTTGAGTAGGATCTGATGCTCAGTTGATGGCTTATTTTCCTCAGCTGATGGTTCCACACTTAGCATATTTTTACATAAACTGATTCAAACAACACATGTTTGAATTCTTTCTAAGTCATACTGAATGTAGGGTTTGGTTATCATCAAATTCTATGTTTTAGGATAGGCAGAGTTGATCATTAGGGTGAAGTGATTATCTCCCCAACAATCTCCCCCTATTTGATGATGACAAAACCTTTTTCTTTTTAAAGAATCAGTTTGACTTCGAATTACAAAAGATTTAAACTTTTAAGTACAATTGGCTACCTAGCTATCTGTTTTTTGTAGCTCTTTTTATTTGAACCTTGTTCTGTTTTTGGTTTCTTTTCTAGTGTTCCATTTTGTTCTGTTTTTGTGGAATCTTTTTATGTGTTGTACCATTTTGTTCTGTTTTTGTGGTATCTTTTCATTTTTCCATTTTTATATGTTTTTGATTTTCTGAAATACATAAACATCACTTGAAATAACAGAATAAAGAAATGTACAGAAGTGATTACATAGATAGACTACTAACTAACTATTCTATAATGTACAATCAACTAACTAACAACAAAAACTTTAGAGTTAGAATCAGTCTTCAATCATCCCACCATGGTTCTTCTTTGACTTCAAAATCTTTGGCATGGGGATCAGCTTCAGCTAAGACTTCACATTGGGCTTGAACAAGGGCTTCAAAATTTTCATTTCCAGTTCTGCCTCTTGTAGATATCCTTAGCCCAAAACTTCTTGCTAGCTTTAAGGATTTCAGACTGTCTAAAGAACCTCCATGTGCCAGCTCTGTCCAAAAAGAATATACCTTCAACAGGCATAATTATAAACTTGTACAGCTCAGGGGTGATGTTCAATGGAAGAGATGTGTTGAGACCCTCAAAATCTGATAAGAATTCATGCTGGGGTAGTACCTCTCTTAGCTCAAATGGTTTGAAGGGTTTGGAGCCTTTCTTATGAAGATTATCAACTGTGTGCACATGCCTGTAATAGTCATCTGGAGTGAAGGCCCTTTATGACACAGCTAGAGCTATCTAATTCTGAATTTTCTGAATGAATTGAACTTTGAGCTTGGATTTGGATTTGAAGAGAAGGTACAGGATCTCAACTAACTCTGTGAACCCATATATGTGACACCTCTCATAGGATACAACTTCACAGCTGTTGAAGTTGTTCTGCCTTATAGCTTTGAGGTAGGGTTCACCATCACCTTTATGGACAATGGCTCTTGTTATTGGAGTTGGTTCTGTTCTATTTCTCAGGATGTTAATTCTTTCTCTAAAGCTTTGAAGTCTTTGTTGACTTATATTGATGGGAGCAGATAAATCAAGGTTGAAGAGGGTTTTGATGGCATCAGCATGAGATCTAGCTTTGAGTAGGTCAGACTGAGATTTCTCCCTTGCCAATTTGTGTTGAGCAGCAGCTTGATTTTGAGCTTGTTCTTGCTCTTGCTGATATGCTAGCTCTTTGGCTTGGTAGATTTCTTCAACTGAAACACCCAATTCTTGAGCCATTTGAGCATTTTCCCTTTCTTCCTTTTCTTTAAAAGCAAGCTCCCTTTTCATTTGTGCATCTGCTTCAACTTGCTCATCTGTCATTTTTTGTTTGCCTTTATCCTTAGGAGCAGAGGTTGAAGCCTTTTGGACCGTTGGAGTTGATTGGACTGGTGGAGTAGATGGCTTTAGGCTCTGTCTTCTTCTTCTGAGGATGTCAGATAGTGGAGTATCATCCTCATCATCAGAATCAGACTCTATATTGATTGGTGGAGAGCAACCCTCAGCAACTTTTCTTTTAGGCTTTGGCCTATTTGCCATCCTTTTCAATCTTTTAGGAAACCTTTGCTCCCCCTCAGAAGGTATTTTTATTTTAAGAGGTGGAGGAGCTGTTGCTTTGGGTGCTTCCTGCTGCATAATTTTGGTGGCAGTTTCAGCATAGGCAGCATCTATATCCTCTGAGTCAGGATCATCCTCCCTTGAAGAACTAGAGAATTTCTCCCCCTTTTTGGCATCATCAAAAGGAGGAGGGGAGTCACCTGCTGTAGGTTTATGGGATGGGGTAGGGGCAGGGGTATGGGTTGAGGAAGGGGTAGAGGTAATTTTAGAGAGCTGAAGGGAGAGGTCATCCTTGAGATCTTTAATGGCTTTCCACAATGAGAGATGACTCATTCTGGATTGTTCTGCTAAGGTTTTATGTCATCAAGGATGCCTTTGAGAAAGGAAGGCATGGGTAGGAGTTGTTCGGGAATGGGGACAGAGATGTTTGGGTTGATTGGGCGTAGGGTTTGGAGTTGGGATAGTAGGTTAGAGATGGTTTGGTTGAGGGTAGAGATAGTAGATTGAGGTAGGATGGGAATTTGTGGTTGAGAGGGAAGAAGGGTGGATAGATGGTCGATTTTGGTTAGGATTAGGGTAAGATTAATGGGTGCAGGGGAGGGTTGGGGTGGGGTTTTTAGAGACTTAATGTCCTTTATAAGTTGAGACAATTGAGCAGAGGTTTGGGTTTGGAAGGTTTGGGTTGAGGTCTATCTTTCAATGAGATCAACCTTTTGGGAGGTTTTCTCAGCTAACGGCTTAAGTCCCATTTTTACAGATGTATCCTGTTGTGAGGATACATCCACTGGCTGTAAGGGTGCAACATCCAATTGCTCCCCCTCAACACGAGGAAGGGTAATTGGAGTTGAGGTTAGAGGTGTGGATTGCACTCCCTCAAAGTGCTCATAATGAGTCATTCTGGTGACCTTGTATATATGGGGCTACGGATAGGAGTAGAACTAGTGACCACAGGAGGTTCACTAGAGCTTGGCTGTTGGAGTGGTGTATGGACTGGAGAGGAGGATGGGCTATCAAAGGTTGGGACTACCATTTGAATATCCTCAGAGGTGGAATCAGTACTGTCCTTACCTTGGGACATGATGTGCCTACTTCTGTCAATGAGCTCTAGAAGTTGCTTAGAGATCTCTTGTTCTTGGGCATCACCATCATCACCAAGAAGACTTAACTCCATTGGACTGATAGGAGCAAAATCACCAGCATCACCATCACCAGCATCATCATCATCATCCTTAGAGCCAGTGTGGCTTTCATCAGCAGCATCATCACCATTATCATCATCATCATCATTTTCATCATCATCACCAGCATTTACATTGTCATTGGTAGCATATATGAGCTCTTGCATTTGGACAGTGATTGGAGGACCTCTGTTTGCCTTTAAGAAATGGAATATCTTTTCACCCATGGTAGGGATAGGAATATGCTCAAGATGTTCAATTAAGCCCACATAATCATCCTCTCCAATCTCCCTCATAGCAATCAGGCTTAATAGTGGAATGTAGGGCACCTGCGACCTCGATGATTTCTTGTTGGTGCTCTGGGTGATTTTATCAATAAGGTCCGAAAATATCACTTGAGCAAAGTCGATATTTACCCTGAAGACTAGGGCATAAAGCACAAGGAGCTTGGTTTGATTGATCAGATGGTGGCTACCAGATTTTGGACCAAAGCAACGTATGACCACGTTGGCCAAATACTTCCATGGACGAGCAAGAGCAGAGACTTTAACTTGACCATGCACTACAGGTTCATTGTAGCCGATGGCTTCCAAAACTGTTTGAACTTCTGCTCTGGAGGGAAAAGCGGCGTAAGGTGGGAAATGAGGGATAGCAGATGCTTCACGAAGAGTTTCGGTGGTGATCTGGAGATTGTAGTTTCCTTGGGCTAGGGTGTAGTGGATGGTGTTGGTGTTTAGGTTATAGGTTGCTGAATACCATAGTTCACCGATAATGGTAGGGTATATGTAGTGTGGATCAGCGGTGAGGGTATCAAACAAGGGATGAGCTTGAAGGAACTGAACTATTGGTTCATAACCTTGGTTTTCTCGCGAGGCAGGGATGGTGGTGCAGAGTAGAATGTTGTTGGGAGTTATATTCATCGGTTGATTGGGTGCAACATTCTCACCAGGGTTAACAGCCGGGTCTGGAATATAGGTGGCCATTTGGTAGGGATGATGAATAGTGAGTATCGAGAGAGAAGGTAGGGGAGTTCTTTGTAGAGAGAGAGGGAATTTAGAAAGTTTGAACAGGTAAAGGTGAATGAGAGAGAAATGGGGATATTTATGAAGGTTAGTTAACAAAGATCGTTAGATACTGACAAAAGATCTAACGGAAAACAAATTAATTAGCTATTAAATGAAATCTGACAAACGGAGTAAATAACTAGGGTTAAAAAAGCATTAAATGAGTGTAAAAAATGAAAATTTATAAAGTGTAGAAGTATCAGCTGATCATGAAAATGTATCAGCTGATGAAAAACTATCAGCTGATAGTGAAAACTTGGAGTATCAGCTGAGTAAAGTACTTAGCTGAGCATGTCTTCCTTATCTTAAAGTGATCAGCTGAGTAAATTTGATCAGCTGATAGGTATTAGCTGAGCATAGTTACTCAGTTTACACAATTTAAGTAAGACTTGGATATGCTCAAATAAGTAACTTATAATTTTCAACACTTATAAACTGACACCAACTAAATTACCACTATTCTAAACTAAAAATTAAGCATACCTAGTTTGGATATTAGGAAATTGAACCTTGCTTCATCTAATGGCTTTGTGAAAAAGTCTGCAAGTTGTAAATCAGTGTTGATGTAGTGCAAAGTTACCTTCTTCTTTTGCACATTATCTTTGAGAAAATGATGTCTGATTTCAATATGCTTTGTCTTTGAATGCATGACTGGATTATTTGAGATGGAGATTGCACTTGTATTGTCACATAGAATTGGGGTGTCTTCAAACTTCATATCATAGTCAAGTAGTTGATTTTTTAACCACAAAATTTGAGCACAACAGCTTCCTGCAGCAATGTATTCTGCCTCTGTAGTGGATGTTGACACTGAATTCTGTTTCTTACTAGACCAACTAATCAATCTTCCTCCTAGAAGTTGACAACCACCTGAAGTACTTTTTCTGTCTAATGTGCATCCTGCAAAATCAGAATCAGAATATCCAACTAACTCAAAATCTGAGTCTTTGGGGTACCAAAGACCAAGATTAGGAGTTCCTTTGAGATATCTGAATATTCTTTTAACAGCAGCAAGATGTGATTCTTTAGGATCAGCTTGATATCTTGCACAGAGACATGTTGAAAACATTATATCTGGTCTACTTGCAGTAAGGTATAAAAGTGACCCAATCATTCCTCTATAAGTTGTAATGTTCACTGATTTGCCATCAGTGTCCTTTCCTAACTTGATAGAAGTAGACATAGGTGTTTTCATTGAAGAACAATTTTCAAAATCAAACTTCTTGAGTAAATCTTTGACATACTTTGTTTGATGAATGAAAATACCATCAACCTCTTGTTTAATTTGTAAACCAAGAAAATAGTTTAACTCACCCATCATGCTTATCTGATAATTATCAGACATGAGTTTAGAAAACTTTTTGCATAGTTCCAAATTAGTATACCAAATATTATATCATCTACATATATCTGCACAAGTATCACATCACCTTTGTACTTCCTAATAAATAAAGTGCTATATATGCATCCTCTTGTTAAACCTTTGTTAATGAGAAAAGAAGAGAGGGTATCATGCCAGGCTCTTGGAGCTTGCTTAAGACCATATAAAGCTTTGTTTAGAAAGTAAACATGATCAGGTAAGCTTGACTCCTCAAAACCAGGAAGTTGTTTGACATACACCTCTTCTTTCAAATCTCCATTCAGAAATGCACTCTTCACATCCATTTGAAACACTTTGAAGCTTTTGAAGGTAGCATAGGCTTGGAATAGTCTGATAGCTTCCAATCTTGCAACAGGGGCAAAGGTTTCATCAAAATCAATACTTTCTTCTTGACAGTACCCCTGTGCCACTAGCCTTGCTTTGTTTCTGATGATTTGCCCATTTTCATCTAGCTTATTTCTGAACACCCACTTTGTTCCAATGATGGATTTATCCTTTGGTTTGGGTACCAAAGTCCATACTTTATTTCTTTTGAATTCTGCCAGTTCCTCTTGCATGGCATACACCCAGTGGGGATCATTGAGAGCTTCATCAACCTTCTTTGGTTCAATCATTGAGACAAATCCAGAATACAAGCAGATGTTGCAAGCTTTTGATCTTGTTCTAACTGGATCATCTATGTTGCCTATCACCAAATTATAAGGATGGTGCTTGAGGTCTTTGAAGGCTTTTTGGATTTCTTGGGAATTAGGATTCATTTGGATTTGGGGAGAAGAAGTTACATGTTGGCTATCAGCAGTAGAAATGAGTTCATTTTGAGTGGCTGATATAACTTCATTATTGCAATCTGTGGGTATCTCTACTAAAGAGGGAATGAGTGATATGGAATTTGAATCCAACGATGTTGAGTCATTTTCCACATGATTCAGTAGAGGTATAGGATTGGATGAGGATGGTTGTACATGGTTAAAAGTTTGGATAGGAACAGGTTCATCTATATCATGAGCAGCTGGTGGAGAGGGATCTACTTGCTCTGGAGGAACTTCTCCAGTTTGCATAAGATCATTAAATTCTTCACCTGAAACATGATTAGAAGAACAAGAAGCAACAAAGTCATTTTCATTGAAACTTACATTGATGGATTCTTCTATGATTTTGGTTCTGAGGTTGTATACTCTGTATGCTTTAGAAATTACTGAGTAACCTACAAACACTCCTTCATCAGCTTTAGGGGCAAACTTCTACAATTGATCTTTTTGATTGAGTATGAAACATTGACAATCAAAGATATGCAGAAAGCCGATGCTTGGATTCCTTCCCTTGAGCACTTCATATGCAGTTTTGTTGTGCCTCTTGATAATAAGTGACTTGTTCTGTGTGAAACATGCACAACTTACAACCTCAGCCCAGAAATTAAAGGGTAACTCACTTTCACACAACATGGTTCTGGCAGATTCAATCAATGTTCTATTTCTTCTTTCAGCTACACCATTTTGTTGTGGGGTTCTTGGAGCAGAAAAGTTTTGAGATATCCCTTTCTCATCACAGAAAGATTCCAGAGTTTGATTTCTGAATTCAGTTCCATGATCACTTCTAAGACTCCTCACCAGATTGCCATTCAACACTTCCATCTTCTTGATAAAACAGATAATCTCTTCAGTAGCCTCACTCTTTGCTTTAAGAAAGAAAACCCAAGTATATCTTGAGAATTCATCAACCAATACAAGAGCATACTTACTTCCACCAATACTAGCAGTTGCAACAGGACCAAAGAGATCCATGTGCAACATATAGAAAGGTTCTGTAATTGAGAAGGACTGCTTGGATGGAAATGATGTCTTATGCTGCTTTCCCTTCTCACAAGCAGTGCAAGGTTTAGGCTTAAGATAAGCCAGTGAAGATAGTCCTGACACTAGTTCACCCTTGCTCAACTTGTTGATGTTTTTGAAATTTAGTTGGGAAAGCCTCTTGTGCCACAACCAGTTTGTATCCTCATTATTCTTGGAGTACAAACATGTTTCCTTTGAAGGGTCACCAGAGGACATATCAAGTGTATACACATCCTTGGTTCTCTTGGCACTATGCACTGTATTACCTTCTTTATTTATGATGGAGCCTCTTGTCTTTGTGAAGTGGACTTCATTATCTCCATCGCACAATTGACTTATGCTTATGAGATTATATTTCAGCCCTTTGACATATGAAACTTTTGACAGCTTGAGGTTCACATTATGAAGTTCACCATAGCCTTTAGTTTGCCTATGGTTGTTGTCACCAAAGGTCACCCTTGGACCTTTCTCTTTCTTGTAGTTACTGAGCAAAGCCTTTTTACCTGTCATGGTTCTTGAACATCCACTGTCAAGAAACCAAGAACCAACACCCTGCAAAGATTTGAATGAAAGAAGAATTAGTGACACAAGTAGGAATCCACTACTTAGTGGATCCCTGTGGAATGCACCTAGCTTTCCACTTCATCTCAGGTTTCTTATGTATGAGAGGAGTGACTATGTTATCATTACAAGTCCGTTGTCTTGAATTCCCTTCTAAAGAACATTCAAATGCCTTATGCTCTTTGCTTCCACATTTATAACATTTTTGAGATTTTGTGGCCTTGGAGCATTGAACAACATGGTTTGAATGCCTATGAGATTTCTTATTAGTCATCATTTGACTAACTTGACCATTCAGCTTATGAAGCTTATCCTATAAATTTCTTAGGTCTTTATTCACAGGCACCTTAGATTGATCTTTGTTTTTGGAAAGTTTTTGACCAATCTTTGGAGTGGTAGAAATGGGAACAATGTGAACATCAATATTTTTACTCATAGTTTCTTCTATTGAAAGAGAGTTGATTACTTCTAGATCAACTGATTATTTAGAAGATGAGCTATGATCAGCTGACAGGTTATCAGCTGAGCATTTATCATCTACTAACCTATCAGTTGATGGAGTAGTATTAGCTAATGATTCTTCAGTTTGTGAAATGCTAAGAATTAAGTCATTTGTTTTCAAGGTTTGACGACATAATGTCTCTGAGGTCTCAACTAATGATTCCTTTCCTTTAATCACATCCTTTGACTTTGTGTTATTAGTATTTTTACATTCTGAAATCTTACTAGAGGATGATTCAATAGAAGGAATAATTGATTCTTTTGAGTGGGAACTCTTGCTTCTAACAAACTTATTTGTGAACACACTTTTGCCTTTAACAGTCTTGTGAAAGGTCTGTGGCAAAATGTCAGCCTTGTCTAAGATATTAAGGTTCTTACTAGAATCAACATAGTTAGCAGCCTTAGAGTAATTTCCACCAATAATAGCTTGAACTTGTTTGGGTATCTACTCCTTGACACACTGAGTGGTCTTTTCTGCAGATACCCACCAAGACTTTACTACTTTTTGGAGGTCATTAAACTTTTTGGTTGCTTCACTAGTTTCTTTTACTAAGATCTCATTAAGTATCTTTTGATTAGCTAGTTCATCATCTAAGATTGTTATCTGCTTAAGTTCCTCATCCTTAAGAATTAACTTTTCCTTTAGTGATTCTACTTCTAGTTTTAGCTTCTTCTCTCTTTGAATAGCAGACTGGAAATCAATACACAAGTAATCAAACATAGCATTCTTCTCATTATCATCATAGTTAATAAATTTTCCAACCTGATACATAGAAGAAGGATCCCAGTTGGTAGTTGAACAAGCTTTAGCAGCCTTTTTCATGTCTTCATCAAAGGAACTACCATCATTGTTGTTGGCCATCATGCAAAACTGAGTAGAGATCACCTCATCTTCATCTGAGGAGAGATCTTCTTCTGCCCAATCTTCTTCTTCAGCAACAAGAACTTGGCCCTGGGCTTTCTTCTTCTTCTTCTTGTCAAGGACAGCAGCAAGGAGTTTCTTATACTTGGCTTCTAATCAATTTTGCCCTCCTGCTTTTGCACAGATGAAGAACCAGTGTTATATTTGGACTTACAGTCACTGGCTATGTGGCCAATCTTGCCACACTTATAACACTCTGCTGTGGAGGCATTAAAAGTGGATTTGGGCTTGACAAATTTTGATGACCTCTTGCTGAACCTCTTGACACCCTTTCCCTTCTTGAAAGGTCTGAACTTCTTAACCAGCATAGCTACACCTTCAACCAACTCCTCCAGATTACTTTCCTCACAATCCTTCTCCTCATCACTTTCTCCAGCACTCTCCTCTCCATCTCCTTCTTCATCAGAACCAGAATCAATAGCTGCAAAGCTTCTCATCTTTGTATCTCTTGATACAAGGGCAGTTGGTGCAGCTTTCACTACCTCCTTCATCTCCTTGGATGCCAACTTCCTTTGCTTGACTGATTGCTCATGGTTGAGTAAGTTACCATAGAGAGCAACCAGAGACATTCCCTTAATCTTCTCACTATGTCTTAGAACAGTGACAAAGTGATCCCATGTTTCAGGGAGGGAGTCTAGAAACTTGTTCACCAAAACAAAGCTGCTCTTGGTTATGTCTGCCCTTTTCAAGTCATTAACTAGGTAGTTGAACCTGGTGTATGTCTGTGTAAGACTCTCACCTTTCTGAGCAAAGAAGAATTCATGCTCTCTTTTGAGGAGGAGCTTCTTGTTCTCCTTCACCTCTTCAGTCCCTTCATATGCAACTGTGAGTGTATCTAACATCTCTTTTGCAGAATAACGGTTAAGCACTTGATGATAGATTTCATTAGGAAGCGTAGAGACAAGAGCTGATCTAGCCTTAACATCTAGGCTAACCAACCTCTTATCCTCATCTGTCCACAGATGCATGGGTTTGGTTATGATTCTTTCAGTTGTAGAGGTTTGACCTTCAGATTCTGATGGAATGGATAACACTGATGTTGGAACATAAGGACCATCAGTGACTATTTCAAGCATTTGGATATCAAGGGTGGATAGGAAAATATGTGCTCTACTTTTCCACATGGAGAAATTTTCAGCATCAAACATGGGACATCTTGTTAAGGACCCAGTGTTTGAGATGTTCATGTTGTTTGCGGATAAGGCCATATTGAGAGGGATAGAAGCAGTTGTAGAGTAAGCAAAACAGATCTAGATATTGATTATCTAACCTGCTCTGATACCAGTTGTTAGTCCCAGATTGAGTACGCAACAACAAATGTTTGTAGAAGGGGGGGTTGAATACAAACTTTAGCTTTTAAAAATTAAAGACACACTGATATACTTTTATATAATTCTTATTGATATTGAATCAAGAATTACATGTACTAGAAGCGGAAATTCTAAGTACAATAAAAGGTGGCAGTCAATTTGTCTAACACATAGACAAGCTAACTCTAAAACAACTAATGTATATAGAGTGTTCAACACATGATTGATTCTACACAATGCTTATACTCTACGAATTTCTCAACTGATGAGATTTTCTTTCTGTGGAGTAGAGACTTTTCTTTGTTGTATTGTGTGTCGTATCTTTGCATGTCCACCATGCATGAGTATATATAGAAGTCTTGGTGAATCCGGTTGCATGAAGGTAAGAGACAAAGAGGATGTGGAAATATAATATTTTAATTGTACTTTTCTACAAAAGTGCAACCCATTACAATATAAAATATTAAAGCCCACATCTACTGTCGTGTAGAAGTATCTTTCCCTTTCCATGATTGTACTTTAATCAACACCATGCTTCTGATTGATTTGACTTTACCAAATATGGGATTGCCAGCCATACTTAGTTGTTTGAACAAATCTTCAAGATTTTCGTCTGTTTGAGGTATCATTATCCTTTTCTAGAGGATAAGATCAAACCTTTTTGTCTCATACTTGATCCAAAAAGTGCATTTTTACTTTTACAAACAAAGATCTAAGGCATAATAGAACAACACATGTTCTGCCTTTTACATATGACTTACAATCTGAAAAGGTAGAGTAGATTTGACATTTTTCACGACTCAACTAACAGATTGTACTAGGAACTCTGATATTCACTACTCAGTTGACAAAATATATCAGTTGATCACTTTTTGCTAGGACTCAGTTGATATATATTGCTCAGCCGATCATATAGATGCTCAGTTGATCAATAGTAAGCTTAGGAGAGCATAAGCTCATGTATTTGCATAATCAGTTGATCAAGAATGCTCAGCTGATCAATCAAATACATCAGTTTATGTGGGGAGATGACTTGTGTAAAGGAAGACTTACTTAGCTGATGCTCTGGGCCTCAGCTGATCTATTTGTTCACTTAGCTAATAGAGGTAGGCACTCAGCTGATCAATTTCTTCACTCAGCTGATCAATTTGTTCACTCAGCTGATCAATTTGTTCACTCAGCTGATGGAATATTTTCCTCAGCTGGTCAACAATTTTGCTCAGCTGATAGTTTGTTTTCCTCGGCTGATGGTCTTCTTTACTTGTTTTCTTCATCTGATGCTCCTTGGCTGATATCCTTAGGCTGATACTTTGAGTAGGATCTGATGCTCAGCTGATGACTTATTTTCCTCAGCTGATGGTTCCACACTTAGCATATTTTTACATAAACTGATTCAAACAACGCATGTTTGAATTCTTTCTAAGTCATACTGAATGTAGGGTTTGGTTATCATCAAGTTCTATGTTTTAGGATAGGCAGAGTTGATTATTAGGGTGAATTAGGGTGAAGTGATTATCTCCCCAACAATATATATATATATATATATATATATTGTCTTGGTTTGATTTTTCTGAATTCTTTAAGTTGCGTTTGGTTACGAAAAATTGTTTTTAGTTTTCCTAAATTTTTTTTCTAGAAAATGGGTGGAGATTCATTTTCAGTTTTCTGTAATAAATTTAGAAAACGCATTAGGTAAAACGATAGAGTTTTTATTTTTTATTTTAGAAAATTAGAAAACATGTTATTTTTTACAGAAAACTAAAAATTATGAGATTAAAACATGATTCTTGAGTTTTCTAGAAAATGAATCTTAGTTGCGTTTGGTTACGAAAAATTGTTTTTAGTTTTCCTAAATTTTTTTTCTAGAAAATGGGTGGAGATTCATTTTCAGTTTTCTGTAATAAATTTAGAAAACGCATTAGGTAAAACGATAGAGTTTTTATTTTTTATTTTAGAAAATTAGAAAACATGTTATTTTTTACAGAAAACTAAAAATTATGAGATTAAAACATGATTCTTGAGTTTTCTATATCAGAGATTTCATGTTAATGACGAATTATCTTATTATTAATCAGAAGAATTTCAATACTTTTAGGGTTAAATTTAGGGATGTAAACGAGCCGAGCTACTCGAGCTCGGATCGTTAAAAGCTCGAAACGAGCTGAGCCTTAACGAGCTCGAGCCTAGATTAAAGCTCATTTAATAAACGAGCCGAGCTCGATCTTCAAAGAGTAGGCTCGCGAGCTTAAACGAGCCTAAACGAGCTCCATATATAATATAATTTATATTTTATATATTTAATTTTTAATAATTATATATATCATTTTAATAAAAATATCAAAATAATACCCGAGCCTAGCTTAAACGAGCCGAGCCCGAGCTTTATAAACATTAAACGAGCCGAGCTTGAGCTCAACATCATAAGCTCTAAACGAGCCGAGCTCGAGCTTAAAAGACACTAAACGAGCCCGGCTCGATAAGTGTCTAGCTCGGCTCGACTCCGCTCGTTTACATCCCTAGGCTTAATTCTGAATTTTGATTTTGCAATAAAATCGTTGACCCCCCAACCGTGCAACTTATCAACATGACTGCTAACCAACCACCAAATCACAATTTATTAACAGGTTAATTTCATATATACCCTTATTAAATATCAAAATATCTTATTTGTCCAGCTTAATTTATAAATATCTTATATATTTTTCTTAAGTTTTTAAAATATCTTATTTGCGCAACTTACCTTATAAATATCCTATATACCCTTTTTAAGCTTTCGAAATATCATATTTGCCCAAATCACCTTTTTATTAAATTTTAATCATTTTAAATGAATTATAATTATAAAATATGATTCAATGACTATTACACCACTCTTTTAAATATATTTATAAAACATCATCTATACCCTTACTACTCATATTTATCCAATTATATATATATACACACACACACGATTCTATTAATTATTTTGGATGATCAATTACAGTTAATGCATATATATACATATATATATATATATAATATCATGCGTAATTCTTTTGTTTTAAGAAATTAGAATTTATTAAAATAATAATCCTTTTCTTAATTGTGTAGGTACCTTGATTGGTGCATTAATTACATGATATACACACACACACACGCATAAACCATACTCGATCATTCAAATTAACTAATAGAATCGTATATATATATATATATATATATATATATATATATATATATAACTTGGATAAATATGAGTAGTAAGGATATAAGTGATGTTTTTATAAATAGATTTAAAAGAGGGGTATAATAGTCATTGAATTATATTTTATAACTATGATTCATTTAAAATGATTAAAAATTGATAAAAAAAGATGATTTGAGCAAATATGATATTTTGAAAGCTTAAGAAGGGTATATAGGATATTTATAAGTTAATCTGGGCAAATAAGATATTTTAAAAACTTAAGAAGAGTATATAGAATATTTATAAGTTAAGCTGAACAAATAAGATATTTTGATGTTTAATAAGAGTAATTAACTTTTTATTAATTATCCCATTAAATACTTTTACATTTGAAAACCGAGCATTACAAGTAAAGGGTTGGTTTGTTATCATGACTTAGAGGGAATGGAGTGCCCTAGACGTATTAGACGCTTATTGGGAAAAAAAAGAAATTAAGAGAGATGACTATGAATAGCCTGAAATAGTTAACACTACACAGTATAACTACCAACTCCCTCTCAAATCCTCTATCTCTCCATGGGAAAGAGAAAGAAAAACGTCGACATAGTGAGAAGAGAGGAAATGATAGGAATGACAACTGGGCAGGTTCGGGGCGGGGATTTGTCCCACCATCCCCATTTAAGAAAACCGTCCTCTCCCTGTTTAAAAAACTACGGAAATTTAAATGGGGATCGCTGCAGGTAAGCAGGGAAACGAGTATCCCCGTTTAATATAAACATGTGATTAAATTAGTAATTTTCACAACACACGTTAAAGGAAAAATATGATTTTTCAACACGGGATTCGTCACCGTTAAGATTTTACCACGAGTTTTAGAAAACGATTATACTAAATTATACAACATTATCGAATACAAACATATCTGAACCAAAATTAAAGTATTTAAATTTCTAATGCATCCAAAATATCAAAACCAAACGAACCAAAGAAAGATTACGATTAAAATTAGGTTGTCTGAAATTGTATAAAGATTTGTATATTTTCTATTTAAAATTAATTTTATGTATATTAATATATAAATATGTATAATTAATATTAAATTATAATCGGGTATCGGGTAATCGGGAAGGGGATCATCAAACCCGTCCCTATCCCCGTTTAAATAATCGAGTTTTTTCCGTTCCCGTCCCGTCCAATTTATGTCGATTTTCGGTTTTTTCATCGGTTTCAACTTTTTTTTGCCATTCCTAAAAAATGAGTATGTATCATTCATGATGTTAAGCCTTTTAACAAGAGGGTAGTTTAGTAACTTCGGTGTTAATTTCCCCATAGCTCTCCTTTTCTTCTTGGCTTCTTGCTGCTTAATTTTCTCTCCCGTCTCGTCTTCTTGCTGGTTCCATATTTACTCTTAAACCTTGGTTGAATAGGTTACAGAAAGGAAAAGCGCAATGCCGTAATTGTGATCAGGACGGAGGCGGTGGCGGTTGCAGTGGATGCTCCGATCAATAACCGCAAAGCGGATACTAGGTTTTAGAATCTTTGAAATACCAGAAGCTGAAACAGAAAAAGGGCAACCTAAAGGCTATAACTATGTCGGTACTCAAAGCACAGAGTAACATGTGTGCTCGAGGTTAATATTGAAGTGCAATTTACCTGGTTAGTCAGATTTGGTTATTATTAATCGAAGGAATTGGTATATTATGTCGGTTTTAGCACTTTAGTAGCTCAATTTGGTAATTCAAGCATTCTTCGTAAAATGATAGATTTAGGTTTAATGTTTTTCTGCAAATCAGAAATTATACAAATGTTCTGTAGTTATTGCATTTAGTAATTTGATTCCATAGTTACTTAGTAATATAGTGCACTTGTTTAATTGTTTTACTCCATTTATGCAAGCTTATATACATACATATATATATATATATAGTGAAAAGATGCGTCCGGGTTTAATGCATCATTAATGAGACGTAGATTAGTTCTCACGGTAATAGCAATTCTCGTTCGAAAAACAGTTCTTGTTTAAACCCTACCCTATATATATATATATGGGAAGGTTCATTTGAGAACCGTTTTTATTGCGAGAACCGCGAGAACCAATCTTAGCCGTTTATTTTGGATAATGGAATTCATGGATGAATAACGTGGGGGATTTAGTGTGGCAGGGTGCATGTAAGGAATTCATGGGTGGGCAATCCAATTGAAGGAGGGGGAATTGGACGGCTAAGATTGGTTCTCGCGGTTCTCGCAATAAAAACGGTTCTCAAATGAACTTTTCACTATATATATATATATATATGGGAAGGTTCATTTGAGAACCGTTTTTATTGCGAGAACTGCGAGAACCAATCTTAGCCGTTCCTTTTGGATAATGAAATTCATGGATGAAGAGCGTGGGGGGATTGGGTGTGGCAGGGTGCATGTAAGGAATTCATGGTTGGGCAATCCAATTGAAGGAGGGGGAATTAAACGGCTAAATTTGGTTCTCGCAGTTCTCGCAATAAAAACGGTTCTCAAATGAACTTTTGCCTATATATATATATATATATATATGGTTGTAAGTTCTATAAGGTTGGATATCATGTGAATATGTGAAAATGGTTTACTAGTGCTCAGACTTGGTTATTTTTTATACTAATAATAGTAGTCATAGAATAAAGATGCAGTTAGTGATCGGTAATCGCAGCATGAATCATCATAAGATAGAAGGTTTGGTAAAGAAGTGTATTCTTCTAATGTTAGTTCATTTGGGTGGTTCACCACATATTTATTTATCTTGATGGTTGGTTATATCATTACTCCCTCCCTCTTTTTCCACCCTTTTTCTTTGACCAGGAAATATGGTCAGACCTTCTTAGCTACACCTGTGTCAACAACGCCTCAACCTCAAGGAGCAAGGAATGCCTTCACACCTTTATACTGCTAGGACAAAGGCCCTTTCGTCTCTTTTTCTACACCTTGAAGGTGGTTTCTAGGTGAAACACATTTTGTATGAACAAGATTTCACTTATAAAGACCTCATTGCTACTGGCCTTAAGTCATTGAGAGTTTCTAGTTGTAGTCTTGTTAGCTTTTTATTTTCTGATATTTCTACCACCATTGTTGCATGTGTTTTGTTATTGCATTCACAATCATGGGAAAGAAATCGTAAACTTCCTCTTTCATCAGGGCAAAGTAATGCTGTTGTGCTAAACTTTAGCCTAAGAGATGTACAAACTGTTGCAGCTTCTAGCTTACATATGTCTATGTATTTCAATATCTCAAAGCGATATAGTTTTCCTTCTACTTTTAAACAAGTAGGATATTTAACACTAGAATGTTGTTGTATGATATGTACCAAAAGTGGTTCTACACCTTGTTTGATGCACATTGTAGACTATATTAAGCACATATATGATCTCATATAATCATTATATTTGATTATTATGTAAAATCACATTTAGAAGTATTTAAGATGTGGATGTTATGTAATTATGATTTTTTTTATATTGAAGAGTCAAGCATTTCCCTTTTGTGGGTAACAGGGTAATGTGGATGCCAGTGAGATTTTATACCATCTTTGGAGTGGTATGTAGAAGAAAGTGAAAACTTTGGGGTGTATGTAGAATTGCCTCATATTTTAGGTAGCTTAAAATAATTTTCACATCATACTAAACATCTCACCGTCCAACATTAGATCGAATGGCTGTCATCCATCCCCCTTTCTTCTGCTACTATATCAGTAGATAAACCCTAGATCTTCTTCCATCATCTGAATTGATATATGATATCCTAGATTGTTCTCTCCTTTCATCCTGATTTTGATCATTTACTAGAGATCCGATCAAGAAGATGAATCACATCGTTACTTCTGCGGATCTTAAAGATACCATTTGCAGCAATTGTCACTGTAAAGATCAACAGTTTCTTCACCATGTTCGCGTCGAAGGCGGCGACCAGAAATTCTGCACATCATGTGTTCTGTTTACCCACAAACAATCCTTTTGTCCCACCTGTTTTCATCTTCATGATTTCCCTTCAGAAGAGGGTCTCGTTCGCTGCAAAAAATGTAGTTCTTACTCTCATGCTTTTTGTTATTCTTTTGATGGCAGTCCTTCAGGTGTACCTGCCTGCTCAACCTGCATAAACCCTGAAAGACTGATTTTTGAATTGAAAGAATCTAAAGTGAATGGAACAGATGAGTGGCGCAAGGGGATTGATATGGAGGCTGCAAGATTGCTCTTGACGGCTGCACAGATAGTGAATAAGTCTACTTTTAAGGTGCATGATGAAGCAGCATGTTCTACTTGGGCACGAGGACCAGATACTGTTATGGAAAAGAAAAGGGCAAGAACTGCAGTGGAACGTTGTATAAAATTGGAAGATGGAAGTGTGACTGGAAACCTGAAAATGTTGTCAATTGAAGGAGCAGCCTCTGAACCTCAGACTGGAAGGGTGGCTAAGAAGGTCCACCATAAGAGAAATACCCTTCAAAGAATGCTTTAATTTAGAAAATATCCCCTTGCAATATTTGGTACTTGAAAATTGAAATTACATTTTGTGTGACTGCCTTCATATACTCTTGTTTGTCCAGGTCAATATTCTGGTTTGACATCAAAACTCTGCAGCTGGAAGTAGTTGTTTATTTGAGTCTTATAACAGTGACTTGTTCCTTGGTAGATTTTGTTTTAAACATGTCATATGACAATGAATGCTAGCTTTTGTTTTATGTTCGAAAAATGTTTGATGCCTTATCTTGTCCTGCATGTGTTATCAATAGTTCTCTAGTTCCTTTCTTTTTTGCGATGGGTTTAGATTTATGATCTGACAGTAGAAGAAGTTCAAACGTTTAGCTTCATTTAACTTTTCAGAGCACAAACAGTTATTTGATGATCGTTCTTATATTTTAGGAGAGAGAGGAGAAAACAGTATGAAAAACCAAGGGTAGCAATGTTTCAAATCCTCATATACCAACTCTGATTATAGGTTCACAGCTTAAGGCTCGATGTTGTTCTAAGTCACCGAATACACTAATACACATACTTTCAGTAGTGCTGCAACAAAATTCTCATCAATAGGTTCATGGCTTAAGGTTCAATGTTGTTGTAAGTCACTGAATACACTAATACACATAATTTTAGTGTGCAGCACAATTTTGTTTCAGAGTTATAGCAACAATTACAAGCATTTCTTCAGACACTCGGTCACACAAAGCCACCTTACATTCCTTACTACGATGTGGTGTAAGTTACCATACCTTGGATCCATTATATATACTATATCCCTTATTGTATAAATTGCTTGGTGAGAACTGCAAGTTCATGTCATTCTACTATTTGGAATCTGTTTCAACATATATGAATTTTGATAGACAAATGGATATATACGAACAACACACCTTTTATTGATTGGATTTCCCCATGCATGTTTACAGACACCTAATACATATATGTATATATATATATAGGAACAGACATGCCTGTTCGGTTTGGAGGTGGTTATACTATCCACTAACTGCTAGTATAATAATTATAAGTATACTATCTTCTAGCTTGTATTTTAACACTCCTCCTATAAGCTAGACACTTTACCCGTACCCAATTCTATCTTCAATCTTCCAAAGTTCCCAACTTGCAAAGCCTTTGTGAAAATATCTGTGATCTGATCTTTGGTTCCACAGAAGTCAACAGCAATTTCATTGTTGTGAACAAGTTCCCTTGTAAAATGATATTTGATCCGTATGTGTTTACTTTGACCATGAAGCACAGGGTTCTTAGTTAGAGCAATGGCTGATCAGTTATCACACATAATTTTTGTAGCATCAACCTGTTCTATATTTAATTCTTTTAGAATTCCTCGTAACCACAGTGCTTGACAACCTGCCATTGATAGGGATATATATTCTGCTTCAGCGGAAGAGAGTGCAACCACTTTCTGTTTCTTCGATTGCCACGATATGGCTCCAGAACCTAAGTTGAATATGCATCCACTTGTACTTTTGCTGTCGTCCATATTACTTCCAAAATCACTATCACAATAACCTTTCAACACAGCCCCACTAATCTTCGTATAAATTATACCATGATCCAAGGTACCCTTCACAAACTTCAAGATTCTTTTAGCAGCTTCTAAATTACTCCTTTTTGGGGTTTCCATGTATCTGCTGATCACACTAACAGCAAACATTATATCGGGTCGGGTAGCAGTTAGATATTTGAGACTGCCTACCAAACTTCGATACAGTGTAGAGTCCACACATTCTTCTCTTGAATCTTTAGATAGCTTCATTATCATACCAACATTCTTCTCTTGAATCTTTAGATAGCTTCATACCGAATTCCATAGGAGTGCTTGCTGTACTTGCATCCTTCATATTAAATTTAACAAGTATATCTTTTGCATACTTTTGCTGAGATCATTATCTTATCATTCAAATGCTGAACTTTAATTCCCAGAAAATAGTGAAGCAAGCCCAAATCAGTCATCTCAAATTCAATCCTCATAGAGTCTTTAAATGCTTCTATCATTTCAAGTGAACCGCTTGTGATAACAAGATCATCTACGTAGATACATACAATAAGAAGCATACCTATCCTTCGATTCTGCTGTACCATGCTGGAGGGGCCTGCTGTAAGCCATATAGCGCCTTCTTTAAATGACAAATCTTCATTTCTTCTCCTTTCTTAATGTACCCTTGTGGTTGATCTATATACACATCTTCTTCTAAGTAGCCATTGAGAAAGGCTGATTTTACATCCATTTGATGTATACTCCACCCTTTAATTGCTGCTAATGCCAACACCAATCTGATAGTCTCAAGTCTGATTACAGGAGCAAAGACGTCTTGATAATCTATCCCAAAATGTTGTTTGTACCCTTTTACGACTAACCTTGCCTTGTATTTGTCCACTTCTCCCTTCTCATTTTGATTTTGTTTTGTAAATCCGCTTAACCCCTATCGATTTCTTCCCTGCTGGCAGATCCACGAGTGTCCATGTATTGTTTTTTATTATAGCTTTCATTTCTTCATCCATAGCCGTTTTCCATTTTGTATCTGCAACAGCTTCTTCAAAACTTAGTGGATCTGCATCTGCAAAGAGTGCAAAGTCTACTATATCATCATAGTCTAATCTTTGGGTTGTATCGTACAGATCCCTCAAGTTTCTAAACTTCCTTGGAGGCGAACTAGATGAATAAGATGATGGTAGGAGCATCTCCAGTATTATTATTTACGGGAGGGGGCGTTCCAACTTCGTTTTGTAAATTCTCATTGTTCCTTTGTTCCTCATTTTCGGAACCTTGCAGATTGTCTTCATTAATTCCAATATTTACACCATCTTTATTTGTGATAGGTCCTGTCCATGCTTTTTCTTCATCAAATATCACATCTCTGCTTACTATAACCCTTTTTGTAATGGGATTATATAAATTGTATGCCTTTGAGTGTTCACTATACCAACAAATATACACACAACCAAAGTTCAATCTTATCTTGAAGAAATCACATCTCTAAATATTGAAATCCCCTAAGAATTTTGCAATCGTTTATACATATTTATACGCCCTAAAAATGGCGGTTTTCAAGTGGGTCCGGTTGGCGGTTACATAACCGTCGACGGTTACTATGTCGGCGGCGGCAGCCAGCGGCTAAGGGGTGGGGGCCGGTGGTTTTACATTATATCATTTTTTCTAACATTCACCCCCTAATGATATAATCGTAAATCTTCTTATCTTGCTTTGGGTCTTCATAAAATGGTGACAAAGGCTTTATCTTCTTTTGAAGGTATTATACTATTAAATAGCAATTTATTAGGTAAAATGTCTTTGTTTTACATTATTATATTCAAATTTTTGCTTTTCATCATTTTAGGATTTTTTAAAATCATTTTAGGGTTTTTTTATCATTTTCATGAGTGTACAATTATTTATCATGATAAACCCTGATGTAGAGTTATTTATCAATTTGATAATGAATTACAATGTAATATACATAATCTTGAGACCACCAACATCATTTTCTGTATGTTTCCATCATTTTCATAATAAAACATCATTTTCATTATGTTACATCATTTTCAGTATGTTTCCTTCATTTACATCATTTCATCATTTTTATGCTTAAAGTAATATCATTTTCATTATTTCAGCATGTTTCCATCATTTTTAGCATGATGAAGTTAAATATGTCTGAATACACCATTGCTATACCCATGATAAACATTGATGTAGAGTTGTTTATCATTTTCATACTATTTTCATCATTTTCACATTTACAGGATAAACATAACATCATCATTTTGATGCTTAAAGTAGGTAATGGAAATAATAAATGATGAATGGCAATGCTTAAAGCTGTTTATCATTCCTATCATTTTCGATATGTTTCCATCATGTAAGTAGCATTTACATGTTGAAAAACAATGCTTAACAACTGTTATACACATGATAAAACCTGATGTAGAGTTATTTATCAATTTGATGTAGAGTTATTTATGTTTCCATCATTTTCACGATGTTACATAATTTCAGTATGTTTCCATCATTTATATCATTTCATCATGTTCCCATCATTTTGTTATGTTTCCATCATTTCGTTATGTTTCCATCATTTCATTATGTTCCCATCATTTTATTATGTTTCCATCATTTCATTATGTTTACATCGTTTACATAATTTCGTTATGTTTGATACTTAAAGTAGGTAACATCATTTTCATCATGTTTTTATCATTTTAAGCACGTTTCCATCATTTTCATCCTCGTGAAGTTAAGTATGTATGAATACACGATATTTATCATTCTCAAATGGGTAAAAACCATTTAATACATAAACTGTGTTTAGAACAAACAAAAATAGGAGATTAGCAAAACAAATAGGAAATAAACCCCCTAATCTAAACATTTTTCAAGACTGTAGTAATAATCAACTTGCTCCTCAATTGATTTGGTAATCTTGTCAGATAGTTCTTGGGTAGCAACATGCATCGCCTTCTAATGCTCCACTTGAGAAGCAATGTTGTCAAGACGTCCCTTTTCAATAGCAGAAAACTTTGTAAAGGATTTCAAATCTTCAATAAGACCGTGTAAGTAGTCAATTTTCGATTGAATATCTGATAACATTTATCGGTATCTTTGAGTCTACACTTATTAAGATTTGCTTATCGACTTCTTTCCTCAAATAAGATATGTCACTAAAATGCTTTTTGTTCTTACACTCGAAACGTGAATGAAATTCAGGAATATCCATATTTTATTTGGAAATGATGTAAAACCTTTTGTTCTTACAATTTCTCCTTCAATAGGGTCAATATATAAGAACCACAGAGGTAGGCGGGAAGATGAATCGATAACATTTGATAAAATAAAACGCGGGAAAATGAAACAGAAACCGCCAAAAATCAAAAAATAAAAAAATCTATAAGAAAAATCAACGTTAAAATCAACTATTTTAAAAATAAAATAAATATATATAAAATTACCACATCCATCGTTATGATAAAAAATCATCATTTTGAGAACATTGGCATGTTATATTGGCTGTAAAATAAACCATGTTGATCATTCCTAGCATTTTCAGGCTAACTATTGAAACTGGGTTTTGAAGGTGCATTGAAATGTACCATTGGGTTGATACATGGTAGATTGGGATAGTGGGTTGTTGACAATTTTGATACAAGTGATTTAGCAATATGTATAAATAGGGAGACTTTCAAGCTTATAAAAGAAGCAGTACATGATGCATTGGGATTCCCAATAGGAAAAATTAAAGTAAACGCTGTCACAAGAGCTGGTACAGGTGACACATCAAAAGTACAAGCATGAAGAAAGCAATATCAAGCGCCTTCTAAAGGGGCACAGAATATAATTGTAAAGCAGGTAATTGACAAGTGTTGTCGGACAAGGAGCAGGGGGAGATGTTCAAACTTAACGCGGCCATGTTGATAATGACTTTGATGGCAGAAGGCATCAAGTGTGGAATAGTCAATCAAAAAATCCTCCCCTGTATAACTAATGTTGAACAAATACATAAGATGGTGCACTTATGTCGTAGAATATTCATAAAAATGCTAACAGAAGTAGAACAAACATGACAAGAAGTATTGGTTTACCTCTCCATTGCTTCCACTTGTGGTATGTCTTATACCTCGTTGTATAAATGATAAATTTAATAACTATTATACAATGATTAATTAATCATTTTAATCCATAGCTATGGTTTTCAACAACCATCAAGAGGATCGAAAGAGAAAATAACATCCCAACTCCCACAATACCTTACTTGACAACCGATAGATTAAAAGAGGTCGAACGAAAGGTTTTGTTGGGGGATGTCAACAGAAACAATAAAAGGAAGAAATTGGCCGTTTATAAAAGAGGTAAATACATTACTTTACATTTAAGAATATTAAAAATAATTGTGTTCACATGAAATCAAATATAATTTACACATGATCCAAGAGTAAAGAAAATGAAGGAGAACACAACTGATGGTGCCGACAATGAAACGGAAACAGTTATTTCAAAGAGACACGAAGAAAACAAAAGGTAAAACAATTGATTAAATAATGATAATACTTAATGAAATATTATTCTTCATGCATAAAATAACAATTGCATTCCTGTGAAGCATCAAGAAGTTGAGGCTTGTGAGATGGCCAAAGATCCAAAAGGCTGGTACAGCAGACAAATTACCTAAGAAAACGACGAAAAATGTTGAAGATAATGCTGGAGATGAAGAGGCTAATAAAGTGGATAACAATCGCAATTGTGACTTATTTAGCATTTTCATCATTTTCATACATTGAAAAAATGATAATTTAAGTTTCAAATATCATTTCTACTATATAAAGTGATATTGATTTGTGAATCTGTAAATTTAATTGAAATATACGAAAATGATGATTTATTGAAATTATGTTATTGAATGGACGCAACAGGAGTCGAAACAGAAGCAAGAGGAGACAAAATGGAAGCAAGAGCAGTCAAAATACAGGATTCGGAGAAGAAAAAGAGAAAAAAACCCATGAAGGTACATACGACTCGGTAGACATGGGACAAAACGAAGATGAAAATGATGAAGATGATGAACATACAGAGGCATGTGACAAAGAAACCGAGTTATCGACAAAAAACATTACAGAAGTTATGTGGAGAGCTCAATTCGAGTACCCACCGTCCAACGACATACATGACCTGCTTCATCACATAAAAAATAATGTAGTTGAAGATCTAAATCTCAAAGAATTCAACTACGTCCATAGAAATGAGGAGCTGGAAGATCTCATAGAGGAGATAAGGGAAAATGATGTGAATGAAATGACAAAATAGCTCATGAAGAATGCCGAAGATGAAAATATAAAAAGCAATGAAAGTCCAACAAAAAGCTGACAAGAGACAACAAAAGAAATAACTGAAAAAGATTTCCATACACCGGCTGCAAATATTGTGGTGGCGGAACCATTAACACCAACAATGACCCAAATCCTAGAGAGTACTTGGTGTATAAACATGGTTGACAAGGTAGCCGACCAACACCTTGGAAAAACCACTGTACGTGAACAATATAAATGGAATGTTTATTGCGAGGAAAGTCCAGGAAAGAGAAGGAAGTTGTATCATAGGACAAAACCTGGGAGCAGGGGATTGACACAAACACCCGAACTAGTCGTTAGATTAAAACACAAAGCTGAAGAGTCACTGAGTACTAGCGTTGCTTGTAAAAATATGGCTGAAAAGGAAGCCATTTCATATGACGCCCCGTTGGATATTAAAGAGGTGATGAACAAACTAGAAAAACTTAGAGAAGAGGCTGGGCTGCATTCAAGGTTAGGTCTAGGATTCATAGATTTTGATCCTACCAAAAATACATCGAAAGAAAATGCAGACAAGGAAGAGGATGAGAAGAAAAAAGAGGAATAGAAAACTAGCCGCAGCTTTGAAATCACCTTACAAGAACCGAGAAGTAAGCATGGGTGCCATCTCCACTGAATCAGAAAAAAACTAATAGGTTGGCTGCCTCGAGAACGGGAGGAGAACAATAAGTAGACTTATGATTTACCAATGCAAACATTACTTAAACTAGATTTTAACAAAGTTTCATTATTTTTAGAGATTTCATATTCGAAACAACCCAGGGACCGGAACTACCAAGGGCATTAGCAGAAAGTTTAATACCGGGTTCTGATGTGCATGCTAGTGTGGTGGAGGCATGGGCATGCGTGCTAAACAGTGAGGAAAATTACAATAAAGACAACACATCAAAACGTTTGTTTAGTTTCCTCACACAAATGGTATGTAGCTGTTAAAATGAAAATGCAAAAAAAAAAGAAAAAGAATTGTCATAAATTTTTATTTATAAAATATTTATATTAAAAACAGGTCAAATACAAGCAAAACAAAAAAAAAATAATAATAAGAAGACAGAGACTGTGGAAGAAAGGGCAAAAGAAGAAAAAGAAATACATATGGGGAGATACCCGATATTTAGAGATATGATGAACACAAACCCTTACAGTATGAAAACAGTTGATTTGGTAATACATCAAAACACCATCGAATCCAATAAAATTTAGAATGTGATCTATTGATTATGAAAATGATCATTTTTTAAAAATAATGAATTTATTTCCTGATGATTATTATAGGTGTTTTGCCCGATAATTGACGGGAGTTATTTCTTTCTATATGCATTTGATCTCAAGAAAGGATATATACATATCATTGATAACATTTCACAACAAGGGAACTCAGTTAAAAGATATGAGGAGATAACAAAAGCCATGGTAAACATATTTGAAATATTATTTAAAAATTTATACATATTTTATTCTTGACATTAAAAGTATTGCATGTTAAAAGAAATATGACATTAAAATATTTACCCAATGTTCAACAAAGAACCACGACTCGTGAATGTATCCTCGAAAACAAAGGAAAACTTTACAGATTGTGGCGTTTTCCTCATGAGGCACATGGAAACATTCAAAGGGATAACAACGAGTCAATGAAAAACAAGATTCAAGCTCGAAATAAATGACCAAAGCCAACAAATTGTGTGCTTAAGGGAAAAATATGCTGCAAAAATACTGCTATCACATGTCAACCAGGTGAGAGACATTGTTGTCAAAGAGATTGATGCATAAGAAAAGCTTAATAGCAAGATGAACAGATCAAAGAGAGAATCGAAAGATTGGGTTGAACCTTTCGGTTGGTGACATATCTGATGGTGACTTTACAAACATTAAATGTGTCGTTCATAACACTTGCAATTTTTATTCCTCTTGGTGATTCTTTTAGTATTTTAGATGATATCTTTTGGTGATTCTCTGGTGTTCAAACATTGAATTGTGTAGTTCCTAAAAATTGAATTTTTTGTTTCCCTGGTTGTTGTTTTAACATTTAGATAATATATATAATGGTGTGATTACAAACTTAGATATGTTCAACCTCGTTTCACCATACCTACAAAAAACACATCATTTTCAGCATTATAGAAACAAAATGATAATATTATTTGTCATTGGCAGAAAAAGCTACAACAAAGATACGATAATAAATACTGAATTATACCTACAAAAACACATCATATTCAGGATTAAAGAATGAAAAATGGTAATTTTATTTGTCATTAGCAGAAAAGCTACAACAATATATATCATAATAAATACAGAATCAAGGAATTCTCATCATTTTCAATCCCTAAAAAAACATCATTTTCAAACTATATAGAAAAAACTTAGATATGTTCAACCTCGTTTCACCATACCTACAAAAAAAACACATCATTTTCAGCATTATAGAATGAAAATGATAATCTTATTTGTCATTGGCAGAAAAAGCTACAACAAAAAATATGATAATAAATACTGAATTAAGCAATCCTCATCATTTTCATTACTTAAAAAAACATAATTTTCAGAAATATATAGAACAAATGGATGATACAAATGGTAAGAATGATAAGAAGTAAATAATAACCCATATCAAACAAAAAAAATCAGAAGTCAAATTATTTTCCTACAAAAAACACTTATTGAGAAGACACTTCACAACCATCGAATGTTATGAGGATCATAACTTCCACAGTAACTACATTTTCGTCCATTCTTCGATTGATTAGCTATAGCCCGCTCACGCGAACTCGTAATCCTCCATCTACTACCACCTCCTTTATTACGAATGCCTGTTGGATTTTGAATATCAAGACTTGAGGGACACTCAACACCTAACACCTCGCTTATGAATTCTCTATTTACCATCTCATCATCTTCAACAAACTCCTCATCGCATTGTTTGCACAGCTTCTCTTGCGCTTTGAGAAACTTTACCAACTTCTCCTTGTTGACAATGACTTTGTCGAAAGCATTTTCGACATGCAAATACACTCGACGTACCAAATCAGCCAAACCGACATCTTCAAGTACTTCAGGATTATGATTTTGGTAGTTAAAATAAACTTTAGGAGGCACAACATCCTTTGTCTACCTTTTGCATATATACTTTTGTTAGATATTAAATAGTTTGTTAGCCTTGTGTTCTTTTGTTTGTAATATGTTTAACTAGATTAGTTTATTATTTGGGCTTGGCCCACTTTTCTTATATGTATTAGTTAGTCTAGTTAATAGATGGTATTGGGCCATAAGGATTTAGGGCCCATGTGCCTATTAGTATTTAAAGCCTTGCAAACCTAGTTTGCAAGGCAACTCTTTGTAATATCAATCTCTGCATTCACGTTCAAGAAATAGTAAGAGAGATTCTTCAAAGTTCATACAAAGTGTTCATACTTGTTCATATCAACTTCATCATCTTTACCTCAAGTATTCTTGTTTACTCATCTTTTACAAAACAAAGGACTTTTAATTGGTATCAGAGCCAACTCCCTACTGGATTGGTTCAACATTACCTGAAACTAACATCTGTGTGTGAGAAACAAAACCCAGAAACCGCTTCTGTTTGTGTTTACGTGAAGCTTAGAAAGAAGAAAACCCATTTAGCCAAAATCTCTTGTTTTCAAGTTATTTGTTGCATCTAAGAAGTATTTAAGAAGGATAAAACCTTTTTTAAGTGTTTTTAGGATAAACAAACAACATCTGGGTAGTGTTCTTCAAGTTATTTGAAAATTTAGTGTTCTTCAAGTTCCTAAAGTTTTTCTATTGCTTCATCAAATTTTTTTAAAAAAATTTGTTGTTGTTTTGGGTTGAAATCAGTAAAGAGAAGTGTTTCTAGTAAAAGAAAAGGTCAAAAAAAAAGTTTAGTGAGTTTTTAGTGTGTTTTGGGCAAATTAGCAGTCTGTTATCGAACAGAGTATAGACCTGCAAGTTTTGGATTATTATCCATCCGACAGTCGTGCGACTCTAGGCTCATCCGACTTTGGCCCATCCGACTGTCGTGCGACTTTCCACAAAACAAACCATCCGAACTTACTTTTGAAAACTCATCCGACCTTTAGGCTCGAAGCTCATCCGACTTTCCGACAAAAATCTCATCCGACTTTCGGACCACACTCAACTTCATCCGACAGTCGGATCACCTAAAGCTCATCCGACCTTCAGAACTTCATCCGACCTTCGGATCACCTAAAGCTCATCCGACCTTCGAAATTTCATCCGACTTCCGGACCAGAAGTTCATCCGACTTTCGGATAACAATCAATCTCTTTGACAGTCAAAGAAACACAAATCCAAGAACTCTCAGTCCATCCGACTTTCGGACCATCCGATAGTCGCATCAAATCACACTTGGACAACTTTACCCAATTCTCAAACACTTAAACCAACTTCACAAGTTTTCTCACACACACTAACCATTCTGTTTCAGGGAGAAAGATCCAAAGTAAAGATGAGTTCAAGCAACGAAATCCTCGCCATAGGAACAGACAGTAAACCTCCAGTACTTTTCAGAAATGAGTACAATGTATGGAAAGGAAGGTTTATGGACTTCATAGAGCATAATGAAAAATATGGTGAAATGATGAAAGACAACATTCTAAACGGTGATGCCATCTTTGAGAAATTTGTCGAGGCTATTCCAGAAAACAATCCACCAGTTCTTGCTGAAAGGAGACGGAAACTCCCATCAGAACTAACTGCAGAAGAGAAAGACCGTGCACGCGCCGACAAAGATGCAAAATATTGCTTGAAACAACGGCTATGCGTGGAAATCTACTAAAAAATAGAAAGTTTGACTTCTGCCAAAGAAATTTGGGACGAAGTAAAACAACAAATGCAGGGTACTGAGCAAGGGTCATTTATCAGGGAAACACAACTTGTTAACACCTTCCGGGAATTCAAGGCCAGGGAGGGTGAACTGTTGCAGGACACTTACAGTCGCTTCTGCAGATTGTTGAACGATATGAGAAATCATGGCGTAACGAGATCCGATCTAGATATAAATGTTAACTAGATCAATGCACTTGGTCGTGAGTGGAATGAACATGTTCGCTTGTATAAACATGTTAATCGGAATCTCAAGGCGGTATCTCACCACTCGATTTCTGAGGACTTGAATCAGTTTCAAGATGAGGTTCTCACCAAACTTTCAATGAAGCAACCATCTGACCCGGTTGCATTAGTGGCTGAAAGGAGACCGCGGGAATCATCAAGGGGCGGCAAAGGGAAGCAGGTTGTGATCGACTCCGACTCCTCAGAAGGAGAGATGGAGATGTCAGAAAAGGATGCGGTACTGAAGGCCATGTCATTGATTACGAGAGCTTTCCTGAACAAGTACGGAAAGAATAACAACCAACAACGGTACACATCCGGATCTAGAAGAAGTGAGGGAATGGTAGCTGATGAGAAGAGGAAAACAGACAAACCTGCAGAACCTCAGGAAGAGGAAAACAAATGCTACAACTGCGGTAGAACAGGGCATTTTATCAAAGACTTTCGAAAACCCAAGACCAAAGATGCCGAATACTATCGTAACAAACTGCGGTTGACAAAGAAGAAGGAGAGTGGGAGAGCGATGCTTGTTGAAGAAGATCAATTTTTGTCTGACACAGATGATTCAGATGAAGATAGCACTGATCAAGCTCATTTTTGCTTGATGGCTCATGATGTAGTATCCTTAGATGATGAGGATGAGAATGAAGCCGATGGGGCTGGTGAATTTGAAGAAACACACACTGATGATGCAGGTGTTTCTGGGAAGGTAAACATTGAGTATGTTCAAACACTGGTTGAACACATCGAACGACAAAACCGTAAAATCTCTAAGTTGGAACACCGAATCAAGAATCAATCAACTTCTAACTTAGAAAACCTTCAAACAGAATTAACCGTGAAAGAAAATGAACTAAATACCTTAAAAAATGAAAATGAGGTAATAATTCATAACTTAAAAGCGGCTAAAGTCTCAGCTGAAGAAGATTTTAAGTTTTTGCAAAAAGAACGGTGTCAACTATACTCAAAAATAAAAGATCTCGAAGACCTGTTAATTAAAAGAGATTAAACGGCACAAACCATTTTTCTGAATAAACCTAAGGATGTTAAATTTTCTAAATGGACATACGAAGGTTTAGGTTAAGTTAATCCTCACATAAGTGACAAGATAAGTGCTAAACAATTGTACGATTTTGAATACATGAATATGGGATTAACCAAACAAATAGTGTTCGTTGGACAAATTGACGAACTGGCCGAGGAGGAACACAAGAGACGCATCACGAACAGAGCTTCTACCTCATACGACTACGAAAGCCTAAATCAATCATACACAACCAAAGTCTTCAAACCCACAATCTCCGATGACTACTTCCGAAGCTACTCCCAATCAGAAATGGAGTCATTACCATCAATCTCAGATTCTCCACCCGAGCCTCGCCTCTACATCCCTCATATGGATTTACAACGACACCTCGAGTTAGTTGAACTTGAGCTTGTCCATAGATCCATTGTCTTTGACTTTGAAAAAGCAATTCTTCATAACCTGATTGATCACCTTGCCACTGAGAATACCAATTCACAAGACTCCGCTGCCATAAGCACGTCTAAAATCCGGATTCCACACTTGCAAGAAGGTGAATGTTCAACATCTAGAAACTCAAATTTTGACATACATGCAAGTGATGAATCCCTAATGAATCTTGGTGAAAATTGTGAACAATGCAGAAAATCAGAAAAATCATTATTCACTCTTCATAAGAGACTTAATACACTTGAAAATGATTTTTTCATAATGCAAACAATTGAATCCAATCACTTTAAAGGAAAAGCCAAGATAATTAATACTTCGTTCTCACGAAAGAATAGTACATCGAAACCATCCAAATCCAAAACAAAGCTAATCAAGAAGCAAACAACACGCTCTCGCCCTAAGAATGATAGTTTGGAAATGTCTGCTTCTAACCCAAATGTCCTTCTAGGTGGAAATGTGAAGAGCGAGAGAAAACAGATTTTTGGATGGCGAAAGAAGCTAGAAGAGAAAGATGGAGGAAGACAAGACGAAGAGTGTTTGATTTACCCAGATATTTTCATTAAACAAACAACTTTATTACTTTGTAATGATTCGTCAATCGTAAATGTTAAACCTGTTCGAACTCCACTTGATTATGTTAAAACTGAAATATTTTGCATGAGTGATGGTTGCTTGGAAGGTCACTGTACTTTCAAATGTGTGTATGATGATGATAGAAAGAAACGAGGGATCAAACCGAATTCAAACTATAAATCCTTTGAATCCACTCATGAACAAGCTTCCTTCATAAACAAACGAGGTAACAAAATTACCTATTGGCGAAAGAAACGCTCAACAAGAGCAAAATTCAAAATGAGTAACAAAAGTGTGCCTTTTAAACAAAATCCAGAATCAAAATCTATCAATGGACACACTTCATGGACTCCAAATCGCAGATATCACAACAACTGGAATCACGCCAATCCTAATGCTGCCAAACCAACTGTCACAAATCACTTGAGTAAGCAAACTCAATTCAAACAGCATAAACAACCTATAGTTCAATACAAACCCATCAAAGTGATAACTGAAATAACCAAAGCAAGACTTCCAAAGAAATCAAGTGCATACATCGACAATGATGTCTCACTACCAAAAGGTTGTAATCACGTGGTTATTGAACAATCCGTCACCACATCCCAAACAACCACTTCCCCCGTAATATCCAAAGAAAGCATAATACCATCACCGTCTCAACCACAAAAAATGTCACAAGCTTGTACTGCCAACATACTAAAAACGAACTCATTAACTGACGCTATATGTGATACTGTTGTTTCTGCTAACAGTCAAGGACCCAATACACAATGGGTACCCAACAAATTTTGTCTTCCATGTGCAGATATCTAGCTGGTGGTACTTGGACTCCGGCTGCTCGAAGCATATGACGGGCGAAAAGAGTCTCCTTACGAACTATGTCCCAAAATACTCGGGAAATGTTCATTTTGGAAACGACCATGTGGCTCCAATAATGGGAACTGGGGACATTATCAAAGAAAATATAAAAATAAGCAAATTATCGTATGTAGAAGGGTTGGGACACAACTTATTCAGTATTGGGCAATTTTGTGACAAGGGGTTAGAAGTTAACTTCAAGGCCAAAACTTGTTCAGTTAAGACTGAAAACGGTGATGTGGTACTGACTGGGTCCAGAAGGTCAAATTTGTATACCATTGATCTTGCAGATCTGGAAGGCAAACAGTTAGTATGTCTTCTGTGCAAGGCCTCATCGGAACTAACGTGGATGTGGCATCGCAAACTCTCTCATCTCAACTTCAAGAATATCAACAAATTGGTCAACAGTGATCTAGTTCGCGGACTGCCCAAACTAAAGTATGAAAAAGAGCACCTCTGTGAGCACTGTGAGAGAGGGAAAATGAAACGGGCATCTCACAAAATCAAACAGGTGTCCAGCACAAAAGCTCCTCTCCAACTGCTGCACATGGACTTGTGCAGGCCGATGAGGGTTCAGTCTCGTAATGGGAAGAAGTACATTCTCGTGATAGTTGATGACTATTCGAGATACACTTGGGTCAAGTTCTTGAGGGCGAAGGATGAAGCTCCATCTACAATCATCTCGTTCCTCAAACAGGTGCAGAATCAATCACAAGGAAAGGTTGGAACTATTTGAACCGACAATGGCTCCGAATTCAAGAACAAAGTCTTGGATTCTTTTCTTGAATCCGTGGGAATCATGCATCAGCTCTCCGCAGCATACACTCCAGAGCAAAATGGAGTAGTCGAACGAAGAAATCGAACGCTTGTAGAAGCAGCTTGAACCATGATGTCCTATGCAGATTTGCCACCTTCCTATTGGGCAGAAGCTGTCAACACAGCGTGCTACACACAAAACCGCACAATTTTGCACCGTCGCTTTAACAAAACTCCTTATGAACTTGCAAATGGCAGAATGCCCAATATTAAACACTTTCACGTGTTTGGTAATCGGTGCTTTGTTCTTAATGAGAAGGCTAACCTGGGAAAGTTTGACCCAAAGCTGATGAGGGAATTTTCCTTGGTTATTCCTCAGAGTCTAAAGCGTTTCGTGTGTTAAATAAATGAACAAATGCTGTGAATGAAAGTATAAATGTGACTTTTGATGATACTTTAACCACTACATCTTTATCACCTGAGTCACCTGCAATCGTTTCTGGACATATTAGTTCAGGACCGGGACTTAATCGACAAGAAAGAAATATAACACACACTAATGAATCTTCTGAATTTAAGTATATATTTGATTTCTTAGACACTAATGATTCTGGAACTAATAGTGTACCTATTGACAGGCCCACAGGTGCTGTTCAGGAATCCCTTGAACTCACGCAACAAACTGTCACCACATCCACATCCGGGGCTGTTAATTCATCTGCCGACCCACTCCTTATTATAGGTGATCGGTACACTGCATCCAACTCCACAGTGAATACCGTCAGTGATGCTGCCACTGAGGATCACGAAAATAGCACTCCTCAGTCCTTCCCAGAATCATCCACTCCTGAGGGTGAACCATCCATTCAACAACGCCTGGATGAATTCTTTCCCCAGGATGTTACTGATGAAGTCACTGATAACACTCTTCCTCAGAACACCAGATGGACGGCTGCTCATCTAGAAACGCAAATCATTGGAGACAAAGATGCAGGCGTTCAGACCAGATCTGCCACAGCAAATGAGTGTCAGTTCTCCAGCTTTCTTAGTTTGTTAGAACCCACATGAACAGCTGACGCACTACAAGACCCAGACTGGATCCTTGCCATGCAAGAAGAGCTAGATCAGTTTACCCGTTTAAAGGTTTAGAGACTGGTGCCCCGACCCCACGACAAGACCATTGTTGGCACCAAATGGGTCTTCAAGAACAAGAAAGATTCCGACGGTGTGGTAATTAGGAACAAAGCCAGAATAGTAGCGAAAGGATACAACCAACAGGAGGGTATTGAGTACGATGAAACCTTTGCTCCTGTTGCCCGTATTGAAGCCATCCGAGTTTTTCTCGCGTATGCTGCTTACAGGAACTTCAAGGTGTACTAGATGGATGTCAAAACGGCATTTCTGAATTGAATCCTTAAGGAGGAAGTTCATGTATCTCAACCAGAAGGCTTTGTTGATCCCAAACGACCGACTGACGTTTACATCCTTGATAAGGCCCTCTATGGACTCAAACAGGCTCCACGGGCTTGGTATGATGTTCTCTCGGCCTACCTGGTTCGTGAAGGATATTCGAAGGGACGAATTGACACCACACTCTTCACCAAGAAAATTGGGGATGACTATATCTTGGTTCAGATATATGTAGATGATATTATATTTGGCTCTACAAACTCATAGTACAGTCTAGAGTTTTCAAAATTAATGGCGAGCAATTTTGAAATGAGCATGATGGGAGAAATGAATTTCTTCCTCGGCTTACAAGTCAAACAGATTTCCAATAGCATTTTCATAAATTAGTCCAAATATATTAATGATTTATTAAGAAAATATGAAATGTCGGACTGCTCGTCCAAATCCACCCCCATGTCTTCTAAAACCAAATTGTCTGCTGATTCTGATGGAAAGGCACTTGATTTGAAAACCTATCAGGGTATGATCGGCTCTCTGCTGTATCTCACGGCTAGTAGACCAGATATAATGTTTTCTACATGTCTCTGTGCTCGTTTTCAGGCAAATCCGAAAGAATCACATTTACTTGCCGTGAAACGTATCCTCAAATACCTGAAAGGGACCCTTGATCTTGGTCTGTGGTATCCCCGCGACTCATCATTTGAACTGCTTGCGTATTCCGACTCAGACTATGCCGGGTGTATGTTAGACAGGAAAAGCACGTCAGGGAGTGCACACTTCTTGGGCGATCGTTTGGTCTGCTGGAGTTCAAAGAAACAAAACTGTGTTTCTACATCAACTGCCGAGGCTGAATTTATGGCAGCTGCAAGTTGCTGCTCTCAGAGTCTGTGGATGCGAATTCAGCTGCGGGACTTTGGTCTTACCTACTCCAAGATTCCCCTGTTGTGTGATTCTCAGAGTGCCATTGCCATTTCCTGCAATCCTGTCCATCACTCCAAAACCAAATATATTGATATCGGGTATCACTTCTTGAAAGACAACGTCGAAAAGGGTCTGATTGAGCTCCAGTACGTTCCCACTGATTATCAGCTGGCTGATCTGTTCACTAAACCACTGGACGAAGCCCGATTCTCATTTCTTGTTTCCAAGATCGGCATGCTTAATCTCAAACTCTAATTCTCTACTATTTTCATGTCTTGAACAGATTAACTATTCTCTCTGTGCAGTTATACAGGTGCTCCTGTCTAGGGGGAGCGTTGCGGATTCACTAGTGAACACGAATGTTTTCCGTGCATTCGTGTAGGGGGAGAAATGTGCAGTATTCATCTTCACAGATGATACTTCGTCAGATGTTAATTTTATTGTCTGTGTTTATGTCACCAAAAAAAAAGAAATAAAAAAAACCACAAAAAGAATAACAAAAAAATAATAACTTTTGTCAAGGTGAAATTGAAAACCATAATGAAAATCACAAAAAGAAGGAAAATCACCTTTTGGGCTTAAATAATGCTGAAATTTAAGTCATGGGCCTAAACACCCAGTTTCGACCAAACCGGGTCGATCCGACAGTCGGATCAAAGCACCGATCCATCCGGCCATCAGATAGTTCTATTTATAGGCAACCCGATGGTTCCTTTCCTTTTACGCTTTCAAGAATTCAAAAGGCCAAAACCACTATTCATCTTCTTCCCTCTCAACTACTTTTGATCGAACTTACTTGTAGTGAAATCTGTTGTGTTTAAATCACACAAAACTGAAAGGTAAGAGGATTGAAACAAGAATCACTTTGGACACAATATGAACTAGGCTGGGTGTTCTTAACAGTCGGATAAAGGAAACGAAATTTCATCCGACAGTCGGATGAAATTGGTCTATCCGACTTTCGGATGAAGTTTGGTCTATGCGACTTTCGAATGGCTAAGTTTACACCATGTGACCTTTGAAATAAAACAACTCTGAAAAGACCAAGTCGTAGGCCATCCGACTTTCGGATGAAACAGTCCCATCCGACTTTCGGATGAAACAAGTTCATATAACTTTCAAGTGAAACAAGTTCATCCGACTTTCAACTTAAACAAATTCATCCGACTTTCGTATGAAATCAAATCCATTTGACTTTTACATAACTGTTATCTTCATGCGACTTTCGGATGAAATTGGTCCATCCGACTGTCAAGTTAACCTTCATGCGACTTTCAAGATTATGACTCATGCGACTTTCTCCTCGTCCGACTGTCGCATAACTTAAGCTTATCCGACTTTCAACACTTAGAAATTTTTGTGCCTTGCTTCAAATTTCATAAGTTACATAACCAATGTCAAAGTCAACACCCAACATTCACATGTGCATAGAACTTAATACACATATTCATTCATGGGTTCACATGTTCATCAACAAATATCTGTCTTTTCTCTTATGCTAATATGATCTATCTTATCTGTGACAGATGGCTGCTAATCAACCCCTTCCCGAGGAAAGCCTAGTCCCTGCTGCTGACAGGCTTGAAACTCTGATCAACAACGTATATTTTGATCTAGCCACCGATACCAAAATCCCCATAATCACTGAAATTATCCGTGCCCATCCTCTCCGCCAAGCCATCACTAAAAACCCAAACACATCACCCACCCATGTACCTGAAATCTATCTGCAACAAGTGTGGTACACTTTTACTGAGGGTGTCACCCGCTTGGGACACAAGTGCCTCGGGGTCGTATTGAGAATATCCGCACAACCCTTTCTGCAGTCCGACTGAGAAACCTATTGGACCTACCCGCTGCTGATAACTATCCAGGAAGAGCTGACTTTGATGAAAATCCAAGTGTAGATGCGGTACTAGACCTAATCAGAGGTCTTGGATATCAGGGAGAACTGAACCAAATTCATCAGTTCAGATGAACAAATCTAGCGCCTCTCTGGCAGACGCTAGCCACTATTATCTCCCGTACCCTGACTGGTATTCACCGAGGCACCGATGGCAGCTCCTATTACTCCCTACTACTGTTGGCCGGTGTTGCTTACCACCGCCACTTGGACTACGCCACCATCATATTCGAGAAGAATCTGTGGAGAGGGGCGGTGGAAGTGGTGAGGGAGGAGAGATACAAGAAAGCGAGGGAGTTGTAATCAGTGACTCAGAGGCCTCCACCCATGCTGAACCAGAGAATAAGTCCTCCACATAAAGGACTCAAACCGAATCCTCCTCCTCAGGACAATCCATCTCATTTGGTCCACGACCTTCTCCGGCCCGTGTCGAATCCACTGGCACGCGACTAGTTTCTGATCACCCTGAGGACATCCATCATGATTTATCAGACATATCTGCCACCTTTGGTGATGTACCGGTTATGGAAAGAGAAGACGAAGAAGTAGAGGTTGTAGTGAGTGATAGTGCTAGTGAGAAAGAAAATGCTGAGAATGAGAGTACACCAGACCGAGAAAGCCGGGAAGCCTCATCTACTACCGGTCGGGACACTGTTCCGGCTGGTATTGAAACAGACACCGGAATCCCACCAGTGCATGCACCTCACCCCACTAGACACTCTGCTTCCACTCAAATGGAAGTAGTTTCATTGCACGGGGATCTATCACATACGCAGTCAGCAACTCGTTCGGAGTTTGCTGGCTTTGAATTCAGTGGACCGCCTCCCCCGTCCACATCTTCTTTCGGAGCACCATTGAGTCTAGCGCCACCCTTAACTGGTTTTCAATCATTTGCTAGGACACAATCTGCATTAGCACGTCTTCGTGACGTTGCCGAAACGCCCGTAGCGGCCTCTACTGCAGAGGTAACGCGAGGATCGAGCAGAAGTCCCTCCAGTGCTACAATTGTGCCAACACAGTGTGAGAGCCACGGGTCTGAAAGACCTGTGCCAACCGAGCCTCTTGGTGAGGTCGGGGTTACATCGGAACTTAGGTCTTTCCTAAACACTAAGTTCTCCTCTCTTGACTCCGGCCTGAGGGAGTATGTCAACACGCAACTCCACTCTGAAATCGACTCCCTCAGAGCCCAAATCCGAGCCCTGGAAAACCGCCCACCTACTGTCATTGAGCGAGATTATTCAATCGATGAACTCAAGGACCTCCTTCATGCTAAACTGAACAATGTTTCCAATCCTACACCCGAACAATCAACCATCTTAGCAGCACTGCAACAGCAACCCCAGCCCTCCTCTTCCAGCTTCACCACCTTCCAAGATACTATCCTACAAGCCTTAAATGCCTTAACCTCTACCGTCTCAAATATTAGCAAAAGGCTGGAAGTCGTGGAGGAGTCCTATAAAGCTCAATCGGAAACACGCAAGCGTAGGCATGATGATCCTGAGGATCCAGGACATCATGAGGGGGAGAAGCAGCAGCGGCGTTACATTGGGGCTCAAAGCACAATACGCTGAATCGAACCCGCCCGAGTGTCAAAGCTGTCAGAGGGTCAAAGCGGCAGTGGGAGTGGGGGTAAACAACAACAACCTGAGCCTGCTACTGAGCCTACAATGGCAGAATTTGAATTTGAAACAGGTCAGGGGGCAGAGTCAGAGGTAGAAAGACAAGAAACCCCAACAATCATCCCAACAATCCAAACTCCTACAATCCAAATCCCACAAATCCAAACACACTCAAAAGAGCCAGAATCCTCTCTTCCTGAATCTTCAACAGAAAAATCCAAAGGCAAAAGGCCAATTACAGAGGAAGTAGAAGAGACTCCACTGATCAACATCCGTAAAGTCTTCACAACGGTAAACAAGGAGCTGCTTGACATCTTTCCACCTGAACAGGGGCAGTTCAATATTGCGCCCATCGATCTTATAAGTCAGCAGCAACCTCAAGGATCTGAACAGATAGAGGGTGAGTGGCCGGTACCTGCAACTTACCATGGAGGACCTATGCCCTTGGCCACTCACGAGAGAGTAATAGCAGAAAGGCCAAACATCAGAAACATCAGGCCTAGAGAAGCTCTGGTTAAAGACCAACCTCGATGGCCCACTCAATGGTTAAATACTCCGTATGTTGAAGAAAGAATTCCGGGTATCTTTTCAGAGGTTGTCAGAGAGGTTGACGATCTATATGTGCTAAACTCAGCAGAACATGAAAAAGCCGTCAGATTCGCCGCCACCTTCCATACAAGTGAGAAACAACAAGTGGCCTCCAAATATCCAATGGTCAAGATTGAGTTCGTGTACTTGCGTAACTTCCTCAACTATCAAATGGTTCACTTCCATGTAACCAGAGCGGATGGGAAAAGATATACATTTCACGAGGTCGAGCTTAGATTCTTGAATTTGGGAGACATAACTCATATGGAAGATGAGCTGGCTTGCAAGCTTGAAAAGACCTGAGAAGAACAAAGGGCTCTCCAAGTTGTCAGAGACTTTATAAGAAAGAAAATCATTCTGTGCAGAACCCACGATTTACAGCTTGGTGCTGAGGCTGATCTTGCAAAAATAAATCTTCAAAGGCCTAACCAACAGCATTCAAAGCTAGACAAACACAGAAAATACACTATTATAGAAGAATATTATGAAGACTACGAAGGAGCGGATGGATTCGTCATGCCAAATCTTAACGGAGAGAAAGCATTCCTTCGACTTTCAGAACTCAGTGCATATTCTGACGGAACGCTTCAAAGATGCATATCTAAATTCCGCATAACATACCGTCACCTTCCTGATCAATTAGAATTGGTAAAAATGACCAGAATAGCAGATCAGTTGGAGGACAAGATTCAGGAAAGAAAGGCCATCCGGAGTTGGGAAAGACTCCTGGGTCAGAGGAGCAGATGAAATCAAAATTACCTGCAGCACAAGGCAACAAAAGGGGGAGATTGTTAGATATTAAATAGTTTGTTAGCCTTGTGTTCTTTTGTTTGTAATATGTTTAACTAGATTAGTTTATTATATGGGCTTGGCCCACTTTTCTTATATGTATTAGTTAGTCTAGTTAATAGATGGTATTGGGCCATAAGGCTTTAGGGCCCATGTGCCTATTAGTATTTAAAGCCTTGCAAACCTAGTTTTCAAGGAAACTCTTTGTAATATCAATCTCTGCATTCACGTTCAAGAAATAGTAAGAGAGATTCTTCAAAGTTCATACAAAGTGTTCATACTTGTTCATATCAACTTCATCATCTTTACCTCAAGTATTCTTGTTTACTCATCTTTTACAAAACAAAGGACTTTCAACTTTTGTGGAAACTGATTGACCTTGAAAACACGAAGAGCATAGAAAATGTGCCTACACAAAAGCCTAAATCTCTCAAAATGTTTACATGAACATGTGAGATCATCTGTTGATGAATCAAATAGAACCTACAACAAAAATTAAGGGTAGAAAAAACATGAATACCCATAAAGATGACTGGTATGGTTTTCGAAAATGATGATTTTAAAAAACACCTATGGTTCATGAAAATGATGACTTTAAAAACATATTTTAAAAAAATTGTATATAAAAATAGATCACAAACCTCGCTTTGCTTAGGGAAGTACTCATCAAAAGCTTTGGGATCGTTATATCTATCAATGGTGTTGTCGGTATCAGTTGACAAAACATTTGTGTCCACTGTCTTAAATTTCTTTAACGAATCCTCCTCCGAAGAAGAAAGAGACATGCATTTTTTTTGAAGCAAAATGTATCTCACGAAATATCATTGAAAACATGCCTTGTGAAAATCCTAGAAACGTCCTCTTTCAAAGCCCATTCATGAGTGAATATGGGAGTAGTATATGAACTCTGATGATCATTACGAGACTGATCTCTGTTCATGCATCGCAATGTCAAAGTGCGTTAAAAAGAGTGTTACTACTAGAACGCATTAGTTGGTTAAACATATGGTTCACAGATTCAGATCTTGATGAGCCCATTTACGAAAGTAAGCTGGAATCCAATACTTTTTCAACCCAAACATATTAGACAACCGTGTGTTATCTTGGAGATTAAACTCTTGGATTAACGAATCCCATAGGAAATCAAAAACCTCGGTTTCAACTTTGTCGGTCCACACAATTCTACATAATTTAGCTTTAAATCCATTGTTACATATATCAAAAGAAACCTATAATTAACCAAAAAAAATGTTATATTCTGCTAATTAGGTAACCAAATAAAAATAAGGAACATGTTATAGTCTGCTAAAAAACAAGATTCAATAGAACTAATAACTATGCTAATTAGGTATCTAAACCTAAAATGAGTAAAAATTTAACATAATTTGAAAATGCAAATAAATATAAGGAGTTCAACATGTCATACCTAAGAATAAACCTTTTCCATTATATGCCACATACACAAACGATGCCTTGAACTTGGGAATACAGACTCTATAACGATTTTCATTGCAGGATCTTGGTCGGTTAAAATCATACGAGGATGATGCGGATATGCATTTGAAAATGCATTTACTAATCATCTATATGATGTAACATTCTTCTTGCATAACATACCAGTCCCAAAAGTAACACAACATTTATTGCTGTCCACACCGGTGAACGTTATGAACACCATGTCATACCTACACCATGAAAATGCAATAAAATTATTTATATAAATATATATATATATATATATATATATATATATAAAATCTATATCTGTGAACACAATATTAAAAAATATCAATCCAACAAAACATACTTGTTTGTACGATAAGTGGCATCAAAAGTAACGTGTCCAAAAACACTATAATTCCTCTTGGCATGTTCATCAGCCCAAAATAAACCACCAAGAGAATTGTAAGAATCAAGAAAGTATTCAAAAAAAATTTAAAATAGTCTCTTTCTTTTTTGTCAATAATTGAACATGATCTGATTATCATAGTCCCCAATAAATGACAACATATCTCTCTTGTAATTCTTCACATTGGTTTTGGAAAAGCCAACATCTTCTGACCCATATACTTTTGATAGAATCCTATGACAAGAGGAGGAACCCACACCAGAATCATTCATATTGTGAAACAAATGAAAGCATTCAAATGTTTGGTAAGATCTGGCTGAACCAACGTATGATTGTGCTCATTCGTAAACTTACAAATATAATACTTATGGTCACTAGAGATAGATAATTTCACCTGTGCAAGACATCCACATTTTTTAGAAGATCGTCTCCTTTGTTTTTTAATCTTCTTATTTGAAGTATCAGAATTAACCACAACATCAGCATAATCACCTAACCAAGAAACATCAACCTTTTCCAACTATGGTTTCTTACCTCCTCTCGCACAAGTAAACACTTTGGTCTTAACAATGCCACCAACTACGGACGATCTACTAGCTAGGGGCTTCGATGTCGATTTAATAGGTTCAAACCCACCAACTCTAGCATATTCTTTATAGAACAACCAAGAATGAGACGGTGAATCAAAAGACATATTTAAGACGGGCATTTGTTTGTCAACAACATTAGGTATCCAATGTCTAACCCCCATAGCATTAACCTCTTCAATACCAATTTGAAGAGACACATGAACATAGTCAAAACCTAAAAAAAGAGGAGAAAAATGCTAAAATTAAAAATACATTGGATGATAAACTGCATGAAAATGATGACTTTGAAAATGATGAATTCAATGGTAAACTGCATAAAATGATGATTAAAACAATTTTACAAAGCTGATGATTTATATCAAATTAATGATAAGTATCAAAATGGTGTGCTATAAAAAATGATGTGCTATCAAACTGATTAATAAGATAGGACTACTATATAGAATTATGATAAACTGTATGAAAATGATGAATTGAATGATGCCTTCGGAGGTATTTGTTCAACATTAGTTATACAGGGGAATTGATAAATTGAATGATAAACTGCATGAAAATGATGACTTCTGGAAATGATGAATTAAATGATAAACTGCATAAAATGATGAATTGAATAATTAATATCAAAATGATAAGTATCAAAACGATGTGCTATATAAGTACGTCGAATACATTATGGAAGGTACGAAAATGATGATTTTATAAATATGATGAATCGAATAATAATATGAATGAAAATGCACATAAGCCAAATGCATGAAAATGATGATTTTGAAATACAATGATTTATACAATACCAACTAAAAGCAGAGAATACGTAATATACATTACAATTACAAAACGATGTTAATGGATAATTAGATATCAACTGCAGATGAATTTCATCATTTTCGAAAACCTTTGCAAAAATTAAAACTAACAGAAACTAAGATACGTCAATTAAAACTAACAAAAAGATGATATACATCACAATTACAAAACGATGATAATGGATATCAACTGAAGATGAATTTTATCATTTTCGAAAACCTTTGCAAAAGTTAAAACTAACCGAAACTAAGATACGTCAATTAAAACTAATGAAAACCTTGTGATTATGTGACTTGTTGCGAGTCTATACAAACAAATTTCACTGAAAAAGGTTTCGATTTGTGAAATTTCGGTTGAGAGAGTTTGTATTTGCACTTTAAATGTATGAATGCATGAAGAGAACCGGATTTCGGTTGTTTCGTTTTAAGGACGATTTTCACTTGTGGGTTAACCCGGATTTTGACCCATAACCGAAGTCGGTTTAAGCACTTGTTCATATCCTCCTCAACCTCAACATTTTTGATTTTTCTTTTTAACACACAATTTTATATGACATTTACCACTAAATAAAAACACATTCTCCCTCAAATCGTGCATTTATCATTAATTTGAGTGAGAGATAAAAATCATTTTGTATTTTAACATTTTAATCTAACAAATTTGACATATTTTTGTATTTTTCATTAAACTTTGATTTTTATATGTTTTTGCATTAATTTATTATTTTCTCCCCCCTAAAAGTATGCATATAAAATGAATACTTGTATTTTTTAGCTCTCCCCTTAAACACTTGCTTTTCCTACACAATGAACACAACCACACATAATTCCATTCTAGAAGCATAAAATTTAAAAGTATGGTAAAGGTTTTGAAATATGTCATATTTTCAAATTCAACGTGTCCAATTTAGAAACCAAGTAGAAGAAACAAGTTTATCCAATGACTTGGTAAATAAATCAGCTGTAGATTATCAGTATGAACATAATGTAGTTCAATTAAACCTTTTTCAACATTATCCTTTAAGAAATGATACCTGATATCAATATACTTAGTTTTAGAATGATGCACTAGATTGCACGTGATTGCAATGGTAGTCTGAGTCATAAAGAATTAGGATCTTGTTGATATCCAGGCCAAAGTCTATTAGTTGAGTCCTCATCCACAGACTTTGTGAGTAACAACTAATAGCAACCACATATTCAACTTCTACAGTAGATGTAAACAAGCAGTTTTGCTTCTTCGAACCCCAACAGACCAGTCTGTCTCCCAAAATGTGTGCATTCCCATACGTACTCAATATGCTTAGTTTTAGAGTGGTGCACTAGATTGCACGTGATTGCAATGGTATTCTGAGTCACAAAGAATCATGATCTTGTTGATATCTAGACCAAAGTCTCTTAGTTGAGTCCTCATCCACGGACTTTGTAACAACAACTAGCAACAACCATATATTCAGCTTCTATAGTAGATTTAGACACGCAGTTCTACTTCTTCGAACCCCAATAGACAAGTATGTCTACTAAAAAGTGTGCATTACCAGACGTACTCTTCCTATCAAGCATGTATCCTACATATTCTGAATCGGAGTAAGCAATGAGATTTAAAGCAAAGTCTTTAGGATACCATAAACCTAAGTCTGGAGTTCCCTTAAGCTATCTTAGGATTATTTTAACTGCAAGGAGATATGATTTCTTTGGATTTGCTTGGAATCTTGCATAGATACATGTAGAAAACATTATGTCTGACCTACTTACTTGCTGGTAGGTACAGTATTGAGTCAATCATTCCTTTGTATATCTTCAAGTCTACTATCTTTCCATCAAGATCAGCATATACCTTGGTTGTAGATGACATAGGGGTGGTTAGTGAAGTAGAATTTGACATTTCATATTTTTTCAACAAATCATTGATGTATTTTGACTGATTTATGAAAATACCATTTGACATTTGTTTAATTTGCAATCCAAGAAAGAAATTCATCTATGTAAATATTTATGATAATATAAAGTAAATTGTGAATATCATATTATTACTGATAATCTATTTCAAGAGTTATGGAATTATTGGGCTAAATTATTAATGGATATATATAAGATGGACTTGGTTTTGGTATTGAATGCAACTTAGATGTGTAAGTTGAGCCCATGTATGTTAGTGGGCTTGGCCCAAGAAGACAAGTATATATATGTATGTAGGGCACAACCCCAAGCACCTGTTACTGTTCCATTCATTCAAACCCGAGAGAGGTGTGCGTGTGTGTGTTCTTGACTGGGAAGAAGGAGAGAAACAAAGAGCTAAGGAATTGAGTTTCTACATCAAATTCTTGAAGAAGAAGAACATAAGGTATGAAATCTTAAAGCCCTAGTAGCATTTATCGCTTAGAAATGTATGTGCTTAAGGGAGTTAATGGCTTCTTGCCAGATGGTTTTCACCCTATTCTAGTCTACGTACACACACACATGGCAGTGAGTTGATTTTCATTCTAGGATGATATAGTGATACTTAAATCGGTTCTATGAGCCTAGAGGTAGAACAAATTGTTAGAAACATCAAAGCAAGGCAAACATTGAAGTTTTAAATCGGATTTGTAGATTGAAACCCTGTTTTTATACAAAACCCAAACCAAGAACCAAACCGGGATTTTAACCCACTAAATCTTGATGTTAATCGAATTGTTATGGAAGGGTGGGTTTATTAGTTGTTAGAATCCTTAGAAATAAAAATGGTGTGAATTGATTAAGTTTTGAAAGATTTCAGAGTTGTAAATGTCGACTGTGTGTATGCGTAGTTTGACAGAGATGAAGAACCATCTGACTTTCGCATGGGATTCGACTTTCGATGAGGTCCGACTTTCGCATGTGGTCCGACTTTCTTCGCGTGTGGTCCGACTTTCTTTGCGTGTGGTCTGTCACACCCCGCTAAAGCGGAAACACGAGGTGTCACAGCACAAGATATCATCGCACAAGGCATATAGACAATAACCATTATATTAACTTAACAAAAATAAATAGTTCGGGTAAAACATAAATAAAAGTTACATAACCGAATAATAATTAAATGATATTGTCTTGTACGATGCGTAAATAAAATAGATAGTGTTTTCATAAAATGTGACGATGAAGATGGAAATGCCACACATCATGCTTGTATGCATAAGGTACCTAACGTCGATCACCTGAAAGCACGGGTAAAAGAAAGAAAAGGTCAACTACTAGAGTTGGTGAGTTCATAGGTTTTCTTAATATATGCACAAAATAACTTTTAAATGAGAAAAGTTTAAATAATTGATGGAGGTTTTTGGAATAAAAAATAAAATAAAAGTATGCATGAATGATAGAAGATGTATTATATTGCCCAATACGTTGCACATGGTAGTAATATACTATGATGATTCCGACAACCAATTGCCCATGATAAACCTAACGCCTATATTAAATGACGTTAGTAGTTGTAAAGTACATCCATAGTTCGTCAACCATAAATGGGAGACGTCGGAATCTCCAAATAGCGCTACTTACTAATACCATCGGCTCACTAGCGGAGTTAAGGAATATTGTCCAACGAAAGGGCCTTACAACCATCACCCAAGCACATCAAAGAATAATACCATAAGTGCTCAAAATAATATTTGAAATAAATAAGAAGATAGGCAATAAACTTTTCATGAAACGTATACACATGCTTTCACCCCAAAATAATATGAAATACGGTAAAAAGGGGCTATGATACTCACTCGGTATGCAAAGGTGTTCACTCGTAAGGATTTCTTGTTCCTACCAAAGCTCATTTCCTAATATAAGAGGTATGTAGCTCTATTAGACTTATTTTATTTATTATTTTGTATTATTTATTTGTTGTTAACTTATTTATTAAATAGTTAAAGGTTGTCTTTATTTTTCCATAAATCATAAGTGTTCACCGGAATTTTCAGTTCTTTAAGTTGAACTTTAAAAATTAAAAACTGTGTTTTAGGAGTCATATTAAGGCTCGATATTTTAATATAATCTTAATACATATTTCTAGAATGTCCAGTGAAAATATAGGAATTTATAATCCATGTTTAATATTTTTAATAATTAAAAGTGTATAAGATGTCCACTAATCGGTGTCTGGATGACATGTTGTTACTAAAACGTCTGTTTAGGGCCCATACGACCTCATTTTTACATGATTCAAAATGGGAATTAACCACGGTTCAAAGATGAAACGTTTTAAAAAAACTAGATGTATTTTGACCCAAGAATGAGTAAGTTACACACGTTTAAAGGGTACCCTTCTTAATCTGTCAAATTTTCAGATTCAACATATGTGTCTTTTTAAATATGTTTGAAGGATCAAAAGTTGATGAAAATTAGTGAATCAAGGTTTAAATGAAAGGTAAAACTTTAAACTAAGATTAGCAAAAAGAATCAACTGATTTTGATACCTAGAACTCCAGATATAACAAAAATAAATGGGGAGTTCTAGCATCAGAATCTGCCAGATTGTTATTCTTTTTGTTTATGGGTCATAACTTTAATATAACATGTTTATATTCATGATTAATCATATTGTATGAGTATAAGCTTTGATAATCCATGTGTTCTTACAACAATGGTAGGATGATACACATTTTATGTGTTTCTTACAACATTTGTTAAGATGAAACACATGCATGATCAAAGTCTTATTTTCTTGGTTTTTAGTTGATTAAGTTCCATACAACAATGGTAGGATGATGCACATTTCATCTGCTCCTTACAACATTGGTAGGATGTTTATATTTTCATGATATATATATATATATATATATAAAGGAAATAAGATGAACAACAAAGAAAATAAATAAAAGAAAGAAGAAAGAAAAAAAGTAGAAGAGTAGAAGAGTAGAGTTGAGTGTTATATGATCATCTTACCAACTCTTGCCTTTGATTTGGTGTTGGATCTTCACAAGATGAACAATTCTTGTTGTTCTTGGGAGATTTTTGGTGGTGAAAGAGAAGAGAGAAAAGAGAAGAGGTTGAGTGGTAAAGGAAATGATGAGGAGAGGAAAGGGGGATTATATAGGACATGGGGGAGATCAAGAGGTGTTTCTTGGGAGGGGGTGGGGGGGGGGGGTAGGGTGGCCGGCCTTAAGGGGTGGGGGTTTCTTTTATATTTTTATTTTTGAATAATAAAGTGTAATTTGTTTAAATAAATTTTGTATAATTAGTGATTTTGTTTAAATATTTTAATTACAAAGTTTTAATTACTTTTATGAGTTTATATATATATGTTTTATATTTTAACTTATTTATATTTATTATGATGTATTTAATTATTTTTATTATTGTACATGATTTGTAATTCTTGACTTTTAATAATTCGATTTTTCGAGCTCGGGAAGGTTCTAACCATATAGGCGGGATTTTTATGAAATCTAATATTATTATGGATGTATTTAAATCATAAATACTATTTTTAGTCATACTAGCCTTAAAAATTAGAATTTCTAATGGCTAACCTGGGAAATTTGTTGCCGAATGTCACAGTCTCCCCTAATTAAAAGAATTTCGTCCCGAAATTAATCGTTGACGTCTGGACTTGATTTTTGGCGAAGAGGTGCGGATATTTGAGTTTCATATAATCCTCTCGCTCCCAAGTGTATTCAGGCCCGTGCCTTGAGTTCCAACGAATTTTTAAGATGGGGATCTTGCTTCTCCTTAGTCTTTTGACCTCCCGGTCAAGGATTTCTATTGGTTCTTCTACAAAGTGCAACCGGTCATCAACTTGCACATCTTTTAAGGGTAAGACTAAGGTTTACTCTGTTTGGCATTTCTTTAAATTCGACACATGGAACGTGTCATGGATGGCGCTCAGTTCTTGTGGCAGTTTTAGCTTGTAGGCTACCGGTCCAATCCTTTCGATTATCTCGAATGGCCCAACGTACCTAGGAATTAATTTGTTCTTTTTCCCAAAACGCACTATCCCTTTCCAAGGTGATATCTTTAGTAGAACTTTATTGCCAACTTGAAACTCTAGGGTTTCCTGCGATTGTCGGCGTAGCTCTTTTGTCGGTCCCTAGCGGTTTTGAGCCTTTCCCTGATAATCTTTATCTTATCAGTGGTTTCCTGTACGACGTCTGGTCTGGACAATTGTCGGACTCCGACTTCCAACCAGCTGAGCGGGGATCTACATTTGCGTCCGTACAATGCTTCATAGGGTGCACACTGGATACTGGTGTGATAACTATTATTGTATAAAAATTCAACCAGTGGCAAATGCGAGTCCCAGCTCCCACCAAAATCTAACACACAAGCACGTAACATATCTTCCAGTGTTTGAATAGTCCTTTCCGATTATCCGTCTGTTTGGGGGTGGTAAGAGGTGCTTAAATTGACTTGCGTTCCCAGTGCTTTATGAAGTGATTGCCAAAATCGGGAAGTGAAGCGACTATCCCTATCCGAGATGATAGAGATGGGCACTCCATGACGCATGACGATCTCATTGATGTAGATTCATGCCAGCTTTTCCATCTTGTAATCTTCACAAATGGGTAGGAAATGTGCCGACTTTGTAAGCCGGTCTACTACTACCCAGATGGAATCGTACCCTTTTGCGGATCGGGGTAACTTAGTCACAAAATCCATAGTTATCTGTTTCCATTTCCATTCCGGGATTTCGGGTTGCTGCAGTAATCTAGAGGGTTTCTAGTGTTCTGCCTTAATCTTTGCACAAGTCAAACATTTCCCCACGTATAGGGCGACATCCTTCTTCATTCCGGGCCACCAATAGTATTCCTTCAAGTCCTTGTACATTTTATCGGCTCCGGGATGAATAGAATACTTAGACTTATGTGCCTCATCCAATATCGTTAACCTTATGTTATTCGCCTTGGGTATCCAAACCTTCTTTTCGAAGTAACGTACTTCATCAGTTCCAATCTCGAATCTGTGCTCCAAATGACGGAGGTTTTCCTCTTTTAGTTTTTCTGCTTTTAATGCTTGCTCCTGAGCTTCAAGGATCCTTCCTTTCAGACTTGTTTGCACAACAGCCCCCAATGCTCGTACTCGCGTTGGTTTTACTCTTTCCTTCCTACTCAACGCGTCGGCTACCACATTGGCCTTGCCTGGGTGATATTTGATTTCACAATCATAATCGTTGAGTAGTTCTACCCATCGCCTTTGTCTCATATTGAGCATATTTTGATCAAAAATATGCTAGAGACTCTTATGGTCAGTGTAGACGGTACACTTGGTGCCATATAAATAGTGTCTCCATAGTTTGAGTGCAAACACTACCGCTCCTAACTCCAAATCATGTGTAGTGTATTTTTTCTCATGAACCTTCAATTGTCTCGAAGCGTAGGCGATAACTTTGTCTTTTTTGCATTAAAACGCATCCCAATCCTTGGTGTGATGCGTCGCAATAGACCACAAAGTTTTCTGTTCCAGTTGGCAATGCCAAGATAGGTGCGTTGCACAGTTTCTGCTTTAAGGTTTGAAAGGATTCTTCTTGCTTATCTCCCCAAATGAATTTCTTATCCTTCTGTGTCAGAGTCGTTAATGGTTGAGCCACGCGTGAAAAGTTTTCAATGAATCGCCTATAATATCCTGCCAAACCCAGAAATTGTCGAATCTCGGTTGGCGTCTTTGGTGCTTCCCACTTTTTGATTGCCTCGATCTTTGTTGGATCGACATGAATTCCATTTTAATTAACTACGTGACCAAGGAAGTGTACTTCTCGGATCCAAAATTCACACTTGGAGAATTTGGCATACAACTTCCGGTCCTTGAGTAGTGTTAAGATTAATTTCAAATGCTGCTCATGATCTTCCTTGCTTCGCGAATAGATAAGAATATCGTCTATGAACACTATTGCAAACTTATCTAAATATCGTCTACAAACCCTATTCATTAAGTCCATAAATACTGCTGGAGCATTAGTCAACCCAAAAGGCATAACTAAGAACTCATAATGTCCATAGCGGGTTTTAAAGGCGGTCTTAGGGACGTCTTCTTCGCGAACTCTCAATTGGTGATATCCCGAGCGAAGATCGATTTTTGAAAAATATTTGGCGCCTTCAAGTTGTTCGAACAGATCATCGATTCGAGGGAGAGGGTATCGGTTCTTGATAGTTAACTTGTTGAGTTCTTGATAGTCGATACACATTCGTAGCGACCCGTCCTTCTTTTTGACGAAAAGAACTGGGGCTCCGCAAGGGGATGAACTTGGTTGAATGAAACCTTTATCGAGTAGTTCTTGTAGTTGTGCCGACAGCTCTTGCATTTCTGATGGGGCCGGTCGATATGGTGCTTTCGCCACGGGAGCTGCTCCAGGGACTAGATCGATATGGAATTCGACTTGCCGATTCGGGGGTAAACTTGGCAAATCTTCCGGAAATACTTCAAGAAAGTCTCGTACGACGGGAATTTCTTGAATGTTTTTCTCACAGGTTTTCTTATTGATTATATGTGCTAGGAATGCCTCGTTTCCTTTCCTTAAGCATTTTCTCATCTTGATGGATGAGATTATCTTGAAATCCCTTCCGGATTTTTCTCCATACACATTAAGTGTCTCACCATCAGGCGTCGGAATTCGGACGATCTTTTCGAAGCAACAGATTTCCGCTCGATGGCTAGAAAGCCAATCCATCCCAACAACTATGTCGAAACTTCCCATTTCAAGTGGGATTAAATCTATGGTATATGTTTTATCGGCTAAGCCCAAGGTACAACCAGGGATTATGTCCTTAACGCTAGTTTTCTGACCGTTAGCAAATTCAATGGTGTAAGGCTCTTTCATTTCTATGGTTTTTAAATTTAGCCTTAACTTAAATCTTAATGATATGAAGCTTTTATCGGCCCCTGAATCAAATAGTACTGATGCATAATAACCGTTTAGAGGAAACGTACCTGTAACGACATCGGGGTTTTGTCTAGCTTCATTTGCTCCAATCTCGAATACTCTGCCTCGTGCTTGATTTCCTTGGTTACCTTGGTTTGCATGACGTGCTTGATTATAATTAGACCCTTGAGTTGGCCGCGAGCAGACGGTGCCATGGTGCTCCAGACTTCCACACTTAAAGCATGGCTTTACTCGGCAAGTTTTGCTGAGGTGTCCTAGCCGCTTACACCTAAAGCACACCATGCACTTTCCTTCGTGGTGTTTGTGGCACTTGTCACATTTGGGGTAGGATCTCCATCCTTTATCGCTGCTTGCGTCTGAGCTCCGAAGTTTCTAGCCCTTTTGTGAGTCCTCGCAGCTTCTCCACCGGATGGCTACCTTGGCACCTCCTCAAGCTTCCTCTTACCCTTTTCCTTGTCGCTCCCAAGCGATCCTGAACGGATAGCATTGTGGGTAAGTCTTGTAGCTAAATTTACCGTACTTTGGATGGTGTTGGGGTTTGCAGGTGTGACATTTGCCTGGATCTCAGGGGCTAGACCCCAAATGTATCTATCGATACGGTTTTCTTCCGGGGTCACCAAGTGCGGCACCAGCTTGGCCAAATCATGAAATCGGGTGGTGTAGGAGTTGATGTCGCCCCGATCATTTCATGATTCCACAGCTCGGCTTCTAGCTTTTGAATTTCACTCTTCGAGCAAAATTCGTCCCTTAATAGCCTGAGGAATGCATCCCAGGTGAGTTGGTGCGCGGCATTTCTTCCAAGCATTTGCACTTGGATATTCCACCACGATAAGGCTCGCCCTTGCAGAAGACATGCTGCAAACTCCACCTTTGTTGCTTCTGTACATTTACTGATGCTAAGGACTGATTCCGTGCTTTCAATCCAGTTTAGTAGACCCACACCTCCTTCCGTTCCAAAGAATTCTTTAGGGTTGCAAGCCCTAAAGGTTTTGTAGTTGCAATCTTGGGTTGGGGTTGGTGCTCCTTGATTTGTTTGAAGCCCAGCAGCAACTTGGCTAACTATGTTGGGTAATGTTGCAATCACTTGTTCCATGACAAGTTGATCTAACTCGTGGTTTGCTCTTCGTGGAGGCATTGTTCTAGAGCATAATCACACGACAATTTTTAGTCACTCAATCTAATTAGTTTTATCATACTACTCTACGTGTAACGTGTTTAATTCATTCATGGCATTAAATATGACTAATAGTATGAGATTTAATTAAATAATAAATCATTCACTTGGCACAAAATAATTACCAAAATCGGCTCTTTAAAAGATGCCATATATATTAATAGAGTGTTAATAATAGCCATACAATCATACATCCTTTAAACCAACATAGGATGTTTTAGTTCATAATCAACAAAAAAAAAGACATTAAAACCCAAAGTAAATCCACTCCAACCCATCTAGCGCCCAAATCCAATGTAAGCTAGCCCCACTAACATCATCAACACAACCCCCGAAACTAGGCATGTATGCACAAGCCTAATTAGTCTTCGGGCTTCTTGAGCAGCCTCTAAGGCTTGCATTGCGTGATGGTGGTTAAGGTCCGCCATGTCTAAGCACGACCTAACCCTGTAGGTCTGGTAATCTAACATGCCTCTCATGTTATATAGCTCCAGAGACATGTGGTGGAATCTCCACTTTTCCTCGTCGGTCATCCCGGATGAAGATATCATTGGGATTCCTGTGAGGACGGGGGCTCTTACCGGCTCGTTCACCTGCCGGGAAGGTTCTCCCACGGTAGGCTGGGGTGGTGCTACGGTTGCTCGTACTGGAATGGCCACCCTCTTTCGGGCAGTTTGTCTAACCCGAGGCCCGGTGGTTCCGGGGTTTGGGTTTTGGTTTGGTTGGGGTGCTGATGCTAACTCTGCTGGAGACCTAAAGATTCTTACAGGCCTACGTAGGGGTTCTAAGAACCCTTCAGGCAGCTGGTATTGCGGGGATTGGTTACTATCGGTGGATGATCTTTGGCCGTTCTCGGTAGGTTCACTTTCGCTTGACATGATCTGCAAGGTTTGAATAGATTTATTCACTAAATTCATAACTTAAATCATCTATATATGAATGTTATGCTCATGCACACACACAATGATCATGATTTAGAAAGAAAATAAATAAAATTTTGTTTCTAAGTATATTTTTATTATAACTAACCTAAGTGCCATATCGTACATAGCTAAATTAGACATAGGTGATCAAGCTTTGTCTAATTGAGGTATAACAATGTGGTACTCAACTTAATTATATTATTAATACACATGATGTATTTTAAAAAAAAATTATTTTGAAAATCATTTTTATAAACCTTCGGTTATAGTTGGTGTTTTCCCCCCATAAGGAAAACAACATTCTCTATAACCATAGGCTCTGATACCAAATCTGTCACACCCCGCTAAAGCGGAAACACGAGGTGTCACAGCACAAGATATCATCGCACAAGGCATATAGACAATAACCATTATATTAACTTAACAAAAATAAATAGTTCGGGTAAAACATAAATAAAAGTTATAAGTTGAACTTATTTATTAAATAGTTAAAGGTTGTCTTTATTTTTTCATAAATCATAAGTGTTCACTGGAATTTTCAGTTCTTTAAGTTAAACTTTAAAAATTAAAAACTGTGTTTTAGGAGTCATATTAAGGCTTGATATTTTAATATAATCTTAATACATGTTTCTAGAATGTCCAGTGAAAATATAGGAATTTATAATCTATGTTTAATATTTTTAATAATTAAAAGTGTATAAGATGTCTACTGATCGGTGTCTCGATGACATGTTGTTACTAAAACGTCTGTTTAGGGCCCATACGACCTCGTTTTTACATGATTCAAAATGGGAATTAACCACGGTTCAAAGATGAAACCTTTTTAAAAAACTAGATGTATTTTGACCCAAGAATGAGTAAGTTACACGCGTTTAAAGGGTACCCTTCTAAATCTGTCAGATTTCCAGAATCAACATATGTGTCTTTTTAAATATGTTTGAAGGATCAAACGTTGATGAAAATTAGTGAATCCAGTTTTAAATGAAAGGTAAAACTTTAAACTAAGAATAAATTGATTTTGATACCTAGAACTACAGATATAACAAAAATAAATGCGGAGTTCTAGCATCAGAATCTGCCATATTGTTATTCTTTTTGTTTATGGGTCATAACTTTAATATAACAAGTTTATATTCATGATTAATCATATTGTATGAGTATAAGCTTTGATAATCCATGTGTTCTTACAACAATAGTAGGATGATACACATTTTATGTGTTCCTTACAACATTTGTTAAGATGAAACACATGCATGATCAAAGTCTTATTTTCTTGGTTTTTAGTTGATTAAGTTCCATACAACAATGGTAGGATGATGCACATTTCATCTGCTCCTTACAACATTGGTAGGATGTTTATATTTTCATGATATATATATATATATATATAAAGGAAATAAGATGAACAACAAAGAAAATAAATAAAAGAAAGAAGAAAGAAAAAATGTAGAAGAGTAGAAGAGTAGAGTTGAGTGTTATATGATCATCTTACCAACTCTTGCCTTTGATTTGGTGTTGGATCTTCACAAGATGAACAATTCTTGTTGTTCTTGGGAGATTTTTGGTGGTGAAAGAGAAGAGAGAAAAAAGAAGAGGTTGAGTGGTAAAGGAAATGATGAGGAGAGGAAAGGGGGATTATATAGGACATGGGGGAGATCAAGAGGTGTTTCTTGGGAGGGGGTGGGGGGGGGGGTAGGGTGGCCGGCCTTAAGGGGTGGGGGTTTCTTTTATATTTTTATTTTTGAATAATAAAGTGTAATTTGTTTAAATAAATTTTGTATAATTGGTGATTTTGTTTAAATATTTTAATTACAAAGTTTTAATTACTTTTATGAGTTTATATATATATGTTTTATATTTTAACTTATTTATATTTATTATGATGTATTTAATTATTTTTATTGATATTATTTTTATTATTGTACATGATTTGTAATTCTTGACTTTTAATAATTCGATTTTTCGAGCTCGGGAAGGTTCTAACCATATAGGCGGGATTTCTATGAAATCTAATATTATTATGGATGTATTTAAATCATAAATACTATTTTTAGTCATACTAGGCTTAAAAATTAGAATTTCTAATGGCTAACCTGGGAAATTTGTTGCCGAATGTCACATGGTCCGACTTTCGCATGTGATCCGAATTTCATTTGTGGTCCGACCCTAGGGCTTGGGATGTGTATGAGTGTCATACGACTTAAGGTCTTGTACTCGGTATTGATTCGATAAGATGTGTTGTAGGTTCCTGCTGTCCGCGAGTGCAACTATTACTGTGTTTTATTGCTGTTGCCACTAATCAGGTGAGTTTCACTAACTTTTATATTATGTTGTGATATGCGCTCTACGTGATATTGTGACTGATGTGACACGGATTTTGTGTCTTGAGCAGCTGTGCTCATTCGGCAGCTGGCCACCCCGCCTTTAAGGCAATTGATGTGACACGGATGTTGTGTCATGAGCAGCTGTGCTCGTTTGGCCGAGGGCCACTTCGTCTGTGCAGCGTAATTGATATGTTGTGCATTATCTGTAGGTGTGTGCTGATATAATGTATGAGTGTTGTGTGCTTACTAAGCTTTATGCTTAACCCGTTATTGTTGATTTCTTTCAGGATTGTCTCATGCTGACAAAGGGAAGGCTCCTGCGTGACAGCTTCTTCCGCAAATACTTTCTAACTCTGATAACATTTATTTTGGTGCCGTAAGTCTTGCGTGTTGGGCCGGTTGTTGACAATTGATGTACTAAATTCCCTACTGGTTTTGTGATTTCATGAACTTTACTTAATGAATTTTTTTTACACTTATTCCTTTATGATTCCATTCAAGAAAGCCGTTTTTACGTCCATTTGAAAAACCTTGAAGTTCCTAAGGCAACATAGGCTAAAAATAAATTTATAGCTCCAATCCTAGCTACAGGCGTCATAATCTATCCCCTCTTGCTGATTATAGCCTTTAGCCACCACCCTTACCTTGTTTCTTATGGCGACTCTTTTTGAATCCATTTTATTCTTGAAGACCCAGTTTGTGCCCACAATAGACTTTCTTTCTGGTTTAAGTACTAGGCGCTACACTTTCGGTCTTTCATACTGATTTAATTCATCTTGCATGGCTATCACCTAGTCTGGATCATCAAGAGCTTCCGTCATGAAGGTTGGTTATATTTTGCTTAGGAAACTAGAATAACGGCACTTATTGGCAGTAGCAGATCGTGTCTGTACTCCTAAGCCTAGGTTTCCTATGATTCAGGTTTTAGGGTGAGATCTAATCCATAAAGGTTAACCGGGAGTTTGTACTTGAGGGAAGACTCATCTAATCGGCTAGCGAGCTCTATATCCTCTTGTTATACTTGTGGTTCTGGATCCATATCGGTGTACCATGGTATTCGTCATCATGTTGTACAACCGGTGCTGTATGACAGGTGAATTTGAACTTGTTTGAACTTGTTGAACAAGTCTGTCGAAGTGTTGTATGTGACATAGACGCCGGTGCATACGTTGCAAATACGTATTCTTGTGGGACAACATTTTCATTCCTATAATATTAGATCCAAAATTATCAATGAAATTAAATAAGAAATCCATATAATTAGCATCGTTAGTGGATTTAAATTTTTTTTCATTTCCAGTGACTTCATTTTCAAATCATTGACACTTAATGTGTCATCAATAATAGCATTCGTTCTTTTCTTTAAAACTCGAAAGCTTTAGATTCTTGTGAATAACCAAGGAAAATTGCCTCATCAGCTTTAAAGGAAAATTTTCCTCGATTACTCTTTTCATTCAAGACAAAGCACCTATTACTAAATATGTGAAAATATTTGATATTAGGCACAATGCCATTTGCTAATTCGTATGGAGTTTTATTGAAACATGTATGAATAATTGAACGATTTTGTGTGTATCATGCTTTGTTAACTGCTTCTGCCCAATAGGAAGGTGGAAGTCCCGCATATGACAACATAGTTCTTGCAGCTTCAACCAATGTACGGTTACGTCTTTTCACAACACCATTCTGTTAAGTTGTGTAGGCAACTGAGAACTGAGAGTCAATATATGACCTAGAGTCCTATTCTTGAATTCAGTTCCATTGTCGGTATGAATAGAACCAACAAAATGATCCTTTTGGTTTAGAACTTTCTTGAGATAATTTTTGATGACAGCCTATGCTTCTTCTTACGATCTCAAGAACTTGACCCGGGTATATTGTTAATAATCTTCAGCAATAACCAAGATATATCTCTTCCCATTTTTTGATTGTACCCTCATCAGCCCGCAAGGACCCATGTGAAGCAGTTGAAAATGTTTTGAAGTGCTGACATACATTTTATTTTTCTAATTTGAGTTTAGGGATGCCGCGCACAAGATCTCCTTTGACTATCTTGTTGTTATTCTTAAAGTTGAGATGAGATAGTTTCTTGTGCCATATCCACGTCAGGTCTGAGGAGGCCATGGATAGAAGACATACAGATGTCTTGGAGGCTAGTTTGTTTAGATTGATGGAATATAAGTTAGACTTTCGTGTTCCACTAAATATCTCATCTACCGCTTCTGTGCGGACTAAACACAACTTAGATTTGAAATTCTCCTCTAATCCTTTATCATAAAACTGTCCTATGCTAAACACATCGTGTCCAAGTCCCTCCACATATGACACCTTTTTAATCACCACGTTCTTCTTCTGAATATCTCCGTACCCCAATATAGGTGCAACGTGGTCATTCCCAAAATGAACGTTCTCGAAGTACTTGGAAACAAAGTTTGTGAGAAGACCCTTGTTGCCGGTCATCTGCTTGGTGCAGTCGGAGTCCATGTACCAAAGATGATTCACCTGCATGTGGAGAGAAGAGAAAATTTAGGTCCCTATGGGTCCTTATTTGTCGGTACAATTAACATTAATATTAGATTTAACCGTGTTAATGTGCGTCTGTGCATATTTTGGTTTCCAATTTTGAATTGACTATTTTCCTACCGTTTGTTGTTTTCGCATGGTTAGTGCTAACTTTCTTGGAAGCGTCGTTGCTTTTTGATACACAATCGGTGTCTTTGTTCTTTTTGTTTCTATTGTGGAATTGATTGAGTTGGTAACTTCATTGATATCCATTTTGACTCCACACTTTGTGAATTCTTTTAAAACGTCAATGGTATAGCATTATATGAAAATTTATCATTTATTACGTGCTTCATGCGAAACTCAAAATCTCTTGGTTTTGGTTCTTGTTGAACTTTTTCTTCTTTTGTTTTCTTTTGAATGCAAATTTGTTTCAACTTTTGTGATTGAACTTTGAGATTTGTTTTAGGTTGAGGAACATGCTTTGGAACTCTTTTTGTTTGACTCCTGGAAAATTAATATTTCATTTTGTAATATTTGATTCCATTCGAATTGATTCTAGTTATTATAGTTTCTCTCGTTGAACGGCTAAAAATTCTTGTTTGGATAATTCTTGTTGTTATTTCCTCTCATGTTATGTGGAAAGAACTTTTGTGGAGTGTTGTTTGATTTCTTTTTATGCTAGTAACGGGTTTTAAAGCCCTTCTTATTTATTTGAGTAACCAATTCATCCTAATTTAAAATATGGAACTAGTTTGAAAACTTGTAGTTTTCGGTCTTGATCGTATTCGCACCAATACTCACAATGACCTTCGGGGCATCCATCTCCCATGCAAAAATTTTCAACAACAAAACTATTAGCATTAACAATAGAAGTAGATGACTTTGTTTTCTTGACAAAAACAGAACTACAAGAACTGAAATTGATTTTATTTGCAGAATCTTCAAAACTTGTTCTCGAAGTGCCTTCTCCACCATCATTTGTCTTCAGTTCACCCTTTTTCCTCCATACCCACTTTGGGTGATACAATCCCTTTACTCCTGTATTGGAAGACCCACTCACGTTAGCAGTCGAGTAAGCAAAAATATTATCAAATGAATATTGTTGTTTGGGATTTGTTGGAGGTGAAGTGGATTACACTTTTTCTTTTCTTTTCAACTCAGTTTTAAGTTCATTTATCTTTTCGTTTAACTGAACTTCTTCCGATTCAAGTCTTAATGACTTCTGATTTGTACTCTTGACATTTTGTTAAGGATTTTTCATCTTCAGCTTTCATGTCTGAATTTATTCTTATCATGAGCTCGATTATTTATTCAAAACCTTTGATTCTTGATTGAGCTTGTGCCAACTGCTTGTTAGTTTCTTGATCTTGCTCTTGCTCTTGATCATCCGTGAAAGAAAAGCAGTTGTTGGAATGCACTATGGGAAAAGAATCAAAGAATGAATTAGTTGTTTTGCACGTGCGAGTGGCAGCAGAATTGTTTAAACATTGAATTTGTAATTCAAGTTTTGTGATATTTTTTGTGAAAACAACTGATTTATTTCACTCACGGACGTATTTGATACACCATTGTTAGACCAAATGCTGTGTTCATTGTATATGTTTAGTTATTTCTGTCATTAGTCATTGTAGAAGGTAGGTTTAGTAAATACCTTATGGGTATATATACTTGTCTACCAACCACAAATCATTAGAGCATTTCATTATTCTGAAAACTGTGTGTGTGTATTTCTTAGTTCTCTCTCATCAATCAATACTAAGAACATACATCTTTATTATGGATTTGCTCCAATATCATTGATCATTATTAAATATTGGGACTAACAAGTGGTATCAGAGCCAAGCTTGATAAAAGTAAGGCTCGTGATTGTGTATTCATCATCAAACCATTTTTGTAATTCCATGTGCCGAATGTACACTCGAGATTGCTTGGTTGTTTCGAAAACTTGAGTTGGTGCTTCCATTTCTGCTTGAGTATAACTCCGAAAATAATCATGTGAGAATTTAGTTTTATTTTCCTCTGTGGTGTACGTTTCATTCAAGCTTTCATACTTAAAGGATTTTGCATTTTCGTTGTTACTTTTCTTTTTATCTCTTCATTTTCCAATTTATTTGCCTCACCTTCAAATACCATGTGTTGTGTTAGTTCTAAACCCACTTAATCAAAATGATGGAGTTGATTGGTAGCTATTTTCTCAAGAATGCGTGGTTCTCAAAACCAAGACCTTCATAAGTATATGCGTTGTATAATTTTGTGTCTTTTGGTTTGTTGAGAAAAATTGTTTGATTAGTTTGGACCCCTTCAATATTTTTAATTTTCGAGTAAAGTTGTGTTTTTTCTTTTTATAAGTGCTTGATGTCTTCCTCGACACTCACCTTTTCAGCGTTTAAATCATGAACTGCTTTTACTGTTTTAGCTGTGATGTCATTCAATTCATCATCCTTTTCGGCCAGTGTAGTTTTTATTTCTTCAAGCTCTTTAATATATTTTTTCAAATCTATTGACTGTTCTTCAAAAATATGTGATTGAAGTTTTTTTTCTACTTTCATCCTTTTGATTTTAAGTTCTTGCTTTTGAATGTGTTCAATGAGTGTTTATACACACCGAAGACTTACCTTTTCCTTATCAAACAATCTGAGAGGAAATTGGTCTTCTTCGACCATCATAGCCTTTCCGGACCTTTCTTTTCACCGGCTTGAGCTTCTATTTGTAGTAGCTGGCTTCTTTAACCTTTGGCTTTCTATAGTATTTGATGTAGTGCCCTGTCCTACCATAGTTGTAGTATTTGCCCTCTTATTATTTTTTCTCCTTAGGCTTCTATATTCTTCTCCTCTCAACCCTATAGTTATCCTATCTTCTAGACCCAGAAGTATATTACATCTTGTTGTTTGTCTTTCCAAAACGGATCTTGAAAGCCTTGGTGATAAAAGACATAGCCTTAATGACATGCTCCAGCGCTGTCTCATCAGTTTCATCACCTAAGTCTCCTGAGTCTACGATGATCACCACTTGTTTTGATCTCGAAGATCAATAATGATCCTTTGATTTTCTTTCTGTAGTAACTATTGCTAGAGGGTCAGCTGTAACATTTGGAGTGGTATTTAGTAACACATCCTCCTTATACGGGTTCAACTCTTCATAGATTTCATGGTAAGACACAGCTTTAAGATTTTTATTCATTTGCTTGTAAAGCTTCACATGTGTCTTCCACTCCATACCCAGACTGTTCAAGAATCGAACATTTTTCTCCAATTCTGATTTGTGAATCTCGTGATTCCTTAATTCGTTGAGCAGCTTGGAGAACCTACCATGATCAAAGTCATCAAAGGTGTTGACCATCAGAGTTTCCATGATCAAAGTACCCTGGTACCCTACATCTACTTTCTGACCCTTATCCCAGATCTCTTTTGCGATTGAAAGACTATCCACTTGTCAAAAAATCTTAGCTGATAAACCTTGCCTCAAATAGTAACGTGCCAATTTGTCAGCTTTGATACGTTCTCTCTCCTCAGCTGTGAGTTCAGAAGGAGTCTTTAACTTTCGATGAACCAAAATCGGTGGATTGTTGTCTAGGTCTCCTTCAATTATCCTGTAAAACTTGCCATCTCCTTCCGGTATACGTTTCTTTATAAGGTCCTTATATTTCTCATTGTGGTCAATAAAGCCCATGAAGCTTCCTTTCTAGACATTGTATTCGCCAAGATACACGATAGGAGATTTGGTATCCGTACCAATAGAAAGCATTTCATTAGAAATCTTTACTTCTTGTAAAGGATCTTCCTTTGATTGAATTGGTTGTATTGAAAATTGGTTGTCAAATTTGGTTAAGTTTTTACCGAATTCGGTTAAGTTTTAACTGAATTTGGTTGAAGCTTATCGTGTTTGCAAATTGACTGAAATTTGGTTGTTCTTATCGGGTTCAAGATAGAGTTCAAATTCGGTTCTAAGAGTGACCGAGGTCGATTGTTTCTATGGGGTTCGAAATGTGTTCAAAGTCGGTTGAGTATGCTGAGAATTCGGTTGGTAAAAGACATAAATTTCTAATCGGGTTGGAATTCGGTTGGATTTTTCCAGAATTGATTTTGACTGAATCCGGGTGTTCAAATTCGGTTGAACTTTGGTTGAATTTGGGTTCAAGATTTTTCTAAGGTCGATTGAACTTAGAATTTATTGAAGCTTGGTTTGAAATGGATTTTGGTTGACTATACTTGTCCTTGGTTTTTGGTTGTTTTTAAAGCAACATAAATTGGTTGTAATTGATTCGGTTGAAATACTTGAAATTTTGTTAGAGTTCGGTTGAGTTCACAGTTATGATCGAAATTCGGTTGATGACCGAATTCTATTGATGTAAATCCTTTGAAATTTGGCAAGTTGAAACTCCAAAATTCCAAATCCGGGTGTTCTTGACTCGATGAACACAAATTCAAATCTCAAACAAAGTTTTTCTAAAAAACATAATTTCAATTCCTATTGATTCGCCTATGAATATAAACAACTCCTAATCCATTTTCTTATAAAAAACATATCATATCAATACGAATTTGAAGATTTTCCCGAAGAACACCAAAAATCTCGGATCTGACAATTGATCAATCAAATGTTGTACAATTTGAACGAAATCAATCCTAAATGATTCGAAAACTATTTTCTGACATAGATCAAGCATAATTACTAACAAAAAACCATGATTTCTTTATTGAAATTGAAGAACACTCGAGAACAACTCTCAGTTTTACGAAGAACACATACACTCGATTTTCAACATAAAATGGATCCAATCACACTGACGTTGAACCAATTTAAGTAAGAATTGGCTCTGATACCAATTAGATGTTCCTTTTATTAGAAGTAAGATGAAATATGAAGATCTAGATTGAACGAACTCGGTTTTCTCTCAACACACACACACATAAGAGTATAAACACACCTTTTCTATTAAGGCACAATATGAGAAAACTTAGCCTCCACAAGTCGGCAGGCTTGACTATTTATAGGTGAGTATCACATATCTTTTAAGTCCTCAAAGGACCGAGTTAGCTCATCCATTATCGGTTGATAAAAAACTGAATTACACTTTACTTTATAATCAAAATACAAACTCAAAGCATACAAATATAATTCTAACACTTTACCAAACTGCACTTGTTTCATCTGCATGATAAGTGTGTACCATTAACCATATTTTCCATAATTTTTTTCCAACAACAATGAGCGAACACGCCTCGGGATTGTATGATAAAACAAAATGAACATATATGAAATCATTAAATCTATGGATTTTATATAGATACTGACGATCCCATAAATCAAGTATTGTGAATGAGCTTGGATGAATATGGAGATAAACACACACTACACCTTGGGCCTTTGCTTTGAATAAGAGAAATTGTACTGCAAAAGCTCTCTATTACAAAAGGCCATATCCCTATTTATACTAAAAGGGATAGGCTTGTAACATCTCTCTATTTTTAATACTAACATCTCCCCCTAATAGAGAGATATCCTATTACAATAGAAAAGAAACTACAAGAAATTACATGATAGATTTGTTTCTAATGCCAAACAACACCTGCCATCTTCTAATTGTTCTCCTACTATCAAGTGGACGTTTGATCACCTCCACTGTCCGGTTCACTCTTTCTTTTTCTGCTTCAGTTGCTGTTTCTCGTGAGTTCTCAATTGTTGAAGTTTGTGCTGTAGAATTTTCAGGGTACCATCTGAGTATGTCATCATATCAACGAATCTATGAAGATTTTCTTCTTTTGTTAATTCTTGTAGATAACACCTCGATCTCCAGCAAACTCCTTGTGGTTTTCATCTATTATGGTTAACTCCTCAAGATTTTCAATGTTTGGAAGGTTCTGCATCGGTCTGAGAAGATTAACCTTTACTTGATTGCTTTCTGCACAAAGCTGCATATCATGCTCTTGAATGAATTGGATAAACCTTTTCATGTATTTCATCAGTGCAGCCTTTCCTAGTTGCTCTTCATAAAGTTTGTTGACTTTTGTAGATAACTCTTCATAAAGGAATTCAATGTCGTGATGTCTGACATGTCTGAAATCTGCTTCATTTAGCTTTATCATTTTACCATTAGCTCTTTCAACTTCATAGACCACAAACTTATAATTTAGTGATTTTTGGGTAGCAACCCTTAGCAACTTTGCAATTAGATAATCAGAGATGATTTGATGTCTAGGGGTTTGATATTCTCTCAATATATGCTCACATCTCATTTTCTGACTATCATTCAATTCCCTTAACTCAAGAGGAGTACGACTTTCTAGTTGATCAACATAAATTGTAGGAATCCAGTCTTCAAGAAAGGCCGCATTAACTCCATACTTCCCGAGATAGGGTTTTCCATTGCATCACGAGTAAACATGTGATTTCTAGGATCAGTAGAAGTATAAACGGCAGGTGATTGTAGAGAACCTCGAGGTAGAGGTCATTCGGACGTTGATTGTTGTATTTCAGACTGCTCAGCTTGTAGATTCTTTCTCAAGATGGCGGCAACAGACACCTGAAATTGTTTAGGTTTCGAATGAAATAGGTTTTGCACTTCCTCAGACACACTTTGTAGTACCTTTGTCAAATTCAGCTTTCGTATGGCCTCCTCCATTTGTTTTCTTGTGACAAGCTCTTTTGTAGGTTTTGTAACCTTTGAACTAGCTTTCTGTTTAGGCTTCTCCGGAGGGAAATCATCAAAATGGTCAACGATCTGAACTGGAGCCCTTTCCTCTAGCAGCTTTGAAAATGAAAATTCATCAATCTCCTTTAATAGTTCATCTGATTCTTCCTTTTCACTTACTTCTTGTTTTTCAAATGATATTTCAGGAAGGTTTGAGAGTTGTTTTTGATGTTGTTGTGTGGAGGTTTCGGTACTAACACCCCCAAGACCCAAAGCTGTTGATAGTCTTTGTGTTAATGGCGTGAAGTTCAAAGTTCTAGCACGCTTCTCCCGCTCGTGACGGTCATGATCTGGATCATAGTCGTCATGCCGTCCCTTTGACCCTGCAACTTGAGCCTTGCATGTATTTTCCAAAATAGTTAATCTGGTTTCAACCGCATCCATTTTAGATTAAAACCATTACCAAGATCCTCCATCGAATTTGGAATATGCTTTTTAAACTCATCGAGATTGCTGCCTTTATAATTTGTTCTTTTTGAAGTGTTTCAATAAGATCCGGGTTCTATTCACTGTACTGGGCCTTTTCAAGTAATTTTCCAAGTAAGAGACTTTTTAGAGTATCGACAGATAGGCCCGTACCAACATAAACCTTTGGTTTTAGCGATGTAAGGGTTTGTTGGATGGCATCTAGTTTCTCATTTATCGGTTTAAGTGCATCTTGTAGTTCTTTTTGGGTAACATATCTGGGTTCACTCAGATTACCTGGTGGAGTTCCAGCCACGAAGACAGAACTACTCGTAAACGGAGGGGCACCCCGGTGAGATTTACTCCCGATCCACGAATGACACCTTAAGTGGTGCCACCGACGGGAGTTCTAGACAACTGTTATGATAACAACGTAGTTATTTGTGCAAGAGTGTCTTTGTGTCTTGAAAGAAAATTATGCGGCATATCAATTTGAGACAAAAGACCAGTTGAGGACGGGAGAGGCAGTCCTCTTGATTCAATACATGCCATCTTCGAATGAGAGGCCAGTAGAGTATGTGCATAAGCTCCGTGGAATGAAACAGGTACTTATTGAGAAGTACCCGAGTGGCTAGTAGGGGTTGAAAATTGCACTGCTGGGATGATAGTGACTTGTTCCATACTAGTACTAACAATGTTAGCACCAGTAGCAAATGTGGCTTCCCGGCTTGTAATGGCTAGGGGACCCTTAGCACTCTGTTTTTCTTTTCTCACTTCACTCACACTCTCTATTTCATTTTCTATCTCTTCTTCCTCTTCGTAACCTTCATAAACACCCATATCAAAATCAAACTCAGCTGAATCATTTGCACTATCAAAAGGAGTTAGTTTGTAACCATAGATAAACTCATTTGCACTATCAAAAGGAGCCAGTTTGTAACCATAGATAAACTCAGCATCATAAGCAAAATCCTCCGGAAGATTAGGAAGTAGAGCACCAAAACTTTCTATGTCATCCTCTTGTGAAACAAATATTGATCTCGTTTGTAACTATTTCCTTGATGTGTCAGTAACTAGATCAGCAGCTCCAGCCACGGTGGTAGCAATAGCCAAGGTTTCTGTTTCAAAGTGAGGGGCCACTACCGTAGATAAAGTTCTTTGTGAAGTTTTAGCCCTTGGAGTGATTTATTCGGTGTCAGGAATAATATTTGCGAAGATTTCAACAACTGTAACACCGAAATCTCAAGCCAATTTTTTTAAATTGCTGTGGAAGCGTATACAAATTTCTTTAAACAAACACCCACAAAATACAAAGTATCATTTACAAAATACATCATCAAATTGTGTTAGAAATATTTATAAAACATGGCTCGTCTCTTTTCAAAACACAATATTAGAGCGTTGGTTAAATTTCCCCTTTCCTACAAACACAGCTAAACAGTAAATCACAACAATCCTACAAAAAGCAAACAACCGTGGGGAATTAGCACAAAGCTAAGTGAATGGAAGCTACAAACAAGCTATCAACAACAACAATAGTTTACAACTGAACATCCGAGCAACAGTCACTAACAATCCGTCAATTCATCAATCTCTCAAAGCCTGAGGACCGGTGGTTCTGCCGAACCTACAACTAGTGTAGGCCAAAGCAAAGGTTTACTTATAGCCCTCCGCAGATAGGCAAAGTGAAATTCTCCCTGATACAACGCATGCATGAGTAGGACTACCACTATTCAACCAACCACAGACGAGCCTAGCTCTTTCAACAGTAGCTGACCCTAACCAGCCCTTTCACACAAGCTGGTCACCTCCAACCCGTTACAACAGCAGTTGTTTCTCAAACAATTCCAAATACACATCCAACCACGAATGCAAACATAACTCTACTACATAATAACACATACGAAATCATATAATTCCTGATCAACAATTATCAGATTAACAGTCTATCATGGCATATTAAACTAAACAGTCTATCTTCACATATCAGACTCAACAGTCTATCATCGCATAACAGAAAAAACACTCTTGAATCAAGCAACTCGTACCGGTTACCGTTGGTCCCAATATTTAAGAGTTATCAATGATCTTGGAGCAAATCCATAATGATGATGTATGTTCTTAGTATTGATTGATGAGAGAGAACTAAGAAATACACACACACACAGTTTTCAGAATAATGAAATGCTCCCTTGATTTGTGGTAGGTAGACAAGTATATATTCATATTTACTAAACGTACCCTCTACAATGACTAATGATAGAAATAGCCAAACATATAAAATGAACACAACATTTGATCTAACAATCTCCCCCTTTGTGTTCATTATACAGATAAAACGTAATAAACGTAAAATATCTTCTTTGCTGGAGCAGTATGATTGTTGAGGGAATCTTCACTTTTAGCATCCTGGTTATTCTTCAAGTAAAAAATACACTCCCCATTTAATGAAGCTCTCAATCTTCATTAATGATTTGAAATCTTTTCATTACTTTGCCCCCCTTGATCTTACGAGCATATATCTTCTTATGATAAACATCCACTGAAAAATAATATGGTTTTATGAAAATCTTCTCTTTAGAAAGTCTTAAGAGATATTTGATGGAGCGAACCACAAATGGATATTTCAGCTCTCGCAAGGTGGGAAGATGTGCATTCGTGTTAGTATTTGAGAATGATCTTGTTTGACTAACATAGGCAAATGGATAAGCAACACGATGATGTGTAGCATGAGAAACATAACCACTATTCTTTTGAAGAAGAGTTTTCTCTTTCATTTCTTCAAAATTATCTTTGCTTTCATTTCAAAGCTTTCTCCGAAGCTTGACCCTGTTTATGAACTGCTTTGTGTATGACTTGGAACTAGAGTAATGATCCTTAGAGCATTTGGAGTTTAGATGCATATGACCTGTTGATGATTCACCTGCAAGGACTCTTACACGAACCACCTTGATTTCCTTTCCTTTGGCAAACTTACACTTTTGATCTTTTTTTGAATCAGAAGAGGTTGTGACCTTTTCTTCTACACAATTTTATAAGTCTTGCTCCAATTTTTGAATTTTAAGCTCAAATTGATTCATTCTTTCTAAAGTGGACTTGATTTGAGTATCCAACAATTATTGCTTAAGATTTCTTCTCTTGGCACATTATTCAATCTCAAACTCTTGAAATTTTCTCTCTGACATGTGAAGTTTCTCAGTCAATTCAGAAAGTTGTAGGGTAAGTTTTGTGTTTTCCTCTTCCAAGTTATCGTATAGAAGATACATTTCATTCACCTTGTTGTGTAATATTTGTTCATGCTCTGTTATGGTAAGTTTTCATGCAAACCATCTTGATAAACCTTCTTGTAGTTCTCTCTTAGTAAGACTCATCTTGATAACTTGATTTGAGATGATCGTTAACTTGAGAAGTAGGGTTGTGATTGTGTTCGTGATCAAACGAGATATGAAAGAGTTCGGAGTTGATTTAAAAGTTTGTTTGAAGTTAAACAAAGATTTCGAAGGATTCGGTGCTCGAAGTGAATATGTGCAACACTTTCGAATTTAGTGTAATTACTTACAATTCGAAGTGAATGTGAACAAAAAAAAGACGCTCGAAGAGAATGGCTAATAAAAATGAACTCAAAGTGAATGATTAATAAAGATGAGCTCGAAGTGAATGTCTATTAAAAATGAACTCGAAGTATGCATGGAATTTACAAGCTCGAAGTGTGCATGGATTATACAAGCTCGAAGTGTGCATGGATTAATGGGTTCGAAGTGTGCATGGGCTCATGAAATTTTGCATGTGCTTGAAGTGTGAATGATTAATAAAAAAATGAAGGCGCTCGAAGTGTACACAAAGATTTCAATCTTGGACTTCGAATGGAAATGTCTATTAAAAAGGAAGGATCTCGAAGTGTGAATGAAGTTTCAAATGTGGACTTCGAAGTTTGCATGGATTTTATTGTGCTTGAAGTGTGCATGCATGTGATCCGCTCGAAGTATGCATGCATATTAATTGGCCTTCAAATTAAATGAATCAATCTGCTCGAAGTGTGTATTGATTATTTTATTCGAAGTGTGCATGTCTAACAAAAAGAGCTCGAAGTCTATGTCTAATAAAAAGTGCCGAGAGTGTTGCCTATTTTAAATCCTGGACTTCGAAGCCTGCATGGAAGAAAATTAAGGCGCTCGAAGTACACTTGGCCTTCAAATTGAAAGGAATTTTTCTACTCGAAGTTCATTCCCCAAACGGTTTCCAGATTTTCAGGGATTTTGTTGGTAACTAACAAATTCGAAGTGTATAGGCACGTGACTAACAAGCTCGAAGTTGTCTAGCAAACACCTTTCCTTTTTTTTTTCAGAAGAATTATCGATCAAAATAGCATTTATTCACTGTTCTTTGACATCTTCAAGTTTTCTTCAATAAAATTTGAATATTAATGTAACCTTTGAATAATTGCCTCGAAATTTATCCCTTTGGATTCGCAAATCTCTGAACTCAATTAATAACCAACCAATTCAATTATCCACTTGTTTTAAAATGGAATTTAAATGCAAAAATGGTAAGAACAGATTACGAGAAACCTTTAAAATCCCAATCTAAACAGCTTCAAATTACTCAATGTTGATTGTATTTGATTCAAAAAAGGTTTTCGAGTAGAATAGAATAAAAAACATTGAACAATCAAACCTTAATCTTTGAATTCTGATCTTTGATGATGAATACAAAATCACGAGCCTTACTTTTATCAAGCTTGGCTCTGATACCACTTGTTAGTCCTAATATTTAATAATGATCAATGATATTGGAGCAAATCCATAATGAAGATGTATGTTCTCAGTATTGATTGATGAGAGAGAACTAAGAAATACACACACAGTTTTCAGAATAATGAAATACTCTAATGATTTGTGGTAGGTAGACAAGTATATATACCCATAAGGTATTTACTAAACCTACCCTCTACAATGACTAATGACAGAAATAACTAAACATATACAATGAACACAACATTTGGTCTAACAATCTCCCCCTTTGTGTCCATTATACAGATAAAGCATGATAAACGAAAAATATCTTCTTTGCTAGAGCAGTTGATCTTGAGCATGAATAGAGTATGATTGTTGAGGGAATCTTCACTTTTAGCATCCTGGTTATTCTTCAAGTGAAAAATACACTCCCCCTTGAATGAAGCTCTTAATTTTCATTTATGACTTGAAATCTTTTCATTACTTTGCTCCCCCTTGATCTTTCGACCATATATCTTCTTATGATAAACATCCACCGAAAAATGATGTGGTTTTGTGAAAATCTTCTCTTTAGAAAGTCTTAAGAGATGTTTGACGGAACGAACCACACATGGATATTTAAGCTCTCGCAAGGTAGGAAGACATGCATTCGTGTTAGTATTCGAGAATGATCTTGTTTGACTAACACGTGCAAATGGATAATCAGCATGATGAGGTGTACCACAATTCTTTTGAAGAAGAGTTTTCTCTTTCATTTCTTCAAAATTATCTTTGCTTTCATTCCAAAGCTTTCTCCGAAGCTTGACCCTATTTATGAACTACTTTGTGTATGATTTGGAACTAGAATAATGATCCTTAGAGCATTTAGAGTTTAGATGCATATGACTTTTTGATGATTCACCTGCAAGGGCTATTACAGGAACCACCTTGATTTCCTTTCCTTTGGAAAACTTACACTTTTGAATTTTTTCAGAATCAGAAGATGTCGTGACCTTTTCTTCTACACAACTTTGTAAGTCTTGCTCCAATTTCTGAATTTTAAGCTCAAATTGATTCATTCTTTCTTCAGTTGACTTTATTTGAATATCCAACAATTGTTGCTCAAGATATCTTCTCTTGGCACATTCTTCAATCTCAAACTCTTGAAATTTGCTCTCTGACATGTGAAGTTTCTCGGTCAATTCAGAAAGTTGTAGGGTAAGTTTTGTGTTTTCCTTTTCCAAGTTATCGTATAGAAGATACATTTCATTCACCTTGATGTATAATATTTGTTCATGCTCTGTTATGGTAAGTTTGCTTGCAAACCATCTTGATAAACCTTCTTGTAGTTCTCTCTTAGTAAGACTCATCTTGATAACTTGATTTGAAATGATCGTTAACTTGAGAAGTAGGGTTGTGATTGTGTTCGAGGTTGAAATTCGAAGTTTTCAAAAGAGATATGAAAGAGTTCGGAGTCGATTTAAAGCTTTATTTGAAGTTCAACAATGATTTTGAAGAATTCGGTGCTCGAAGTGAATGGCAAATAAAAAGGTGCTCGAAGAGTGTCAAATAAAAAGGTGCTCGAAGAATACGTGGCCTTCGAATTCAAAGAATTTATCCGCTCGAAGTGTGCAATGTGATCCGCTCGAAGTGAGAATGGGTTTATTGGCCTTCGAATTTAATGGAGTTAAACCGCTTGAAGTGTGAATGGGTTTATTGTGTTCGAAGTGTGAATGGAATTTAATGGCTCGAAGTGTGAATGGAATTTAATGGATCGAAGTGTGCATGGAGTTGTTGTGCTTTGAATTTAAAGGAGGTTATTTGCCTTCGAATTGAAAGGAGGTTAATCCGCTCGAAGTGAGTGTCCAATAATAAGGTGCTTGAAGTGTAAATGGGAAAAAATACTCGAAGTGTGAATGGCCAAAAAGAAATAATGCTGCTCGAAGTGTGTACAAGTTATCTGCTTGAAGTGTGCATGGGGTTTAGTGTGCATGAGGTTTAGTGTGATCGAAGTGTATTGTTAATATAAATGTGGACTTTGAAGTGTGCATGTGTTTTATGCATGTGATTTAATTGTGAATGGCTTTGAGCTATTCGAAGTATGCATGGATTATGGTGTTCGAAGTTTGCATGGATAATAAAACAAGGAGCCTGAAGTGTGAGAGTGGTATTCGAATTGCATGTGTTGCCCTTTTTTTAAATATTGGACTTCAAATTAAACGGAATTCATCAGCTCGAAGTGATCACATAAAATGGTTTCCAGATTTTCAGGGATTTTGTTTGTAACTAACAAACTCGAAGTATATAGGCGCGTGACTAACAAGCTCGAAGTTGTCTAGCAAACCCCTTTCAATTGTTTTTCAGAAGAATTATCGATCAAAATAATATTTCTTCACTGTTCTTCAACTTCTTAAAATTTGAATATTGACGAAAACTTTGAATATTTGCCTCGAAATTTATCCCTTTGGATTCGTAAATCTCTGATCTCAATTAATAACCAACTAATTTAATTATCCACTTGTTTTAAAATGGATTTTAAAGGCAAAAATCGTAAGAACAGATTACGAGAAAACTTTAAAAATTCAATCTGAACGGCTTCAAATTACTCTATGTTGATTGTACTTGACCAAAATAAGATTTTCAAGTAGAATAGAATCAAACTCAGTGACGAATCAAACCTTAATCTTCGAATTCTGATTTTTGATGATGAATACACAATCACGAGCCTTACTTTTATCAAGCTTGACTCTAATACCACTTGTTGGTCCCAATATTTAAGAGTTATCAATGATCTTGGAGCAAATCCATAATGATGATGTATGTTTTGAGTATTGATTGATGAGAGAGAACTAAGAAATACACACACACACACAGTTTTCAGAATAATGAAATGCTCCCTTGATTTGTGGTAGGTAGACAAGTATATAGTCCCATAAGTTATTTACTAAACCTACCCTCTACAATGACTAATGACAGAAATAGCCAAACATATAAAATGAACACAACATTTGATCAAACAGTTACCACTATTACCACTCATGAGTAAACTTCCACTCACCTCAGTCCTTAATCGCGTTTGGCTCAGTTGTCTAATATCACTAAGTCTTCACAGTTTCTGAGAACACAACAATATAACAATCAATCCCTGATTCAAATATAAATGTTGACATATATATGTACATATCAAACATGACTATATTCAAAAAGTTAAGATCCCACATAAATAGAGATATACATGCTACATAATCGAATGGGCGACAAACTCTTCAAATCCTCGAAATCGCTCGGACACGTCGCGTCCAATACACCGACGCGTCGCGTCACCATAAGATGTCGGATTCTGGCCACCGGATTTCGGGTATCGGATTTCGGGGTTGGATTTCACATATATCAGATTTCTTGAGGTACCGGATTCACAAATGTCGGATTTCAACATGTCGGTTTACAAGTATCGGATTCGGGGCCATCGGAATTTCGTTTTGTCGGATTTTAAGGGACGCGTCATGTCCTACGCTTAAACGCGTCGCGACCGTTTCTGCAACATTTTCTTCTTCTTCTTCAAAACTTAGCCGACTTTAACTTTTAAAATCACCATAATCAAGCATGCAAACTTACTAAAACTCGTTCAAAACATGTTTAAACTTCATATATCATAGCAACAAACATCTAGAACTTATCAAATCCATGTATAACATCAAAGCAATCAAAACCCATTTCATCAAATTCCTTCACAAACTCAACAATGGTGTTTCTCATGAAAACTCATAAAACACTATCAAAATATATCTAGAGATTCAATAACATGTAAGAATCATATGCTAACCTTTGGTGTGAATTATCAACTATCAATTCTTTACTTTGAACTTTCAAGTTCTTGCTCTTCATTTCTTATTTTCAAAGAAACACATACACACATGCTATCCACTTTCACCGGCAAATATCAAATAAGAGGTTCAAGTATATATCCATACACACACACGTGCCCTTCTTAGGCTCTTTTTCAACAAGCATGAGGTGGTTTATAAAATTTTATCCAAACTTACATACATACATACATGATTCCATACATACATACATACATACTCTCATACATACATACTTGCATATTAATATTTCCAGCATACTTACATATGCATATTATAATTCTTAATTAATTTATTTAAATAGTATTATACTATTTATCCTTTCTAAATACTTCCAAACAATTAGTCTTTCTCTATTAATTAATTTAGCATACAATGAGGTATTTTCTACAACCCTCGTACTAGACCCAATCTTGTCTAATCATAAATTCATACGATATCAATTATCCATTAATCACGTGATTAATCTTAAATACACATAACCAAACACACTTCAACTTACCATTGGCTCGCCCACATCTAGGCCGGGTTTCGGATGTTACAAATCTTCTCTTTTTTAGAGGATTCCGTCCTCGGAATCTTATAGCATACATCAAACGGAAGTATCAAATCTCCATATTAATTTCTCATTGTTAAATCAACTATAACTCATATGCATTTCCATCTTACCAACACACTAAAATTAATTTCTAAACATCTTCATCATCTTACAATCACCAGAGTTCAACAATTCCTCTTCCAATTTCTTCTTCAAATCAACATATTGCTCATGAATCCGGTAAATCTATCTTTCAATCATTCTCTTTTACACTTACACATATAGACAATATCAAAACTTATCACGTATACTTGCTCACATTAACTTATTTATCTCAATTGAAGAATTCCACATATTGCTTCTCTCTTGCTTCTAATTAACATGTTAGGGTATTACCATGATATTCACATAACAATTCACAATCAATATTTTAACATCCACTTGATAAAAATTGTATCACGTCAATCCAATCATAAATTTCACGAATCGTCAGAATCCATCACACATAAATGCAATTTTATACTCAAATGTCTGTATAACTCGTTCTACTCAACTATCTAATAGGAATTCAGTCGTACTACTCAACTCAGGCTTCAATTCTTGTTGTAATTTCTTCTAGAAGCTTAATTAATTCTTTTCAATTTCCATGAGAAGTCTCTAAATATAAAACATCATATCTTCGAATCATCTCATCGATATATAATTCCGTTCAAAAGATGCCGTCCCACTGGTGGCATAAATACAAACACTTCTTACTAATCAGTCAATAATAACTTGTAATATAATCAGGTTCCTTCTCATATAGTAAATTAGATATAAACTTCATCGTAACTTGTCATCATCACCACTTTGGTATCTCTAATTGTCTCAACAGTTCATAAATATCTGATATCCTGATTTGACTCATATACAATCACGTCACATTTCCACGAAATAGATCTTGTCTATTCCTCTTCATAAGTTATCAATACAATACTTTGTATGGCATTATACAAAAAATTTTTTAGCCCTTCCAAGTGCACTGGCAATTTTAATTCATAAATCTTCATCAAAATAATTCTCTAATTTCAAGCAAATGCACATATATACAAGGTCTATAAGTCTTCGGTTCACATGTTTTTTCAATTAATTCCTCTTCGTTCTTCCTCATTTGATAATTTCAATAATTAATCCATCAACTTCCGGTAAAGGCAACTTCAATTCTATCCACCAAGTCAAATATACTTCGATTAGCATAATTCCAATGTTATCATTATTAGCTCCCTCGCATTTCAACATGTCCGACAACAATTTATCTCTCCAAAGTGATATCAAATCTCTCAATCACAATCTTTGATTCATTCTAACCATTGTCTCTGCCACATGCTCAGCTCATTCATATATAAACATCCACTATTTCTTTTAAAATCAAATCAATTACACATACCTTTCTTTATAATTAATATTTCCATATTATCAATACAAACGCATCTGCTGCAACTTCCAAGTCATGGATTGAATCATTCTTCTCAAGAATCTTTAACTGTCATAGAACATATACCATTTCTCCAATTCCAAAGCATAACATCATATATATCTATTCGGCAAATACAATATCTCAACATATCATAAATCTCTCACATTCATCAATCATCATCATAGATTATCTTTACTCATTAGGTTTACCAATAACTTGTAATCTCAGTTATATCTTTATCAAAACATTTCTTGGTTGTCACAAAATCTTCCAAGCCTCGGTAATTTATCCACTTTTCTTCTTCTTTGCACGAACACATATATATTCACATATACAAATATAAAAGGCAAGACAAGTCTTGCAACTCATAACATAGCATGCAATTCAACTAATCTGAAAACATCTTTCCAGGGTATTTCATACCCAATTCACATCATATCACGTATAACGTACTTATTGTTACATCACTTTCTGACTTAGGCATCAGATAATTCACGATTTAGATAATATATATCAACTATCTCTATTTCTAAAGAATCATCCTCTTCAGAAGTAAGCATACACACTTAGCACATATAGGTATCAAACGTCAATAATTAATTCTGGAGTTAATAAACACACGTACAAGTATAGGGGTTATCAAAACGTACCCGTTACATCATCTTCAATAGTGGCAATATCATCGGCCATCATATTGAATGTTCTACCCTCTTGCGTAGAAGGGTTCTTTCTCTTTTGTCCACTTGCTGACGAGGATCCCTCACCTGTCCCAACTCCAGACCCTAACTCAAGTTCCTTGCTAACATTACAATCTCTTGCTAGGTGATCTTCCTCAAAACAAATCCAACATACCTTTCGTGAGAAAAGACATTCTTTCATTTCATTGCCAAACTGCCCACATGTACGACACTGCATAGTCTGAGTTGTACAAGGTCATGTGTGGTGAGACTTTCACTTTCCACATCGTGATACTCGTTGATTAGATTCACCAAACGTAGGTCTATGTTTCAAGTTTCCTTTACTCTGGCTACCCTACCCTCTTTGCTTTTCAACGTTATATTGTTCCACTTGGAATTTCTGTTGAGAACTCTGATCTCGTTTCATTCTATCTCTAGCCTTCATATCACCTTCAGCCGACTTGGCTAAAGTAAATGCTTGTGACAATGTGCTAGCCTATCTGGTAGCACTTCGGTAATCCGGAAGCAAAGCTCCCACAAAATGTTGTATCTGTGATGCCTCATCAAGCACCCTTTGTTTCACAAAATGCAATCTCTCGTTAAATTGTTTGATTAATTCGTCCACAGACTTGTTACCAGTCATATGAAACTCCATAAATTCTCTTTTGATATGAGCTATCTCGAAAGTATTGCAATATTGCTCACATAATTTCTTTTGAAACTTCTCCCAAGTCACATTGTCTTGCTGTTGTTTCGAAAAATGTCTGGTAAGGGAATCCCACCATACCATAGCATCTCCTTTAGGCATACGAGTCGCAAAACAAACTCTCAATTCATCCTCGCAATTGCACGCATCTAAAGCCTTTACCATTTCTCGCAACCAATTCAATGTTATGTTAGGATCTGTGCTTCCATAATACTCCGAAGGTTTACAATCCAAGAACTGCTTATATGAACATGGTGGTTTGATTCCTGAATACGCAAAAGGATAAGCTCTTTGAGTAGTAAAAGGATGAAAAATCGGTGGTTGTGTCACTTGTGATACTGAAGAAGACGAAACCGTAACTGGCACAGTTGTAGCTTGAGTTGTAATAAACGTAGGAATCTGAATTCGTTCATTCTGGATAATCCTCTGTCATTCCATGCTACACATAGCATCTCTAAATTCTTGAAGTCCACTTTCCAACTTGGAAATATATTCACTCTGATCCGTTCTAGGTGCACAATCTGAAGTACTCGCTTGACCTGTTATATTCAAAACATCATCTGACCAACCACTTCTTGGGTCACAGTGCGTCACAGGAGTGTCAGCAGGGGTATCTCTGTTAGCCATATTTGTTCAATCACATCATCTCACAAGTTCATTAGATAAATCGTTAGTACATAACATACTAACTAACACACATCATCTCCAATTCACTCTAATTCCCCCCAAGCAAAGTTTGACCCAACACGAGCCAAGATTTGGGAATGCAACACTCCATGCTTGCATCGCCAAACCAAGGCTCTGATACCAAGCTTGTAACACCGAAATCTCAAGCCAATTTTTTTTAAATTGCTGCGGAAGCGTATACAAATTTCTTTAAACAAACACCCACAAAATACAAAGTATCATTAACAAATACATCATCAAGTTGTGTTACAAATATTTATAAAAAACGTCTCCTCTCTTCTCAAAACACAATATCAGAGCGTTGGTCAAATTTCCCCTTTCCTACAAACACAGCTAAACAACAAATCACAACAATCCTGTAAAAAGCAAACAACCGTGGGGAATTAGCACAAAGCTAAGTGAATGGAAGCTACAAACAAGCTATCAACAACAACAATAGTTCACAACTGAACATCCGAGCAATAGTCACTAACAAACCGTGAATTCATCAATCTCTCAAAGCTTGAGGACCGGCGGTTCTGCCGAACCTACAACCAATGCAGGCCAAATCAAAGGTTTACCGATAGCCCTCCACCGATTGGCATAGTGATATTCCCCCTATACAACACATGCATCAGTAGGACTACCAATATTCAACCAACCGTAGACGAGCCCAGCTCATTCAACAGCAGCTGACCCCAACCAACCCTTTCAAAGAAGCTGATCACCTCCAACCCGTTACATAAGTAGTTGGTTCTCAAACAATTCTAGATACACATCCAACCACGAACACAAACATAACTCTACCACATAATAACACATACGAAATCATATAATTCTTGAGCAACAATTATTAGATTAACAGTCTATCATGACATATTAAACTAAACAGTATATCTTCACATATCAGACTCAACAGTCTATCACCGCATAACAGAAACAACACTCTTGAATCAAGCAACTCGTAACAGTTACCACCATTACCACTCATGAGTAAAATTCCACTCAGCTCAGTCCTTAATCGCATTTGGCTCAGTTGTCTAATATCACTGAGTCTTCACAGTTCCTGAGAACACAACAATATAACAATCAATCCCTGATTCAAATATATATGGTCACATATATATGTACGTATCAAACATGACTATATTCAACAAGTTAAGATCCCACATAAATAGCCACGTCACGTCACCATAAGATGTCGGATTCTGGCCACCGGATTTCGGGTATCGGATTTCGGGGTCGGATTTCACATATGTCGGATTTCACATACTATCCACTTTCACCGGCAAATATCAAATAAGAGTGTTAGTCCTATATTTGTATATATTCTATTCCTGAAATGCTTTCAAAGAATGAATCTGAAGGATGATTCTTTATTCATTTGTAAATTGTCGTGACGCGCCTCATCTGAAGAAAGAAGCCTTAATGTTTATGTGAAGATTAGTTCTGAAGTGAACGCAAACTGAAGTAAGTGTTCAGTTATGAAAAGGTCTTCATTAGTGAACGCACATTTCAGTACAATCATCTACCAGTTTAGTAAAGTGCGCAATTAGCGCTTCTGAAGGAACATAAACGGAATATTAGATTTCTGTTCCTAACTTTATGTAGAGCAGTACATGTGTAATTTGTTTAGATGGTCAGGATTAGTTTACTTAGCGTAAAAATACCTTCTCACCATTTAAGAAATTTTTAAGCGTTTGTTCGCTATTTTGTATTCAAATAAGTTCCTGATTAGTTTGTACTCAGTGCTCAAGTTTGTTCTTGTGCACTCTTTGAAGTTTGGTTATTAACATAATCATACTTTGAAAACTTTCGTGTGTTCTTATTCTAAAACTATTTCCGCACTTTGATTATTATCATTGTTAGCTTTTTACTTCGTCGGGAAAAACAATTGGTATCGGAGAGGGTTCTTGTTAGAACTATATTTGTGTTTATAGTCTAGATACAATTTAGTGTTTTTATGGTTAATTTTGTACTTAGTATAAATAGTATCTTTAGTCTTCTATCAATGTAAACTTTGACATATATTGAAATAGAATACACACACTTAAAGGTGTTTCTACATATTCTCTCTACTTGATTCTATCGTGTACTTGTTTATTGCTCTACAATTGGTACCAGAGCCTGATCTTTGCTAAGATAAGGTTCTTGATTGAAGAATCCGAGAGAAAACAACAACAATTTGAAGCAAATTATCGAATTTGAAGGTTTTTGGTCGACTTTTGGGTGAATTCTGATTTCTATCAATTCGACACTGAAAATGGAGGATTAGTAGCCTATTAGACTTGCAATCAACATTGGAGTAAGTCTGTGTAAGTCCGCGATCGATTATTACAACAGTTTGTACTGAATTGAAATTTTTGTATTTTTCGGTTTTGTTAAAGTTTTGATCGAAAATGTATTCTAGAGATTGATTTTGGTTGTAAAGTTGATTTTAAACTGTAATTTGCTTGTCTACAAATCGTGTGGAAGAAGAAATTCACGAATTTGATCAAGTTTCAAAGGAATTTGAAGTTTAGAAGTTGGTGGGTTCAACTGTGCAAGAACTATCGGATTTCATTGCAAGAACTATCGGATTTTACAAATCCGAAGATTTCTAACGGATTCCGACATTTTTCTAGGTGTCGGATTTTGACAATCGGATTTGGAGTTGCGGATTTAGAATTACAAAGGTTTTGTGTTGCAGATTTGGAATTGTTGAGTGGTTTTGGCTAGTTTGGTTGCAAACGGATTTGATTACTCGGATTAGAGTATTGGATTTAAGTTCCGGATTCACATCAAACGGATTTTCAAGTATCGGAATTTGGAAAGTCTCAGATTTGCACAATCGGATTTCCAATTCATCAGATTTTAGGTCTCGGATTTGATTACTCAAGGATTTTCAAAACCAATCGGATTTTCACAAAATCGGATTTGAATCAATCAGATTTCTCAATTCTCTCGGATTTCAAAACATTGGATTTTTGAAGTTCACGGATTTCTACAATCGGAATTCAAATTGTCGGAATTTGAATTAACCGGATTTCTAACTCGGATTTCAATTACTCGGATTTTCAATTGGATTTCCAACTCGGATTGTCAAGCAATCGGATTTCCAATTGTTTTGGATTTCAAATCATCGGATTTGAAGTATCGGATTTTGAATTCTCGGATTTCAGAGACTTAGTGAGTATCGGATTTGAGTTACAAATTGCAATCGGATTCTTCAATCAAATATCTTACAGAGAAAAGATCCTGAAGCAGTAATGAGTACATATAGCGAACCCTTTCATTTGGTTCGGACACTAAGTCACCTGTCTTGTACAGAGGAGAGTACCATGTTTGGAAAGGTCGTTTCATGGATTTTATTGATAACAACGAGCAATATGGTGAGGAGATGAAGAAAGGTATACTAGAAGGTAATGGTATCTTCAGAATTGATCAAGAAGCAAACCCTCACCATAATCCACCCTTGGATCCACCCTTGGATGAAATCCACAGGAAAAAGCTTCCATTTGAGTATGCAGCGGAAGAAAAGCATAGAGACACAACAGATCATAAAGCAAAATATTATCTAAAACATGGTCTTTCTTCAGAATTTTACATTAAAGTTAATGGCCTGAACACTGCAAAGGAGATATGGGATGAGATAAAGAGCCAGATGGAAGGCATTGAGTCTGGGTCTGGATCAAAGAGACTACACTGGTTAACTCTTTTGATCATTTCAAAGCTAGAGATGGAGAAGCACTTATTAAAACTTACAGTCGCTACTGTAAATTGCTCAATGACGTTAGAAACTAGAAGCTTGATTATTACTCTAATCTCACAAAGAATACAAGGTTTCTAAATTCTCTAGGGACTGAATGTAGATCCCATGTGGCCATCTAAAAGAACCTCAACAAAGTTACTCACCATATGATTTTTGAGGAACTAAACCAATATCAGGATGATGTTGGTCTGAGAACACAAAAAGAAACTATAGATCCACTGGTCTTGGTGGTTAATGAGAAAAGGGTAAAGAGCTCAACAAAATCTATCAAGATGAAACAAGTTCAAGAGACAGAATTTTCAGATTCAGAGGAAGAGAGCGTGGTGGATAATGAGAAAATCATGAAGGCTATGGCCTATTTAACTAACATGATGCGAAACAAGTTTCTAAAGAACAAAACGAACAACAGACAAAGGTTCACTTCTGGTTCTAGAAGGAGAGATGACCAATTCCAAAAGAAGGATGGTCAAAGGCTTGAAAGGAGGTATGAACGCAAAGTAGAAACTGCCTAGGAACGCAAGTGCTACAACTGTGGCGGCACTGGGCATTTCATTGAAGATTACAAAAAGCCCAAGGTCAAGGAATCTGAGTACTACAAGACTAAACTCAACCTAATAAAGCAAAACAGTGGGAGGGCATTACTTGCTGAAGAGGATCAATTCCTTTCTGACACTGACAACAGTGATGAAGATCCCAATGTCCACGCTCAGTTTGTCTTAATGGCTGAGGTAAAAGAGTGTGAGTTCAAGGAAACCAATGGGGAAAGCGAAGATGAAATAGTGGGAGATGACTCAGGATTCATGGCCAGATTTGACAAGTCAGATATCGAAAGTGAGTATGAATAAGAAGAAGAAGAAGAGATTGAAGCTGAGGTTGCTACCGAAGGCACCAACCCATCTGTTGCTCAACAACAAGAAAATGGAGAGAAGGTATTGAATGATGATTCTAAATTTCCTACTGAGTATATACTATCTCTTATGCAACAGGTGGAGATCTTAACTTCACAGAATCAATCACTCACGAACAAGAACCAGAAGCTGCATGAAAAGAATTTAAGTTTAAAAATGGAACAAGCAACAAAAAGTGAAGTCGAACTAACAACTCAATCCTCAAAAATAGAACAACTTCGACAAGAAATAAAAGACAAAAAAAATGCACTCAACAAGTTACAAAAAGAAATAGAACTAAAAGTGCATTACTTGAATGCAGCAAAATTGTCTGTAGAAATAAATCTTAATTTAATTATGAAAGAGAAAAAGAACCACGACGAAAAAGTTCAACATCTTGAGGAAAGAGTTAAGAATCAAATCACTACTCGTCACAGTATCTTCAAAAACCTTGAACCAAACGTGAAGAATAGATATAAAGGTTTAGGGTATGATGAAAACAACTTTTTCACAAGGATTAATTGCACACAATTGTACCACCTTGAAAGAATGAATCAAGGTTGAACATCCAAGATGGTGTTTATGGGAGAGGAAGAAATCAAACAGGAAGAAGAACTGAAAAGAAAAAACACAACCAAAATGAAAAATTCACTTAATTATGATGTACTGAACGCGTCATATGCAGATGGTGAAAAGAGTGGTGGTTGTCCTTAAGAAGAATGCTTCATTCCTATCCCACCTAAAGGGAAGAAAGTTGTTGAAGAAGAAAACAATGGAACTGCAAGTGTTTATATTCCACATATGAAACTATAGAGAAGGCAGGAATTGCTTGAGGTAGCATGCATCAATCAGAAAATCAATTTGAAGTGGAAAATTGTGTACTAAAAGAAACAATCTTCAATCTTAACAAGAAGTTAAATTCCACTGCATCTGAAATTAAGATTGATATAACTGAAGAAAAAGTTAACAATTCTGATATTGCACAATACCTAACTCCTCAATTTATTTCAAATGCAATTGAGAGAAGAATGCTTGAAGAGAAAGTGGAACGCTTGCTAGATAGATTGGATAGATATGAGGATATTGTGTATCCTCAGTGTCCAAAGGCATGTAGGGAATTTATGTCACATAAATGCAATAAATTCTGTGATCCCAACAGTGTTACAGAGGAAGGATCATCATCGAAAACAAAGAAAATTTCTAAAATGCCGAAAATCAAAAAGTCATCAACTGTGAATGATTCAAAAACTGTTAAACCACTTCATGTTTCTAACAAAACTTCTTTGGTTTGAAAACAAGAATGGATTAATCATTCACCAATTGATTCACAAACATCAAAAAACTGGATTGTTGAAAAGGTATGCTAACAGAAAGATACCAGTCCGGCTAGGACAGTGGAGAGAACATCTGAATATAATGAATCAAAATCAAAAACCTACACCAACTCCATCAAATCATAACAAATTCACATCGATTAAACAAGTTCAACAGAAAGCCGCTTCATATTCATCGATTATACCAAATTCAAAGAAGAACCAAAAACAAATTATGAATACAAATTTGTCATACCAACCTAAAGTGAAAAGCATGTATGTTGAGAAACCCAAGCAGTTTTCATTAGTTGTCAAATCAACTCAGTCACAGAATAAAAGAAAATCTTCAACTGAGAAATGGATAATAAAGAAAGTGGTTACCAAAGAAAGTTTGAATCTTGTTAAAACATCCGAAGCATATAACATAAAAGATCAAATGAGTTTCTTTTCCACGTGGAGAAGGATCATCTTTGGTACATGGACTCTCTGCACAAAACACATGATGGGTAACAAAGGTCTTCTCAAACACTTTGTGAGCAAGTACACAGGAAATGTAAAGTTTGGGAATGACCAAGTTTCACCGATTCTAGGTCATGGGGTAATAGAAACTGGTAATCTGAAGATAGAAAAAGGTGTCCTATGTTGAAGGCTTAGGCCATAATCTGTTTAGTATAGGACAATTCTGCGATAAAGGAATGGAGGTCGTTTTCAAGAAAAGCTCATGTTCGTTAAGAACAGAAGATGGAGCAGAAATTTTGGATGGCAACAGAAAGTCAAATTTGTATACAATTGACTTGTCTGAGAAAGATATGCTTGCTGTCAAAAGCATCATGAGATATAAACTGGTAATGGCATCGCAAGTTGTCGCATATAAATTTCAAAAATATAAACAAGCTGGTGAATGGTAATTTGGTCAGAGGTCTACTGAAGCTCAAATTTGAAAAAGAGCATCTGTGTAAGGACTGTGAAGTGGGAAAAATGAAGAGAGTACCACATAAAGTGAGTCAGATATCTTCAACTACCGCGCCTTTACTGCTGATCCATATGGACCTCTGTGGACCAATGAAAGTCTAGTCCAAAAACGCGAAGAGATACATTTTGGTGATGGTGGATGATTATTCCCGGTACACATGGGTCCGGTTTGTGAGTCACAAGAGTGAAGTACCACAACAAGTGATTCTATTTCTAAAGAAACACAAGACTCAGAACGGACAACCGGTGAAGAGTATTCGAACTGACAATGTGACAGAGTTCAAAAACAGAACATTAGACTCTTAATTGGACTCTGAGGGAATTACTCATTAGTTCTCGGCAGCATATACCCAGGAACAGAATGGAGTAGTTGAAAGGAAAAACAGAACATTGGTTGAAGCTGCCAGAACAATGTTACAATACTCGAAGCTACCACCATCCTACTGGGCTGAAGCCGTGAACACTGCATGCTACACCCAAAACAGATCCTTAATACATCGTCGCATCAATAAAACTCCATACAAATTATGTAATGGAGAAGTACCTAATATCAAATACTTTCATGTATTTGGTAAAAGGTGCTTTGTGCTGAATGAATCGAATGAACTGTCAAAGTTTGTTTCGAAAGCTGACGAATGAGTCTTTTTAGGTTACTGAATGGATAAAAAGGCTTTTAGAATTCTGAATCAGAGAACTAACATGATTATCGAAATCATGAATGTTACATTTGACGATTTGGTAAATCTTAATTCTTTAACAAGTAAACCTAGCTCATCTAAAGAATCAATTTTTAAATTAACAAAACAAATGAGTCATTTAGTCATGCAGAAGATATAAGCTTGGATTTTATGTTTGATTTCTTTAAAAAGAATGATAACACATCTACTGTTTTGTAGGATATACAGCAACAGTCTTTGTCAATAACTAAGCCACCTAGTGTATCTACAGTTTAACAGACTACAAATTCTGACAACTCGGAGTTTGAAGCTACAAATATCCCTGCAACCGAACAAAGTCCAAGATATGATCAATCAGTAGAAGATATTAATTCAAACGACCTTCAAAATCTTAATGACTACATTCAGGTTCAATCCCCCGAACCTGTTTGGCTGAAGAGTCATCCGGAGACACAAATTATAGGAAGTTTGAACTCTTGTTTTCAAACTAGATCTGCTACAGCTAATATATGTCAACGCTAGAGCTTTTTAAGCATGGTCGAACCCACACGAGTGTCGGAAGCTTTAGCTGATCCTGATTGGATTATAGCTATGCAAGAAGTGCTAAATCAGTTTGACCGATTCAAAGTTTGGAGATTAGTTCCGCGACTAGAAGGAAAATCAATTGTCGGAACGAAGTGGGTGTTTAAAAACAAAAAGGATTCTGAAGGTGTGGTAGTTAGGAATAAGGCAAGGCTAGTGGCTAAGGGGTATAATCAACATGAAGAGATTGATTATGATGAGACCTTCGCCCCTGTAGCAAGGATAGAAGCAATTTGACTTTTCCTAGCCTATGCCTCCTACAGAAACTTCACGGTTTATCAAATGGATGTCAAGACTGCCTTCCTCAATGGCAAACTGAAAGAGGAAGTGTATGTCAGTCAACCTGAAGGTTTTGTAGATCCTAAAAGACCCAATGACGTCTACAATCTGGACAAAGCTCTATATGGTTTAAAACAAGCCCCGAGAGCTTGGTACGATGAGCTGTCAGAACATCTGCTAAATGAAGGATACGTCAAAGGGAAACGGATACCACACTATTTAAAAAGGAAATTGGAAATGATTATGTATTGGTACAAATATATGTCGATGACATAATATTTGGCTCTACGAACCTTAAGTATGGCAATGGATTTTCTAACACTATGAAAAAGAGATTTGAAATGAGCATGATGGGGGAAGTTAATTTTTTCCTCGGATTGCAAGTTAAACAATTTAGCCATGGAATTTTTATAAATCAAGCTAAGTATATCAAAGATCTGTTAAAGAGATTTGATATGACTTGCTGTTCATCAATAACAACACCCATGGCTTCAAGAACCAAACTATTTGCTGATCCGGAAGGAAAAGTAGTAGATTTAAAAACATATAGAGGGATGACAAGTTCATTGCTATATATAACAGCTAGTAGGCCGGATATTATGTATTCTACATGCCTTTGTGCCAGATTCCAAGCAAATCCCAAAGAATCCCATCTTCTGGCGGTAAAATGCATATTTAGATATCTTAAGGGTACCCCAAATCTAGGTTTGTGGTATCCTAGGGATTCAGGGTTTGAGCTAATTTCCTATTCTGATGCAGATTATGCCTGATGCATGCTAGATCGAAAGAGCACATATGGGAGTGCACACTTATTGGGAGACAGACTGGTATGCTGGGGTCCAAGAAGCAAAATTGTGTTTCATCATCAACGACTGAGGCAAAATACATTTCTGCAGCTAGCTCCTGTTCACAATGCCTTTGGATTCGGACTCAGCTTTCCGACTTTGGTCTGGTATATAACAAAATCCCTTTAATGTGTGATTCTCAAAGTGCCATTGCAATTACATGCAATCCAGTACATCATTCGAAAACAAAACATATAGACATCAGATATCACTTTATTAAAGACTATGCTGAAAAAGGTTTAATAGAATTAAAATGTGTTCAAACAGATAATCAACTTGCTGATATTTTCACTAAAGCGTTAGACGAATCTCGTTTTAATGCTTTAGTGTCAAGATTAGGAATGCTGAATTTGACAGTTTAACATAACATTCTGAATCAACAGATCTTACATGGTGTGTGTTAGTTGTGCAGGTCAAATTCAGTCGAAGGATTAACAAATCAAATACAAGTTATGAATCACTGAGGGTTCATACTTGTAGGGGGAGAAAACAAATCAGGTTTTGTATATATTAAATGAAAAATCAAAAACATTTACAAAACAAACAAAATTCAAAGATATTTTTTTCTTCATCTCAAATTGTTGTACATCTGTACATGATTTGAGGGGGAGTTTTATTTTTGTTTTTGAATTAAATTTGTCAAATTTTGAAAATTTCATCTTCATAATCAAGGAATTATTTTTTAAGATGAAATATGATGTTGAGGGGGAGTGAAAATGCTTTGAAAAATCAAATTTTTGTTAATCAAGTGTTAAAAATCCACTAAAGTTGTCGGATTCTGATACTTTTATCGGATTTTGACAAACCGAGTGTTTTATCGGTTTTTGTGTGTTTCAGATATCTTGTGGATCGGATTTTAACCATTCGGATTTCATGGGCCGGGTTTCCTATAAAAGGGAAAATCCGATTCCATTATCGGTTTTCCACACATTCCTAAGAATCTGAGTGTTCAAAGAAATCAAAATTTTCGAAGTGTTCAATTATGCAAACAAATTACAGGTCCTTGATCGCATTTGTTTCTTGATTCTAAAGGTATAATTCTTTTTTGATTTCATCAACATTTACATGATTTTTAATCAAATTCTTTGACTCAAAAACTCTCAAAAAACGTTCGATGTCCAAATCCATGAAATCAAGTGTGTTGTTGTTGATTTGTGAAAGAGTATTTGTTCGATTTGATATTGTCGGTTTTTGACAGTTTAATCGGAACTTTTGAACTAAACGACGAAGGTGTTTGGTTGTTGTTTGTGTGGTTTAAATCGAAAGGTGTTCTTAGTTTAGGATTAATTACATAAATGTTTTGGGTATTAAGTGATAAATGAACAAAAAGGGTGTTTTGAAAGAATCGGATTGTCAAGAACTTGAACTGTGTTCATATACATGAACCGTCGGATTTCATGTAAATTCGATAGTTTATCGGATTTCATGATTAATCGGAATTTGTTTCAAATCCTAGTGTTTATTCAAAGTGTGAAGTGTCAGATTTTAAAAACCAAACAGATTTCAAGTTTATGGGAAGTTTATCGGATTTCATGTAAATCCGAGTTTTTGATAAATTAGGGAAGTTTATCGGATTGTGATAAATCCGAGTGTATGTCGGATTTCAAGTTCATACCGGATTTTCAGTATCATCGGATTTTGAAAATACATAACTGTCGGTTTTTAATTTCATCGGATTTTGGGATTCAAATGACTATCGGGTTTTAAAGTTAATGAGTGTCGGTTTTTCAATTCCATCGGATTTTGAAAAATATGAGTGTCGGTTTTTCAAATTCATCGGATTTTGATTTCTATCGGATTTTGGTAGTAAATCCTATCGGATTTTGAAAGTTATCGGATTTTGAAAGATATCGGATTTTGGAAGAAAAAGGGTGTCGGATTTCGCCTAAATCATATGTGTTGGATTTCTAAGTGGCATAAATTCCTTCTAATACCCTTTACCCCGAATCTAATTACCTTCCAAACCAACTAAACAATGTCTACTTCTTACCCGATGTAACCAAGATTGAATACCCAATTATCACCGAACTCATAACTTCCCATCCTTTACACCATGTTTTCACTTTCAACCCTACTGAATCCATACCTCATGTTCCAGAGGTGTATGTACAACCATTGTGGAGTTCTCTTTCTTTAACTGAAAGTGTAGAAGGTCTTCCAGTTCTTGCAGGCCAAATTGAACAAGTAGAATTTGAAATGGGCCTGGAAAGTATATGCCGAATCCTAAGACTACCCAAGCCAAAAACTTACCCAACCAAAGCTTATTTTGATCCTATACCCACCGATAAACAACTCCTAGCACATGTGATAGACCTCGGATGGAGGGGAGATGAACTGACGGGGATGTCCAAATTCAAACGTTCAGGACTGTTTCCGGTGGCAAACTCTTTACACAATAATCATGAGATGTTTGACCAGCGTGACAAAAGGAATTGACGGTGCCAATGACTTTGCTTTGAAGGTGTTGGTTGGTATGGCTAAACACTTGCATTTTGACTATGTAGAGTTGATATTTATTGAGATAGCCAAGGTGGTAAGGGAGAAAGTGATGCCTGACAAAAGATGAAATTTCTTACCATTTCCACGGTTTCTTTCAATGATCATACAGAGGGTGATGGCCAGGGATACTGATATCTCGAGGCGCGATGATGAGCCACTAGCGCAAATACAAATGATGATAAAGCTATACAAAATCCCGGCGATGCCTGATATTCAACCGTTTGTGATGCCTGCTGAATTGGTTCATTTGTTGGATCTAGAAAGTGCAATTGTCCAGGAGTATGTGAGTAGTAATAATATTGTTCTTATGGATCGACAAGAGCCTGTTGATCCTACCCCGAGAATGTTAGGATCCCCGAGTGTTAGTGAAATTAGGAGTCCGTTTTCTATGGGAGAAGTTGACAGGGGAGAGCATAGTGAAAAAATTAATGAGAGGGGTGGAGAAGAAAGTGAAGGTGTAAGTGAGTTTAGAGAGGGAGTTGCTCTGGACGCTTCTGACAGTGAAACTGTTTCGTTTCATAAGCATATTGATAAAATCTTTCAAAACCAAGATGAACAGATAGAGGAGGAGTTGGGTCCATATGGTCAAAAAGTACATCCAAGTATACCTGCAATTGATGACCAAATGATGGATTTTTCGGATATTGATACTCAACTGTTATATGATGATATTAGTGTGTTTAACGTATAAGAAGATGCTGGGAGGCAAAAACAAAGTGAGGGAGTGAGTGGTGTAAGAAAAGAAAATGTGAGTGTTGAGATTCCCCCAGCCATTCTAAGTCGGGACACTACATCCACTGTCGGGTTTATACCTTGCATTGAAAAAGACTCTGGCTTCCCACCAGAGCATGCACAAACCCCTCCTAGCCACTCAGTATCCTCTCAAAAGGATATTGTTTCATTTCATGGAGACATAGCACATGATCTAACAGTTCCTCATTTGGAGGAAACTGTTATTGAAACTAGTGGCATTGCTCTCCAAGCCAAGCCTGTCGTTTCTACGCACATTGATAACTATCAACAAATTGTTGATTTCCTTTCTAAACACAAGAACACACTTGAGGCACTAACTGGTTTCTTCAAAGACAGACCAGCTAGAACTACTATAGGTGAAGCCTTAACAGGCCATATCCGAGGATTAGTAGGAAATCCCACCACCGCCAACGTCAATCCAGCTGTGAAAGTGGGTTGTCCTTCATCTTTAGAATTTGTTACTGGAGGTGTTGGAACCTCAACGGGTAATCTAAGTGATCCTGGTGTTACCTAATCTGAATCTGAATCGGCTAAGGAATTGTTTCCAAGGCTGATTTTGATGCTGCTATTGAGCATTTACATGTAAGTATCACTGATATCCAAAGATTACAACTTGATAGACTAACCAGAATTGAAAAGAAATTCGATAACTTGGTTGAAAAGAAAGAAATTGAAATGAAAAATAAATTTATAGATGCTTTATCAGTGGATGAATTGAAAAGTTTGTTGATGGTGAAATTAATTGGGAAAGGTGATAGCAGTTTAGAGGATTTGGATATATTATCATTATTAAGAACTGAGGTGGAGTCAACTTGCAAAACTCCTGCCGGGTCATCAAAAAGGTCTGGGCATGACGACGATGACTCTGTCACCGATCGTCTTGAGGGGGAGAAACATTTAAAGACTTATTTTGATACCCCGGCTGCTCAGCGAATCGGTGCAGTTGCTGCTAGATTGGAGAAAACTTCTTTCAAACAGAAATATAAGTGCAAGCAAACTGAGATGATTGAGTTTGAGGAAATAAATGTGCAAGAGGTTGAAAAGACTTCTGAAATTATTGATGAATCTGGTCTTGAAGAGTATAATTTGGAAAGTGTGATGCATGTACATGACGAAGTGACAGAACAGTTTCTGCCGTCTCCTGGCAAATTCTGAACAACTCCTGCAGACATGAGAAAACAACAGCAAAAAGAAAGTCAAATCAGTGAATTGTCAAAACAGTCTCAATGGAAAATCCCTAAAACTACTCAAATAGATCCGGTTCATACTTGGTCTTTACCAAACGTGAAAAAGAGTTATGTGCAGACTAGGGAGGCCCTGAAAAAGACCGTCAGAAACTCGAGGTACCAAGATATTCTAGTGGCCTACCTAGAAGAAAAGTTTGTCAACATCTACACCGTTGAAATTGAAGAGATGTTGGATATAAATCTAATGGGTGCAAAGAATGCAGATGAAGTTCAAACAAAAATGATTCTCAATTTGCACACCGGAAAGAAAGTGGAAATCAGATCGGCACACCATATCATAAAGCTTAACTATGTTGGAGTTTAGAGAGTCTTATACAAAGAAATGATCAACTTTCTCGTCACAAGGTCAGATATGAAGAGTTATACCATTGGGCATGTGGACCTAAAAATTTTAAACCTTGGTGACGTCAACTTTCTACTAGAGGAACTCGAAGTAAAATTGGAAAAGAATGTTGAGGATTCAGCTGGCTATAAAAAGCTTAGGAAGTTCATCAGACATCAATGTCAAATAGCAGAATACACTGATCTTTAGTTGGGAGCTGAATCTCATAAAGCGAAAATAAATTTGTTAGAATCAAACACGAGTCATTCCAAAATTGAGTAACTTAAGATGTATCAAGTTGTCTGGAGTGATGATGAAGAATTTGAAGGAGATGAAGGGATTGTTCTGTTCAATAGTAAAAGAGAAAAGTTCTTCCTAAGGTTCAAAGAAGTCAATGCTTACCTAGATGGATCTTTAAAAATTTGGACTTTAAAGATCTTAGAATATAGTATAAGTTTGATCGAAGAAGTTGACCAAGCGCCCAGAGTTAGATTGACAGACGTTATCAAACTATTTGATGCCAAACACGACGAAAGAAAAGTGATTAGACATTGGCAGAGAAAGATTGGGCAGAGAAATACAAGCTAGACATAAACAAGGGGGATAATGTTAGAACTATATTTGTATTTATGGTCTAGATACAATTTAGTGTTTTTATGGTTAATTTTGTACTTAGTATAAATAGTATCTTTAGCCTTCTATCAATGTAACCTTTGACATATATTGAAATAGAATACACACACTTAAAGGTGTTTCTACGTATTATCTCTACTTGATTCTATCGTGTACCGTGTACTCGTTTATTGCTCTACAGTTCTAATTTAATCTATAAATTAGTGATCTGTTCAATCTGTGGAAGTTCGAATACTTTGAAAACGGATCCTCAGCCAAACCTCCAAAGTTTTCAATCGGATATTTTTTTTGGCTGGAAAAATCGTATGCCGCTGTATTTGGAAAACATTGATTGTAATTATCTTTCCATTTTAGAGGAAGGCCCCTTTGTTCCTCAGACCATCTCCATGGAGACTGAGGAGGAGAAGAAGCTTGTCGGCCTTGATGCAAAGATAAGAAACATTATAGTGATCGCTTTACCAAATGATATATTCCATACTGTTTGCAATCTGAAAACTGACAAGGATATGTGGGATAGCATATGCATATCCTTTGAAGGAATTGTAGAGGTTCATGAAAATAAGAAGACTAAAATCATACGCAAGTATGAAAGTTTCTGTGCTAGAGACTCGGAGTCTCTCACTGAAGTCTACACTAGGTTTACATGTCTTCTCAATGACATGCTTGAAGTTGGGGTTGTCAAAGAACAATTCCAGATTGTAAACTGGTTTCTTGACTCCCTTCCCTCTGAATGGGACACCATGTGCATGATCTTGAGAACAAACAATATGCTCAAAGACATGAATATGCGTAAACTATACGGGATTTTTCTGAATGATGAACAAACCCGTATTTAGAAAAATGACTTGAAGAAAGCATTCAAGAAGTCTTTGGCTCTAGTTGTTAAAAACCCCCCAAAGGCTAATTACAGGTTTACTGAAGATTCTGAATCTGAAGAAGAATCTCTATCTATTATGAAGAATGTCGCTGAAGAGGAAGAAGGGTCTGATGATGAATGTTCAGAAAAAGCATCCATTATGAAAAATTACAAGAAATTCCAGAAGTTCAAATATGATGGAAAGAGAAGATTTGAAAAGAAATTCTCCTCTAAGAAAAAAGGGCTCTTCTCAAAGCTCCAAGAATGAATGCTTCAAATGTGGTAGGCCTGGTCACTTTGCAGCAGATTGCTTTGTTAGGGAAACTACATTAAATCGGAAGAAGTGTTATCCCTCTAATGCTGATAAATACAAGGCTAAATACAAGGCCCTAAAGGCATCCAGTGAGAAAAGAAAGAAGAAAAAAAGCCATGATTGCTGATGATCTTAACTAGATGAATTCGGAAACCTCATCAGATGAGGACGATAGGAGTGAGGTGAAAGGAAAGTGCTTGGCTGGTGAAGATTAATGGCCACTGAAAGCAAGTTTAGCAGTGATCTAGCTGAAGCTGAGAAATTGAGCTCAGCTGAAGGATGGAACCCCACTATGATGTACAAGGTATCCAACTTAAAAAATTATAGCTTGAATGAAAAGGATGATATGTTTGCTTATTTGTGTTCTGATGTGACAATTGCTCATAACAATCAAAACAAATCTAAACAAACTATCACCAAACTCACTTCTAAAATCAATGTTGTCGAAACTGAAAAGGAAAAATTTCTTCAAGAATCATATGCTTTGAAAAATCATCTTGAATTTCTTACAAATGAACTTAACAGTGTAAAATTGGACTTGCAAGTCTCGAACGAAAAGGTGAATGATCGTCAGTCGATTATTGATCTCTGGTTGAGCCATAACAAATTAGCTTTTGAAAGCATAAATCATCAAATGATTCAAAGAGAAAGAGTAGGCACAGGACATATTAAACAAGCTGCTGATTTCAGTAAGAAGTGCAAACATGTGGATGAAATGGTGTTTAATGACAAAATCATTAACGATGTTGTAAACCCAAATCTTTTGTATAAATGTTTTAACAAATCAGAACATCTGAATCCCAGTTTTTCTGAAAGAACCAATTCTAAAATCCGAAATCTTCAAATTCCATCCGAGTATGAGAACCAAGCAAGTATACCTATAGAACAAAGTTCTGAACAACCTTTAAAAGAAAACTCAAAAGAACAAATGTCCTCTTCTGAAAAGTCATCTACTTCTCAAACACTCAAGCAAACCATTTCTGAAACCATTTCTGAAATCATTTTTGAAACAATGTCTGAACCCATTACTGAAGAAAACATGGAAAACAAGAACTTTGAGTTCTCTGATTCAAGTTTTCTTCCTGAAACCAACACTTTTATGAAGTAGCGATTCCTACCGATTTTCCGGACGACAAGTTATCAGTTGAATCTTCAAAACCCATCACTGAAGATATCAAGACCTCCCAAACTCTCAATCTCAACAAAGCATTCGTTCCACATGTGTCCAAACTCAAGGAGGTTAAAGATTCCTTGTTCAAAAATTTGAAATTAATCGAAGAAAAGGAGAAAAGCAAGAAAAACAAGACGATTAAGCAACCAAATTAAAAAATAACCAGGAAATGTTATAAATGTGGAATAAGAGGTCATGAAGCAGGCTTTTGTTCAAATGAATGCAAAACTTCAAATAAAAATTGCTTCTCTTAGCATTGTATTTTAGAGCCCAGTAAAGTTTGGGCTCATCAAATGAACTAGCTATGAGTTGTTTGTGTAGGGCGATCATCATGACAACATTTGGTACCTTGACAGTGGATGTTCAAGGCATATGACCGGATGTAAGTCCCTGCTAAATGGGGTACAAGAGGCCGATGGTCCCAAGGTTACTTTTGGTGGAGTAAAGTGTGGCAAAACAGATGGATATGGTTGTCTGAATCAAGGATCTGTGAATATAAAAAATGTTGCTCATGTCACCGGACTCGAACATAACCTAATTAGCATCAGTCAATTATGTGATGCGGATTACGAAGTTCACTTCAAAAAGATAAAAGGTTCGATATTCAACAATAAAGGTAAAGAAGTACTACAAGCGAAGAGGAATGGAAATATGTATGTCGTCGATTTCAGTTCTGCCTCTTCTGAAAGAGATGCATGCTTCTATTCTGAAGCAGACTCAAAAGTTAACTAGTTATGGAACAAGTGCTTATCTCATCTGTACTTCAAAAGCATAAGCAAGCTTTCAAAGCTTCAACTGACTAGAGGCCTATCGTCTGTTTGGTTCTTAAAAGACAAGATGTGCCATGCATGTGAACAAGGGAAGCAAAAGAATTCGGTATACAAGTCCAAACATTGAAATCAAATCAACTCAGCTCTTCATTTGTTACACATGGATCTATTTGGTCCTGTAAGTTCTCCGAGTATGAGTGGAAAGAAGTACACGCCAGTGGTAGTTGACGAATGCACCAGGTTTACATGGGTAGTCTTTCTAAAGAACAAAAGTGAAACTGTTGAAAATCTGATGAATTTCATTCGACATATACAAAGGCAGCTTGACACACAAGTCAAGCAACTCCGTAGTGACAATGGAACGGAGTTCATAAACTCAACTCTTCAATAATTTTGCGATATCAATGGCATAATCCAAAATTTCTAGACACCATATACCCCACAACAAAATGGGGTTGCTGAAAGAAGAAATAGAACCTTGATTGAACCGGCTCGTACAATGCTTGCTGAAGCATCCCTGAAAGGATATTTCTTGGCTGAAGCGGTAAACACTACATGTTACAGTCAAAACAGGTCTATCATTGTCAAACGGCACAACAAAACTCCGTATGAGTTACTTGACCTGAAGAAACCTAATGTTGGTTACTTCAAGATTTTTGGCAGCACCTATTTTATCCTCAACACCAAAGAACAAAAAAGTAAGTTTGATCCCAAAGGAAAACAAGGTGTGTTCTTGGGTTATTCTGACATTTCGAGAGCTTATCGTATTTTCCTTCCGAAGAAACATTACGTGGTTTAAACCATGAATGTTACTTTTGACGAGTTTGATGTTCAATCAAGTTCAAATCATACTGATCAAGTTATCTCTAAAGAGTTCGATACACTTCTACATGGTTCATCTGACGAAGATGTTAAGACTATTCTCAAAAGACAAATTCTGACGAAAACTTGCAATCAGTGAATGAAGTTCAGATCACTGAAGGTCAATCACTACCGAGCGATACCTCTACTGAAGATAGTCAGGAGCACCCATCGAGAGTCATGAAATGGACTCGTGCTCTTCCTATCACGAATGTCATTGGAAATCCTGACATTGGTATGCAAACCCGTAATTCAGTTACCTCAGCCTTTTGCATGTTTTCTGAATTCATTTCCCAACAGGAGCCGAAGAAAGTTTATGAGGCTTTAAAAGATCCAAATTGGGTAGTATCTATGCAAGAGAAGCTGAATGAATTTGAAAGAAATAAAGTATGGAAACTTATCTCTTCTCCTGAAGATAAGCCAATTATAGGTACAAAATGGGTGTTCAGAAACAAACGTGATGAAACAGGTTTAGTAGTTCGAAACAAGGCACGGTTGGTTGCTAAGGGATATTGTCAGGAGGAGGGTATCGATTATGATGAAACATTTGCTCCAGTAGCTCGTCTAGAGGCAATACAGATGTTTCTTGCTTTCGCAGCATTCAAAGGCTTTAAGGTCTTTCAGATGGATGTAAAAAACACCTTTCTAAACGGTGAACTACAAGAAGAAGTGTTTGTTCAGCAACCTCCTGGTTTCCAAAATCATCAATTCCCAAATCATGTTTATAGGCTTGACAAGGCTCTCTATGGACCGAAACAAACTCCACGCGTGTGGTATGATACATTGTCTACCCATATTCTGAAGAACAGATTTTAGCGAGGCAACATTGACAAAACTCTGTTTTTAGGCAGAGAAAAGGAGAACTAATTCATGTTCAAATTTATGTTGATGATATCATTTTTAGATCAACGGATCATTTATGCAAGAAGTTTGAAAAGATAATGTTAGAAAAGTTCAAAATGAGTATGATGGGGGAACTAAATTTCTTTCTTGGGCTTCAGATAAAGCAGTCTGACTAAGGCATCTTCATCAATCAAGGTAAGTGTGTGAAGGACTTACTCACAAAGTTTAAATTCACTGATTCCTCGCCAATGAAGACTCCCATAGTACCAAAAACCAAGCTCACCTCTAATCCAAATGGTAAAGCAGTGGATCTACCTAATTTCAGAGGAATGATTGGTTCCCTCCTTTATCTGACAGCTAGTCGACCAGATATCATGTTTTCCACGTGTTTATGTGCAAGATTTCAGGCAAATCCAAAGGAATCGCATTTAACCGCTGTTAGAAGGATCAAAGGAACGCCTGAACTTGGGCTATGGTACTCACGTGACTCCGGCTTCGATCTTATCGGATTCTCAGATTCAGACTATGCCGAATGTTAGATAGATAGGAATAGGACCACTGGTGCTAGGCGGAAAATTGGTCAGTTGGCAAAGCAAAAAGCAAAATTCCATTTCCTTGTCTAACGCTGAAGCTGAATACATTTCAGCCGGGAGGTGTTGTGCACAAATTCTATGGATGTAACATCAGCTTGCTGATTATGGTGTTTCATTTCGGAAAACTCCCATATATTGTGACAACATTAGTGCCATAGCTATATCAAATAATCCAGTTCTTCATTTTCGCACGAAGCACATTGACGTTCGTCATCACTTCATTAGAGATCATATCACGAAAAATGAAATTGAGCTTCGATTTATTTCCACTGAACATCAGCTCGCTTACATTTTTACTAAAGCCTTGGATGAACGTCGGTTCAATTTATTAGTTGTAGAAATTGGAAAGCTTAATCCATCATAAGTGTGACTATTTCAGGTAAATTTAATTGTGATGACAATCCTTGTAAACATCTTTTGTAAAAATGGTTTAAGTTATATCCAAGCTTAGCTTTTGTTTTTTTGGCATTATGTTCTTTATTTTTTGTTTATATTAGTTTACTGTGTTTGCATTACTTTTTTCTTCATTGTTATGGATTACGAATTCCGAAGGATAATGTGAATATTATTTTTGGATCATTGGATGATAAATATCATCTTAGTTCTTTGTGAAATTCTATCTCTTTACTAATGGTTTGTTGTTAAGTATGATGGCTCCTAAAGATACTCCCGTAAAAATGGCCTTCACCAATAACTGCTTTACACTCCAAAAAGTTCAATTGCGCATTTTCCGCATCCACGCGCCCATTTTCACCCTTGATTTAATCAACCATTCAGATCATTTGGTTTTAAGCCCCTTTAAAACCCCAAACCGCCTCTTTAAGTTACCCACCTTCATTTCATCTTCTCTAGCACTCGTGCCATTGAAAGTTGTGCTTTCTTCTGTGCGTGAAAAATGGCTTCCAAAGTTGCTACTGCAAAGGTTACTCTCCCTGATGATGTTATTCCTAAAATTTCCCTCTCTTCCATCTGCTTCAAGGATAACTTCCCAGCTGACCTTAATGTTCCTCCTCCATCCTCCCCACTTCACTAAATCATGTCCTATCTCCACAATTACCCTTTGAACTTTGCCCTCTCTACAAAAGTTCCAATGTTTAAGGAACATCTATGCGAACTATGGATGATCGCTGAAGTCATTAACCCAAAAACCCCAGGCCAAAGCATCCACTTCAGCATGCTCTCCGGAACTAAACTGACTGAAATCTCTAAAGACTTCCTCCCCACTATTATGCATCTTCCTCGCCGGAATCTAACTCCGTCCACTGCCAATGCGAAGGATCTTCTGTTCACCTTCTTTCAATATGCTGATGAGCACAAAGTGAAAGGAAACTCAATGGTTCGCACTCGCCTCTTGAAGGAGTGGAACTGCCCAATTGCCCATCTGAACTTTTGTATGACAAGTAAAACTGGTGGGCTGGATCAAGTCAACGAAGTTATACTAAAGATGGTTTATGCTATGATTCATGTTCACAACATTGACTATGCTGAACTGATCATGGACAGTCTTGTGGTCTCTCTGACTACGCGATCAAGGTCTCAACACATTCCTTTTCCATGGTTTGTGTCACTCCTCATCAACTCCCTACTGACAACTAAAGAATACAACTATGCATCAGTTCTTGTTCCTTCCCCTACTCTGGCAGGATCAGTATGGACAAGCTCAACATTGGCCTTCAGTCCATCACTCACTTCACGGATGCTCGGGTATGTATCTTTAAACCTTTTCCTGCTATTCCTCTACCTTTCTCAGGCTTGTCTTCTGAAACTGAGGCCACCCAAGACTGTGCTCCCTTCTTCCATTCCCAAAACAAAGAAACAGAAAGTGATTTCCCATTCTGTAAAACCATCGTTTAAACCATCGGTGGCTCCACTTGTTCCAGCTAGACCTAAACTTTCTACTTCCCCTAATCCCATCTTTACCTACTCTGCCTCTGGAGAGGAATCTGCTGATGAAACTCCTCTTATCCAACGGAAAGTTAAGATACCAAAATCTACGCCCTCTGTTGCTGAAAAGGTAAATGTTCCTATAATTTTTATCTCTAAGCACATCACGACTGATGTAGAGATAGCTAAAACCAAGGCTGTAACTGAAGTCTCCATTGAATAAGTTCAGGACACTGACATAAACTAGTCAGTTGAGACTTTGACATCCTCGACCAACGAGTTTACTAGATCACCCACTACAACTCAGGCACCACCAGTTCAGGAAACTACCATTCCTGACACTGCTGTTATTCCCCCAATATCCCTGGATGGACCAGTCGGCCCAATTGATACTATCGATATAAACTTTGCACATGATGTGTCAAGAAAGCAACCTATTGAACCTGATGCAAATCCCCTTACCAATGAAGAAACTACACTTCCCATAGTTTCTGAGGCCCCATCGGTCCATGAATCTTCAGTCCACCCTAAAGATGAGACTACACCAAAATCTCTCAATGTGTCACAAAACCCCACTAACACTATGGATTTTCCTCAGGCAGATGATATATCAGTTCCAAACCTAACTAAGAGTGATGCCCATCATCCCAAAATTGGTGATACTGGAGTTACACCATCTTCAGTTGAGATTCCCAATGCTAATGAAGACATAGTCATAGAACAGACTGTAAGTGAAGCAACAACACCCAAAGCTCTTAATGCATCAGTCACACCCACTTATGCTATGGCTTCCCATCCTTTACTTGATAAATTCTTTGATCTCCCTCCTCTCCTCAAACAAATGTCAATCCTTATGCTGACATTGATGACTTTGACTTTCTTCAATCTTCCAAATCTGTACATTCTCAACTCTTTGAGCCTTCTGTGGAAATTGCATCGTCTCTACAAAGTCTATCTGAAATTCTTCTTTCTGTCTCTCAGTTACTTAAAACTAATTCTTTTAATGTTTTCTGCTCAGTAAATAATCAAACCAAGTTTGAGAGCGAGTTTAAATCTTTTGTTGATCCCCTTCTCCAACAAGTCACTTCTATTTCTCAAGGTTTTGACTTTGTCAATCAGGTACGTCTAGGCATGTTCAAACAATTTCACAGTCTAATCACTTCTATGGCTGACTCTGCCATTGTCGAATTCTCCAACATTAATTTACAACTTCAACACCTTTCATCTTCTGTACATAACCTCTCTTCTTCGGTAAATAAATTCCATGCTATAAATCACTCTGAATCAGCCATCAATCGTGCACAGGAATTATTTGCAACCTCTTTTGCAGGGCTCTTAAATCAAATTATGGACATGTCTGGATCGATAGAAGCTTCAGGTGCCTCTTCTGTTTCTAAGGGAGAGAAATTTAGATGACAGTCCTAAATCTGTCAAATAAGGAGGAAGAAAGCTACTGCTGATCGAAAATTTCTTCAATGGCAAAAGAAATATTCTAGAGCTGATGTGATGCAAAGCCTAGAAAATGAAGTCGCTCGCCTCAGAGCCATTGAGGAAAATAATAATAAAGCCTTGGAAGATATTAAGGCTAAACTTCTGCTAGTTGAATAGGGGAAAGCCAAAGCTGAAAAAGCTAAGGAAAATGCTGAGGGGGAGCTCAAAGTTTTCCTGAATCAAAGAAATGCTGAAGCAGATCTCTTCAGATCTGAGATAGACGGAGCTGAATGTCATGAAATAATAAGGGATGCCGAAACAAGAGTAATAACCGAAGGGCAAGTTGCACAGATCCCTGAACAACAAACTGCTCCATCTACTAGTGGTCAACACAGTCAAGTTGACAAAGGTAAAAGGACTGTAGTGACAAGTTCTCTGGATTATCTGATGAGGGTAGGTAAATATGGTGAAGATGACTCATATGATGAAAATCCATTTGCAAAAAAGAAGAAAATTGCTGACGAACTTGGAAGACAAGCGGTAGAGAAGCTTGCTTTTGAAGAAGCTGCTGCAAATAAAATATACTTATCTCCTCGGGCATACCAAGAAAAGATTCAGGAAGAAATTGAAGCTGAAATGGAAAAACAAGTTAGAAAGAAACAGATGGCAGCTGAAAGACAGGAGGCATGACTGTCTTCTAGAAATCAGAGATTGCATCTTGAGAAAATTACCTTAGTAAGACTGAAGAAAGAAAAGAATGGAATTTTTCTCAATCTTCAATGCAAAGATCTCCTAATTTTTGTAACATATTCAATAAGTCAAGTCAAGCTTAAGTGCGCTTATTCTGAATGGGCTGAAATCATGACATGCTTGTCAAAACACAAGCTGACGGAGAATGTTGAAATTGTTCAGAGAGAGATCACCAAAGTTATCCAGTATTATGAAGAGGAAATGAAGAAGAAAGGATTTGTGTCTGAAATCTTCTCTCAAAAAGAAAAACCTTTGAGAGCTGAAAAATTGAAATTTCAAAGGAGGAAGCTAACACATAAAAAGTCTCAGCAACAAATTCTTGAGTTAATTTCTATGGGGGAGATTCCTAACTGCAGAGGCATTGACACTTCCTTACCTCCCGGATTTGTTCCTCAAATTGGAAAAGTTCTATCACATCCCAGAGGTTTCTTTTTCCTTGATGCTCATGACAAAGTTCGATTTCAAAGAGTGTCAGAGTTTGCCAAAGCTGACGTTCTTCATTTGAAGTCACTCACATACTTCATTGATCTGAAAGACCCATCCACTAAAGACATTCTGGATGAGTATCTGAGGCAGATCGAGCTCAAAACGCCAGATGAAACCATTCCTGTTGAGTTCAAACCCAAAATTACTTAGAGTATATTCCTTCATTCTTTATTCTTATTATTTATTATTCGATTTGTAAATAGTCATGGAGTATAAACGAATAGGGGGAGATTGTTAGTCCTATATTTTTATATATTCCATTACTGAAATGCTTTCAAAGAAAGCATATGAAGGATGATTCTTTATTTATTTGTAAATTGTCCTGACGCACCTCATCCGAATAAAAAAGCTTTAAAGTTCATTTGAAGATTAGTTCTGAAGTGAATGGAAACTGAAGTAAGTCCTAGGTTATCAAAAGGTCTTCATTACTGAACGCACGTTTTAGTACAAGCATCTATCAGTTTAGTAAAGTGCGCAATTATCTCTTCTTAAGGAACATAAACGGAATGTTAGATTTCTGTTCATAACTTTATGTAGAGCAGTACACGTGTAATTTGTTTAGATGGTCAAGATTAGTTTACTTAGCGTATGAATACCTTCTCACTGTTTGAGAAACTTTTAAGCATTTGTTCACTATTTTGTATTCAAGTAAGTTCTTGATTAGTTTGTACTTAGTGCTCAAGTTTGTTCTTGTTCACTCTTTGAAGTATGGTTATTAATATAATCTTACTTTGAAATATTTCATGTGTTCGTATTCTAAAACTATTTCCGCACTTTGATTAATTATCATCGTTAGTTTTTTACTTCGTCGGGAAAAACAAAGAGGTTCAAGTATATATCCATACACACACATATGCCCTTCTTAGGCTCTTTTTCAACAAGCATGAGTTGGTTTATAAAATTTTATCCAAACTTACATACATACATACATACATGATTCCATACATACATACATACTCTCATACATACATACTTGCATATTAATATTTCCAACATACTTACATATGCATATTATAATTCTTAATTAATTTATTTAAATGGTGTTATACTATTTATCCTTTCTAAATACTTCCAAACAATTAGTCTTTATAAACTAATTAATTTAGCATACAATGAGGTATTTTTTGCAACCCTTGTACTAGACCCAATCTTGTCTAATCATAAATTCATACGATATCAATTATCCATCTAATCACGTAATTAATCTTAAATACATATAACCAAACACACTTCAACTTACCATTGGCTCGGCCACATCTAGACCGGGTTTTCGGATGTTACAACAATAGATCGAACTTGGTTAGGATCATACTCCGCTCCACCCTCACACTATGTGTTTCACTCTCACTTTCTTCTCCACCCATCTTATTGCTTTTACCACTTTCCACACCCCTCTCAGCATCTCCCTGAGATGTCTAAGTCCTATCCTCTAAGTCCTCACTAGGTGCTACAGCCCCCGGGGTAGGTATGACCGGCTCTGGCCTTACCAAAGGGGCTAACCCTACACTCGTCCTATAACTCACCACTTTTTCAGTCTGCTCATAAAGATCGAATAGAGAAAAAGGAAAGGGTTGTGGTTTCACCGGGTGATAACGTGTTAAAGCTTTTACCTACATAAATTGTTTTGGCTTTATGGAACCGTGTGTTGCCCTTGTGGGAATCTCCTCATTTCAATCCATGGAAAATTGTATTATCATTGGCAAAGGTCGTTGGTATGGCAAAAATCTGCCTTTGACACGTTTAAGATCAATGGCCTTGCCCTCCACACACTGTACCAAATCATAGAAAAATAGGCTTGCATAATCAATGTGAAGGTGATTAGCAGCTACATACAGAAGTTTGATCTGGTTGGAGTTTGGATATTCATAGCTAGTATGCTTGGGTGTGAGAAACCTTTGAAGGATGGTCATAAAATAATAGTACAGAGGGTGAAGATTGACTCTGTTAAAATGTGGTCGCATCAGCAAGTCGCCATTGTAGGCCATTGCATGAATGCCCTCTAGGGCAGTAGATTCATTAGGGATTTCGTGAAAGTCAGCAAGACGAGGCCTGCTGTCAGCAACGGGCAACCTTAAAATCTCCCTCAGTATACTAGCTATGACATTGACAGTGAAGTGGTTAACATCTCCTCACATAGAAACATGGCAAGAGGTAGGATTGGAATGAATATGGGTGGTGTGCCAGAATTGTTGCACATAGAGCTTAGGTACATGTGTTCCAGAAGTGGATGGATCAAATGTTCAGGCATGGTTGAAGGGATGGATTTTGAAGATTTCAGAAACGATTGGAAAGTTGGGATTTTTGAAGTTGGTGAAGTGGTTGTTATCATGGGTGACCACAGACAGTAATTTGTCAGTGGTAAGAAGTTGGTCGTCTGAGTTGTGGGTTAGGCTGGCTGTCGAAGAACTGTATGAGACGGCTTCATCTTCCCTTAAATCCATTATGCCTGCTGAAACATTAAACAAATTAGATAATGTAAACAGGTAACAATCAAAGAATATCCCACATATTCGACAAACTTCAAAAATAGTCCAACTTTGATTAAACTCGACCTTTTAATCGAAGTTGACCTCTTTTGACTATTTTTGGAAAAAAATTTGAAAAGTTTTCAGAAATTGCTAACACTTGAAATCCCTTAAAGCCATTATGCCTGTTGAAACATTAAACAAATTAGAAAATCTAAATAGGTAACAATCAAAGAATATCCCACATATGCGACAAACTTAAAAAATAGTCCAACTTTGATTAAACTCGACCTTTTAATCGAAGTTGAGCTCTTTTGACTATTTTTGGAAAAAATTTGAAAAGTTTTCAGAAATTGCTAACAGTTGAAATCCCATTGACAAAGCAGTATTTAATGTTATCAAAAATATGTTTTGATACATGTTTCGCAATGAATTCATGGATCTAAACACATTTGTAACACTTAACTTTTTCCAATTCGGACCATAACATGAAGATTTTGAGCAATTTTGAAATCAAACATCAATCTTCAAACAACCGAAGAACACGAAGAACACACTTTTGATTTGTGAAAATTTTGTTGTTAATATATGTTCTTCAAGTGTTTCTAACACCCATCACAAGTCTTCTATTCCTTAACAACTCCATTTAGGTGTCGAACACATCATTTGAAGGTAAACGTAGGTTTTGCGTTTTTGTTTAAAAGTTTCATTTAAACTCCATATTATCCACATTCATGATTGACATACACATTTGAAGTATACCTTTTGTTTTGGATTTGTCTAAACACGAGAGTTAGAAAATGTTTGGTATCAAGTTGTTCGTAATTTCGCAAAATCAGTAACCAGTAAACACACATTGCTTTTTCGAAATCAAAGGATTTGAACACGTGAAGAAGAAGATCCGTTCAAAGTGGGTTTTTATAGAAAAGAATAGACGCACTTGAAGTGTATTGGACTTCGAATGAATCCGGCACTCGAAATGAACCGAACAAATGCGCTCGAAGCCTTCTTGAATTATTAGACTTCAAGTTCGAAGTCAACGTTAAAGAAAATGAGGCACTCAAAGCCTTCTTGAAATATCATATTTCGAATTCGAAAGCTATTTCGAAGCTCGAAGTCTTCATGACTTCTCCCATTTCAGATTTGAAGTGGCCTTTCGAATTCGAAGTTCGAAGGACTTCTTTTATTTCGAATTTGAAATCCTACTGACTGTTTGAAGTCAAAGGATTTCGAACTTGAAGCTTTAGAACATGAAAATATTTTTGATTTTCCTTTTTCAAAAAAAATAACAACTACCAAAATTAAAAATATTTTTGTATTTTATGATTTTAAATGAAATTAAACAATGAAAAACTTTTTTTGTATATTAATATTTTTGAATTTTTATGAATTTTTCAGTTTTCTTGTACTTCTCCCCTTACAAGTGTGCGTAACTTGTATTAATGGTTGACACTCCCCCTCGAATTCTACATTCTATTTTTGCAAAATGAACAAACGAAGTACAATATCCACTCAAATTGAAAAGATAAGTACAAGAAAATAGAAATTTAAAGAACAAGATGTCAGATTTTATAATTCAACATGCCTAACTTAGACACCGACTCATTAAAACGAGTATCGTCCAATGGTTTAGTGAATATATCAGCCAATTAATTTTTAGTCTTAACATACTCTAATTCAATTAAACCTTTTTCAACGTTGTCCTTTAAAAAATGATACCGAATATCAATGTGCTTGGTTTTGGAGTGGTGAACTGGATTGCATAAGATAGTAATGGCAGACTGTGAGTCACATAATAAGGGAATTTTGTCATACTGCAAGTCGAAGTATGATAACTATGTCCAAACCAACAAACTCTGAGAGCAGCACATTGCAGCAGCAACATATTCAGCTTCAGCAGTTGAAGTGGACACACAGTTTTGCTTCTTGGAGGCCCATCAGACTAATCTATCACCTAGAAAGTGTGTACTACCCGATATACTCTTTCTGTCAAGCATGCGACCAGCATAATCTGCATCTGAGTAGGCATATAACTGTAGAATAGAATCTCTTGGATACCACAGACCTAGATCAGGTGTACCCTTGAGATATCTAAAAATTCTTTTAACTGCCAGCATACGTGATTCCTTTGGATTTGCCTAAAACTAGCACAAAGACATGTAGAAAACATAATGTGTGGCCTACTAACTGTCAGATATAGTAATGAGCCTATCATACCCCCTGTATGTTTTTAAATCTGGTGCTTTTCCATCTAGATCAGCAAACAGTTTTGTTTTGGAAGCCATTAGGGTTAATAGTGATGAACAACTGAGAATGTCATATTTCTTCAACAAGTCTTTAATGTACTTGGATTGATTAATGAATATTCCATGACTTAGTTGTTTCACTTGTAGTCCGAGAAAGAAATTCAGCTCTCCCATCATACTCATTTGAAAACGATTTTGCATTGTAAGTGCAAACTCATCACTATACTTTGAGTTTGTAGAACCAAAATTATGTCGTCCATATAAATCTGTACTAGAATGTAGTCTTTTCCTTTGGCTTTGTAAACAGAGTGGTGTCAGTTTTTCCTTTGACATATCCCTCAGTGAGAAGATATTAAGACAAAACATCATACCAAGCTCTCGGGGCTTGTTTCAGTCCGTATAATGCTTTGTCAAGAATATAGACAGGATTAGGTAATTTAGGATTCACAAAGCCTTCTGGATGAGACACGTATACCTCCTCTTTGAGAATACCATTGAGGAAAGTTGTCTTCACATCCATTTGAAAAACCTTAAAGCTCTTACAGGCAGAATGGGCAAGAAATAATCTGATAGCCTCTATCAACATTTCGTCATAATCAATTCCCTCCTGTTGGTGGTATCCTTTTGCAACCATGCTAGCTTTGTTCCTCACCACTACTCCATCAGAATCTCGTTTGTTTTTAAGTATCCACTTAGTACCAACTACAAATTTTCCTTCTCGTAAGTGTTCCAGTCTCCAAACTTGTAATCTTTCAAATTGATTGAGCTCTTCTTGCATAACAATGACCCAATCATTGTCTTTTAAAGTATCTGAGACTTTTCGTGGGTTCCATCATACTTAGGAAACTTGAATGAAGGCACTCATTTTCCGTTCCAGAACGACTCCTTACACCAGAATTTATGTCTCGCATGATTTTTTATTCGAAATGGGATCGTGTCCATCTAATCTCACGAGGGTTGCTAATTGGAGGAAAGAATTCATTTAATATGGCTGCTAAGTCAGAATACTCTTTACTAACATTTGGATCTAAATCAAAATTATGAGTACTCTCATAATCAGGTTCATGAGGTACAGTTGCTGGACTGATAGTTGATGTAGACGGAGTATCCAAGGTAGGATATGATGTAGAGTTGTCGACATCCGTTGGAGTTGTAGTTGGAGTAATTGCATCATTCCTATCACACGAATTAAGAACATTAGATTCAGACCGTAAGAAATCAAATAAGAAACCTAAATCATATTCAGTGAGATTAAGATCATTATTTGTTTCTTTTCTTTGAAAAACTGGTCCCAAACTGACTTGTGTAGAAGCAACATCATTTCCTTTTGTTTGAAAAGATGTAGCATCTAACATGTCGTCAAATGTTACATTGATGCTTTCCATTATAGAATTCGTTCTTTTGTTAAAAACTCGAAAGGCTTTAGATTATTGAGATTAACCTAGGAAAATTGCTTCATCAGCCTTAGCCTCGAATTTTCCTAGGTTATCCTTTTCATTGAGTACAAAGCACCTATTACCAAATATGTGAAAATATTTGATATTAGACAAGATTCCGTTTGCCAATTCATAAGGAGTTTTATTAAAGCGTTTATGTATGAAAGAAATATTTTGTGTATAACACGCCGTGCTGACTGCTTCAGCCTAGTAGGAAGGCGGGAGACTGTAATATGACTGCTTTGGTTGAGTCGTTTTACCATCCCATTTTGTTGTGGAGTGTATGTTGTAGAGAATTGGTGTGTGATCCCCACCAGGTCAAGGTATGCAGACAGAGTCTTTTTCTTGAACTCAGTACCATTATCAGTTGTAATGCCACACACATTTTGCTCAAATCTATTATGTTATTGTTTGACGAAGGAGGTGATTATCTATGTAGCTTCATCCTTGGACCTTAGAAACTTGACCCAAGTATATCTTGAATAATCATCGACGATTAACAAGATGTACTTTTTCCCACTGCGTGATTGAACTCTCATCGGACCACATAAATCCATGTGCAGCAAATCCAATGGTTTCTTTGTGCTTGAAACCTGTTTTCTCTTGTGAGAGACCCTTTTCATTTTTCCTTTCTCACAATCTGCACACAGATGGTCCTTATTGAATTTTAACTTTGGCAGACCTCTCACCAAATCTCCAGTCACAATTTTGTTGATATTATTGAAATTAAGGTGAGAGAGCTTCCTGTGCCACTGCCAAGTTAAATCTAATGAGGCTCTACTGAGTAAGCACACTAAGGTTTTTGCATAATAGTTGTTCAAGTCAATTGAGTAGAGATTGGATTTCCGAGTACCAGACACAAGTACATCTCTAGTTTCAGTTGTGACTGAACAAGAATTCTTCTTAAATGTAACCTCCAAACCTTTATCGCTAAATTGCCCAATGCTAAAAAGATTGTGACCTAGACCTTCTACAAAAGAAACCTTCTTTATTTTTATATTTATCTTTCAATGTCTCCATACCTAAGTATTGGTGCTACATTATCATTCCCAAAACGAACATTCCCGGAGTATTTAGGAATGAAGTTTTGGAGAAGATTTTTGTCTCCAGTCATATGCTTGGTACATCCCAAGTCCAGGTACCAAAGATTAGGTTCTTGCACAAGGAAAACAAAGAAGATTTAGGTCCCCATCTTGCAATGGGTCCTTGCATGTTACCTTTACCCAAATCATTGACCTCTTTTACAATAAAGTTAATGTTTTTCTTTGAGATCCATTGGTTCTTTTGCTCTTCGGTAGTTAACTTGGAGTTTTTAATCCAAAAAGGATTGGGAACAATTTATCGAACAATTGGGAGAGGAATTTTAACAGATTCCCTTGCTGGAGGTGGATACTTTGTTTTTGTCTTTGGTTTCCACACTTGAAATTACTTTGTTTGATGTTGAATCAGTGAATTGGGATTCGATGTTCAAAGTGACCTATGATTTTGGTTGTTGTGTATTGAAATTCGTTTGGATTTCGTCTGATTTGACATTTGTTTGGCTTTTGCCTGATGTGCCATTGGTTTTGGTTTAGGAACGGGATTTTGTTGCTTTTTATGAGAACCAAAATATTATGTTGTTGATTTTCGTGAAGAATTTGGTTTTCACTTTTGATCTTCAGTAGAGTGCCAAGCCTTGAGAAATTCCCTGTATCCACCATGCTTGTATGCTTCTTGTTCTCTTACTGTGAGTAAGCGATTTGTGTAATTCCAGTGATTAATCATGTACAATGCATGTTTTTGAGACCCATTGATGAATAATTACACCTCTCGAATTAATGAATGGGACATGGCATTGATTTTGGTATGGAACTCTCCAACTCTCACATGGTTTAATTCCAAATGATTTTCTCAATTTGTCATATGATCACTTAAATTCACAGTGACCATGAAAACAGCCATTACTCACTCAAAAAGATGTTGAAGCCAAGTTTTCCATTTCATTCTCATGATTACAATTATTTGAAAAGGCAGTAATTTGATGACATTTTAGTGTAAAATCAGTACACATCCTAACAGACCTAGGTGTAACCTTTCTCCAGATTTGCTCCCTTTTACACTTTGTCATTTTTCTCTCATCCATCTTTATATTTGAAACATGAGAAAATTTATTAGACGGGCTTTTGTGAAGATTGTATTGAACAGGAATGACACAAGGTTTTTGTTTGTTTATTTGAGAAAATTGTGTTTTCTTAACCAATTTGAGGTGTGATTTGGAAATGGCGTTCGGTTGTGTGCTTTTTGATGCCTGATCGTGAGGATAAGGTACTCGAAGATTTTGATGAGGAGTCTCTTCTTACATCTTCATCTTTTCTTTTACCTGAGTGGACGAGACAGTTGAAGGTCTGGAGTTTGAAATGGTTGTTGAAGAATGTGATAAGGTTTTCTTTTGACAATGACACAAAGTATATTTTTCAGATTCAAAAAATACATTGTTCAAATGACTCATTACTGTTGTTTGAAAAGAATACATCTCAAGTGTTTCGAGACGTTTTTGTAATTCCATGTGTGGAATATACACTCTCGGAACTTTCACAATTTTAGATGCATCTATCTCCTCTTGGGAGTAAGCAAGAGATGGGATATCTGATTCACTAGGTTCTTGAGACACAGTAGAATTAGATTCATTCTCATTTTGATAATCAAAAGGAATTTCAACTTTTAATTTTGAAATTCTTTTGTTATCTTCTTCAACCAATTCTTCCTCTTGTCTAACAAATATCATTCGTATTATTATGCCGTCATTCATCAAGTTAAAATCATACAGCTGCTTAGGTGTCACCTTCTCACTGATCCTTTGGTTTTCATATCCGAGACCCTCATACGTCCATTTGCAGAATTTTTGTTCTTTGCATTTATTCAAGCAAATTGTTTGTTCACTTTGGCATCTTTTATTAAAGTATCTTCCCATTCTTTAATTTTATAGTAAAGCTTTTCTTTTTCCCTTTTGATGAATTCTGTGTCTGTTTCTGCACTTATCTTTTCAGCTTTTAGATCATGTATTTCAGTACTCATTGTTGCAGTTAATTCTATCAATTCATTTTCTTTTTCATTGATTTTTACTTTTAGTTCGGACAACTCTTGTTCTATTGTTCGATTAGTTGTTGAGTTTCCATCTCTTTTTGTGTTATTATTGCTTTCATTTTATCCTTTTTGATGTTAGATTTTTGTACTTTTCTTTCCAACTTTCTCATGCGATCTATTAGAATCTGAACATATTCCATGCTCAAACCACCACCTGTATGAGAATTAGAATGTACCTTTTGGTCTTCATCCTCAGAGTTATCCTAATGTACCTCAGATTCATCATCATTGTTAGAAAATTCCTCTTCAACATTAGCCATAAGAGAAAATTGTGCCTGTGCATCCTCATTCAAATCACTGTCATTAGTGTTTGACAAAAATTGGTCTTCCTCAACCATCATGGCCTTTCCAGCACTTTTCTTTTTAGACAGTCTGAGTTTTTGTTTGTAGTACTTAGCGTCTTTCTTCTTTTTTTGTGTGCAATCTTTTATTTAATGGCCATTGCCTCCACAATTGTAGCATTTCCTACCACCTTTCTTCTCTTCCTTGGTATGCCTGGGTTTGTCTGAGACTTTGAATGTATCTGGTCTACGGGACCCAGATGTGTAGCATTGACGATTATTGGTCTTACAATAACGGTTCTTGAATGCCTTGGTGATGAAGGACATTGCTTTGATGACTTGCTGCATCTCATATTCATCTAACTCATCAGAATATGAGTCAAATATTGCAACTTGTTTAAACTTCTGAGTTCTTGATGGTTCTCTAGAGCTTTGTTCAGCAGCAACTAAGGCCAAAGGATCGACGGATATTTTGGGAAATGATTTAGAGACCTCATCTTGATACTATTGTAAATCTCCAAATATGTTGTGATATTTCACGATTGTCAAATTTTTGTTGATATGCTTGTATAATTTGACATGCTCTTTCTGTTAGGGAGATAATCACTTCACCCTAATAATTAACTCTGCCTATCCTAAAACATAGAATTTGATGATAACCAAACCCTACATTCAGTATGACTTAGAAAGAATTCAAACATGTGTTGTTTGAATCAGATTATGGAAAATATGCTAAGTATGAAACCATCGGCTGACCATCAGCTCAGTATAAGATCCTACTCAAAGTATCAGCCAAGGGATATCAGCTAAGGAGCATCAGATGAAGAAAACAATTGAAGAAGACCATCAGCTGAGGAAAGTAAGCCATCAGCTGAGTGAAGAATTTCGATCAAGGTTCAAATAAGGGAACACAAACCTTACCCAAATTCTTTGAACCCATCTTAACCCCTTCCACTTCTCAACCCTCTACCTCTACCCAAACACCAAATCTTCCCATTCTTAAAACCATACATCAAAACCTTGACCATCTTACCCAAACCTTCCAAACCACCACTCGACTGTCTAGACTTGCTCAAGACATAGAGTTCCTTAAAACCTCTTACCCACTACCCCTCTCCATACCTCCTCTGACCTCTCTCCCATTCTAGCCAAATTAGACCATCTATCTACCCTTTTTCCATCTCAACCACAAACTCACATCCTACCTCAATCCACTATCTCTTCTGTCAACCAAACCATCTCCAACCTACTATCCTAACTTCAAACCCTGCCCAATTAACCCAACCATTTCTCTTCTTATCCCTGAACAACTTCTCCCCATGCCTTCTTTTTTCAAAGGCATTCTTGATGATCTTGAAGCCCTTACTGAACAATCCAGGATGAGTCATCGCTCATTGTGGAAAGCTCTCAAGGATGACCTCTCCCTCTAACTCTCTAAACTTATACCTACCCATTCCTCAACCACTAGAACCACCCCTACCCCAATCCCAACCCCAACCTCAACCTCAGGTGACTCCCCTCCTCCTTTTGAAGATGCCAAAAAGGGGGAGAAATTCTCAAGTTCATGTAGGGAGGATGATCCTGATTCAGAGGACATAGATGCTGCCTATGATGAAAGTGCCAAAAACATTCTGTAGCAGGAAGCACTCAAAGCAATAGCAACAGCTCCTCCAGTTCCCAAAAGAAAAGCAACTTCTGAGGGGGAGCAAAGGTTTCCTAAACATTTGAAAAGAATGGAAAACAGGCCAAAGCCTAGAAGGAAAGTTGCTGAGAGTTGCTATCCTCCAATTACTATAGAGTCTGATTCTGATGATGAGGATGATACACCACTGTCTAACATCCTCAGAAGAAGAAGACAGAGCCTCAAACCATATGCTCCACCAGTTCAATCAACTCCAACAGTCCAAAAGCCTTCAACCTCTTCTCCCAAAGACAAAGGGAAAAAGAAAATGACACCAGAGCAAGTTGAAGAGGATGAACAAATAAAGAGGGAGCTTTCACTTAAAAAGCAAGAAGAAAGGGAGAATGCCCAAATGGCTCAAGCATTGGGTGTTCCAGTTGAAGAGGTCTACCAAGCCAAGGAGCTAGCATACCAACAAGAACAAGAACAATCTCAAAATCAAGCTGCTGCTCAACTCAAACTGGCAAGGGAGAAATCTCAAGCTGAATTGCTCAAAGCAAGATCTCATGCGGATGCAATCAAAACCCTATTCAGCCTTGATCTATCTGCTCCCTACAACTTAAGTCAACAAAGATTGCAAAGCTTCAGAGAAAGAATCAACATTTTGAGAAACAGAACCGAACCAACTCCTATCACAAGAGCCACTGTCCATAAAGGTGATGGTGAACCCTACCTCAAAGCTATAAGGCAGAACAACTTCAATAGCTGTGAAGTTGTATCATATGAGAGGTGTCACATCTATGGGTTCACAGAATTGGTTAAGATCCTATACCTCCTCTACAAATCCAAAAGCAAGCTTGAAGTGCAATTCATTCAAAAGATTTAGAATTGGATAGCTCTAGCTGTGTCACAAAAGGCCTTCACTCCAGATGATTACTATAGGCATGTGCACACAGTTGATAATATACACAAGAAAGGCTCCAAGCCCTTTAAACCGTTTGAGCTAAGAGAGGTACTGCCCCAACATGAGTACTTGTATGATTTTGAGGGTTTCAACACAACCTTGCCACTCAACATCACCCCTGATCTTTTCAAGTTTATATCTATGCCTGTTAAAGGCATATTCTTTCTAGATAAAGGTGGCACTTGGAGGTTCTTTAGACAGTCTAAAATCCCCAAAGCTAGCAAGAGTTTTCTCTTTGGACTAAGGATATCTACAAGAGGTAGAACTGGAAATGAACAATTTGAAGCCCTTGTACAAGCTCAATATAAAGTCTTAGCTAAAGCAGATCCTCGTGCAAAATTTTTGAAGTAAAAGAAGAACAATGGTGGGATGATTGAAGACTGATCTAACTCGGAAGACTTGTTGATTTCTAGTTGATTGTATATTCTGTTTAGACTAGTTTAGTTAGTAGTTAATCTTCTGTAAATACTTCTATACATTTTCTTTATTCTGTTATTTCAAGTGATGTTTATGTAAATCAGAAAATCAAAAACATATAAAAATGGAAAAATGAAAAGATACCACAAAAACAGAACAAAATGATACAACAAAGAAAAAGATTCCACAAAAACAGAATAAAATGGAACACTAGAAAAGAAACAAAAAATAGAACAAGGATCAAAATAAAAAGAGCTACCAAAAACATATAGCTAGGTAGCCAAATGCACTTAAAAGTTTAAATCTTTTGTATTCGAAGTCAAACTGATTCTTCAAAAAGAAAAAGGTTTTGTCATCATAAAATAGGGGGAGATTGTTGGAGAGATAATCATTTCACCCTAATAATTAACTCTGCCTATCTTAAAACATAGAATTTGATGATAACAAAACCCTACATTCAGTATGACTTAGAAAGAATTCAAACATGTGTTGTTTGAATCAGATTCTGGAAAATATGCTAAGTATGGAACCATCAGCTGATCGTCAGCTGAGTATTAGATCCTACTCAAAGTATCAGCCAAGGGATATCAGCTAAGGAGCATCAGATGAAGAAAACAGGTGAAGAAGACCATCAGCTAAGGAAAGTAAACCATCAGCTGAGTGAAAATTTTCGATCAGGTGAGTGCCTACACCATCAGCTGAGCAAAGACTTCTGCTCAACTACACCATCAGCTGAGTGAACAATGGATCAGCTGAGGCCCAAAGCATCAGCTAAGTAAGTCTTCTCTTATAGAAGTCATCTCTCTACATAAACTGATGTATTTAAATGATCAGCTGAGCATTATTCATCAACTGATCATGTAAATACATGAGCTTATGCCCTCCTAAGTTTACTATTGATCAACTGAGCATCTATATGATCAGCTGAGCAATATGTATCAACTGAGTCCTAGCAAAAAATGATCAACTTATATATTTTTTCAACTGAGTAGTGAAATTCAAAGTTCCTAGTACATTCTGTTAGCTGAGTCGAGCAAAATGTCAAATCTGCTCTATCTTTCAGATTGTAAATGTCATATGTAAAAGGGAGAACATATGTTTTTCTATTATGCCTTAGATCTTTGTTTGTAAAAGTAAAATGCACTTTTTGGATCAAGTATGAGACAAAAAGGTTTGATCTTATCCTCTGGAAAAGGAGAAAGACACCTCAAACAGACAAAGATCTTGAAGATTTGTTTTAACAACTAAGTATGGCTGGCAATCACATACTTGGTAAAGTCAAATCAAACAAAAGCATGGTTGTTGTTTAGAGTACAAGCATGGAAAGGGAAATAAAGGTCTACACGACAGTAGATGTGGGTTTTAATATTTTATATTATGAGTGGGTTGCACTTTTGTAGAAAAGTACAATTACTTTAATCAAACAGTTGATTAAACTAACTTTACTTTTCACCCACTACCTTTACAATTAAACTATTATATTTCCACATACTCTGTATCCTTCATTCATGCAACCGGATATGCCAAGATTTCTATAAATATACATGCATGGTGGACATGCAAAAAACAATACAGTGAAACCTCTACTCCACAGAAAGAAATCTCATAAGTTGAGAAATTCGTAGATTTTAAGCATTCTGTAGAATCAAACTTGTTCATGTGTTGAACACTCTATATACATTAGTTGTTTTACAGTTAGCTTGTCTATGTGTTAGACAAATAGATTGCCACCTTTTATTGTACTTAGAATTTCTGCTTCTAGTACATGTAATTCTTGATTCAAAATCAATAATAATTATATAAAAGTATATCGGTGTGTCTTTAAATTTTTAAAAGATAAAGTTTGTATTCAACCCACTCTTCTACAAACATTTGTTGTTGTGTTTGAAGGAGAAATTGAGGGAAAAAGGAAGTCTGTGACTTCTAGCCACAATGCTGCTCTTCTTTCATCCTTAGGTATGGACTTAAACCATTCTCTAACTAATTCTGTTGATGGTTGTGTAGGTACCAGTTCTGTTACTGGACTAGATGTGAACACTTCTGATGTAGTGCTTGAAGCATTCCTTGCTAGTCATGCACATTCAACTCTCACTAATGAGGATCTTGAACAAGTGCATCCAGATGATCTTGAGGAGATGGATCTCAAGTGGCAGATGGCCATGTAAACTGTGAGAGCAAAAAGATTCATCAAAAGAACTGGTAAGGAAAAACATGAACTTCAGGGCTGATGGTCAAGCTGGATTTGACAAATCCAAAGTAAAATGTTTCAAATGTCAACAGCCTAGTTACTTTGCCAGGGAATGCAGATCTGGTGGACAAGGACAGCATCAAGGACAAATATCAAATCCAACCTCATCAGCATTGGTGTCACAAGAAGGTCATGGGTTTGATTGGAGTGATCAAGCAGAGGAAGCCACTCACAACAAAGCATTGATGGCATTGACTAACTCCTCCATCAAAATGGATTCACCAGAAACAGAAGACATTCAGGTATCTTCTAAACTATGTCCTGGTGAATGTAGAGCTATAATTAAAAGGTTTAGGGAGCACAACAAAAAGGTATGTGCTACTCTGAGCAAAATGGAAGAGAGAAGGTATGAAACCAGTGTTGTCATTGAAAGCTTTGAAAAGAAAATCAAAGATTATCTGGCTAATGAACTGCAAATGGACTATGATAGAAAGTATCATAAGTGGGAGAAGGAGCAGCTTCAGGAAGAGATTGATAGTCTTAAGAAAAAGCTGGGTGAGAAAGAAAGTAAGATAGATGAGTTAATCAAGAAGTTGGATGGTGTGGACATGGATTTGAGCATGTTCAAAGCATCAAATCTTAAGCTTGAAACCTTGTTGAAATCACAAGTCAGAAACAAGGTGAAAACAGGTATAGGATACAAACAGACCCCACCTCCATACAACCACAACTATATAACTCCCATGTCTGATTTAGCTGATAGATATGTTAATGAACCATTAAAAGAAGAATTGAAGTAAGCTGATACACAGTTCTACAACTGTTAAGCCAAAACAGGCCAACAGTTCTACAACTGTTAAGCCAAAACAGGCCAACAGTTCTCCAACTGATAAGCCAAAACCAAAGGATGTTGGTCTGGCTTGGGTAAAATTGCAGAAAAAAACAGTTTCTGAAGAGGCTAAAACAGTTAATCCACCTGAAATTCAAATTGAGCCACAAATTAACTCAACTGTTTTATCAAATTCAAAAGCTGATTGTTCCAAAGTCTCAACTGTTAATCACAACAGTTGGAAACCACATGTTCTCACTAAATACTCTTCACACAAAATAGAGAAATATAACTGGGATGAAATTAAGAAAACTCAATCTATGGTTAAGTATTATGACTTGAATGGTGTACCCAAGACCTGCATGGCCTAGGTACTTCCTACTACTAACTGATTTTATTTTGAGCAGAGCATTCATAGGGCCAATCAAGGATCAATTTGGCATGTGAATAGTGGATGCTCAAGGCACATGACTGGAAATCCACACTGCTTGAAGGATTTCAAAAGAATCAATGGGGGATTTGTAGCATTTGGAGGAAATCAAAAGGGAGGAAAGTCACACGTAAAGGAACTGTAGAGGAAGGTACCCTTACTTTTAATGATGTTTTCTTTGTTGAGCAACTCAAGTATAATCTGTTGAGTGTGTCTCAAATCTGTGACATTGGAAACAAAGTCTTGTTTACAGATACTGAATGCATTATCCTTTCAAAAGATTTTAAACTAGCTGAAAAGGATATTCTTTTAAGAACACCAAGAAAGGATCATGTATATTGTTTGGATACACAAAAAGTTGCTAAGCAAAATGTATTAAGTTGTTTACTCTCAAAGGCATCTCTTGATGAGTCTGCCATTTGGCATAGAATGATGTGTCACATGAATTTTAAAACCATGAATCTGTTAGCTAAAAACAGTCAGGTAAGAGGTTTTCCCCAAAAGGAATTCTCATGTGATGATCATTGTATTTCTTGTCTCAAAGGCCAGCAACACAAAACTTCCTATAAGCCCAAAGAAGTTTCTTCCATTTTTGCACCGTTACAATTATTGCATATAGATCTTTTTGGTCCTACATCTATGGTCAGTATAGGGAAGAAAGCTTATTGTTTAGTCATAGTTGATGACTTCACCAGATTTACTTGGGTTCAATTTCTTAGGAGTAAGGATGAAACTGCTGAGTTAGTTAAGTCTCTTATTCTTAGAATAGAAAACCAATCTGATCTGAAAGTGAAAGTCATTAGATCTGACAATGGTTCTGAGTTTAAGAACTATGAGTTAAATAGTTTTTGTGAGGAGAAAGGGATTGAAAGACAGTTTAGTGCTCCTAGGACTCCACAACAGAATGGAGTGGCTGAGAGAAGGAATAGGACTTTGATAGAGGCTGCTAGATCAATGTTAGCTGACTCTAGACTCCCAATGACATTCTGGGCAGAAGCAGTGAACACTGCCTGCTATGTTCAGAATAGAGTACAAGTAGTCAAGTCCAAAGGGAAAACTCCTTATGAGTTGTTTCTTAAAATAAAACCTTTGATCAACTTCTTCAAACCATTTGGATGTCCCTGCACTATCCTTAATACCAAGTCACAATTAGGCAATTTTGAGAGTAAAGCAGAAGAAGGATTTTTTGTAGGATACTCCACTCAAAGAAAAGCATATAGAGTTTTTAACAATGTTACTAGGATCATAGAAGAGAGTATGAATGTGTCTTTCAATGAGAATAGGATCAATGTTGCATGTAATTGTCCTGAGTGGTTATTTGATATTGATGCCTTGGCTAAATCTCTTTCTTTTGAGTTTTCTACTGAAACAGTTGCGGGTGTCCCTACAGCTGTTAATGCAAATCAACAAACTGTCTCTAACAGTTCAAACAGTTTTGAAACTGTTGGCTCAAGCCCAACAACTGTTGATGAAAACAAAGTTACTGAAGAATTTGTAGTGATTCCCTTGTTTCAAAGTGATACTTCCAATGTTGTTAGTCAACTGAATGATGATGCTGATCCTTCAAAGGACATGGAATCTCATGTTCCTCAACAACACAATGCAACTGAACATCAAACAGTTGCAGATCAGGTATGTAACTCATCTAGGAATGAAAGTGAATCTGAGATTGATATGTCAAATGTGGAGAATGTACTGCCTGAAGAAAACATTCCTACATCAAGAATTCACAAGAATCATCCCATAGGGAACATTATAGGTGATCCTACCACTCCTATTAGAACAAGAGCTATGCTGTAAAGTGAAATTAGTGGTGTGGATCTTGAACAGTTTGGTGTGAAGTGCCTGCTTTCTATCTCAAATAGACCAAAAGAAAGCAGTAGAGGCATTAAAAGATCCTTCATGGGTAGATTCAATTCAAGAGGAACTTTTACAGTTCCAAATTCAGCAAGTTTGGAAGTTAGTTGAACCTCCAAGAGGCAAAAGAGCAATTGGCACCAAGTGGGTGTTTGGAAATAAAAAGGATGAAGGAGGAATAGTCATCAAGAGTAAGGCTAGACTTGTTGCATAGGGTTACACACAAGAAGAAGGCATAGATTATGATGATGTTTTTGCACCAGTTGCAAGAATATAAGCAATTAGATTGTTCATTGCCTTTGCAAGCTTTAAAGGGTTCAAGGTGTATCAAATGGATGTCAAATCAGCTTTTCTCTATGGAACTATCGATGAGGAGGTATATGTGTGTCAACCACCTGGTTTTGAAGACTCAAAGTATCCTGATAGGGTATATAGGTTGTACAAAGCTTTGTATGGCTTACATCAGGCTCTTAGAGCTTGGTATGAGACTTTATCATCTCATTTGATTGAGAATGGTTTTAAGAGAGGCATTATTGATAAGACATTGTTTACAAAGATTGTTAAAACAGAGATTTGGTTGTTCAAATCTATGTTGATGATATAATCTTTGGATCCACCGATGACAATCTGTGCAAGGAGTTTGTGGTCATCATGCATAAAAGATTTCAGATGAGTTCCATGGGAGAACTTACATTTTTCTTTGGATTACATTTTTCTGTGCAAGGAGTTTGTGGTCATCATGCATCTGGTATTTTTCTCAGTCAGTCAAAGTATGTCAAGGACATTTTAGACAAGTTTGGTTATCAAGATGTGAAGCTAGCAAGTACTCCAATGGAAACACACAAACAGTTGGGAGCAGATCCTAAGGGGGAGGATGTAGACATACACTTGTATTGGTCTATGATAGGTTCATTAATGTACTTAACTGCTTCTAGACCAGATATAATGTTTGTTGTGTATGTTTGTGCCAGGTTTCAATGCAGTCCTTAGTTGTCACATCTATTTGCTGTAAAGAGGATCTTTAGGTACCTCAAAGCCAACAAAAACGGGGTCTTTGGTATCCTAAGGATTCATCTTTTTAATTAGTGGCATATTCTGATAGTGATTATGGTGGAGCTAATGTGGATAGGAAATCAACTTCTGGAGGATGTCAATTCTTTGGCTCAAGGTTGGTATCTTGGTAGTGCAAGAAACAAATAACAGTTTCAACTTCAACAGCTGAGGCTGAATATATTGCTGCATCAAGCTGTTGTTCACAAGTATTGTGTATCCAGAACCAGCTTCTGGATTATGGTATGACTTTCTCGAATACACCTATCTATGTTGATAACACAAGTGCTATTAGCATTGTTAATAATCATATGAAGCATTCTAAAACAAAGCATATAGAGATCAGGTTTCACTTCATCAGAGATTGCAATGAGAAAAAGTTAATCCAAGTTATGAAAGTTCATACTGATGATCAGTTAGCCGATCTGTTCACTAAAGCATTTGATGTGAGTAGGTTCAACTTTCTGATCTCCAATATTGGAATGATTAATGTAGAATAATGGTTGTTCAGCTTATTTATATGTGTTTTTGTGTTTTCACACTAACAGTTTGAAACTGTTAGTATTAAGTCTAACGACTGTTTATGTAAGTGTTTAGGGAACAGCTGTGCAAAATACAACTAACAGTTCTCAATTGTTAATATATGGTGTTCACAACTGTTAGGCAAACTGTTTGTTCATTTAAGGGGGAGTGCTACAGTTGAAGTTCATTAACCAAACAGTTCTCAACTGTTAGTTCTTGGTTTCCATCAACTGTTAGTTAAGGGTATTTTAGTCTTTGCAGAAACTCTGAGAAATTTTGAATTGCATTTAATATGCATCACATATAAAAGCCATTCCCTCCTCGCAGTTTTCATTACACGTACTAAACTTCTATCACACGCTAAACCTAGAATTTCACTTCGAAATCGCCATGGCTCCCCTTCCGTTTGTCAAGGAACACAACATGCTAGCATTTCTCTCGAAACCTGCTGAGTTGCATGTCTTTCATGATATGATCGACTACCTGTTGCTGTCAAACCTCAACATTGCTCTCACCATCAATCCAACGATCTACACTTCACATATCGATCAGTTCTGGAAAAATGCTACAATCAGATAGGCTGGTGGAGTACAATGGATTGATTCAAATGTTGATAATCATGTTGTTTCTCTCTCTGAGAATATCATTCACGAACACCTTCACCTTGATGATCTTGAGGGTGAGAATTCTAATTATGTTTCATTGGAATTCTTGCATGCTGAGTTGGTTAAGCTGGGATATGAGGGCCCTAGGGAAAAGGGTATCTTCTACAAAGGGAAATTTGGTGCACACTTGAAGTATTTGATTCACACTCTCCAGCAGTGTATCAGCCCCAAACGAACTGGTTGGAATGAGTTCGGAAGTAACATTGCTTTGGCCTTAATCTGTTTGGCTAACGATCGTTGCTTCAACTTTTCTAAATTAATTTTTAATGGCATGGTAAAACATCTCGGGACCAAATATGGTCTCTTTTTTATGTACCCCAGATTTGTGCAAGTTTGTCTAAACTCTTTATTTCCAAATCTTCAAACTCACAAGAGGGTTTTGATTCCCTCTGCTCATGTGGCTTCTACATTGAGCAAACTGTTGATAAATGGCAAAAGTTTCTCTGGTGCCATCACTCCTCCACTCTCTGCAATAGTGGAGTTTCTTTCAAGAAACAGAGCTGCTAGAGTTGAGCATGAAGCCCAAACCATTGCTACTCCACCAACTCTAGAACCCACAGGTCATGATACTCAAAGATCTCCCTCTGCTACCATTTCTCAAGCTACAACACCAACCCCCTCTCTCATAACATTTAAAAAGAGAAAGAGAACGGTTGGTTCTCCTTCCACCACAGTCCCAATCACCCAAGCTATAAGCCCTGCACAGGTGCATTCAGCTGTGCAGAATATCCAAAGGGAACCCACTGTGCTGTCTCACAGGCATAATGAGGAGGTGATCACTCCAAGGGAGAGTGATCATCTGGTTCTTGAGGCTGACATTACTGTTTCATCCGCAAGGGGTGACCAGGGCAGTGTCAACATAGGTAAGACCTCAACCACGGCAACAGAGGCTGGTCAAATAGCTTTTGGAAATCCCTAGTACCAAGAACAAAGGGGTACTGGTGAGGGGACTTCTAGGAGTGACCCACCAGTTCTATCTGCCAATGATATGTTTGAGGTGGCAACACTGGCTAACATTGAGGCAAGTATGAAACAAAAGGCATTGACGAATCCAGACCTTGTACCATTCCTTGCTGCATTCCTCTATCGTAAATAGAGGAACTATTTACAAGACAAGCTTCTGGCCAAGCACAATGAGCTCATTATAAAGCAAGACAAACAGATCAAAGTTTTGTCAACTACTTTGAAGAAGGCTACAGATGTACTTCAAGCTCATGATCAAATGCTTAAACAGTCCATGCTAGACCTCCTCAAACAGTTCCAATCAAAAAGGGGGAGAAGCCAATCTTGAAGAAGCAAGTGCAAAGTGTGAAAGTAAACAAACAGTTTTGCAATCCAAACAAACAGTTGCACCAAATACTCAAACAGTTGCAACTCCTGAAACAACAGTTGCAATTTCAGAAACAACAATTGCTCCAGATCAACAACAAACAGCTGCAAGTGCTCAATCAGATGAAGGAAAGTTGTCTTCAGTCGATAGAGTTTTGATCAACAGGATGATCATGTCTGGGGATTATCCAACAACAGATATATTCAAATCATGGTCCAAAGTAAAACAAGATCATTTGATTGCAGTGGGTGATCAAACTCTTAACATTAGCACATTCAAAATGGTTCAAAAGATTGATGATGGGTGGCTAGATGGTAAAGTTTCAAAGATAGAGCCAATTACACCTAAGCCAGGGTTCAAAGGCATTGCAATTTTAGAATCTAAGAAGGATGAGAAGATGCCTCCTGTGCTTGGTAAGGGAAAGGAAATTGTGATTAATATTCCCAAGCTAAAACTTTCAAAAGAACAACAAGAAGAGCATGATCATGAGTTAGCACAAAGGTTGAATGCTGAGATTGAGCAGCAAGAAAAAAGAGATCTTGAATTAGCTCAAAAACTGGCAGTTGAATTCACAAAGGAAATTGATGAAGAAGAAAGAGGAAAGAAGGTTGATAAGGGAGTAACGAGAAAAAGAGTTGAAAGGAAAAAGCCAACAACTCAGCCTCAACAGTCTCAAACAGTTCAAAAATCTTCAGAAAAGGATAAAGCTGGTATGGTTCAAACCATTCTACAAGACAGACTCAGAGTGGAAGTTGAAGAGAAATTGGATAAACTTGTGGAAGAACAACTAGGTCAAAAATCCCACATCACTGAGTGGAGATTTGAAATGCTGAGAATTGAAACAGGAAAGAAAGGGGTAACAATCGTGAGAGAGCTAGAACCAATTGAATGCTATGCTAGCTTCTTACATCTAATGGAAAGTGTGACCAGAAAGGGTATACAAGAGATGTATGCATATGGCACAAGGCATTATGGAGAAGCTGCTGAGATTGAAATCAGAGAATTGATGAGGCATTTAACAAGCATATGTGATCCTCTGAAAGTTATGCCCATGTTGATAGCTGAAGAAGCTTTTCCTATTAGTTCTGTAAAGGTATATTCTAAGTCAAGAACTTATCACATGGTGATGGGAAATGCAATAACCCAATGGTTTGATATTGAATTCATTGAGCACAACAAAAAAAAGCTCTTATATTCTGATGAAAGCAAAGTTCTTCGGCCCTGCTAAAATCAAGGAAGATCTTATTAAGAGGTTGAAAGATTAGTTGGAGTCTTTATAGTCGAAGAAAGTGTAATTTTCTTTCTTTATATTTTGATTGTAACATTTTGACTCTGCATACTTAATATTTTCTTTGCTTATGTTAATTTTTTAGTGGTTGAACCCTATAAAACAACTTAAGTGTATTGTTCAATACTTTAAGTTAGGGGTAGATTGTTGGGAAATTTTCTAAGTGATTGAAACTGTTGGACATGCAAAGGTAAAACTGTTAGAGTGATTTTGAAGAAACAGTTGAAACCATTTATATTGATTTGTGAAAACAGTTATAACTAACAGTTGCGGTGAGTGTTGCAACTATTAGTACAAAAGGCTCAGAACTGTTAGTTTGATTATAACAACTGTTAGAAGACATTGAAGAGAAGACTGTTAGAAGAATCTCAGAACTGTTTATTCAACAAACAGTTTCTATTGAGCTATTCATGGAAACTACTATCTTTATGGATTTGAAGGATATCTTATCAACTTAGAAGATTATCAAGATTATCTCGCAAGATAGAAGATTACCTAACTGTCAAATATTCAAGGAGGATCAAGAGTCTATAAATATTTGTTTAGAATATTATGTTAGTACCAATGATTTTGTAATTCGATTCTGTTAGTTTTCGCGCTCATTCGTATTGTTGATTGTTTTCAGAAAGTGTGTTAGCCTCCAAGTTTCTTTGAAACCTAAGAACAAAGTGTGTTCTCCGTCTAACAAAAGAGTTAGATTGGAGGTGTAGGTGAATATTGTAATCATCATTGGTTATTAATAAACATCTTATGTTTTGAACTATTTCTTTGTGTTGATTAAATTCTTCATGTGTTAAAACCTTTATAAATCAATTAAGTGTGATTCCGCAACTTCTTAGTTGATTGTGATCAAGCTAAAAGATTTTCTTTTAAATAACTCTGATTTAAATTCAAAAGATAATTCTTGTTATTGATATTAGCAATATCTGTTCCTGACACTAAGGCATAGTGAGAAGATAAAGGGAATGTCTCTGGTTGCTCCCTATGGTAACTTACTAAATCATGAGCAATCAGTCAAGCAAAGGAAGTTGTCATCCAAGGAGATGAAGGAGGTCGTGAAAGCTGCACCAACTGCCTTTGTATCAAGAGATACAAAGATGAGAAGCTTTGCAGCTATTGATTCTGGTTCTGATGAAGAAGGAGATGAAGAAGAGAGTGCTGGAGAAAGTGATGAGGAGAATGGTTGTGAGGAGAACAATTTGGAGGAGTTAGTTGAAGGAGTTACCATGCTGGTTAAGAAGTTCAAACCTTTCAAGAAGGGAGAGGGTGTCAAGAGGTTCAGCAAGAGGCATGCTGGTTATGATCAAACCTCCATCTTTGATTTCAAAACAGTACTCTATGAATTCTAAACAGTAAACCTTCTATTTCTGACCTTCGATCGATCACAGTGACAATCACGAGCCTACTTTGATCAAGTTAGGCTCTGATACCAATTGACGATCCCGTAAATCAAGTATTGTGAATGAGCTTGGATGAATTTGGAGAGAAACACACACTACACCTTGGGCCTTTGAAAGCTCTGATTTGAATCAAGTGTAGTATAGAAAGGATGAGACTAGAGAGAAAAACACACAGAATCACTTTGGCTAATGCTTTGAATAAGACTTGATTAATTTTGCAAAAGCTTACATTACCACTAGCCATATCCCTATTTATAGGCATAAGGATAGGCATGGCATTGGCAACAATCTCTCCCTAATGGAGAGATAGCCTATTACATAAAAAGAATTAGAATATTACAATAGACATCTGTTTCTAATGCCAAACATGACTTTCCACCTCCTTATGATCCTCTGGCTATCTAGTGTTCTTTTGATAGCTTCAATTGACCTGTTCAACCCAACCTTTTCTGCTTCACTTAAAGTTGATTGTTCATTTTGAGCCCTTTCCTAAAGCCTATGATGTAGAATCTTTAAAGTACCATCTGAGTATGCCATCATATCAACCATTATGATGAAGATTTTCCATTTCTATTGATTTCTAAAGATGACACCTCTGTGACCAGCAAAATCTGTATGTTGTTCATCAATGACAGTTAGTTCTTCTAGATTTTGAAGATTAGGATGGCTCTACACTAGTCTGACCAAATTGACTTGGAGTTGATTACTTTTACCTCGCAATTGCAAATCATGCTCTTGAATGAACTGAATGAATCTCCTCATATATTTCTTTAAAACTCCTCTTCCCTGTTGCTCTTCGTATGACTTGTTGAGTTTGGTAGACAACTCCTCATATATAAACTCTATGTCATGGAGTTTAACATGTCGGAAGTCTACTTTGTTCAGAGAAATACTTTTCCCATTAGCTATTTCCACATCATACACAATAAACTTGTACCTCAATGATTTCTACATAGAAACTCTGAGTACTTTGCTGATTGGATACTCATATATGATTTGCTCACTTGGAGTTTTGTATTCATTGAATATGTGCTCTTATCTACTTTGTTGATGATCATCTAGATCTCTTAATTCTGGGGGTGTTTGATCACTGATTTGAATTGTATAAATTATAGGAATCCGATCTTCAAGATAAGTAGAATTTACCCCATATTTACCCCACAAAGGATTTTTCATTGCTTCCCGGGTAAACATGTTATTTCCTTCAAGGCGTGGGTCAGTTGATGGGAACACTGGAGGAGTTGGTTGAACATTAGGAGGTAGTGGCCAGTCTGATGTTGTCTGAAGTTTTGTTGCCTGTTCTGCTCTTAGATTTTTCCTTAGGATGTCGGCAGGTGACACCTGGAGTTGATTTGGTTCTGAAGGAAATAGGTTATGAACAATATGCACTTGTGCTCTTTCCTCTGGCAATTTCTCAAATGTGAATTCATCTATCTGTTTTAGTAGTTCATCAGACTCATCTCTATCCCCTTCATCAAAAGTTTTAGTTTCAAATTTGAACTCTATGATGTCTGATTCATGCAGTTGTTGAGCTTGTTGTTGTTTCTGTTATTTCTAATGTTGTTTAGTTGAAGTTTGAGTAGATTCAGCCCCAATACCCATTGCTGCTGCAAGTCTTTCGGTTAGAGGGGTAAAGTTCAAAACACGAGCACGTTTCTCCCCCTCATGGAGATCATGGTCGGGATCATCATCGTGATGTTTGCGTTTTGACCCTGTAGCTTGGGCTTTGCACGTGGATTCAAGAATAGTCAGTCGGTTTTCCACTGCATCCATTTTCTAATAAAATCCACTACCTAGATCCTCCATGGAATTTTGAATATGCTCTTTAAATTTGCCCAGGCTACTCCCCTTATAAATTTTCTCTTTCTAAAGAGCTTGGATTAGGTCAAGGTTGTATTCGTTGTATGGGGCTCGTTCAAGAAGTTTTCCAAGCAATAGAGATTTTAGTGTATCAACAGATAAGCCCGTGCCATCATCAACCTTGGGTTTGAGAGATGCAAGAGTTTGTTTGATGTCATCTAATTTTTCGTTTATTGAGTTGAGGGCTGCTTGCAAGTGTTCTTGTGTAACATACCGGGAATCACTAAGATTTCCCGTTGAAGATTCTGCCACTAAGGCAGAACTACTCACATTTGGGGGTGGAGTAGGGTTGACCCCGGTGAGATTACCACCCGATCCTAGATTGACAGCTTTAGTGGTGCCAAAGTTTTTCTTTGTGTTTAGAAAGAAATGCAGATATTTGCGGTATGTCGATGTGCTCACACAGAATGGTCGAGGTCGGGAGAGGCATACCTCTTGATTCAATACCGGCTATCTCCGAATGAGAGGCCAACAGCGTATGTGATAAGCTCGATGAGGTAAAACAGGTATCTGTTGAGAGATACCCGTAGCTGGGGGATGAATGTGTACTGTTGGGATGACAGTGACTGCTTCAATACTAGAGCTAATAATGTCAGCTCTTGTAGCACATATGGCTTCCCGGCTTAGTATGGCTAGGGTCCCTCAGCACTCTCTGTTTATTTTCTCCCGACACTCTGACTCTCTTTTTCTTTTTCCATCTCACTCTCTTCTTCTTCTTCATACTCGTCATAAACATCCATATTAGCATCAAAGTCAGGAGTTTTAGTCTCAGTATCAAGAGAACCCGGTTAATAGCCGTATAAAAACTCAGTATCATCATCAATCGCATCCGGCAGGTATGGGAATAGATCTTTAAAGCTCACTTCCTCCTCTTTAGCCACCACTAGGGTTTTAGCTTTCTGTTGTTGTGAATTATCAATGATTAGTGATGTTTCCCCGGGCACGACAATAGTAATGGCAAAAGTATTAGTGTCAAGGTCAGACGCCACTGCCCCAGAATGAAAATCAGAAGTTAGAGATTCAACCCATTGCTCGGTTCAGGAATGTAACATCCTCAACTTGGGCCTAGTTGGAATTAGTATGTACGTATGTATAGATTTGTAATAGGACGTATTATGTAAGTATTTGTTGAATTAAATAGAAGAGAGTTATGTGATTAAGTGTTATATGTATGTATGTACGTATGCATGTATGAGTATATGTATGTATTAAGTATGTGTGTGTATAGTTAATTAAAAAGGAAACCCCTATAGTGAGGTAAGAGGCAACCGCCTCGGGTATTTATAGAGTATATATGTGTGTTTAGTTGACTTTGGTCAAACATAGCAAACACACATATACAAAACCGCAAAAACACTTTCTCTCTCGGTATCTCTTATTGCATTCGGATTTCCAGAAAAAGGAAAAGAGAAGAATCGGTTGTTGATCTACGAAGGTGAGCAACATGATTCTGATATGTTTAGAAGATTAGAAGCATGTAAAACATGTTAAGAAACATGAATCCATGCAAGAACACCTTGAAGAAACATGGAAGACTCACTTTGAATGTGGGTTTTGCATGAATGGTGTTCTTGTTGGGATTTCATGTGTTTATGATGACTAGATGATGGTGTTATGATGTTCTGGGCTTAAAGCAAGCCAAAATGAAGTGGTTTAGATGGTTAAATGAAGCTATCGGGATCACAGTTGATGAAGTTGTCGGATTCCGCAACTATGAAGTTGTCGGAATCCGCATGTATTGGAAACCGAAGGAATTGTCGGAATCCGATAGAAGTGTCGGATTCCGCAACTCTGTTTGATTTCATGTTTTGTAGTCTTTTAAATATGGAATCCGCAAGTCAATCGGATTTCCATGGTTTCGGATTCTAAGTGTCGGAATCCGATAAGTATCGGATTTCAATGGAAGTATCGGATTTCCTTCTATGTATCGGAACCCGCAAGTGTCGGATTTTGTGTGCATGTTTGGAATTCATAAGTGTTGGAATCCGAATGTTAAGTATCGGATTTCATGGTTTGAAGTGTCGGATTTCATGAATCCGACAAAACCATCGGATTTTCCCCAAATCCGACAGTTCTAGCGGATTTGTGTTATGTCCAAAGTTGAATGTTGTTTTGTGAAGTCTTGAATGCACATGTGAATGATTGAATTCAATGTGATATTCTAGGTGAACTTATCGTATCTGTGAAGTCAAGGTCGAATACCTGTGCCTAGTAACAGCTCGGGTGAGTGCCTACGACCATGAGACTCAGTAGAGTAAGGCTTGCCTGTTAAATGACTACGTGAATGTATTGTGACTAACTTGCTTTTGCAGGTACGTTCGAGAAGGTAATTGTATGACTTATATGATGTTAGAATGTGTATCAGGAGCATGGAAGTGGGTTCAGTTTGGAAACACTTAGTTACTACATGATGATATGTCCGTATGAATAACTGTAAGATATTATATGTAAGATGATGGATCCTTGTGGGATTGAATGTACGTATATGTGTATGTGACCTGTCTACAGACTACCTGACGCATGGTTAAGGTCAGCTGGTTAGCTGGATCTTAACAGGACTTCGGTCATTTCTGGATTTAACGGTGACTCGGGTGCATCCCGGGTCAAGGTTCTGCAGAACCCCCGTGCCTTAACGTGAGTGGCGATAAGCTGATTGTAGCCTGTAGAGCCTCTGGCTCTGAGAACGGTGCTTGGTGGACTGCCTTGTTCTCCCCCACCAGCGCGGATTGGTCGTGTCTGATCCCCCGGTCTGAGTTGTTGAGCGGGATTGATTTCCCTGCAAGACACGAGTCTTTCCGGTCTTGTCATCACACCTCTATGTGCTAAGCTAGCAATGATTGTTTATGATATGACGCATGACTTGCTATATTGATGCTTATGATTGTATGTACTCACTAGCTAGTGTAGCTAATGATACTATGTTTCCCTTTTTCAGGTAAAGACTAGATGGCCTGCGAGGCGGGTTACTTTTGGGATGTACATTGCCCCTTGTGGGTGGAACACTTATATTTGATGATATATTGTAAATAGATACTATGGTCGGTTACTGTACTCGGTAACACCGGCGTTGTTTTTAAGAAGTTATTAATGTAAATAACTGTTTGGTTGTTTTAAAAAAGAAAAATTTTCGCTGCTAAAATCTGTTTTGTCATTAAAGCAACTGAATTCAGAAGCGGTGCTACAATTAGGTATCAGAGCCTAAGTTTGAGTGAATTGATTACTTGTAAGAGTATTCGATCTCAAGCTCAGGCGCGACCATAAAGAAGTGTTCCTAGGGGGAATTGAGTTAGAGTTATATGTATGCTAGCTTTAAATGATGACTTGTTTGTAAGATAAGTCAGTGAGATTGAGTATTAACTGCTCTTTCTCTGTTATAATAGAAAATTGATATAAGATGTCTGCCGAACGTGGCAACACAGAGCAAGCGTTGAAAGAGATGGAGGATGAGGCTTCTCATATGCCTCATCAGGCTGAGGATCAGAGGTCTCAGCACAATACTGGTGGTGGCAGACCTGAGCCAGATCAGGCTGCTATTATAAGGCGTCTGGAGGAGTAGCTTCGAATAACAAAGGAGCTCTTATTGCAAGCCACGCTGAACAAGCCCCGCAAGACTTGTTCTTATAAGAAGTTTTTAACTTGCCATCCTCCAACGTTCGTGGGGAGTGATAACCCCACAGTTACTATTCAGTGGCTCCGGGAAATGGAGCAAGTTTTTGAATCATGCGAGTGTGAACCCGAGTACTATGTTAAGTATGCAGTACGTATGCTGAAAGGCCGTGCCATCTTCTGGTGGGATACAGTGAAACCCTCTGTTAATAAGGAGGTGCTGAATGCTCTCACTTGGGAGCAGTTTTCCGAAAAGGTGCTGAAGAAATATTGCACCGATTATGATTTAGAAAGAATGGAGAGGGAATTCAATGATCTCCAAAAGGGGGATAAGCCGATCGAAGAACACATAACTGCATTCACTAACAAAATGCGGTTTGTTCCCCATCTGATTCCTGACGAGACCACCAAGATAAGGCGGTTTGTGGCAACTCTGCCACAGGAGTTTCGCCCTCATGTACGGGCAGCTGTTTAATTGGATCGGGCATTTGATATAGCCCGACAATTAGAAGGTGATCACCGACTCTACTGCAAGGGCGAATCTGCCAGTGCAGGGTCAAAGAGGAAATTCAATCCGTCTGATAAATCGGGTCCTTTCAAAGGACAATCCTCAGCAGGCGGGAAGACTGATTCCTCAAAGAAGCCAAGGTCTAATTCTCCTTGGTGTAATCCATGCCGAACTTATCACTCTGGTGAGTGTTCTAACTCTACCAGACGTTGTTAGAGGTTCGGGCAAAAGGGCCACGCTACGACCGAGTGTGGTTTCAAAGAGGATGTATGTTACCGGTGCCACAATCCTGGGCACAAGCTGACCGATTGCCCAGACAGACAAAGCTCTGGAGCTAAAGGGTCTTCTTCTTCTAGGGGACCTAAAAGAGATGACGCGCCACGCGCGAAAGGCAGGGCCTTCCAGATGACGGCTGACGACGCCAAAGCGGTAGGAGATGTTGTCACGAGTACTTTTCTTGTTAATTATATTCCTGCTAGTGTTTTATTTGAATCTGGAGCTTCCTACTCCTTTATATTTGTGGCCTGTCGTAGAAGATTGCAATTACCTGTCGTTTCCTTAACTGAGCCGCTCAGAGTAGAGGTCACTGACGGCAAAGTAGTCTCTGTTACAGAGAAGGTCCCAATAGCTGCGATTTATATTGACGGGAGTATATCCCTATTTCTTTCTTTGTTATGCCCATTGCGGGATTTGATGTTGTGATCGGGATGCATTGGCTCAGCAAGCGTGATGCTGAGATTATCTATTCCAAAAAGATGATTAAGATCCCTCTCGCTGATGGATCTTATGCTGTTGCACGTGGAGAACGACGGGATTCTGATATTCCTATTGTCTCCATGATAAAAGCTCAGAAGTCAATTGCTAAAGGTTGTGACTCTTATCTAGCATACATTATTGATGCTACGATGGAGAAGCGACCAGCTCGTGATATTCGGGTGGTATCTGACTACCCTGAGGTATTCTCTGAAGAACTTCCGGGTTTGCCTCCGATTCGTGATGTTGAATTTAAGATTGAGCTTATTCCAGGAGCTACACCTGTGGCTCGTTCTCCGTATTGTCTTGCTCCTTCTGAAATAAGAGAGATGATGACTCAAATTCAGGAGTTGCTGGACAAAGGTTTTATTCGATCGAGTTCCTCGCCGTGGGGAGCTCCTGTATTGTTTGTAAAGAAGGACGGAACGATGCGAATGTGTATAGATTACAGGGAGCTTAACAAGCGAACTGTAAAGAATAAATATCCGCTTCCTCGAATAGATGATCTATTTGATCAATTGCAGGGAGCTACATGCTTCTCTAAGATTGATCTGCGGTCGGGGTATCACCAAGTACGAGTTCTTGAAGAAGATGTTTCGAAAACCGCGTTTCAAACTCGTTATGGTCACTACGAATTTCTAGTTATGCCATTCGGCTTAACCAATGGCCCTGCCATCTTCATGGATCTGATGAATCGGGTTTGTCGTCTGTTTCTTGACAGATCTGTGATTGTATTTATTGATGACATAATTGTATATTCGAAGACGGAGGCTGATCACGAGCTTCATCTTCGTTAGGTTCTCGAGACATTAAAGCGAGAACAGTTGTATGCTAAGTTATCTAAGTGTAAATTCTGGCTTAAGGAAGTTCATTTCCTTGGCCATGTTATATGTCATGACGGTGTCAAAGTAGATCCAGCTAAGGTGGAGGCTGTGATGAATTGGGGAGTTCCTCAGACTCCTTCCGAAATTAAAAGTTTCCTTGGCTTGGCTGACTACTATCGGCGGTTTATCCGTGATTTCTAGAAGCTTGCGGGTCCATTGACCAAACTCACTCGCAAGGATGTTGCTTTTGTCTGGTCAGAAGCTCAAGAAGAAGCTTTTCAGACTTTGAAACGATTGCTATGTGAAGCTCCAATCCTTACTTTGCTGGGGGTTCGGAGGACTTCACGGTTTATTGTGATGCGTCATACGCAGGTTTGGGTTGTGTCCTAATACAACGTGATAAAGTGATTGCCTACGCTTCTAGGCAGTTAAAATCACATGAACGGAACTACCCAACCCATGATCTTGAACTTGCTGCCGTTGTCTTTGCACTGAAGTTGTGGAGACATTATCTTTATGGCACATAGTGTGTGATTTGCACAGATCACAAGAGTCTTCAATATGTCTTTACTCAAAAAGAACTCAACATGGGGCAACGCCATTGGTTGGAGTTAATAAAAGACTACGATTGTGAGATCCGTTACCATCCATAAATGGCCAATGTTGTAGCGGACGCTTTGAGCCGTAAAGGACCGATAGCAGAAGCTAAGTTCATAAGGATCACTATTGTCTCATATTTGATTTCTCGATTGAGGGAAGCTCAGCAGACTGCATTGCAAGAAGAAAATCTGAAAGCTGAGACAATGAAGAGATTAAAGGATCAGCTTGCTGAAGATAATCGTGGGTTGAATACTTTTCAATCCAGGATTTGGGTACCTTCTGCTAGAGGTAACTGTGAGCTGATTCTGCAGGAAGCCCATAAGTCCAGATTATCTGTCCATCCGGGAATTACAAAGATGTACCACGACTTGAAGATGCTATACTGGTGGCTGACTCTGAAGAAAGACACTGCTTCATTCGTGGAGAAATGTCAGGTCTGCACGCAAGTGAAGATGGAGCACCAGATACCTTATGGCAATCTGCAGCAATTGGATATTCCGGAGTGGAAATGGGATAATATCACGATGGATTTCGTGACGAAGCTACCGAGGACGTCTAGAGGGCACGACATGATTTGGGTTATCGTTGATCGACTGACGAAAAGCGCTCATTTCTTGGCAACGAACGAGTCTGCTTCACTGACCCGTTTAGCCCAGTTGTATATCGATGAGATAGTGTCACGTCACGGTCTTCCATGTTCTATTATATCTGATCGTGACTCTCGGTTTGTTTCAAATTTTTGACAAAGTATGCAACGCGAACTTGGCACTCGTGTTCATCTGAGCACTGCCTACCATCCGCAGACTGATGGCCAATCTGAACGTACGATATAGACGTTAGAAGATATGCTTGGTGCATGTGTACTCGAATTTGGTGGATCGTGGGATTCTCATCTCCCATTGATTGAATTTGCTTATAATAATTCATATCATTCCAGTATTGAAATGCCACCGTACGAGATGCTTTACGGAAGACGATGTCGCACTTCGACCTGTTGGTTGGAGCCTGGCGAGAAGCAGTTCGCTGGACCTGAAATTGTCCAGATTACTTCTGACAAAGTGAATGTGACTCTTGAAAAGCTAAAAGCAGCTCGGGATCGACAGAAGATGTATGCTGATCCAAAGCGTCGCCCCGCTACATTTGAAGTTGGTGACCATGTGTTCTTGAAGGTTTCTCCTTGGAAAGGCGTCATTCGTTTCAGACGCAGGGAGAAGCTAAGTCCACGTTTCATTGGCCCATTCAAGATTATACGCAAAGTGAATGATCAGACGGTAACTCTAGAGCTGCCGCCTGAATTATCTGGAATACACGACACCTTTAACCTGTGCTACTTACGCAAGTGCCACGTTGAGGAAGAACAGATTATTCCTTTGCAGGAATTGAAAGTTGATTCTTCCAAGCGACTAGTTGAAGAACCTGTTGAGATTCTTGACACGAAGGTCAAGAAGCTGCGCAAGAAAATGATTAAACTAGTCCTTGTGAAGTGGAAGCACAATCTGGGTCCAAACCTGACGTGGGAAGTTGAGGACGAGATGAAGACAAGATACCCTCGCCTGTTTATCACTGAGTAGATTCCGATGACGGAATCTTCTTAACGGCGATAGATTTGTAACATTCTCAACTTGGGCCAAGTTGTAATTAGTACGTACGTATGTATAGATATTGTAATAGGACGTATTATGTAAGTATTTGTTGAATTAAATAAAAGTAAGTTATGTGATTAAGTGTTATATGTATGTATCTACGAGTATATGTATGGATTAAGTATGTGTGTGTATAGTTAATTAAAAGGAAACCCCTACAGTGAGGTAAGAGGCAACCGCCTCGGGTATTTAGAGAGTATATATGTGTGTTTAGTTGACTTTGGTCAAACATAGCAAACGCACATATACAAAACCGCAAACACACTTTCTCTCTCGGTATCTCTTATTGCATTCGGATTTCCAGAAAAAGGAAAAGAGAAGAATCGGTTGTTGATCTACGAAGGTGAGCAACATGATTCTGATATGTTTAGAAGATTAGAAGCATGTAAAACATGTTAAGAAACATGAATCCATGCAAGAACACCTTGAAGAAACATGGAAGACTCACTTTGAATGTAGGTTTTGCATGAATGGTGTTCTTGTTGGGATTTCATGTGTTTATGATGACTAGAAGATGGTGTTATGATGTTTTGGGCTTAAAGCAAGCCAAAATGAAGTGGTTTAGATGGTTAAATGAAGCTATCGGGATCACAGTTGATGAAGTTGTCGGATTCTGCAACTATGAAGTTGTCGGAATCCGCATGTATCGGAAACCGAAGGAATTGTCGGAATCCGATAGAAGTGTCGGATTCCGCAACTCTGTCGGATTCAATGTTTTGTAGTCTTTTAAATATGGAATCCGCAAGTCAATCGGATTTCCATGGTTTCGGATTCTAAGTGTCGGAATCTGATAAGTATCGGATTTCAATGGAAGTATCGGCTTTCCTTCTATGTATCGGAATCCGCAAGTGTCGGATTTTGTGTGCATGGTTGGAATTCATAAGTGTTGGAATCCGAATGTTAAGTATCGGATTTCATGGTTTGAAGTGTCGGATTTCATGAATCCGACAGAACCATCGGATTTTCCCCAAATCCGACAGTTCTAGCGGATTTGTAAAATGTCCAAAGTTGAATGTTGTTTTGTGAAGTCTAGAATGCACATGTGAATGATTGAAGTCAATGTGATATTCTAGGTGAACTTATCGTATCTGTGAAGTCAAGGTCGAATACCTGTGCCTAGTACCAGCTCAGGTGAGTGCCTACGACCATGAGACTCAGTAGAGTAAGGCTTGCCTGTTAAATGACTATGTGAATGTATTGTGACTAACTTGCTTTTGCAGGTACGTTCGAGAAGGTAATTGTATGACTTATATGATGTTAGAATGTGTATCAGGAGCATGCCAGTGGGTCCAATTTGGAACCACTTAGTTAATACATGATGATATGACCGTATGAATAACTGTAAGATATTATACGTAAGATAATGGATCCCTGTGGGATCAAATGTATGTATATGTGTATGTGACCTGTCTGCAGACTACCTGACGCATGGTTAAGGTCAGCCGGTTATCTGGATCCTAACAGGACTTCGGTCATTTCTGGATTTAACGGTGACTCGGGGTGCATCCCAGGTCAAGGTTCTGCAGAACCACCGTGCCTTAACGTGAGTGGTGATCAGCTGATTGTAGCTGGATTACCTGTAGAGCCTCTGGCTCTGAGAACGATGCTTGGTGGACTGCCTTGTGCTCCCCCACCAGCGCGGATTGGTCGTGTCTGGTCCCCGGTCTGAGTTGTTGAGCGGGATTGATTACCCTGCAAGACACAACTCTTTTCGATCTTGTCAGCACACCGCTATGTGCTAAGCTAGCAATGATTGTTTATGATATGACGCATGACTTGCTATATTGATGCTTATGATTGTATGTACTCACTAGCTAGTGTAGCTAATGATACTATGTTTCCCTTTTTTAGGTAAAGACTAGATGGCCTACGAGGCGGGTTAATTTTGGGATGTACATTGCCCCTTGTGGGTGGAACACTTATATTTGATGATATATTGTAAATAGATACTATGGTCGGTTCCTGTACTAGGTAACACCGGCGTTGTTTTTAAGAAGTTATTAATGTAAATAACTTTTTTAAAGCAACTGAATTTAGAAGCGGTGCTACAAGGAAGTACATTTGAAAAACTATCAATCATAGCCTGGATCTGCCTTGGGTCATACTCCGCCCCTCCCTCACTATGTATATCACCTTCACCATCTCCACCACCCCTCTCAATGCTTTTCTTTCTCAGCTCTACCCTCTCAGTATCTCCTGCAAATGATTGAGTCCTACCTTCTATGTTCTCACCAGGTGCTACTGCCCCGGGGTAGGTAAGACCGAATCTGGTCGAACCACGGGAAAAGTCCTACACTCTGCCTATACTCATTCACAATCTGATTTTGTTCACATAGATCCAGCAAGGAGACAGGAAACGGTTAAGGTTCAACAAGATGCACCCCGGTTAACAAAAATATGTTTTGACACATGTTTCTTAATGAATTCATGTATCTAAACATATTTGTAACACTAAAATTTTTCTAAATAAGTCCATAACATGAAGAATTTATGCAAAATAGAATTTAAACCACAATCTTCATCCACCCGAAGAACACATTTTTTATTTTCCACACTTTTGTTGTTTGAAAGCATTCTTCAAGTGATTGCAAGGTCCATTGCAAGAACTATATACATTAACAACATCGTTTTGATGTCGAATAAACCATGTAAAGTTTTTGAAACTGTGTTCCGAGTTGTACAGTGATTTCAGATTTTTAGTTTTAACTCTGATTTAAACAAATTTGTACACATACACGATGTATACGTTATGTTTTTGTCAACTTAAGCCCAAAAGTGAAAATTTTGGCAGCAACAAAGATCAAGATCTTAAAAATTAGGTAACCAGAGAGTTTCAAATTTCAAATTAGCATGAATAGATGAATGCATAAAGAAGAAGCCAGATGCGAAGGAACTATTTATAGAACTAAGCAAAACTCAGCTCGAAGTGTAAAGGAATTCGAAGCATCGGGCGCTCGAAGTGTACATGCTTCGAATGAGAAAAATGCGCTCGAAGTGAACTGAGAAGCACTGTTTCGAATTTTAAGTAGGAGACTTCGAATTCGAAATGTGAATACTTCGAGTGCGAAGGAACTCTGTTGAATTGGCGCTCGAAGTGAACTGTTAGTTCACTGTTTCGAATTTGAAGTGTGAAGACTTCGAATGCGAAGCCTAGAAAGGCACTCGAAGCCTTCTTAGATATATGGACTTCGAGTTCGAAGTCTATACGGAAACAAAAAACACACTGGAAGTCGACATGAGCAGACACATTTTGAATGCGAAGTCAATGCGAAGAATTAGAGTTCGAATTTGAAGGGCAATTTGTTAATTCGAAGGTGTGACTCTTGCATATATTTTGAATACGTAACTTTAATGCAAACTTGATATTTGTAATTGACACACATGAATGCGCTCTAAGTCAAGCGACTTCACCCATTTCAAATTCGAATTCGAAAGGGTCAAGATTCTAAGTCATTTCGAATGTAAGACTCGAACAAAATAATAATAATAATAATAATTTGGATTTTCTATTTTGAAGAAAAATGAATTGAATGACAATCTTTTTGTATTTTAATCATATTTGAATGTTTTTGTGAATTTTCAAATTTCTCCCCCTACAAGCATGCGTAGCTTGTACGTATGATTGACACTCCATCTTGAATCATGCTTTCATTATCTGCAAGATGAACAAACGTTGTGTAATATTCACTCAAAACAAAAGGCTAAGACCATAAAAAATGAAATTGAATAACAAAATGTCAGATCTTATAATTCAACAGGCCTAACTTAGACACTAACTCATTAAAACGAGTATCGTCCAATGGTTTAGTAAATAAGTCAGCCAGTTGATTTTCAGTCTTAACATATTGTAGTTCAACTAGACCTTTTTCGGCGTTGTCCTTAATAAAATGACACCAGATATCTATGTTCTTGTTTTGGAGTGGTGAACTAGATTGCATGAGATAGCAATGGTAGATTGTGAATCACACAATAATCGGATTTTGTCATACTACAAGCCAAAGTCTGATAACTGAGTCCTCACCCACAAACTCTTAGAACAACACATTGCAGCAACAACATATTCAGCCTTAGCAGTTGAAGTGGAGACACAGTTCTGCTTCTTAGAGGCCAGCAAACTAGTCTATCTCCCAAAAAGTGTGCACTACCTGAAGTACTCTTTCTATCTAGCATGCACCCAACATAATCAGCATCTGAATAGGCATATAGTTGAAAACTTGAATCTCTCCAGCAGATGTGATTCCTTTGGATTAGGTTGAAACCTAGCACATAGACATGTAGAAAACATAATATCTGGTCTACTAGCCATCAGATATAGTAATGAGCCTATCATACCCATGTAGGTTTTTTAATCAGCTACTTTTCCATCAACTTTGGCAGATCTCCGGTTACTAACTTATTAATGTTGTGAAAGTTGAGGTGAGAGAGTTTTGTGTGCCATTGCCAAGTTAAGTTTGATGATGCCTTGCTTAAGAGACAGACTGAGGTCTTGGCGTTGCAATTGTTCAAGTCAACTGAATACAAATTGGACATCCTTGTTCCAGCTAAAAGTACGTCACCCGTTTCTGTTTTGACTGGACATGACTTTTTCTTGAATGTGACCTCCAAGTCTTTATCATAGAACTTGCCTACACTAAACAAATTGTGGCCTAGTCCTTCCACAAATGAAACCTTTTTAATTTTTATGCTTTTTCTGATTATATCTCCGTACCCCATAATTGGTGCTACATTGTCATTCCCAAAACGAACATTGCCGAGTACTTGGGAACGAAGTTTTGAAGAAGACTCTTGTTGCCGATCATATGCTTGGTTCACCCTGAATCCACGTACCTACCTTTAGGTTCCTGCACAAATAAAATAAAGAAGGTTTAGGTCCCCATGTAAAATGGGTCCTTGAGTGTTAGTTTCTCTTGAATTTACAACCTCTTTGAATATGCAATGAATGTTTTTCTGTGTTTGCCATTGATTCTTTTGTTCTTCTAGTGTAAACTTTGAAGTTTTAATCCACAATGGATCAGGAACAATTTTAGATTCAATGAGAAGTGGAATTTCTCCCTTTTCAAGCATCATTTGAGATTGAAAATAAACTAGAGATAGTGTTGTGCTTTTAGGGTCCGACATTTGAACCATTTCTTTTTGTTTCCAAACTTGAACCATTTCTTTTTGTTTCCATGATCTTGCTTGCGTGACATTCCATGCTTTGAGGAATCCTTTGTAACCTCCTCTCCTGTATGCTTCCAATTCTTGAATTGTTATCAACTGTTTGTGTAATTCCAAGAATTCATTAGGTTTAAAGCGTGTTTAGAAACCCATTGGTGAATGACTATCCCTTTGGACGTGATGAATGGTGTATTGCATTGATTTGAACTTTGTGGTTTCCAATTTTCACATGGACGAATTCCAAAACCTTTCCAACGCCTATCATATTCACAGTGAAATTCGCAATGAACATGAAGACTGTTAGTCCCATGGTTAGAATAGTTAAATTTGATGAGACAAACCATAGCTATGTATAGTTAATAGGTTAAGTGGTAGGAATTATGTAAGTCTGTTGTAGACTGACTAGTCAACCTAGGCTGAGTAGTCAGCGTACAAACAGACATAGAATTTTCTATGTAAGTTCTAGATAGCTCAGTGACTTCTAAGCTAATATAGGTTTCAAGAGTGAAGACTTGAAGATTTGAATATTCAAGAACTCAGCTTGACGATGTCAAAACTGAGTAAGTCAGCTCAGCGCCAGAAGTCAGTTTAAGAATTTAAGTAAGTTTTAAATTCTGTTATAAACTCTCGATATCTACAATATTTAAATTAGAATGTCTGAACCTAATTTACACTATCTATTAGTTGGATAGAAATCACAAACGAAATTAATTAGATATGTTCTAATTAACGAGTTTGTTATTGTTTTAATGAAAAGATAAGTTCTATCTTTAAAACACGATTTGTTCGTAGATAAATCAAGTATAAGTATAAACCTTCTTGTATGTTTACAAGAAGAGAGTTTTGCATAAGTTGCAAAACATACGTGTATTCGTCATACTTCATACGCGTGTGTTGCGATAACTTTGTGTGTTCAAAGTTCAAGAGAGTTTTCCAGTGTTCTTGTTAATCAGTTTTAACAAGAAGTTCAATCATCAATTAGTTTGTGATTCAAGAGTGTTTAGAGATATTTGAGTTTATAATCAGTGTATCATCAAATCATTCTGTTGATTTGATTTAAGGGTAAAATTGTAATACATTGGTTAATTATTGAATAAACTTTCTATTGATTTGTTTAATTACTGATTAAGTGTATTCAACCCCCCCTTCTACACTATATCGGTTGCTTGTTTACCCTCTTTGGGACCAACTACTGGTATTAGAGCAGTGTTTCTTCATAAGTTGAAGATCAAGATCCGCTGTCGAGACGCCAAGATGTATGCGAACAAGCAATCAAATAATATTCCAACAATGGCGGAAAAAGGGTGTCGTATTTTTGATGGCCTTGACTATCCTATGTGGAAGTTTAGATCCATGCTGTTTCTAAAGTATGTGGATCACAGGATCAGTACTGTGATTCAAGATGGACCAATTATTCCCATAATCCAAATTACTGCCACTGACAAAACTGTTCCCTCGGGAGAACTCCCCAGCCTTAAGCATGATGTTCTAAGGAAGATCGTAAACTGTTTAATCTTGATGATAAGGCACAGAGCATCATAGCAAATGCTTTGACAAACCCTCTTCTACATACTGTGGCTGGGTGCCAAACTATAAAAGAGATGTGGGATACTCTTAGTGTCACTGATGAAGGCACTGACCTGGTCAAGCAACATAAGAAGACAAATATGAGTCATTCTTATAAGACCTTCTTTGCTAAGAAGAATAATGAAACCCTGGCTGATCTGTTTACTAGGTTTCAATGCTTGATTAATGATCTAATCTTGGTAGGTGTCAAGAAAGATGAAAATGAGTTGGTACTCAAGTTCTTGGATGTGTTACAAGAACAATTCAATGAGATCACCATTGCTCTTTATGCTGGAGGAACCTTACGTAAATATGATCTCAGATCTATCTATGATTTTCTTCTAAATCATCAACAGATCATGAAATAGAAGAAAGTGGCTCAGCAATAGTTAAAAGAATCTGTCAATAGTGCTAGATCTGCATTGATTGCAGAAAAGAAGAAGAAAGGATCAAGAAAGTCTCAAGTTGAGACTGACTCTGAGTCTGAATCTGAGGAGGTAAGTCCTAACTCAGACTCAGATGATGAAGAGATGGATGCTCTTACTGAACAAATGTTTATGTTGGCAAGAAATTTTAGAAAGTTCAGAAGAGGAAGGGGTCAATCTAACAAAAGCAAAAGTGGTAGGTCTACTTTTGATCCTAAGAAAACTAAGTGCTACAATTGTCAAAAGATAGGACACATAGCTGCTGAGTGCAGAGCTAAGAAAGGGGAATCAGTGTCAGTGGCTGACAAGAATGCATACAGAGGTGATAAATATAAAAAGAAATATCAGAAGCTCAAAGGCAAGCCAAATGAAAACACCAAAGGTCTCTTTGCCGAGACCTGTGATACTGAATCATCTACTTCAGATGATGATAAGCCAAATAGGTGTTTGATGGCCATTGAGGATGAAGAGGAACAGGTTGATTATGAGTTAAAGAAAGTTCCTTTGATGAGGATCTAGCAGAAGCTGCTAAGCTGAGTAAGCTGACCAACATCTGGGATCCTGCCTCAATGTACAAGGTAAACAACTTTAGCACTTACACTGATAAACAGAAATGTTTAATGTTCAACTATTTTGTTGAATGACTTCAAAACCTTTCTTACTGTTCAATCTAATTTGAAAATTAAAATTTCAAAATTAAAAGATGAACTTAAACATTCTAAAACTCTCATAAATGTTAGTCCCAAGTGGTTCAAGTATAAATGAAGTAATGCAAGAATGTAGTGTGTAGAAGATTAACACCATCCAAAACACACACTTAAACTTTGATTGTGGCAAAACTTAACAAAGTCAATAGCCATAAGGCTATATATATATATATACCCCATGGGTATTTTACAAGCAAACTCCTATATCTATACAACTTTATACTTTACATTCTCCCCCTTTGTATTGAAATAGAAGTGTAAACGCTAGTAATCTAAGGATTCTATCTGTCTTCCTTAGATTATATAAGCAGTTTTGGATGTAGCGTCTCACCTTATACATGAGTCTGAAACAATGCCTTATCTTGAGCTTTTGATGTGTTGAGAAGAATCTTCTTTTTGTCTCCCCCTACAATGTAGCTCAGATTGTTCCCATGTCTTCATAAGTCTGATAATCTTGACTCCCCCTAGACATGATAAAGACTGACATTTCTTTCTCTCTCCCCTTGAGTAGACACAATAACTTTTCAATATGTTCTTTTACTCTCCCTCAACAACTGAATCAACAATGTAAATTTTCTTTACTTATTTTTTTATTCTCCCAAGTTGATACAGTGGTGTGCAATTTATCTTTGAGAAGAAATTGTTTTCATCATAACTAAACCTTTATATCTTTTCTTGACATCAGGTTCAAGGTTTTTAAAGATTGTGTGACGAGTTGTGACTTGCTTCTTTACTATTTTCTCAAGGTTTTGTACCTTAACATCCAGATTCTTTTTCTCTTTCATGATTAAATTAAGATTAATTTCTGCAGACAACTTTGCTGCATTCAAATCATAAACTTTTAGTTTTGTTTCTTTTTGCAATTTGATGAGTTCATTTTCTTTATCTTTTATATCTTGTTGAAGTTTTACTATTTTTTATGTTTGATTTGATTGTTCAACTTCAATTTTAGATGCTTGTTCCATTTTCATATTTAAGTTCTTCTATTGCAGCTTTTGATTCTTGGATGTTAAGAGCTCCACCTGTTGCATAAGAGTTAGTGTATAATCAGTAGGAAAATCAGAATAATCAGTCATTACCTTCTCTCCAATATCTTGTTGATCAGCAACAGTTGGGTTTAGGCTTTTAGTAGCAACCTTAGCCTCTATTTCTTCTTCTTCTTCATATTCACTCTCAATATCTGATTCATCAAATCTAACCATGAATCTAGAACCAGCTCCCACAATTTCATCTTCACTTTATTCGTTAGTTTCTTCGAATTCAAACTCTTCAACCTCAGCCATCAAGACAAATTGGGCATGGACATTAGGATCTTCGTCACTGTTGTCTGTGTCAAAAAGAAATTGATCCTCTTCTACTAGCAATGCCTTCCCATTGTTTCTCTAATTAATTAGGTCGAGTTTAGCCTTGTAGTATTCAGAATCCTTGACTTTAGGATTTTTACAGTCTTTAATGAAATGCCCAGTGCCACCATAGTTGTAGCACTTTCTTTCCTGGGCAGTTTCTACCTTCCGTTCATATCTCCTTTCCCGTCTTTGACCATCCTTCTTCTGGAATTGGTCTTCCCTCCGTCTAGATCCAGATGTGTACCTCTGCGTGTTGTTTGTCTTATTCTTAAGAAACTTGTTCTGCATCATATTTGTGTGATAGGACATAGCATCCATGATTTTGTCATTATCAACTTGAGTTTCTTCTTTTGAATCTGAAGTTTCAATCTCTTGAATTTTTTTTAGCTTGATTGATTTTGAAGAACTTTTGACCCTCTTTTCATTTACCACTAAAGCCAGTGGATCTACATTTTCCTTTTTTGCACCCAGACCAACATCATCTTGATATTGGTTCAGTTCCTCAAATATCATATGATGGGTGACTTTATTGGGGTTTTTCTGGTTCATTTGTCTGTAGATGGCCACTTGTGACTTCCATTCTGGCCCTAGAGAGTTAAGAAACCTTGTGTTCTTTGTTAGGTTTGAATAATCATCCAGCTTCTGGTTTCTCAAATCATTCAGCAGTTTATAGTATCGACTGTAATTTCCAATTAATGCTTCACCCTCTCTAGCTTTAAAGTGGTCAAAAGAGTTGACCAAAGTTGTCTCTTTAATCCAGACTCCAGATTTAGTTCCTTCCATCTGGCTTTTTATTTCAACCCATATTTCTTTAGCTTTGTTCAAGCCATTAACCTTAATATAGAATTCTAGTGAAAGACCATGTTTCAAGTAATATTTTGCCTTTCGATCTGCAGTGTCCCTGTGTTTTTCTTCAGCTGTGTATTCGCTTGAAAGCTTTTCCCTATGAATTTCATCTAATGGTGGATTATGGTTAGGGTTAGCTTCTTGATCTATTATGAAAATTCCATTTCCTTCAAGTATACTCTTCTTCATTTTGTTCACCATAGTGCTCATTGTTATCAATGAAGTCCATGAATCGTCCCTTCCAGACATGATACTCACCTCTGTACAAGACAGGTGATTTTGTGTCAGAACAAAATGAAAGCGTTTCACTGTATGTACTCATTTTTGCTTCAGGATCTTTTCTTTGAAAGATATTGATTGAAGAATCCGTATGTTTTGAAATCTGTTTAACACAAATCTGATGAACAGCAACTCAATCCGATAAACACATGTAACACCGCCTTTGCTATATTAAAAATCAGTATAAATTCGAGTTTTCAAAATGCATGGGTCCGTTTGTAAATTGAACATTTACCTGTTTGTTAACATAATCGAATTTCAAAAAACATTGCAGCGGAATTTTAAATAACAAACAAACAAACCCAAGTAGCTATTACAGTTTAAAAACACATGTTTGGCGTATATACAAATATACAATACAAAAATTGCCAAACATGCCAACCGGTGTTACTTTAACCTAAGTCGGTCGATTGCATAATAATACCAAAAGCAGTGTTCCTTCAAAAAGGCCTGTATATCAGCCATGAGTGTCCCCAACTCACCAAGCCTGCCTATTCCTTATCTGTAAAAGAGTTAACATCAACAACATTAGCTATTTAAAAATAGCTAGTGAATACTAACAATCATGCACAACAATTAGGCAAGTCATTAGCAATAAAACAAGTCATATAGAAGAATAAGCAAACAATGCTATCCTATCATATAGCGGAGTGTTGACATGACCAGCGAGTGTATTATATTGCCGGGTTGCAAAACCAGCTCAAACCACTACCACCGGGGTAATCAGACACTACCATCCGTGTTGGTTTCATCACCTAAGTGAATCACCGTGCTCGTTAAGGAGCCAAGGCTCATTAGGCTAAGCCATTTAAGGCACTCACCTCAATTGCTAAAAGGAACGGTACTCGAGTACCGTTAGTCCAGAACCTTATGCGCGTAGGCCCAGGACCCAGCCATTAGGCTTAGCCATTTAACGCACTCACCTCAATTGCTGAAAGGAACGGTACTCGAGTACCGTTAGTCTAGAACATTATGCCCGTAGGCACAGGACCCAGCCGAAGCTGACCTTAATTACATACAAGTCCGAACATACAGATAACTTCATCAATCACCCTTTTCAGGGACAAGTGCATGCATACATATTCATATATCATATATTCATCAAATTTTGCACATGTACTTAAATACATGTCTTGCACATCAGTTATCAAGGCATATCAAGGATTTTTTTATCATACTACCATACATATGGCTTTGATAATACAAATTGTAACATGTCATAATCATATAACCTTTCTTGCATTCAAACCTTCCTTAATTGAGGTCATAAGAGTCAGTACTCACCTTGTGTGTTTATAAACAACACAATATGGACTCGGCTCTCCTTGATGGCTTATATACGTATTTAATATATATAGAAGTTCATTTAGATTACCACACAACAAGTACATGTTTCCTTACTCTAGTTTTAACCCCCAATTATCCCCTTAAAGTGTCAAAACTATCCAACTATAACCCATGTACCCAAAGCATCGAACAACAGCCGAGACAACTCACTTCCAAGCACTTCACACCGTGAAGTCGGCCCAGCAAGCCGAACAGCAGCTCTGTTCTGCTTTATTTCCATCCAATCCCAAGTTCAAGCCTTTCTTAATTGTTTCCAGGTTATACACTAAGTTTGGGGCATCATTTGGAGTTTATAAACTTTAACATAACATGCTTTTAACATATGATTCAAGTTTGAATCATCAAATTACCATAAAAGACCCATTTGGTCAAATTCATGAAATTCCTTCAAGACGGTATCTTTAATTCATAAAATCAACCTTAAACAACTTATACATGATCCTAAAACAGATTACAATCCAAAAACTCAAGCTTTAATAGCTAATTTCGTTTTGCCCCATTTATGACCTAGAACTTGGAATGAAGAACAAGGAGGAAGAGAGCTTACAAGTACCAAGATGATGATGAATAGAAGAACAAGAACAGATTTCTAGCTTGATTGTGCTTTAATTCTAGCTCTTGAATGATCTTGGATTGATTCTCCTTCAAGAACAAAATGGATACAAGAAGTGAGGGTGTGTGTGTGTTTGTGAACGTGTGTGTGTTGTCTAATATACATAAAACCGACCTTGGTTTTATTATTTATCCACAAGGGGTATTTTGTTCCCCTTTTCAACATACAACACGACACCCAAATAACCGTTTCAACTAACGAGGATATTTTTGGAAACCTCGTTTGAAAGTAGTTAATATTTTATCATTATTATCTATTTTTATTACTATTTTCAAATTCACATTTAACTAGCCAATTACATGTTTTCTATTAATACTTAACATATATTTTATTTAATTCTTTAAATTAAATTCACATACCAAATGGAACGCACGAATAGGCCTGATTTGAGGATGTTACAACTCTACCCCCTTAAGAAGATTCCGTCCTCGGAATCTGCTCAGCTGGAAACAAATGAGGGTAGCATGTCATCCTCCGTTTCCCATGTCATGTTGGGACCTAGGCTGTGCTTCCACTTGACAAGAACCGGTCTGATCATCTTCTTACGTAACTTCTTTGTCTTTGCGTTAAGAATTTCAAGCTCAGAAGGTAATTCAAGAGATACAGTCTGTTCATTGACCTTTCGGATAATCCTGAATGGAACAATATAACGTGGACTCAGCTTGCCCTTACGTCCAAACCGAATTACACCCTTCCAAGGAGATACCTTCAAGAATACCCTATCGCCTTCACATAATTCAATAGGTCGGCGCTTTGGGTCTGCATAAATCTTTTGACGATCACGAGCTGCTTTCAATTTCTCCAGAGCTATTTTGACTTTATCATAAGTGATCTGCACAATTTCGGGTCCCGCATACTGCTTCTCACCCGGTTCAAGCCAACAAGTGGGAGTGCGACAACACCTCCCGTATAACATCTCATATGGTGGCCTCCCAATACTAAAATGATAAGAGTTATTATAAGCAAACTCTATCAAAGGGAGATGAGAATCCCAAGAACCACCATATTCAAGTACACATGCCCTCAGCATGTCTTCAAGAGTCTGAATTGTTCTTTCAGACTGACCATCCGTTTGTGGATGATAAGCAGTACTCAGATGAACCCATGTACCAAGCTCACGTTGCAAGCTTTGCCAGAAGTTAGACACGAAACGAGAGTCACGGTCAGAAACAATAGAACAAGGTAAACTATGACGTGTGACAATCTCGTTAATGTAGAGTTGAGCTAGGCGTGTCAATGATGCAGATTCGTTTGTAGCAAGAAAATGAGCACTTTTGGTCAATCGGTCAACGATGACCCAAATCATGTTGTGCCCCTTCAGTGTCTTTGGTAACTTTGTAACAAAATCCATAATTATATGATCCCATTTCCACTCTGGAATATCAAGCTGTTGTAGATTGCCATAAAGCCTTTGGTGCTCAGTTTTGACTTGTGCACATATTTGACACTTCTCCACGAATGAAGCAATGTCTCTTTTAAGTGTGGCCACCAATACAACTTTTTGAGATCATAATAGAACTTTGTTATACCTGGGTGAATAGACAACCTAGAATTGTGTGCTTCCTGTAATATCAGATCATGGTTCCCTCCAATGAATGGTACCCAGATTCGGGATTGAAGAGTCTTCAAACCCTGGCTGTCATCAACAAGCTGATCTTTCAGCTTTCTCATAGTCTCTGCCTTCAAATTCTCCTCTTGTAGAGCCAATTGTTGTGCTTCCCTCAATTTGAAAATAATATCAGGAACCACAGTAAGTTTCATGAATTTGGCTTCAGTTGAAACCCCTTTTCTGCTCAAGGCATCAGCTACTACATTAACTTTGCCTGGATGATAACGGATCTCACAATCATAGTCTATAATCAACTCAATCCAGCGTCGTTGCCTCATATTGAGTTCTTTTTGAGAAAAGACATATTGCAAGCTTTTGTGATCCGTGCATATAACACATTTTGTGCCATATAAGTAATGCCTCCACAGCTTCAATGCAATTACAACTGTTGCGAGTTCAAGATCATGTGTTGGGTAGTTCTTTTCATGTGGTTTTAATTGCCTTGAAGCACAGGCAATCACCTTATCGCGTTGCATTAGAACACATCCCAAACCAGAATAAGCAGCATCACAATATACTATGAAATCCTCCGACCCATTTGGTAGAGTAAGAATAGGAGCTTCACAGAGTAGCCGCTTTAAAGTTTGAAAGGACTGCTCCTGTGCATCAGACCACACATAAGCAATATCCTTCCGTGTAAATTTAGTAAGAGGACCAGCGAATTTAGAAAAATCACGAATAAATCGCCGATAATAGCCAGCAAGACCAAGGAAACTCTTGATCTCTGTAGGAGTCTTAGGAACCTCCCAATTCATCACTGTCTCTACTTTAGCAGGGTCTACTTTCACACCTTCCCTGTAGATAACATGACCAAGAAAATGCACCTCCCGAAGCCAAAACTCACATTTAGAAAGCTTGTCATAAAGTTGTTCTCGCTTAAGAGTTTCGAGAACTTGACGAAGATGTGATTCATGTTCAGCTTCGGTCTTTGAATAGATCAAGATATCATCAATAAATACTATCACAAACTTGTCCATAAATGGATGACAAATTTGATTCATAAGATCCATAAAGATAGCTGGTGCATTGGTAGAGCCGAATGGCATCACCAAGAATTCATAATGGCCGTAGCGTGTACGGAAGGCCGTCTTCGGAATATCTTCAGCTTGAACCCGTACTTGATGGTACCCTGATGGGAGATCAATTTTAGAAAAGCACGTTGCCCCCTGTAATTGATCAAATAAGTCATCTATGCGTAGGAGTGGGTATTTATTCTTTATAGTTTGCTTGTTAAGCTCCCTATAATCTACACACATACGCATAGTCCTATCTTTCTTCTTGACGAAAAGAACTGGAGCTCGCTAGGGAGAAGAGCTCGGGCGAATAAAGCCCTTGTCAAGTAATTCTTGAATTTGATTCATCATCTCGCGGACTTCAGAAGGAGCGAGACGATACGGAGCTTTAGCCACTGGAGTAGCTCCGGGAACAAGATCAATCTTATAATCTACATCCCTGACTGGAGGCAGTCCGGGTAATTCATCTGGAAAGACTTCAGGATATTCTGACACTACCCTGATATTTTCTACTGGTTGTTTCTCCATCTGAGTATTAATAACATAAGCAAAATAGGAGACACAAACTTTTGTAACAGATTTCTGACCTTGAATCACCGAAATGATAGGAATATCAGACTCCCGTCCTTCTCCCCTCGGGATAGCATAAGACCCGTCATTTAGAGGAAATCTGATAATCTTCTTAGAACATATAATCTCAGCATCTCGACTACTGAGCCAATCCATCCCGATCACAGCATCAAATCCCGCAATAGGCATAATAAGGAATGAAATTGAAAAGCTATGCCCATCGATATAAACAAGTGCTACCGGGAGTTTCTCGGTAACGTGAACTACTTTACGGTCAGCTACTTCTACTTTAATTGGATCAATTAATGCGGTAACAGGTAGTTGCAGCTTCTTACGACAAGATATGGAAATAAAAGAGTAAGTAGCTCAAGTATCAAACAATATACATGCTGGGGTATATTCAATAAGAAAAGTACCCGTTATCACATCACCTGCAGCTTTGGCCTCTTCGACCGTCATCTGGAACGCACGCCCTTTTGCACGTGGGGCGCCGTCTTTCTTCTGATCAGTGGATGATCCACAGGCTCGGGTACTCGGGCTTTTAGGGCATTGGGCTATTTTAAGCCCTGACTGATGACATCTGAAGCAGACATCATCCTTGTACTTGCATTCCTCCACTGAATGCCCTTTGGTTCCACATCTTGCACACCTTCTGGTTGCCTTAGAACAATCACCATTGGGGTAGGTGCGGCATTGATAGCACCATTGACTATCAAATCTAGGCCTCTTAGAGTCGCCTCCTTTGGTACGTGCAGAAGATTGTCCTTTTAAAGGACTTGGGTTAGAAGAGGATTGAAATTTCCTCTTGTTGCTTTCCCCTGCAGATTCACCCCTGCATTGGATGCGATCACCATCCATCTGTCGAGCCACCTCAAATGCTCGATCCAAGTTCACAGCTGCTTGGACATGTGCCCGAAATTCAAGTGGTAGAGTAGCAACAAACTTCCTTATCTTCAGATTCTCATCGGTTAGTAAATGAGGTACAAACCTCATTTTATCAGAAAAAGCACTAATATGTTGCTCCATAGTCTTATCTCCTTTTTGGAGATTGTTAAACTCACATTCCAGCGGTTCCATATCATACTCTGTGCAGTACTTCTTCTGCACTTTCTCGAAAAATTGCTCCCAAGACAGAGCTTCAAGTACCTCCTTTCTGACAGAGGCTTTGACCGTGTCCCACCAAAATATGGCACGGCCCTTCAACATCCGAACTGCATACCTGACGTGGTACTTGGATTCACATTCGCAGGACTCAAAGGTCTGCTCCATCTCTCTGATCCACCTCATGGTAACCACGGGGTCATCACTCCCCTCGAAGGTAGGTGGGTGGCACGACAAGAATTTCTTATAAGAACATGGCTTACGGGTTGGTTTACCCATAGCAGAGTTAAGTAGAAGCTCCTTTGCAGTACGGAGCTCCTCCTCAAGGCGTCTGATGTACGCCTGTTGCACATTATCGGCTGGAGCACCCTCAGTATGGTGCTGAGACTGCACGTCTCCGGCCTGTTACGGTATATGGGAGGCTTCGTCCTCCATTTCTTTTAGAGTCTGCTGAGTAGCATCATGCGGTGCAGAAATATTTCAACTTTAGCTATATGAAAAAAGGATCATTCATTATAGCACTTATACTTACATATTAACATATAAACTAGCTGTTAACAAATACTTATCATATTACTCTCATACTCAATCCCCTTTACCCAATAAGGAACACTTCATAATGGTCAGGCCCGAGTTTGAGATTGAATACTCTTTCAAGTACCCAATTCCCTCAAACTTAGGCTCTGATACCTAACTTGTAACAACGCCTTTGCTATATTAAAAATCAGTATAAATTCGAGTTTTCAAACTGCATGGGTCCGTTTGTAAATTGAACATTTACCTGTTTGTTAACTTAACCGAATTTCAAAAAACATTGTAGTGGAATTTTAAATAACAAATAAACAAACCCAAGTAGCTATTACAGTTTAAAAACACCTGTTTGGCGTATATACAAATATACAACACAAAAATTGCCAAACATGCTAACCGGTGTTACTTTAACCTAAGCCGACCATTGCATAATAATACCAAATGTAGTGTTCCTTCAAAAAGGCCCGTATATCAGCCATGAGTGTCCCCAACTCACCAAGCCTACCTATTCCTTATCTGTAAAAGAGTTAACATCAACAACATTAGCTATTTAAAAATAGTTAGTGAATACTAACAATCATGCATAACATTTAGGCAAGTCATTAGCAATAAAACAAGTCATATAGCAGAATAAGCAAACAATGCTATCCTATCATATAGCGGTGTGTTGACATGTCCAGCGAGTGTATAATATTACCGGGTTGCAAAACCAGCTCAAACCACTACCAGCGGGGGAATCAGACACTACCACCCATGTTGGTTTCATCACCTAAGTGAATCACCGTGCTTGCTAAGGAGCCAAGGCTCATTAGGCTTAGCCATTTAACGCACTCACCTCAATTGCTGAAAGGAACGGTACTCGAGTACCGTTAGTCTAGAACATTATGCCCGTAGGCACAGGACCCAGCCGAAGCTGACCTTAATTACATACAAGTCCGAACATACAGATAACTTCATCAATCACCCTTTTCAGGGACAAGTGCATGCATACATATTCATATATCATATATTCATCAAATTTTGCACATGTACTTAAATACATGTCTTGCACATCAGTTATCAAGGCATATCAAGGATTTTTTTATCATGCTACCATACATATGGCTTTGATAATACAAATTGTAACATGTCATAATCATATAACCTTTCTTGCATTCAAACCTTCCTTAATTGAGGTCATAAGAGTCAGTACTCACCTTGTGTGTTTATAAACAACACAATATGGACTCGGCTCTCCTTGATGGCTTAATTACCTATTGCATATATATAGAAGTTCATTTAGATTACCACACAACAAGTACATGTATTCTTACTCTAGTTTTAACCCCTAATTATCCCCTTAAAGTGTCAAAACGATCCAAATATAACCCATGTACCCAAAGCATTGAACAACAGCCGAGACAGCTCACTGCCCAGCACTTCACGCCGTGAACAGGCTTGTGTTCACGCCGTGAAGTCGGTCCAGCAAGCCGAACAACAGCTTTGTTCTGCTTTATTTCCAGCCAATCCCAAGTTCAAGTCTTTCTTAATTGTTTCCAGGTTATACACTAAGTTTGGGGCATCATTTGGAGTCTATAAACATTAACATAACATGCTTTTAACATATGATTCAAGTTTGAATCATCAAATTACCATAAAAAACCCATTTGGTCAAATTCATGAAATTTCTTCAAGATGGTATCTTTAATTCATAAAATCAACCTTAAACAACTTATACATGATCCTAAAACAGATTACAATCCAAAAACTCAAGCTTTAATAGCTAATTTTGTTTTGCCCCATTTATGCCCCATTCATTATAGCACTAAGTTTCTAGCTTGATTGTGCTTTAATTCCAGCTCTTGAATAATCTTGGATTGATTCTCCTTCAAGAACAAAATGGATACAAGAAGTGAGGGTGTGTGTGTGTTTGTGAACGTGTGTGTGTGTTGTCTGATATACATAAAACCGACCTTGGTTTTATTATTTATCCACAAGGGGTATTTTGTTCCCCTTTTCAACATACAACACGACACCTAAATAACCGTTTCAACTAACAAGGATATTTTTGGAAACCTCGTTTGAAACCAGTTAATATTTTATCATTATTATCTATTTTTATTACTATTTTCAAATTCACATTTAACTAGCCAATTTCTATTAATACTTAACATATATATTCATTTAATTCTTTAAATTAAATTTACGTACCAAATGGAGTGCACGAATAGGCCCGATTTGAGGATGTTACAACACAAATCCGAAGACCACTAAATCCGAGAATTCAAATATCCAAGACCTTGAAATCCGAGAAAATTGGAAATCCGATTGCTTCAAATTCCGACAATTTGGAAATCCGATTGAAGTGGAAATCCAACTTTCAAATTCTGATGATCTTTGAAATCTGATTGATGTGGAAATCCGAGATCTTTCAAATTCCGATAATCTTAGAAATCTGAATACCTAGACAGTTCAAATCTGTAAGTAAACAAATCCGGAATTCAAATATTCTAGAAATCCGATAATCAAATCCGAGTAAGCAAATCCGATAGCAACCAAATCCGATAGTAGCCAAATCCGTAAGTAAACCCAGAACTCAAATCCGTTAATACCCAAATCCGCAATTCAAACAACTTTCAATTCCAAATCCGATTACAAATCCGACACTTACAAAAATATCGGAATCTGATGAATTTCTTCGGATTTTAGAGAATCCGCAAGTTCTTCAATGCAAATTCGCAAGTTCCTTCACAAGCTAATCCACCAACTCCCAAGATTCAAAATCCTTCAAATTTTGATCAAATTCGAAAATTTTTCTTTCCACTAGCTTTGTATACTAGCGAATTACACTTTAGAATCAACTTTACAACAAAAATCAGACAATAGAATACATTTTTGATCAAAATTGTTTCAAACTTGAAAAACACAAAAATTCCAATTAACTACAATCTGTTGTAATTCAAGATCACGGACTTACACGGACCTAATCCAATGATGATTGCGAGTTAAACAAGCTACTAATCTTCCATTTTCAGTGACGAATTGATTGAAATCAGAATACTCGAAAAAGTCAACCAATACCTCTGTAAATCCGATGATTTACTTTAAATGCTGTTGTTATCACTTGAATTTTTCAATCACAAGCCTTTTCTTATCAAAGAGTAGGCTCTGATACCAATTGTTAGTCCCAAGTGGTTCAAGTATGAATGAAGTAATGCAAGAATGTAGTGTGTAGAAGATTAACATCATTCAAAACACACACTTAAACATTGATTATGGCAAAACTTAACAAAGTCAATAGCCATAAGGCTATATAAATACCCCATGGGTATTTTACAAGCAAACTCCTATTTCTATACAATTTTATACTTTACAATAAATGCTAGGAACGACTCAAAGTGATTTTGAGTGCCAGCTTCACATCAACAAACTTCTAAGTGAAGAGTTACAAGAATCAAAGGAGCAAGCTGACAATCTAAGAAAGATCTGTGAATCTTGGTGTAAGGCTACCGCAAACTATGTTGCCTACTCTAGTTTTCTATCTCAAATGGAACCAAAGAAGACTAACGATGCACTAAAGGATGAAGATTGGATTGAAGCCATGCAAGAGGAGCTGACAGAATTTCAAAGAAATAAGGTCTGGACCCTTGTCCCTGCTCCTAAAGGAAAAACAGTTATAGGCACTAAGTGGGTCTATAGAAATAAAATGGAAAAGGATGGTATAGTGATTAGAAATAAGTCAAGACTAGTAGCTCAGGGGTAATCGAGAAGAAGAAGGTATTGATTATGATGAGACCTTTGCTCCTGTTACAAGGATTGAAGCTATAAGACTATTCCTAGCCTATGCAGCCTTCAAGAACTTTAAAGTGTATCAAATGGATGTTAAAAGTGCATTCCTGAATGTGGCACTACAGGAGGAAGTCTATGTGAAAAACCGCCTGGTTTTGTTGATCCTAAACATCCAGATCATGTCTATAAGTTGGACAAGGCTCTTTATGGTCTCAAGCAAGCACCACGAGCCTGGTATGATACACTATCCACCTATCTGCTTTCAAATGATTTTATTAGAGGAAGCATTGATAAAACCTTATTTATAATAAAAGGCAGAGGACATGTCACTCTAGTTCAAATCCATGTAGATGACATTATCTTTGGATCCTCTAACCAAAGTCTATGTGATTGGTTCTCTAAGATGATGTCTAATCAATACAGAATGAGCATGATGGGTGAGATGACTTATTTTTTGGGACTTCAAATCAACCAGAAAGAAGATGGCATATTTATTAATTAGAGCAAGTATGTCTTTGATCTGATTAAGAAATCTGGACTATATTCAAGCCATCCTACAAGGTCACCAATGTTGCACAATGTCAAACTAGGTAAGGACATTGATGGGAAGTTTGTATGTCAGACTACATATAGAGGAATGATAGGTTCATTACTCAATTTAACAAAAAGCACACCTGATATAATGTTTTCTACATGTGTCTATGCAAGATATCAGGCTGATCCAAAGGAATCACACTTGCAAGCTGTCAAAAGAATACTCAAATATCTGATGGGAACGCCTAACTTAGGTTTGTGGTATCCCAAAGGATAAGGATTTGAGTTGATAAGGGTACTCAGACTCAGACTTCGCAGGTTGTGGTCTAGATAGAAAGAGTACTTCTGGAGGATGTCAACTGTTGGGTGGTAAGTTAGTTAGTTGGAAAAGCAAGAAACAAAACTCGGTGACATTTTCCAATGGTAAAGCTGAGTATGTTGCAGTAGGGAGTTGTTATGCTCAAATACTGTGGATGCAACATCAGCTCAGGGACTTTGATTTCCATTATTCAAAGACTCCCATATTTTGTGACAACTAAAGTGCTATAGCCATTACACACAATCCATTATTTCACTCAAGAACAAAACATATTAAAATAAGACATCACTTCATCAGAGACATAGTTGAAAAGGGAAAGGTAGAGTTAGTCTTCATTGAAACTGAAGATCATCTTGCAGACATTTTCACCAAGCCAATTGAAGGCACAAGATTCACGACTCTACTTGGAAAGCTTGGTATGCTCAACCCTTAATCTGGTATGATCCATTATTCTTTTGTCTCAGTTCCATATTTGCTAAGTGCTAAATTTGACTAAGTGTCAAAATCTGAGCTGAGTGCTCAACCTGAGCTGAGTGCATAATTTAAGCCGAGTGCTCGGTCTACGCCGAGTAATCAGTTCTAAAGTATGGTCAGTTCCACATGTCCAAGTTAGTCCAAATAAATGGTAAGTCCAACAATGGTAAGTCCAAAATATTTTAAAGTATATCCTTTTTAAATAAACGTAAGTTGTTTGTAAACTATTTGTTTAAGATATGTTCTTAAAAATTAATTCCATTAATCTTGTTAGAATTCGGATTAATGTAACAGTGTGAGTTTAGATAACTTACATTAAATATAGCCGTTGTAACAAATTGCGTAATCGGTTTTACTATAACGGTCATATTTATTACAATTTAATAACGGTAACTTTTCTCTCACATTGAAAAGGTATAAATAGAGAGACTACTTACCGGATTTTGTTTACACTTCCAAATCTTCTTACTCTCTCTCTATTCTTTAAACCCTACCTTTGTTGGTGTGCAGAATCAATCGCTCAGTGCAAAACCCTAAAACTGCTAAGTGCAAATTCACAAAATCAGTGTAAAGTAATATATGAGCACAAGATAGAATCAAGATGAGAGCATATGGTAAAAACACCTTTAAGTGTGTGTAGTATATTTGAATATATGCCAAAGGTTACAAAATGTAAGGCTAATGTCACTATTTATACATATACCTAGTAGTGACATTTTAAGTACAAAATTAACTATTAAAGCACTAAAAAGTATCTAGACCACAAACATAAAATATAGTTCTAACAATCTCCCCCTTGTTTGTGTCTTAGCTTGTATTCCTCTGCCCGATCTTTCTTTACCAATGTCTGATCATTTTTTGTTCATCGCATTTGGCATCAAACAGTTTGATAACTTCAGTAAGTCTAACTTTGGGCGCTTGATCAACTTCTTTCTTCAAACTCATACTATACTCTTTGATTTTCAAGGACCAAATCTTCAGAGATCCATCTGAGTAAGCACTGACTTTATTAAACTTCAAGAAAAACTTTCCTCCTTTACTGTTGAACAGAACGATCCCTCATCTCATTCAAATTCTTCAAGACAACTCCAGATCCCTTGATACATCTCAAGTTGGTCAATTTTAGAATTATTCGTGTTCGGCTTTAACAGATTGATTTTAGGTTTGGCATATTCTGCTCCCAACTGAAGATCAGTGTATTCTGCAATTTGACATCTATGTCTTATAAACTCCCTGAGCTTTTGATATCCAGCTGAATCGTCAGCATTCTTTTCCAATTTTACTTCGAGTTGCTCTAGCAGGAAGTTGACGTCACGAAGGTTTACAAATTTTAGGTCCACATGCCCAATAGTATAGCTCTTCATATCTGACCTGGTGACGAGAAAGCTGATCATTTCTTTGAATAGAATTCTTTGAATTCCAACATAGTTTAGCTTTATAATCTGATGTGCTGATTTAATCTCCTCTTTCTTTCCGGTGTGCATATTGTGTATCATTTTTGTTTAGGCTTCATGTGCATTCTTTGCACCCATCAGATTTATATCCAACATCTCTTCGATTCCATTCAGATTGTTTTGACAATTCACTGATATGACTTTCTTTTTGTTGTTGTTTTCTTATGTCAGCAGGAGTTGTTCTGAATTTACCAGTAGATGGAGGAAACTTTTCTGTTACTTCTTCATGTACTTGCATTACACTTTCTAATTTGTATTTATCAAGATCTGATTCAGCAATAGTTTCAGCAGGCTTTTCAACCTCTTGTTTACTTAGCCACAAGGCTAGTGTTAAATCCTCATCCTCTGCCTCAACCTCAAGCACATTAGTTTCCTTAAACTCAATCATCTCAGTTTGCTTGCCCTTCTATTTTTGTTTAAAAGATGTTTTCTCCAATCTGGTAGCAACTGCATGGATTCGCTGAGCAGCCGGGGTATCAAAATAAGTCTTTAATATTTTCTCCCCCTAAGGACGATCGGTGTCGGAGTATCGTCGTCGTGCCTAGGTCTTTTTGATGACCCGGCATCAGTTTTGCATGTTGACTCGACTTCTCTTCTTAACAATGATAGAGTATCCAAATCCTCTGAAGAACTATCACCTTTTCCAATTAGCTTTACCATTAACAAACTTTTCAACTCATCCACACATAAGGCATCAATAACCTTATCTTTCATTCCAGTTTCTTTCTTTACAACTAAATCATCCAATTTTTTTTCAATTCTGGTTAATCTATCAAGTTGTAATAGTTGGATATCGTCAATTCGTACATGAAGGTGCTCAATAGCAGCATCAAAATCATCCTTGGAAACAAATTTCTTAGCCGATTCCGATTCAGTTTGTGTAACACCTGGATCACTTAGATTACTTGTTGAGGTTCTATCACCTCCCGAAACGAATTCTGAAGATGAAGGACCACCCACTTTCACAGCTGGATTGACGTTGACTATGGTGGGTTTTCCTACTAATCCTTGGATATGGCCTGTTAAGGCTTCGTCTATAGTAGTTCCAGCTGGTCTATCTTTGAATAAACCAGTTAGTGCATCAAGTGTTTGCCTGTGTTTAGAAAGAAAATCAACAATTTGTTGATAGTTATCGATGTGCGCAGAAACAACAGGCGGCTTGGAGCGGAATGCCACTAGTTTCAATAACAGTACCCTCCGAATGAGGAACAGTTAGATCATGTGTTATATCTCCTTGAAATGAAACAATATTCTTTGAAAAGAATACTGAGTGGCTGGGAGGGGTTTGTCCATGCTCTGGTGGGAAGCAAGAGTCTTTTTCAATGTCGGGTATAAACCCAATAGTAGATGTGGTGTCCCGGCTTGAAATGGCTGGAGGAACCTCAACATCTTCTTCTACGTTAAGCACGCTAACATCATCATACAATAGTTGAGTATCAATATTTTCAAATTCATAAGACAAGTCCATCATTTGGTCATATTCAGGTATACTTGGATGTATTCTTTGACCATTAGGACCCAACTCCTCCTCTATTTGTTCATCCTCATTTTGAAACATTTTATGAATATGCTTTTGAAATGAATCTGTTTTACTATCAGAGGTGTCCAGAGCAACTCCCTCTCTAACCTCACTTACACCTTCACCTTCTTCTCCACCCCTCTCATTAATTTTTTCACTTTGATTTCCTTCTCCCATAGAAGTCTGACTCCTAGATACACTATCACTCGGGGAACCTAGCATTCTTGGGGTAGAATCAGCAGGCTCTTGCCAATCCAAATGAACAATATTATTATTTCTCACATACTCCTGGACAACCTCACTCTCTAAATCCAACAAATGAACCAATTCTGCAGGCATCACAAAGGTTTGAACATTAGGCATCGCCGGAATTTTGTATTGCTTTATCATCATCTGAATTTGCACTGCTAGCTCATCATCGCGCCTCGAGATATCAGTATCCCTTGCCATCACCCTTTGGATAATCATTGAAAGAAACCTTGGGAACGGTAGAAAATTTCGCCTCTTTCCGGGCATCACCATCTCTCTTACCACCTTCGCTATTTCAATAAAGATTAACTCTGCATAATCAAAATGCAAGTGTTTAGCCATTCCAACCAAAGCCTTCAATGCAAAAGTATTGGCACCGTCAATCCCTTTCGTTACGCTTGTTAGACATCTCATGATAATCGCGTAAAGTGTCTACCACTAGGGAACCAATCCAGATCGTTTGAATTTGGACATCCCCGTCAGCTCATCTCCTCTCCATCCGAGATCCATCACATGGTTTAATATTTGATTGTCAGTGGGAATGGGATCAAAAGCAGTTTTGAATAGGTAAGTGTTTGGTTTAGGCAGTTTGAGAATCCGCCTTATACTTTCCAGGCCCATTTCAAATTCAACTTGATCGATTTAGCCCGCAAGGACTTGGTTTCCTTCTATACTTTCAGTCAGGGTAAGGGAACTCCACAGTTGTTGTACATAAACCTCCGGGACATGAGGTACACTTTCAGTAGGATTGAAGGTAATAACATGGTTTAAAGGATGGGAAGTGATGAGTTCGGTGATGATTGGGTATTCAATCTTGGTAACATCAGGTAAGAAATAGGCGTTATTTAGTTGGTTTGGAAGGAAATTGGCTCCAGCGTACAAGGTATTCTGTAACACCCTCAAACCTGGGCTAGGAGATTAGCAGGTTTGTGGTATCTGCTTATCTGTTTTAATTGTGATTAATTGAGTAATTAGTTGATTTATTTAATGGATTAAACTTAATTATTCATATGCATGTATGTGTTGTATGTATGTATGTATGTAGAAACCGTATGTATGTATGTACATATAATTGTGTACGTGGAAGGTATTTGGTGAGGTGATGCCACCTCTTACTTTGTAAATTGTATACGTGGGGGTTAGTGAAAAATATGCATGCATTATCTCAAATCAAGTAAGTGAAATTGTGTGTGTGCCTTGTGTGTTCTCTCCCGGCTATAGAAGAAACCAAAGAAGAACAACCATCGTATTTTTAGAGTTTAGGATTTGTGATTCAAGATTAAAGGTTTGATATTAATATGATGTATTGCATGTTAGTTTGATTAAGATGATTAAATAACATGATTATATGAAGATCACCAGAATCGGTTTTGTTGAAATATGAATTTTGATGGATTTTGTATGTTCATATGATTTGTATGATAATATGATGTTTTTGATGTATAAAGGTATGTTAGAAGTGTTTAAACATGTTTTTGAAATGTTTTGATTAAATGTCAAAGTTCTGGGTTTTGAGTTGTTATGGAGGTTTGAAGCTCTCGGATTTGGTAAGGAAGAAGGTGAATTCCGATTGATTAGAAAACGAGTGTTGGAAACCGATACTGGAAAACCGTAAGTTGAAATCCGGAACTCTAACCGACACTATAAAATCCTATAATCCGATTGATGTGAAATCCTATACTTGAGAAACCGAAACCTTAAATCCGATTGTTGTAAACCGAGACCCTAAATCCGATTAATTTAGAAATCCGAAATCTAGAATCCGAGACATGATGAAATCCAATTGATCGAATCCGGGTACTTGAAATCCGGCACAATTTATAGAATCCGACAGTATGGAATCTATCGGATTTCGAAATCCGATATTAGTAAAAATCTGAGACATGAGTTGCGGATTCTTGGAATCCGATAGTTTTGGGAAATCCGATACTTGTGTTTTGAACTTCTATTTGTTTATTGTTTGATGTTAATTTGATGAATGATTTATAAATATATGGATAGATATATTTATGGGATTAAGACTGATTTAGTTATTGCTATGTTTACAGGCAATCCAAAAGCTCAGTAAAATTAGATATTTGAGTTCGAGCAAAAAGTAAGGTGAGTGGACGTTAAACACGGATGGTAAAGATTGCAGTTAATTTTATTGATGTGAAGCATGATTGTGGATTGAAATTGGATTGATTGAACTGCTGATTGTGATATTGAAATGTTGATAACTGTTGCATGAATATTTGGTCGACACGCACTCTTAAGATGATTTTGAGTTGCGTTGAGAAGCCAGCTATACGTGGACTTGGGCTGGGCTTGTCTAACTGATTAGTTGAACAGTAGTAGCCTTTCTGTTGCATTTGTTGCTCACACGGGAGTTTATTGTGCCAATCTAGTGGAAAGCTATGGGTAAACCTTTGCTTTGGCCGGCATTGGTTGTAGGTTCTGCGCCAAACTGCTAGTCTTCTCTGGATATGTGATTACATGATTGATGATTGATTGTGAATGTTTGCATTGGTTGCTTAAGCCTCTACTCACTTAGCTTTGTGCTAATTCCCCTCAGTTGATGTTTGCAGGTTTGTGTTTGAGTTAAAGAAGGAAGAGTTGACCATTACTCTGATACTTGTTTTAAAAAGAGACGAGCCAGTTATTTTTGTAACACCAAACAGTTGTTATTATATTATTCTTTGAACAATGAATGTATATTTGTAAAGATGGTTATATGTAATCAACTTGGTTTAATTAGCTTTCGCAGTGCGTTTTAAAAAAAATGCATTGTGATTTCCGGTGTTACAGTTTGGTATCAAAGCCTAGGTTTGGCGATGCATGCACGACTAGAGTGTTGCATTCCCAAATCTTGGCTCGTGACGGGTCAAGCTTTCCTTGGGGGAAAATTAGGGTGAGTTAGAGTTATGAGTAGTAGTTAGTATTTTGGATACTAACGGTTTATGCTAATGAGCTATGAGGTGATGTGATTGTAACAGATTATGGCTGATAGAGAGATTCCCATCCTACCTCCTGTGACCCAATCTACAGAGGCACTGGTTATTGAAAAAGTGAATCAAGTAGGAACCTCTGGTCAAGACCAAGAGGAAGATCAGAGTGAGTATATCTTCAAATTAGAGAATGAATTGATGGATCTTCGAAATAAAGTCCTTAACATGGAACAGAGATTAAACCAACCAGAACCAATTCCTGTACCAACTGCGATATCCACCCAAGCAACTGTACCACTAGTGTCAGTACCTCTACCACCAATGACTCAGATGATGCAACAACCTTTCTTCTATGTGTATCCACAACCTGGAGGTTACCCATTTGCGTTTCCAAGATATAAACAACCATGTATGTCTAAGCAGTTCCTTGACTGTAAACCCTCTGAGTATCACGGGAGTTCTGATCCTAATGCAACTTTAAACTGGTTAAGGGAGATGGAAAAGGCACTTGATGCCTGTAATTGCGAAAACGAATTGAATGTTAAGTATGCATCGCAGATGCTGAGAGGAGACGCCTTGGTCTGGAGTCAATTCCAGGAAAAGTTATGTGAACAGTATTGTGGTACTTTTGAGATGGCCAAAATTAAAAAGGAATTCATGGAGTTGCAGATGGCCAAAATTAAAAAGGAATTCATGGAGTTGCAGATGACCGGGAACATGACTGTGGATCAACTGATTAAACAATTTAACGAGAAAATGAGGTTTGCTAAACACTGGGTACCGGATGAAGAATCAAAGATTGCCCATTTTGTGGGGGCACTGCACCCGGATTACCGAGGCGCCACCAGGTGGGCCACCACACTGTCCCAGGCTTTCACTTTGGCCAAATTGGCTGAAGGGGTCAGGATCAGGAGGGGGTGGAGCTGGGGGATCTTCTATAGCTGGGCAGAAAAGAAAGAACCCACCCACGGCTGAGGGTCGGGATTCAAGATAACTGTGGATGATGCCACTACCACAGATGATATGATAACCGGTATGTTTCTCATAAACTCTACTCCTGCTAAAGTATTATTTGATTCAGGAGCAAATCGCTCCTTTGTATTTGTACAATTCTGTGGTAAATTGAATGTGCCTTTAATTGTAGTTGCTACTGCTTTAGAAATTGAGATAGCTGATGGTATGATGGTTCTGGTCACGACTGCTGTAGCTGGACCCAAGATAGATATAGATGGTATTTGTTTTCCTGTTTAGTTTCTTGTAATGCCATTATCTGGGTTTGATGTGGTGCTCGGGATGGATTGGCTAAGTTTGAATCAGGCCAGTATCAAGTGTCACAAGAAATTGATTTCCTTCCCATTAGCTGATGGCACAAGAGTGGTAGCAAGGGGTGAAAAGGTTGGGTCTGTAATCCCAATTATCTCATGTTTAAAGGCTAAAAAGGCGTTGGATAGAGGTTACGAATCATACTTGGCCTATGTTATTGATGGAAAGAAAGAGAAGCAGACAGTGAACGATATCCGGGTGGTAACGGAATACCCGGAGGTGTTTCCAGAAGAATTACGAGGACTACCTCCAATTCGTGAAGTAGAGTTCAAGATAGATCTGATTCCTGGTTCCTAACCAGTGGCAAAGGCACCATACAGGTTGGCACCTTTAGAGATTCGGGAAATGATGACTCAGATACAAGATCTATTAGACAAAGGCTTTATTCGTCCGAGCTCATCTCCGTGGGGAGCGCCAGTATTGTTTGTAAAGAAGAAAGACGGTACGTTGTGAATGTGTATCGACTATCGTGAGCCGAATAAGAGAACAATAAAGAACAAGTATCCGTTGCCAAGAATAGATGATTTATTTGATCAACTACAGGGAGCTTCATTCTTTTCCAAGATTGATTTGAGATCAGGGTATTACCAGGTGCGGGTTTCAGAGGAAGACGTGTCAAAAACGGCTTTTCGTACGCGCTACGGGTACTATGAGTTTTTGGTTATGTCGTTTGGCTTAACCAATGCACCTGCGATTTTCATAGATTTAATCAACAGAGTCTGTCGACCATTCCTTGATGATTTTGTAATAGTTTTCATTGATGACATTCTAGTATATTAAAAAAATGAGGAAGAGCACGAGAAGCATTTGAGACAGATTTTGGAGACACTGAAGAAAGAGCATTTGTTTGCTAAGTTCTCGAAATGAGAATTCTGGTTGAGAGAGGTACAGTTTTTGGGACATGTGATTTGTGACGAGGGGGTGAAAGTGGATCCTTCAAAGGTAGAAGCAATTATGAATTGGAACGCTCCGAAAACACCATCCGAGATCAAGAGTTTTCTGGGGTTAGCTGGATACTACCGCAGGTTTATAAAAGACTTCTCCAAGATTGCGGGTCTGTTGACTAAGTTGACTCGAAAAGATGTCAAGTGTTTTTGGGGCAGTGAACACGATCAAGCTTTTCAGATATTGAAACAATTGTTATGTCGGGCCCCTATTCTTGCATTGCCAAGTGACTCAGAGGATTTCATAGTTTATTGCGATGCATCGTTTGCGGGTTTGGGCTGTGTGCTTATGCAGAGGGATCGGGTGATTGCATATGCTTCAAGGCAGTTGAAACCCCATGAGAGGAATTACCCGACACATGACTTGGAATTGGCAGCTGTTGTATTTGCCCTGAAGTTATGGAGACACTACTTGTATGGCACCAAGTGCGTGATTTGTACCGACCATAAGAGCCTACAGTATGTATTTACACAGAAAGAGTTGAATATGAGACAGAGACGCTGGGTAGAATTGATTATAAATATGATTGCGAAATAAGCCGCAAGGGAGTGGGAAGTTCTATCCAGTTCATGCGAATAGAGATTGTATCTGATCTAGTGGATAGACTAAAGTCTGCTCAGTTGGACGCTCTGAAGGAAGAACACTTGAAGAATGAACTGATGAAGAAACGTAAAGACGAACTTGTTAATGACTCTCGTGGATTAAAAGTATACAAGACTCGTGTGTAGGTGCCTATGCTTGGAGACTTGAGGAAGCTGATTTTGACAGAAGCACACAAGTCCAGATTATCAGTACACCCAGGAAGCACAAAAATGTATAACGACCTGAAAGTGCTTTACTGGTGGCCTACTATGAAAATAGATGTGGCACAGTTTGTGGAATCATGCCATATCTGTTAATAGGTGAAGGCGGAGCATCAGAAGCCCTACGGATCTTTAAAACAGTTGGAAATCCCTGTGTGGTAGTGGGAACATATAACGATGGATTTCGTGACTAAACATCCGCGAACACAGAAGAATAATGATATGATTTGGGTGATTGTGGATCGGCTTACCAAGAGCGCTCATTTTCTGGCTACGTGTGAGACGGCTTCCCTGAGTAAGTTGGCTCAACTTTATGTGAACGAGATTGTTGCGAGGCATGGCATGCCATTATCAATAGTATTTGACAGAGACTCCAGATTTGTTTCTAACTTCTGGAGAAGTTTACAGAGAGAGTTGGGGACAAGGATTAACCTGAGTACTGCTTATCATCCCCAGACAGACGGTCAAACTGAACGAACCATACAAACACTTGAAGATATGTTGCGAGCTTGTGTAATTGAGTATGGTGGATCTTGGGATTCACACCTACCGTTAATTGAGTTTGCGTACAATAATTCTTATCACTCCAGTATAGGGATGCCTCCGTACGAGATGTTATACGGCCGTCGTTGGTTAGAGGCAGGTGAGAAACTATTTGCAGGGCAGCTGATAAGGTTGCTATTTCCAGAGATAAGTTGAAAGTGGCCAGAACTAGACAGAAAATGTACGCAGATCTACGTCGTCGCCCAGTTAAGTTTGATGTGGGAGACTTAGTGTATTTGAAGGTTTCTCCATGGAAGGGTGTGATTCGATTTGGTAAACGCGGGAAGTTAGCTCCCCATTACATCGGTCCCTTCCGCATACGTCAGATTGTGAATGATCAGACTGTTACACTAAATCTTCCAGCAGAACTTGCAGGAATACATGATACTTTTAACGTCTGCTATCTGAGAAAGTGTAAAGTAGAAGATGAAAACCAGATTCTCCCAGTACAAGAATTGAAAGTTGATTCAAAGAAGAAGTTGATAGAGGAACCAGTAGAACTGTTAGATCGAAAAGTGACCAAGCTCCGAAAGAAACAGATACCGATGGTAATGGTCAAGTGGAAGCACAGTCTAGGTTCTGATTTAACTTGGGAGACTGAGTCAGAGATGAAAGATAGATATCCCCATCTGTTTGAACAAGAAAGGATTCCGGGGACGGAATCCTCTTAAGGGGGAGAGATTTGTAACACCCTCAAACCTGGGCTAGGAGATTAGTAGGTTTGTGGTATTTACTTATCTATTTTAATTGTGATTAATTGAGTAATTAGTTAATTTATTTAATGGATTAAACTTAATTATTCATATGCATGTATGTGTTGTATGTATGTATGTTGAAACCGTATGTATGTATGTACATATAATTGTGTACGTGGGAGGTATTTGGTGAGGTGATGCCACCTCTTACTTTGTAAATTGTATACGTGGGGGTTAGTGAAAATATGCATGCATTATCTTAAATCAAGTAAGTGAAATTGTGTGTGTGCCTTGTGTGTTCTCTCCCGGCCAAAGAAGAAACCAAAGAAGAACAACCATCGGATTTTTAGAGTTCAAGATTTGTGATTCAAGATTAAAGGTTTGATATTAATATGATGTATTGCATGTTAGTTTGATTAAGATGATTAAATAACATGATTATATGAAGATCACCAGAATCGGTTTTGTTGAAATATGAATTTTGATGGATTTTGTATGTTCATATGATTTGTATGATAATATGATGTTTTTGATGTATAAAGGTATGTTAGAAGTGTTTAAACATGTTTTTGAAATGTTTTGATTAAATGTAAAAGTTCTGGGTTTTGAGTTGTTATGGAGGTTTGAAGCTCTCCTCTTCGGCAAGTAATGCCCTCCCACTATTTCTCTGCTTGATGAGGTTGAGTTTAGTCTTATAGTATTGAGAGTCCTTAACCTTGGGCTTTTTGCAATCTTTAATAAAATGCCCACTTCCACCACAGTTGTAGCATTTGCATTCCTGGGTTGTTTCTACTTTCCTTTCATACCTCCTTTCCAATCTCTGACCATCCTTCTTTTGGAATTGGTCATCTCTCCTTCTAGAACCAGACGTGAACCTTTGCGTAATTTACGGTAGCGACTGTAAGTTTCAATTAGTGCTTCCCCATCTCTAGCTTTGAAATGATGAAAGGAGTTAACCAGTGTAGTCTCCTTGATCCAGACCCCTGACTCTGTGCCTCCCATCTGGCTCTTTATCTCGTCCCATATCTCCTTAGCAGTGTTCAGGCCATTCACTTTAATGTAAAAGAAAGACCATGTTTTAGATAGTATTTTGCTTTACGATCTGCTGTGGCTCTATGCTTTTCTTCTACTGTATACTTAGATGGAAGCTTTTCCCGGTGGATTTTATCCAAGGGTGGATTATGGTGAGGGTTTGCTTCTTGATCAATTCTGAAGACAACGTTACCTTCTAGTATACTTTTCTTCATCTCCTCACCGTATTGCTCGTTGTTGTCAATAAAATCCATGAAATGACCTTTCCACACATGGTACTCTCCTCTGTACAATACAGGTGACTTCGTGTCTGAACCGAACGAAAGTGTTTCACTATATGTACTCATTCTTGCTTTAGGATCTCTTCTCTGTAAGATATTTGATTGAAGAATCCTTGTTTCAGCACAAATCCGGTACTCACTCTCTGAAAACCGAAACTTTGGTTTAAATCCGATACTTATCAAATCTCCAAAATCCTAGACTTGAAATCCGAGTGAATTTGAAATCCTATAGATTCAAATTCCGACAATTGAGAAATCCGAACTTCAAAATCCGATGTTTTGAAATCCGAGAGAATTGAGAATTCCGATTGATTCAAATCCGACTAGTGTGGAAATCCGATTGCTTGACAAAGTTGGAAATCCGAGAGATTGAAATCCGAGTTAGAAATCCGAGTTAGAAATCCGGTTAATTCAAAATCTGAGAAATTCAAATCCGTTGACTTGAAATCCGAGAGAATTCCTTCCAACTTTGGAAATCCCATAGAAACTCCAAAATCCGATATTTTCGAAATCCGAAACTCAACACCGATAGCAAACAATCTAATCAATATGATAGTAGCATATACCAAACAAACTCCAAATCCGCAACTCAATCCTTTGTAAACCCAAAATCCGCCACACCAAATCTGAATGTCAAAATCCGACACTTAGAAAAGTATCGGAATTCGGTAGAAATCTTCGGATTTGTAGAAATCCGACTGATCTTCAATGTAAATCCGATAGTTCTTGCAACAGTACAAACCGCCAACTTTCAAACTTCAAATTCCTCTGAATTTTGATCAAATTCGTGAATTTCTTCTTCCAGAAGGTTCGTAAACAATCGAATTACAATTTAGAATCAATTTTACAACAAAATTCAACCTCTAGAATACATTTTCGATCAAATTTTTCTCAAACTTAAAAAATACAAAATTTAAAATTCAATACAAACCATTGTAATGATCGATCTCGGACTTACATATATTTACTCCAATGTTGATTGCGAATCTATTAGGCTACTAATCCTCCATTTTCAGTGTCGAAATGATAGAAATCAGATTTTGCCAAATGTCGACCAAAATACCTTCAAATCCGACAAATTGCTTCGAATTGTTGCTGTTTTTTCTCGAATTCTTCAATCAAGAACCTTATCTTAGAAAAGATTAGGCTCTGATACCCATTGTAGAGCAATCAAACGAGTACTCAATAGAATCAAGTAGAGAGAATGTATGGAAACACCTTTAAGTGTGTGTTTTCTATGTCAATAATATGCCAAAGGTTACATGAAAAGTAGGCTAAGATACTATTTATACTAAGTACACTGTAAACCATAAAAACACTAAATTGTAACTAGACAATAAACACAAATACAGTTCTAACAAAAAATGAGCACTACGCAAACTAAGGGTGGGACTAATTAGATAGCCTAAAAGTGAGACTATCTAACGAACAAAGAAAATGGCTAAAACAAAAGGCAAAACAAATTGATGGCCTCTCTCAGTGCAATAGTCTAGTACACTCATTATAGTGGTTTCGACAAGAATCTAGACACAAGTTCTAAAATGAATGCATTTAGACATACTCACAGCAAATGAATACATAGTCAAAATGACATCTGTTAGGCTCAATCTCTCAAGCAAGTGTGGGCTAAAAGTATGCTAAGTCATGCCATTTTATCAACACTCAACTACTCTCTAATATAGAGAAAATAGAAAACAACCTAATTCATGCAGTTCAATCACTTTCATGTAGATAGAATAAGAAATCTAAAAAAACTAGTTCAAATTTAAGCACTTTCACATAGCATGCAAGGGGAAACAAAAGTTAAGTGAAACTTAACCCCCACCCCACACTTAGAAATTTGCATTCTCCACAATCCAATGACAAAATAAGCATAGAAATGTGTAAAGGTGAAAAGTAAGAGAGAACAAATACTCCCTGGGGTTAACTAAGCCATCAATGGTCGGGCAGTTGGAGAGTAGTGCATCCATGTAGCAAGCAGAATTTGCAATCAAGCAGGCATCATGTTCAACAAGCAAACAAACAAGCACAAACTAGAAGGAAAATATTAGCTAAATAAAATAAAAAAACACACCAAAAGAAAAAAAATAAAAACAATCCAAACACGGGTTGCCTCCCGAGAAGCGCTTCATTTATTAAACGAGTTAGTAGCTCTACTCGACCCTTTTTCAAGGTTCTTTAGGATAAAAGGTGATATCCTCCTGTCCTGTAGCCAGTGCACCTTCATGACAGAGTTTAAGTATGTGGGCATTAACTTTGAATGTCTCATCTCGTCGCTTCATGACAGAGTTTAAGTATGTGGGCATTAACTTTGAATGTCTCATCTCGTCCCTCCAAGTCACAAAATCCGGAGGGGTAAACCTTAAGAACCGTGTATGGCCCAATCCAACGAGTTTTGAGTTTTTGAGATGATAGCTTAAATCTAGACCGGTAAACCAACACCTTGTCCCCCTCACGAAACATTTCAACTTCTTTTAGACGAGCATCATGCCATGGTTTCGTGTTCTTTTTGTAGATTCTCGAGCTATCATAGGCATGAAACCTTAACTCGTCAAGCTCGTGCAATTGGGTTGTACCATGGATGCCTGCAACATGAAGGTCCATATTGCAATTTTTAAGAGCCCAATATGCTTTATGCTCGATCTCAAAAGGAATATGGCATGCTTTCCCATAAACTAACTCGAATGATGTGGTCATGATTGGTCTTTTGAATGCCGTTTGGAAGGCCCACAATGCATCCTCGAGCTTTTTGGACCAAATTTTCGGATTGTTTTGCACAGTCCGCTCGAGTATACGTTTTAGTCCTGGATTGGTGTTTTTGACGTGCCTGCTTGTTAGATATTAATTTTGTGTTTGGAATCTAGTTTGTATTGTGTATGTTAGTGTCACCTTACATACATAGAACTAGTGATATGTACATGTAGTATATAAGGTGACTCAAGCTTTTGTGTATTGGAACTCTTACTACTTTGAATATATCAAAACACACACTTAAGAGTGTTTCTCTCTACTTGAATTCACAAGTACTCATATATTGATTATCAATTGGTATCAGAGCCAAATCTTTGTTAAAAGATGGCTCTTGATTGAAGAATCAACAAGAAACATCAACAAATTGTGATCGAATTATCGGATTTTGAAGATACAAAGTCGATTTCGGGATGTTTTGGTTTTTTATCAAAATGGCAGTAATCATGGACTGTTTGTAGTGGTTTTGATTCGAAATCATCGTCTGATTAAGTTTGTAATAGTCCGCGATCAAAGTTTGTATCAGATTGATTGTAATTTTGATTTTCATTTTTTCAAGTTCATGAAAATTTTGATCAAAAATGTATAGATTTGATTGAATTATGTTGTAATCTTGTATTCTATTTGTAATTTGCACCTAGTCGAACTGATTGGAAGAAGAAATTTTCAAATGTGGACAAGATTTGAAGATTTTGGTGATTTTTGAAGGCGACGGATTGCAAGGATTGAAGAACTAGCGGATTTGTTCTTAAAATCCAAAGAACTAGCGGATTTCTTAAAATCCGATAGTTGAAAGTATCAGATTCCGACATTTTTTTGGTAAGTGTCGGATTCTAAGTGTTGTTTGATACACGGGATTTTGACTTGGTTTAAAAAAACGAATTTTGAAACCATCGGTTTTTGAGAAACTTACGTATTCAGAAATTTTGGATTGATTATCGGATTGTTTGGTTTTTGAATATCGGATTCTGATTTCTAGTGGATTCACCGGATTGTGATACTGTCGGATTTACGATTACTTGCGGATTTCAAGAATTCCTGAATTTCCATACTTAGTGATTTTGAGATAGTTGTTGTTATCAGATTTTTCAACAAAATCTTACAAAGAAAAGATCTTGTTTGCAATATGGGTACATATAGTGAAACTTTGTCCTTTGGTTCGGATACATAGTCACCGGTACTTTATCGTGGTGAATATCATGTCTGGAAAGGACGTTTTATGGATTTCATTGAGAACAATGAACATTATGGAGAGGACATGAAGAATAGTATATTGGAAGGAAATGGTGTATTCCGGATTGATCAAGATTCTAATCCAAATCATAATCCACCATTGGATGAAATTCATAGAGAAAAGCTACCAAGTGAATATATTACAAAAGAAATACACAGAGCAACTGCTGATAGAAAGGTTAAGTATCATTTAAAACATGGTTTGTCTGCATAATTTTACATAAAAGTCAATGGGTTAAACACTGCTAAGGAAATATGGGATGAAATCAAAAGTCAGATGGAAGGGACTAATTCTAGAATATGGATCAAAGAAACCACTTTAGTCAATTCCTTTGATCACTTCAAAGCACGAGAGGGTGAAACTTTGATAGACACATACAACAGATACTGTAAACTTGTGAATGATCTTTGAAACCGGATGATAGATGACTATTTGAATCTGACTAAGAATACAAGATTCCTGAATTCATTAAGGCATGAATGGAAGTCACAAGTGACTATCTATAGGCAAATGAATCAGAAGAACTTAAATAAAGTCACACATCATATGATCTTTGAGGAGTTAAATCAGTATCAGGATGATGTTGGAATGGGTGTACAAAAAGAAAATGTGGATCCTTTAGCTTGAGTGGCTAATGACAAGAAAGTGAAAAGTTCATCTAAGTCTGTCAAGATGAAACAGATTCCTCTCATTCTGATGATGATAATCAGATTGATAATGAGAAGATTATGCAAGCCATGGCATATCTAACTAATATGTTGCAAGGCCAGTTCACTAAGAATAAAACCAACAACAAACAGAGATTTACTTCTGGGTCTCGTCGCAGAGATGAGAAATTTCAAAGGAGAGATGGTCAAAGACTAGAGGAGAGATATGAGACAAAGTTTGAGTCAGCCCAAGAAAGAAAGTGCTATAATTGTGGTGACACTAGGCACTTTATTCGTGATTGCAAAAAGCCAAAAGTTAAAGACTCAGAGTATTATAAGGCAAAGCTCAACTTGATAAAACATAAGAAGTTTTGCTGGCTTAAGAAGATTAGTTTTTGTCTGATATAGAAAATAGTGATGAGGATACTAATGTCCATGCTCAGTTTGTGTTGATGGTGAATATAGAAGAATTTGAGTTTGAGGAAACAGATGGAGAGAGTGCGGATGAAATGGTTAATGTCTTTGCTGAAGATTTACCATTGACTGAAGAAGTTGTAAAAGAAGAGAATGTGAATGTGGGTTCTGATGTTGGGTTTATGGCTTAGTTTGATGAGTATGGGGATGAAAGTGAATATAAGGATGAAGAGGTTGAAGCTAGTGTTCAAAGTTCAAGTCAGACTGCTGTAGATCACGAGTGTCATGTTGGACCAATTCTGTAGATTATATACTAGCTCTCATGCAAGAGGTTGAACATCTAACATCAAAGAACCAATCACTCACATCAAAGGATCAGAAATTACAAGAAAACAATCTAAATCTTAAAATGAACCAACTGGCTAAAAGTGAAAAAGAAACAACAAATCTATCATTAAAGATAATTCAACTTCGACAAGCAATTGAAGAAAAAGAAAATGAGTTAATCAAAGTTAAAAAAGAGACAGAACCGAAGGTTCATGATTTAAATGTTGCAAAGTTGAGTGTAGAGATAAATCTAAAGTTAATCGTGAACGAAAAGAAAAGTTTGGGTACAAAAGTACAAAATCTTGAAGAGAGAGTCAAGAAACAGATAACCACACGTCATACATCTTCAAACAACTTGAACCTGATGTCAAAAAGAAATATAAAGGTTTGGGTTATAATGAAAGTAATTTCTTTTCCAAAATAAGTTGCACGCAATTGTATAAGTTGGAAAGGATGAATCAGGGATGGACCGCTCGAATTACGTTTGTGGGAGAGGAAGAAATTAAACAAGAAGAGGAGTTTAAAAGGAAAACCACAACTAAACTTCAAACCACAGTAAATTATGATGAGTTGAATGCGTCATATGAAGATTGTGAAAACATTGAAGGAAAATCCATGTCTTTAGAAGAGTTTTTTATTCCTCATCCACCAGAAGAGAAAACTGTGTCAAAAAGTCAATGAACAAGTACTTCACGCATTTACATTCCTCACATGGAGTTGCAAAGGCGACAGGAAATTTTCGAAACGGCATGTGTTACACAAAATATTCTTTTTGAAGTGGAAAACTGTGTTTTGAAAGAAACAATCTCGAATCTCAATGTAAAAATAAATAACTCCGCTGCATTTGATAGAATTGAGAAACAAGAGATTGAATCTACTAAACTTAAACAAGAGATTGATGATCTTAAGAAACAAGTGCATGAATTGAAATCAGTCAAGATTACAACTGAAAAGCAATCATGTAATTTGAATGACACATATGATTCTGATTTGGCACAATACTTAATTCGCTAGTTAATTTCCAAAGAATGCATGAAGAGAAAATTGAACGATTGCTAACAGAGTTGGAGGACTATTTGAACATCGCTTATCCAAAATGTACTAAATCATGTCGTGAGTTTGTTGCTCATAAGTGTAATCAACTTTGTGATCCCAACAGCATCAGGGAAGAAGGATCATCTTTTGGAACTAAAGAGTCTCAAAAGATGTTAAAATCCATGAATACATCAACTTCACCTGTTTCTAATAAATCCAAACCACATCAGACCACTAACAAACCTTCTGTTTTTTGTTCTAAGCCATATCACATTCGAAGGAAAGAACACTCAAGCAAAGGTATGAGGAATGGAGTCAATAAAGATATGAAGAAAGGAGTTACATCTGATGCAAAGTTTAAGTGGAAGACAAAGGTGAAGTTGGAAGAAAAAGTGAAGTCGTCAATGCATATAAACAATGTTGAATCAAAGAAAAAGATTAAACCTTTTTGTACTGTTCATAAGGCTTACTGTAATAAAGATTGTAAATCTTTGTTTTCTTGGAAAATAAAATCTGAAAATTCAACACCAACAATACTTGAGAGAGATATATTGTGTTAGGAATGACTTTCCTCATGGCGATTGTGTGTTTAAATGCTGCCATCATTAAGATAGGATGAAGAGAAGAGTGAAATCAAAGAAGAACCGGTGGAATCCACATGAAAAAAAAATCTTAGTTTGGTTTGTGAATAAACAATGTTACATTTTTTATCAATGGATTAACAAGTATGAGCGAAAGAGTTGTAAAAACAGAACCTTTAATCCCTACTCTTGTTGATAATTCATTTTCTGATTATGCTAACTCTAAAGGTCCCAAGTCTTCGTGGGCACCTCAGTTTGGTTTCTTTTCATGATATTGTTGGAGGTCTTCGAATATGTTGTGGTAGGTAATAATCTTCAAATTTCTATTTATATGCTTGTATAGTTTGACGTGCTACTTCCATTCTGAACCCAGAGCCCTTAAGAAAACACAGTTAATGTCCAAATCAGTTCTCTTCACTTTGTTTGTTCTTAGTTCGTTTTGCAGTTTGCAGAAACGACTGTATATATCAATCGGTAGTTCATTTTCTTTGGCACACAACTCGTGGAACATATTTACAAGTTGAGTTCGTTTAATGTGTTCTCCCTGCTCTGTTCTTTTGATTTCATCCCAAATTTCTTTGGTAGTGGCCAAACTATCTACCTTCATGTACATTTCTCATGATAGACCTTGTTTCAAGTAGTATTTTGCCAGCCTGTCTTCTTTCTTTCTTTCCTTCTCAGCTGCCGTGAGTTCATCTCGTATTTTCTCTCTTGCTACACCTGGGATTGGAGGATTATTGTTAGGTTGTGCATTGATAATCCTATAAAATTTCTTATCTCCATTTAAGATACAATCAATCATCATCTCTCCATAGATCTCATTGTGTTCGAGGAAATCCATAAACCTACACTTCCATACGATGTAGTCGTTGCAGAATAGGACACGGGGTTTTTAATGAGGAACCAATTGCATTTGAGCTCAACTTCTTTCTTTACTTGATTACAAATTGATGGTTGACTTGAAAAGTTAGGTGTGATTGTGTTCGAATTAATGAATTCAAAGTGGTCTTAGAAAGAACTATTTGAAGAGTGCGAAAGGTTTGTTTCGAATGGATTGAAGATGTGGTTCGAAGTGGGTTTGATAATTCAAAGTATGCTTTAGTTTGAAGTGGGATTCGAAGTAATTTGAAATGATGGAGATTGGTTCGAAGGGAACAAGAATGTTTGGTTGGAAGGGCTTGAGATGATTCTAAGTTGAGGAAATTCGAAGTAAATTGTAAGTTCGAAGTTCGTTTGAAATGGTAATTTCGAATGCAAAATGATCTTGATGAGTTTGGAAGTGTGTAATGAATTCGAAAGTTTAACTTGAGTTTCGACTTTTGTTTAGAAATTGAAATGAGTTGTTTAGTTTCGAGTTTGATTTCGAGTTTGAAGAGAACTTAAATGTGACCCAAAGTATTTAACACGCTCAAAGTTGTCTAAACTGTCTTCGAAGTAGGAGACTTCAAATTTGAAATGTGATGGCCTAGTTTTCGAAGTGCACTAGCAATCAAAGAACCCGCTCGAAGTCAAAGGATATCAACCAACTAATTTTTCGAATTGTATCAACTAAGTATTCGAAACCCAAATATGAGCTCGAAGTCTATAGACTTCGTATTCGAAGTGGCCTGAAATTCGAATTCGAAGGCTTTTATCCACTCGAAGTCTTCTTCCTTGACCAACCGGATTTTCGGAGATTTGTTTGAACCGACAAGCTCGAAAGGAATAGGGGTGTAACTGACAAACTTGAAGTCTATGTACAAGCATATTTTCCTTCGAATTAACAACCAATATCGATAAAAACTCAGGTCTGAGTTGTTCTTGATCATCTTCCAAGTGTTTTTCACCAAAATTTTGAATGTCAATGAAAAGGTATTAATAAACCTTCGAAATTGATCCCCTTGGATTCACAATTTACTTATCTTAGTCAATATCCAACTACTTCCATCTTCCACTTGCTTTTAAATTGAATTTAAAGGCAAAAACCGCAAGAACACTTCACGAAAAACCTTTAAATACCTAAGTGATTAGCTTCAAATCATTCCATGATGGATTGTTTTTTATTCTAATAATAATTCCGAGTAGAACAAAATCAAAATCAGTGATAAAAACACTTAAACCTTCATCTTCGAGTATAAACAGTAGCTTCTTCATTTTCTGCATAGTATTCAGGATGAATTCTGATCTTCGATTGAATAAACCACAATCACGAGCCTACTTTGATCAAGTATGGCTCTGATACCAATTGAAAGCTCTGATTCAAATCAAGTGTAGTATAGAAAAGATGAGACTAGAGAGAATAGCACACACAAACACCTTGGCTAATGCTTTGAATAAGACTAAATTAATTTTGCAAAAGCTTACACTACGTGTAGCCATATCCCTATTTATAGGCATAAGGATAGGCGTGGCTCCATTTAATACATTCTAACAGCCTTTGCTTTGAATAAGAGAAATTGTACTGCAAAAGCTCTCTATTACAAGGGTCCATATCCCTATTTATACTAAAAGGGATAGGCTTGGAATATCTGTCTATTACAAGAGTCCATATCTCTCTATCCATATATTAATTTTTTTTGGGTGATACAAAGTAATTGCTCTTTTTTTTTGCCAAGAATGTTAGTTCGTCTAATTTCTATACATACAAATATATACAGTTCGATTGGCGAAGTGAGACATTTGTCAAAAATTCTATGAGAGCCAATAGAAACCATAAATCATGTTATCACTTTAAATAACAATACTCATGTATAGTAAGTATGTCCAATCTAAAAGGCAATGTCTTTCCAAATTCAAATATGGTGACATGGTTCAATTGCCTAACTTAGGGATAACGGTTGATGAAAACTAATAAAGTAACCACATATCATTTTATTATCATTAAAAACAATACTCATGTATCAGCACCACATAAATTGAATCCAAAATCATGTTCTTTTTCTCAAATTTTAGAAGTACTAACTTTGAAATTCTTCTTAAGCAGTATGAGATTGTGTTCAAAGCTACAAACTAAATAACAATACATGGAGGGGAACATGGTCAGCCATCAACACACATACATAAAAGTTATTAAGTTGCTTGGTAACTTAAAGTCAATATTGAGTTTTAATTAAAAATGAAATAAAGAAATAAAAGGAAAAGCAGTTATTTTGAAATGGACATAGTATATTCTAGGCATCTAGTCATCAACACACATACATATACTTGTGTAAACCATAAAACAAATTTGTAAAGAATCATTACATGAATAGATAGAAACGAACCTGGAACTGCTTTGAGAAGGACGAACTGCGAAGTAGAATACACAAAAGAACTACCGGCAAGTAGAAACATTTGCAAGTTTGTGAGAAAATATAGACCAGGAGAATAAATACGAAAAAGGAAGAACATGATGTGAAGAGAGTCAATGAAATAACATGAGAACCTTTTTCAAATCCTGTGATCTGGAGTTCGACCAGAAACCCCATCGTCAATAGCCATGAAAGTACCACCCGCAACTCTAATTCCCTGTAGTTCAACAACGAAGCAAATCCCATGGAGCACAAAAACCAACCTTCAAATCACCTAGAAGAAAGATACAAAACCCAACTTGAAACGACAGTTTGAAGTCGGTAAATCTAAATTTGGTGGTTTGGGTTATCATCGATGGCTGTTGAGGAAGGTTTGTTGTTCGATGGTTGTTTTCTCTGGCGACTTTGTTAAAATCACCACCCATTATGAATAATAATTAAAACAAAGAGAGAGATTGATGAATGGCTAAACTTTCGAAGACTAAAACAGGGAAGAAACGTATGGTAATGTATCTATTTGATTAATGAAGAAACAGCTTTAGAGGTGACTGATTTAGGCAAAGGAGATGGGCTTGTACGTTTACATAAAGCTACATGGCAAGCAAAAATAGGATTACCATTTATTCAAAACTAGAATGTAGGACATAGGTTTTGTACTGTTGCCCAAAAGATAAGCTACAGCAGGGTTCGAGCATTTGACTTTAGGAATAACAGTTCTATGCCTCACCCATCTGGCCACTTTCAAATTATTTATTTTGAATTTATAATTTCAAATATTTCATTAACATGTAGATGAACAATAACATTTGTCATGCAAAATGTCACGAACTATAGGGAAAAAACTCAAACATAAACATAATTTTGATAGCATAGTTGTTAACTTGTGACATGAGAAGAGTAGATATTTATTAAGCGTTTCAACTAAAAACAATGTGACAGACATGTTCTCTAGAAGATCGCGTGCAACACTTAGTCTTGCCCAACATCGGCCTTTTAGTGGATAAGCGTAAATATTTAAGGAAACTCCACTAGGGATACTAGATATAGAACAAGATTGATTTAATTACAACACTGGTTTACAAGAGAACTTTAAAAATCAATTTTAAGGTGGTCTGCAACACATGATACCACCTCTATTTATACTACCAAGCCATGGAAATAAACGATCATGATTATTTTAATCCAATGGTAATACATACCTAGATCTTTCCTACTCTACAAATTTGTATAAAATGTTCTAGAAATTTCCAAGGAACCTACCACATATTTCTAAAAGCTTATGAACATGGAGGATGCTTCTAGATCTTCCATACATCTTGAGTTTTCAAGAGAGCGTGAAAAGTTCTAGAATCTGAAGCAAAATTATAGTGAACTTGGCGTGTCGTTACGCCAAGGAGACTAAGTATTATAATATTATCTTTATGGGCACCAAGGAAACTATGTATTAATGCATTTAATTAGAAATCTTGGAATGAGGTAGTTGACAATTTATGATGAGCTCATATTATTATTGTTTAGATAAAAATAAAAAAATCCAGGATAGAATAATTCCAAGTTTAACCAACTAGGCCGAGTTAGACAATAAGACCACACATAGTGGCCCTTGATAACGAGCTTGTTGAAATTAGTCACTCTAATTGTGAAATATAAGAGCTCGTATTTGTTTGTATGTTTTTGTAGTTTTCTTGAAGTTGGAGGGCTAAAGCTGTCTACTGAAGTCTTCCTTTCATAGTTGGCAAATTTATCAATCTGGTGGTTTTTTCTCAAAATCAATTACGGATTTTTCTCCCGAGAGATCTTCTATGGTTTCCGTCTTCGCTGCTGTGTAGCCGTTGGAGAAAAGTTATAAATGTATTGTAGCTTAGCAACACACAAGCAAAAGGATCTGATATCCCTTCATCTCTTCTCTAAATTTGACCCATTTGCGTTTGTTATATCTGTGTGTTTGTTCATCAAAAGCACCCATTTGGGTTGTTCATCAGAAGCATTCAACTTTCTGTTTTGTTTTCACCACTAGTGTGGGTTTTTATCATGGTATGGTTGAAGGCTATTGGTTCGATTGTGCCTATCCCTGTTGCGATTAGGGCTGTGAAGTTCTTCTGGTTCGGTTTTTTAAGGGCTATTGTTCCTTTTTACGATTAAGGCTGTTGAAGGTTTTTATATGTTTGCTCGATTAAGGCTATTGTTCATGTTTGCTCGATTCTTCTTCCTTGGGCTGTTGTTATGTCAAAGGTCTGCGTTTTCTAATGCAAGTTTTTTGGTGAAAGTCTCTATTTGGTGCTTGAGGTTACTAGTTGATTAAAAAAACCCGCTGCAACCTATTGTTTTGAAGAGAGCCAATTGCTTTGGTGCTTCTGTTATCTGTGAAGTTTGCACCATAAAAAATTCCAAACTCTCCTTGTTCTGTAGCAAGTTCCTTCTTTGACGAGCTCCGTGTCGTGTAGGAGTCAACTGCCCGTTGTGAGAATACTTGGCCTATAGTCAAGGGTCTCATCTATCTTGTTTTTTTATCTGTTTTTGTTTGTTTGTACCGGCCACCATGACCGATAGTGATTATGATGCTGAAAATGTGCTTGGTACCTTAGTTAGCAAACTTAATTTTTGTGATCCATTATACTTGCATGCTAGTACCGACACAAGTAATATTCCCCTTATAAGTTTAAAACTAAAAGGCATGGAAAATTATAAAGTATGGGCATGTGTTATGGAATTAGCTCTTCAAACTAAAAACAAAATTGTTTTGTTGATGGTACATGTGAAAGACCTAACGACAATAATGTACTTGCCAAACACCGGGATAGATGCAACTCGTACAACCGGGGTATAACTCTGTCTCGACCTCCATAAGTAATGCATCAATATCGTCATTTTCACCAATCGGACCTTGAGTTGGCTCATTACTTGGCTCATCAATATTTGCCCCGTGTTCATTGCCAATATCCTCCCATCGAACATCGTTAAGGACATCAACCATCTCATTTGTCGTTTGAGATGTATTAGGTATCACCGGTGGATCATATTGTTCACCGTGAAACCTCCATGTTTTATAAGCTGCGCTAAACCCCCAACAAAGTATGTGGTTCCCAATCTCAACAAGAGTACCCCAGTCATGGTTATCGCATTTTCGACATGGACATCGGCATCTATTTTGATCATAAGTGGTCCTTACACCTCTCGATAAACGCGTTAAGACCGGTGAGAAATGGAGAAGATGAACGATTTCTACACCTAGTCCAACTCTTATCAATCGTCATAACTGCACTTGTGACATAAAGAAATTTGTATTATATGTTTTAAGGATATTGGTGGCTATCCTAACCCACTTTGTTAATGTTTCGTTTCATACAGAAGGCGTATAACTAAATTATTATTTAATAAAATTTCGGCAGCATTTCCGCTTAACTCCCCAAATATGCGTATGAAACACATATTCGAAGGAGAAAAGGGGAAATGCTTACCGAATTTTTCTTAAATAATATATCAGTTATATACATCCATATCCTAAACGAGACAAAACATTTAAAAAGCAATCCCAACAGGGGACAATCCAAAATTAATTTCTAATAAATTAGTTTTGGACGGGTGACCTATGGTATATATAAAACGAAAATTGTTAATGTATTGATTATATATATTATACAAACACACACGTAATATATATATATATATTACGTGTGTGTTTGTATAATATATATATATATATTATAGTGATAAATTATATATATATATAATTTCTAATAAATTAATTTTGGAGGATAACCTATAGTATATATAAAAACGAATATTGTTAATGTATTGATTAATATATATATATATATATATATATATACATGCATGTGTTTCATATAATATATATATATATATATTATAGTGATAAATTATTTTATATATATCATACAAACACACACGGATAATATATGTATATAATATACATACACATGGGTGTGTTTCATATTATATATATTATATAGTGATAAATTTAATATATATATATACGCGTGTGTAATTGTATAATATATCTATAATAATTTATTATTATATTTTAGTTTCTTGTATTTTAATTTTTTATTATATTTAAATTTTTATATTTATACGTTATTTATTTTATAATTATATTCAAGGTTTTACCACTATATTTTAGTCTCTTGTATTTTAATTTATTATTATACTTTAGTTTCTCATATTTATATAGTATTCATTTTATAATTATATTTAAGGTTTTGTTATTATATTTTAGTTTTCTTATATTTTACTTTATCATTATATTTTAGTTTATAGTTATGTGTATATATATTTTAATCTATTATTGTATTTCTAGTTTATTGTTATGTGTGTATATAATGTATATATTTTAGATTGTCATTTTATTTTAGTTACTTGTATTTTAGTTTTCTTATATATATAACTCCAAATATTTTAATTTCATTATATAAATATATAGTTTCTTAGATTTTAGTTTCTTATATTTATATATATTTTATTCTATAATTATATTTAAGGTTTTGTTATTATATTTTAGTTTTCTTATATTTTACTTTATCATTATATTTTAGTTTATAGTTATGTGTATATATATTGTATATATTTTAATCTATTATTGTATTTCTAGTTTATTATTATGTGTATATAATGTATATATTTTAGATTATCATTTTATTTTAGTTACTTGTATTTTAGTTTTCTTATATATATAACTACAAATATTTTAATTTTATTATATACATATATAGTTTCTTAGATTTTAGTTTTCTTATATATACAACTAGTTTCAAATATTTTAATCTATGATAATATTTTAGTTTATAATTATATATTTTAGTTTATCATTATATTGTAGGTTATTATTATACATTTTAGTTTATAATTATATATTTTAGTTTGACATTATATTTTAGTTTTTCATTATATAATTATATATTTTAGTTTATAATTATATTTTACCTTCTTAACATATCACTTATATAATCAAGAATATATTTTAAAAAATATATTTAAATACTAATTTCATATAAAAAATTATTTTATAACCCACTTGCTTCTTATTTACTAAACAATTATCATATCATCATATTCTAACATGTCAATTGAGTTGTATAGTTAGAAAAAAAAACCTTATAATCTTCTTTGAATCACAGGAGTAATGTCGGACGTTCGCTGGAGGAGTCGCCGGAGTATCACCGGAGAAGTAACTTCAAAAAAAACAATGTGTTATGTATGAATATTTTAACAAAGACTAATATAATGTAAAAGAACTAACCTTTAAAGGTCAAAAACGTCTAGCAAATCTAGATTTGGCCAGAAAAAGTGGGAGTTTTCGCCGGAAAAATGGAGTTTCGCCGGATCTACGATGGTGTTGACAACCAAAACCTTGAAGATAACAACTACTCTAGTCTTAATCGCAAGATCTACTTCAAAATCTTGAAGAAATGTAGAACATGGGGGAGGAAGAAGGTGTAAGGATAGTGAGGAGTAAAAATGAAAAGTAGGTGAAAAAAGATGAAGTAAAAAGTACTCTGATAAAGTTAACCCGGTTGAAAGCTTCGGCGACTCGCTGAAAGTGGCTACAAGACAAAAACTCTCACCAACTTATTTAAAAAATAAAAAAGAAACCCTTTCCCGAGTACATGTGTCGTCGCGAAAACGTTTAAACCGGACAACTTTTCCATTTTACCGCCTAAAGTAATTTTACCTTAGGAAAAAAAGATTTAAAAAATTGTAAATGACTTTTAGCGAGGACATGTCCTCGCTGAAAGTATGTTTAGTCAGATCGCACGTTCCCAAGGTGTAGTGTGGCGGTGTTTTTGTCTTTATTCAACTTTTAGCGAGGACAATGCGTCGTCGCTGAAAAGTGTTATGTCCAAAACCCTTTTTTCTTGTAGTGATTTAATTTACATCACAAAATCAACTCTTTAAATCAAAGTGGTGAAAGTGTGTACAAATACTATCTTAAGTTAAATTCTCTATGGAGACAAGTTCATGCTCTTGTTAAATTGCCTACATGTAATTGTCATGCTGCTGAAGAATTCTCTAATCATAATTACTTGATAAAATTGATGAAATTTCTAATGGGCTTAGAAGAAATTTATCATCCAATTATGAGTAACATCTTAACCTAGAGAACCTTTACCTTCCAAAAAATGTCTTTGCTATTATTTCAAGAGAAGAGTCACATAGGGGGTCTCATGGCTCGAGTAATAAACCTCAAGCGAGTGCTTTTGTTTCTAAAACTTTTGACAACAAGAGTATATCAAGTGGAAATTCTAACCTAAAATGCTCTAAATGTGATCTAATCTGACATTCAATTGAAAATGTTTTGAAGTGGTCAGATCCTGATAACTTCAATGAAATTCAAATTTAAAATGCACAAAATGTGGGCTAATTAAATGGTCATATAATAGATAGGTTCTTTGAAATAATTAGTTATTCTCCTAGCTAGAAAAAGAAAACACAACATCACTTTGGAAATAAAGGACCATCATGTAAACATACTTACATAGAGTCGCCTCCATAACATGAGGAAAGCAAATCTGGATCTATGCCTTTTTCAAGTGAACAAATTTCAAAGTTGATGAGATTGATCCAAGAAAAACCTACGACTAGAGGTAGTAGCCTTTTTAATTCAAATAGTTTCTTCAATCAAAATTTTGAAAGTTTTTTTAAAAGCAACAATGTGTTTAATTCCTCCAAAGATAATCTTGGATGGATTATTGATTCCGGAGCTAACCAACATATGACATGTTTCGAAGAGTCTATGGAAAATATTATTGATATCTCTAATTTAAATTTGTTTGTTGGTCATCCTAATGGTACAAAGGCAAAATTTAAGAAAATTGAAAATTGAAAATTAACCAACAATATAATCCTCTTTGATGTGCTAGTAGTCCGGAATACTATGTAAGCTTGCTCTCTGTTCATAATCTAGCTAGAGATAGTAATGTGTTTATAGGATTTGATGATTGTAAATGTCACATACAGGATTTGAAGTCAAAGGAAGTCATGGGGACCGGTAGTGAAAACGGTGGTCTATACTTATTTGATTCAAATAGTCAAGGTAATATGTTTACATGTAATAAGTCCGCAACATGTTGTTTACCTATAAACACTTAGCATAATTGACTTGGTCATCCTACTCACCAAATCCTAAATGTTTTTAAAATTAAATTAAATCTAGAAAATGAGCGTGAAGAACCTATATGTGAAATATGTCACAAAGCTAAACAAACAAGTGAACATTTTCCCTTGAGTGATCACATAACTAATGACCTAGGTGATCTTATTCATCTTGATTTGTGGGGCCATATTGAAGGGTTTTTAACCATTATAACCTCCTCGTGTTATCCTGATTCAAACTCAACTTGTTTGAACCAACACAAAGAACAATTTGTTAATCCTCACAAAGGCGGAACTTGAGGACCAACATACCCCCTAACCCGACATGGTTAGGATCTTTTAATCTCAATAATATAATGTATATATATACTCCACACATGTATGTATAAAACAATGATCAATTCGATTAAAAGAACATATATTCATATACAAGATAAAGATTGGAACTTTGTACCTATATATACCTTAGGTTGCTCAAGAGATAGTTCACCCAGGATGAGACCAAACGAGATCCACTAGGGTGTTACTCGGCCGAACTCCAAAGAGAAGAGGGTAAGGAGGAGAGTTTATTCTAAACCTTTATAATTGTATGTTGTATCAACTATCAACTAGTTTAATCTTCATCCTTAATCTCCTATTTATAATAATAGGAATTAGGTTGTTATTAAGAAACCAATAAACATTTCCTCATGTGGACTAAACAAAACTTAATCACCAAGTTACGAATAATTAATAATTAAAAAAATAAAAATAAATATTAATATATATAACGTCGGCCGTATATATATATTTATTTCTTTTTCAATTTTTTTAATTATTAATTAATAAACTTTATCCAAAATAAATAATTTAAACTTAAATTATTAATCTTGAATATAATTAATAAACAATATATATTTATTAACTAATAAATATATATTTTCTTGTCTATTAATTAACTTGGTAATTTCTCCTCTTCGTAAGTTAAAACCATAACTTACGATTTGTGAGTTAACTAGTTATAAATTCGTTCTCTTGAGTGTCGTTGCATTACTTCTCGGATTATAGGCCCTCACAGGTGTGAACCTCGAGTGCCTTATGACGTTGGACGTGACATCAGTGCACACAAAACCAAACCAAAAGACTCCCACTTGTGCAAGTCGGAAACCCATGCTTGATGACACTAGCCTAAGGTAGCCCCTAGACAAGCTCTTAGGGTAACGAAGCCATAAGGACGCTCATACCCACGTATTGTGATAATGCAATAAATAAATAAAAACTTAAAAACCTAATTGTTTTATAGTGGGTATACTTTAGGCTTTTCCCTTTGTAGCTTGATATTTCGATTGTTAGTGTGAGCATGGTATGAGTTGACTCTTGAACACTTAAAAATTTTCTTGATTATCCAATTTTGACTGTGTGATAAACGACAAAGAAAAAATAAGTTCGTTTGGGCATGGCCATGCACTTCATCAATCTTAATAGGTCAAGGCCAAGAAATATCTCTCCTCAAAAGAAGTTGCAAATCCCTCTCGCAAATTTTCATTTGGCAACACAGTTTTCGCTGCACCCAGATACGTCCCGTATGGTCACCTAGTTACAGTGTGACGTTAAGACGCACCAAAGTACAGACGTCCCATGTCCCAAATCAAATATCTTAGGCTTGAGGATAACCTATGTGATGAATATCTTTGACTTAGACCAGAAGATATTCTTCACGGTAGATCTATCCACTATTCACTCCTTAATGAATATTCGTCAATCCTTGGCCTACAACCTTGTATCTATCTTCAATAACTAAGAATCTCCACCAAGGATCACGATGACGTTACAACCTTATCGAGGTTCCCATCAATATAAGTAGTCACATATACCAATTTTGAATAAGAACTTTTATTCATGGATATTACCAAAACATGCAAAATAGTGAAGAACAATGAGATTAATAATGTACCCCCTATATTCCAACGAGGAATAAAATACATAATTAATACTAGTCCATTGTTTCAATTCACGGTGTCTATTTGTGTTTGCTATATTCGTTTTAAGTGCAACTTATCACGAATTACAACTTGTAACTACAATTTTACTGTAAACCAAAAACAAGTATAGCATTAATTAAAGATGCTCCCACTTGCTTTGCTAGATAAATTGTTTTCCGCAAACTTTGAAAACAATTCTAGTCTTTCTAATTTTATTATATTTCTTAAACTCGGAGAACCGGAACAACTCATTGTTTATGAATATATAAAATACTTCCGTAACTAAACTTGGTTACATTGTAGATGTAAGATTACTTTCTATTCCAAGAAATATATGAAATAATAAACTCTTGTTTACTACACTTGTAAACATTAAATTAGATGCCTAGTGTTTGAACACTTATCTAATTGTCTGTTTATTATTTACAACACTTAACCCTCTTATATATTAATATTAGTGACATTGAGTTTTAATATATAATTATGACATCTCATCTTAAGATGCTTCAAAACTTTGAAACACTTCTATTTTGAGTAACTCTCAAAATTGATGTCACTTTGACTTTCTGGGATTGGTCCTATTAGTTGGATTATTTTGAAACATTCAGAATTCCCATCTTGATTAGTTAATTAACACTTGATAACTTAGCATACGTCAATCGCTCCCACTAACTATTATGAAAACATGGCATGACTTAAAATATTCTATTGACTTAGACAAAACTTCACTTTTGAGTCAAAATACCGATTTTAAGTATTAAATCTAAGCCTTAGATTTTGGATAAGAATCTTAAAGTTGATGAAACCTTAAACTTGGATTTTTCCTTATACACACTATTTCCAATTACGGAAAAAGGTTTCTCGAAACCTTATATTACTACAACTATAAAACACTTGTAAAGATTCTTATTTAAAACACGTGAGTATTTACCTTGATTACAATATCTATTATAATCACTTTATATAAAAATTATTTCATTTTTTAACACGTCTCTTAGAAATAATTTCTATTATTTCAAGTGTTTAATCCTTAGTTCATAACTTGAACTTGTTTTCATAATTACTTATTAAATTACTTAATTAGACAAACTTTCTAATCTACAACAAAAACTTTGTTGTTTCAAGTAATTTTATAAGTTTAGTCAAACAACTAATATTAATACACTTTAATGAGAATAATTAATGCATAAGATCTAAAACAACTACTAAGAAGTCAAGACTTTGACTTGTTAGTCAACTTCTAGTCAATCTTGACTAGATAGATTCACAACACACGTGTAAGGATATATCACTAAATAATTCATTAATATTTTAAAACCATAATTTCAAAAAATATTTCATACAACTGGAAATAGAAAAAGTTTTAAATCTAAAAACTATGAATTATTAATATCTTTGATCTTCACGTGGGATCCTTGTATCCTTGGCATTTTCACTTTCCATGACCTATTGCAATAAATGATTGCAAATGTCAACTTATAATAAATATAAGTAGAAAATAAATAATGAAATTAGTCACAAAATCTACCTGTGGTGTTGGACTTATCACCACCTTCATGACACTTCAGGTAGTTGACCATGTAAAGGCCAACCTCGCCGCACTTGAAGCACTGATTCTCAGCTCTTACTTTGTTCGGTTTGACTCTATTGCCCTTCCCATTGCCATTTCCATTTCCCTTGGCCTTGGGTATATTGTGTCGTGGCTCGGTTTTACCCTTGCTCTTTCCGTTGCGCCCCTTCCTCTTCTTTCCACCTCCGTTATCCATTATGAGGAAATCCTTGGACTTAGTCCCGATATTCAACTCATGAGCATCGAGTGAAGCTCAACTATGGATTTCTCCATGTTGTTCATGTTGTAGTTGACTATGAAAGGCTTATAGTCATCAGACAACGAGTTGAGTAACATATTTGTTGCTAGCTACAACATGACCGGGTGTCCTAGCCTTTCGAGGTGGTCCATGTGTCCTTTCATTTTCATGACGTTGGCACTGACCGAGGTCCCCTTAGCCATCTTGCAAGTGTTGAGAGCTCGTGTGACGTTGTAACGCTCGGTGCGAGCTTACTCGCGGAACATATCCCTCGGCTAACGGATCATGTCGTACGCAGAAGTATCCGTCATGCTTGTATGCAACTCTGGACTCATAGTTGCAAGCATGAGGCAGCTTACATCTAACGTGTCATTGACACGCTTCTAGTAAGCTTCCCTTACTTCAAGTCTTGCATCAGATGCAAGGGCAAGGGCATTTCCCGGTGGCTCTTCGAGGATGTACCACTTCCTCTCATGCCTGATCACAATCCAGAGATTGCACTCCAAGTTGAGGAAATTAGATCCGACGAGCTTATCCTTCTCAAGGATGGAACAGAGTGAGAGGTTGTTAGTGTTGGAAACGTTTGCCATCTACAAATATATATGGTTTAATTAGTAACACAAAAATATACTTTTCTAATACATATCATTAAAAACCCTTAAATGATAAGTATTAGCCTTAGGATCCATATTTCACATGTGCCGGTGCACGGTTTGGGTATGACAACACCGACCCGTGCTATTTGTGGTAGGTAGCTTCCTTTACCAATCGTATCTAAGTGACACGACTCCTAGACTTCGTAGAGTTTTAGATAATAAAATCTAAACATGTTTATCTCTACTCTAAGTGCATTTTGGGCCCGTGACATCAGGGAATCACCAAAACCAACTGCACCACCTAAGACAGGGTGAACTCTAGCCCGTCATATTAGGGAATTGCAAAGTCTTTCACCCCATCCCCATATTAATTTGAACCCGGGTGTGCACGGTTTGGGCACGACAACCATTAGATGGGTAGCACTACTGACGTAAGATTTAGTGGATTTTATCCAAGTTTTATGAAAAAACTTATTAGTTCCGGTTTTTGTAAAACCATTTTAAAACTAACTGTTTTAAAATCCGTATTATAAGTATAGCTCAAAACTTGGTACACAATACGTCTTATGATAAAATCATTTTAAATAAACTTTTAAAATGTTGATACGACAATCATAAAATAACAATTATATAAAACTGTTGTCATATACCAATTTTATCACAAACCATGGACTCCTGATTAATAATAACTATTCTTAACCCCTACTTTAAATTTATTGTCGCATATAAATCATAAATATAAAGCACAACCACGCAGTTATAATAATGTTATAGTTTTGCCAACTTTGTCCTAAGGGGTGAGCTAAAGACAACCTAGACTAGCTAGATCCCATGGTTTGGTGGTAGATCCTCCTCTTGCTCCTACTAGCCTTGACACCTCCGGTCTTGACTTGAGCAACATTCATCTTGTTTCTTCACCTTGAAAGTCTCTATCTTCCGTCTCGGTAACAATAATAAAATAAAACTATTATGTTACATTTACATCGTCTTGGTTACAATAATAAAATAAAAAACCGCTCCGTCATTTTACATCATGAAGGGGTTGTAAGTGGCACGCAGGCCTCCCCAAAACCAAAAATAAAAGAAATTTGAAGAAAAACACAACCAAGGGTCTAAGTCGGAAAAAATTATACGTCCGACCATTAGAATATACTGTTGACTTGTGTAAGTCCAGCACTTGCCGTTGACATGTAAAAACTACAAGTATGACTTAATAATACTAATGCGACTAGTATACAAGTCAAACTCATTCTAGAGCATATATACAACAATATATATATATATATATATATATATATATATAAAAGAACCATGCATTTAAATATAAACTATAAATAAAGCGAATAACTACATACAACTTGATCTATTAAACTTTATCCAGACTTCTCAATTAACTAAACTATTAATTGAGACGAGAAGACAAAAATAAATTTTGTCAACTTTTATTCAATTATAAAACTATTAGTATAATAACTATTATACTAAATGGTGTTTTAAACCAAAACACTAGTAATTGATTAAATCAAACTTGTTCTTCATCTTTGTCCAAATAATACATCATTATGATTAAAACTTTATTACGTTTCAACTAAACATAATAAACACTTATTTTAACTAAACTAGTTAAAATAAACCTTAATCATAATATACACACACACACACACACATATATATATATATATAAACTTTAAAACCTCAAAAATTAATATAAATATATATATATAAACTTGTATTATTTATATTACTCCGAAACACGTATTATAAATTTACAACTTGATAAACCAAGGACCTATGGGCCGAACCCCACTTTCGGGTTTACCCTAAATGGACTGAGAGGCCCATATACCCAAAACAACTATTTTGGGCCCTAAAATCCAACATATATTTTAGTATAAAGAAAAAGATTTTAATGAACCACATAAAATATTTTAGGTTATATCTTTGGCTGAAGCTCAAAACACATCGGGCCGCAACACGAGTTAGGTCGGTGGCTGGGCCAAACCTTAACGGACCGTAGCCGCATTAGGCCGTGAGCCGCGATATTGGTCTGCCACAATGGGCCAGCCGTCGCGATTGGGCCACCGCTGTTGGACCGATGGTCCATGGTGGTTTCCGGTCACCGGAAAAATTCGGAATAAATTATATATATATATATCAAATATTTAAAACTAAAAATCCTAAATTTTAAAGTTTAAAATACAACTATCAATATCTCTTATAACTTAGTAAGGTTCCAAACATATGTGTCATGCATGATTGAGCTTCAATTCTTGAATCCAAGCTAATTAGCCTATGTGGGTGGATGATGTGTCAACATATTAGGAGTTAGGGTTTGAAGACAATGTATATTCTCACCCAATTATGAGCTTCATTAACTATTATTAACTTTTAGTGTATTAAGTATTTTTTCGGTTATGTGTTGGTGTATTAAGTAATCTTTTCGGTTATGTCTTTGTAGAGTTATGTTATTCAATTAGTGTATTAAGTATTTTTTTCCGTTATGTCTTTGTAGAGTTATGCAATTCTATTAGTGTATTAAGGTTTTTTTGGTTATGTGTTAGTGTATTACGTATTCTTTTTGGTGATGTGTTAGTAGAGTTATGCTATTCAATTAGTGTATTAAGAATTTTTTTTTCAGTTATGACTTAACATGTATTATATTATTCTTTTGGGTTATGTCTTAGTAGAGTTATTCTATTCAATTAGTATATTAAGTATTTTTTTCGGTTTTGTTTAGAGTTATTATATTCAATTAGCGTATTGAGTATTTTTCGGTTATGTCTTAACATGCATTATGCAATTAGTGTATTAAATATTATTTTCGGTTATGCCTTAGAATTTATTAGGAGAAGTAATTGAGGGTAGTATGTACTACATTTGAGCTTCAACCAAAAGTTTATAAATTCTAAAGCTTCCTTCTCTCTTTGCTTTTGTTTATGCATATTACACCGTTTACACATTTGTTAATTTGTTCTAAGATAATGGCCTCCAAATATCATTTGTTAAGTGAGGTAAACCCCGATGCCGGTGGGTGGAAAATTCAGGTCCATATTGTTCGATAGTGGGAGCAGCATGTCTATATGAAACCTTCATAAGCATATTATATCGAAATGGTGTTGATGGATGAGGAGGTATTTCTATTCTTATTAAGATTACATTAACATATTAGTTTACCCTATATATGATTTTTTGTTTATCTTATATACGATATTTTATTTGTTTTGTTTACTTAAAGGGAACAAGGATTTCAGCCACCGTAAAGAAAAATTTGATTGTTGAATTCAAAAACTTGATTATTGAGTGACGTGTCTATGCTATTACTAATTTCAGTTTTGCGGATAACAAAGGTCGTGTTAAGATGACTACACATTCTTATCGTGTTAACTTTCTACCAAATTCACGTGTGAAAGAAATTAGCAAGGGGTTTCCACTTGAAGTTAGTATCTTCTTATTCACTGACTTTGAAAGCATTATTGAGAAAAAATTTGGGGAAGATCATGCAATAGGTATTTTCCTTTTGTGCTTTGTGGTTAACCATATGTTTTTAATATAGCAAGATATTTACATGTGCGCTGATTGGTTGGATAAATCTTTGCTTAATTTTTTATGTATGTAGTATTGTTCATTAACATTAGATGGATTTCATTGTATTACATTATTTTGGTAATTTTTTGTTGTGTTGGTTTGTAGATATTATCGGTGTGTTAGGTGGATACACGGATGTCATTATACATCTAATGATAGATGGTCTACCCGGAGAGTTTGTTTTCGATTATTAAGTGAGAAGAATGTGTAATGTGTATTCCTTTTAATTCAAACCGGCCTCTTTTTTTTGAATTTATTAAATGTACTTTTCTCTAATTATTTTTTGTTCTTTTCATTTGTAAACTTATGGGCATCACACAAAATAGAAACCAAAAAAAGAAACAATGTCTTCGATGCACCCTTTGGTGTGAGCATGCTAATCATTTTAGGGAATGCATTTCGAAATATGATGTAGACAGCCACATAATAGCCGTTTTGCAATTGGTGATATCCCGTCCTTGGCTAGGTAGTTATTTAACTTTTTTAGACATATTTGTTGTTACGTATGTAGTAATTGTTTGTCAAGTTCTATTTCACTTCTACTTATAATCTTATAGGCAAACCTAGAGTATCAAACTGCTATTTTGGGACAAAAGTTATTTTCAATTCTGAAAATCCTACTGTGTTGAGTTTTAAAGAGCGGTTTATGTCCATATCTAGATACGCTTGCAAAAATTAATTCATTGTATGTATAATTATATAAGACGTGTTTCTAAATGTTTGTGTCCTTTTGCTTGACGTGATAGTGTCTTAGCTAATCCTAAAGTCTCAATCACACCTGAGAAGTATGCAAACATTGAATATCTGAATATTGATTATACATTAAGTGAGTTTGCACCAGGTTGTAAACGTGTTTTGGTTAACAATTTGCACATCATTAGTGAGGTAGTTTGTTTTACTTTAATGAAGTTCACTATTTGTGGTAAATCTTTTATTATATATCTATGAAATTAACCGCTTTGTAGGTGAAGAAAGTTATAATTGTTGGGGAGATTTTGTGTGCAAAAAGATCAACTCTTGTATTATGTTGCATGTAGAAAGTGTTTGCGGAGTGTTGCTAATGATACTCTAGACCAATATACCATTGAAGATTACAAGGAATGGAAGTGTGGTTAGATGGGTTTTGGCTTTGAGTATAGGTAAGGATTCTAAATTTTAAATAACCATGATTTTATTGGCATTGTACACATACCAATTGCAAGACATAACCCGTAATATTTATTGTAGGTATAAGCTCGAAATCCGTATTAAAGACACATCGGGTTCTTTGTCTCTTTGTCTCATTCATCGTGAAGCTGCTAAACTTATTGGAAATTGCTTATAACCTTTTCAAGTCGATCCCATCAAATGTGGAAACTGATGTGCATGTTATAATGATAGAAAAATTATATGTGTTTATGTTGAGCATTGCAATGTACAACATTACCAATAACTATCATGTTTTCACCTTTGGTAATGTATGTAATCAACCTGAGTTACATGCAAACATTCCTATAGAGGTTGAATTATTAAAGGTATTCTTGTCTTTAACCATGGTTATTTAAAAATAAAAAGAACATAAATAGTAAAAGAATTTCGAAGCTTACTCTATATATTTCCTAATTTTAATGTAGGATGACGATACAAGCAATAAAGTTGTGATTGATAGTGATGATTGTGAAATTGTGACTCCTAACGGTGGCTCAAAAACAAATGTGGTGAGTTAATCCAGAAAACATCGAAATATTGAAGACAAAGATGGGGACGTAGAAGGATGTTCTGTTGCGAAGAAAAAGCTTGTGTTTATGAAGAAAAAAAAAGTTTGAAGTGTTTGAGCTTGCTACCGTTTAGATGTCTTTTGTTTTTTATTTTTATGAAACAAGTAGCTTAATTATTTATGGTATTATTATGATAATTAGGTCATTTGGAAATAATATACTTTGGTTTAAGTTTTAAAATCTACGTTTTTATGTTTGGAATTATTAGCATTTACGTAATTAAAAGAACTTCATATTGTTTTACAAAATCTTTATTGAGGATGCTGTTGTAACTTATATGTTACTATAGTAATATAACAACACCCAAAAATAAATTCAAATTTATTACACATTAATGTTAATTACTACACTTAAATAACAACCAATAACTATAAAAGTCACTATATTATTTACCTATGTCCATAATTTCTATATATTTTTTATTAATTATTTGTAACTTATATGTTACTAGAATAACCTAAGACCATATATTAAACTATACAAATTTATTAGACTTTAATGATAATTATTACTATTAAAAAGCAATTATTATTTATCATTACTTTATACTCTCTTATGATTTCTTTAACATTATAAATTATTAATATGCCAAATATATTTCAATTATTGTATATTAACAATACTTATCTGAGTATCAATATTCATGAGTCATAAATATTAATTATTACTCTTAAATTACAAATATGATTTATCATTACTTTATTCTATTACAATTTATCTAGGCTTGTAATGATTCTTATAATAACAATTTATTGTAGGTTAACAATACATATGTAACTATCAAAATTTATTACGTATTAATATTAATTATTAATGTTAATTTGTAATTATGATTTATCATTACTTTATACTCTATTTCAAATTCTCTAAGCTTCTCAATTTTTAACATTCTAAATCTATTTATAGCTTCATATATACAAGATTGTATGATAAGATTTGTAAGATATCCTACAATATTACTCTTAAATTGCAAATATGATTTATCATTACTTTATATTCTATTACAATTTATCTAGACTTGTTAGTTTTTAAAATCCCAAATCTATTTACAATTTCATATGCACAAGATAATACGATAAGATTTCCAAGAAATCAAACAATACCATAATGTAATGAGTGATATATCAAGATTTTCTCATTTATAATAATGTAAGTCTTTATCATAAAATACAGTAATTATTGATTTACCTCCTTCATTATTGTTTTATGTTTATTAATTTTTCTAATTATTAAAATTGTTAAAGTCAAATATATTTACAACCTAGCAAAACCAAAAGAATAATTCTCAAAATATCAATGATTGTAGGTTAACAATACTTATGTAACTATCAAAATGTATTACTCATTAATATTAATTATTACTCTTAGTGTGCAATTATGATTTCTCATTACTTTATACTCTATTTCAAATTGACCAGGCTTCTCAATTTTTAACATTCCAAATCTATTTACAACTTCATATACACAAGATCGTATGATAAGATTTCTATGATAGCCAACAATATCGTGAAGCAATGAGCGAGAATCCAAATATTTCTCATTTATAACAATGTAAGTATTTATCATAAAATACACTTTTTATTGTTTTACCTAGTTCATTGTTGTTGTATGTTTATTGATTCTTCTTATTATTAAAATTATTAATAAATGAACCCTTTTCGTAATAGGTGTTCAAAGGAGTTATCATGCTAGGTTTGCGCGAAGGTTCAAAAAAATGCAGCTAGATATGAAGAGATGGAAAAAGGATGTGTCCAAAAATCATCAATTCCATGGTATGTTTGACATATGTTTGATTGACTACGAATTCCCATTTTGTTGACATAATAATCTCACTTCTACTTTCCCGACTGCAATAAAAAAGAATGTAGCTACAAAAAACAAGCAATATATACTCACTTACGAGTGTATGATGTGGATATGGCATTTGATGAAGCTCTACCAGTTGGTTTATGTGGACCAACATGGAAAAAATTATGCAAAGATCTTAAAATCTCTTTAGAACAGTATCTCGTGCTTGATCACATAATGGAAGGAATGATAAGCCTTACACACTTTGACATATCCGGCAAAGTAATAATCCCTACACATGAATTGGTGAACAAGGCTACATAAGAAGATATCAAAACAATAAACGATGTTAAGACAACTTATTAGGTTGTTTTTTACAATTGTTTTTTTACGTTTACATTCCCCAACTATGATTGTTTTGGGTTATATAATTTGTGTAGAATGATAATGTAGGTATTCTCCTTATTTGAAATGTGTGGTGACTAAATTACTTTAACAAAACATTAAAATTAAACAAACTTACAAAACACATTGAAACTTGGCCCGTGTTTACACGGGCTTGAGATCTAGTATTAACATAACTTGTTAATATATATATATATATATATATATTCATATTAGTATTCCATATTTTAAAGTTTAAACCTTTAACCAAAACAAACTTGTTTGGTTAACAACTTTAAAACATCCATATTAACATACACTTGTTAATATTTGTACAATTCGATATATATGAACATAAACATATAAATATGAACAAAAATTAAACCTTTTAAAGTTTTTAAATCTTAACCTGTTAACCCTAACTGGTTTAACCTTTATGATCAAGATTGAAACTTTAAAAACACTTTGATATCCAAACAAAACTTGTTTGAATATAAAGTTTGAACCTTTGAGATTCACAAAGAACAAGAAATACAAATAGATCAAAATATACATATACATTGAGATTAATGAGCCGAAGCTCTCATACCACGAAGGGTTTTTAACCATTAATATAACCTTCTCGTGTTATCCGGATTCAAACTTAACTCGTTTGAACCAACATGAAGAACAAACTTGTTAATCCTCACAAAGGCGGAACTTGAGGACCAACATACCCCGTGAACTCGAGAGGGTTAGGATCCTTTTATCTCAATAATATAATGTATATATATAATCGACATACGTATGTATAAAACTATGATCAATTCGATTAGAAGAACATGTATTCATATACAAGATAAAGATTGGAACTTTGTACCTATCTATACCTTAGGTTGCTTAAGGTATAGTCCACCCGGGATGAGACCAAACGAGACATGCTAGGAATGACTACAAGCCAGCACTCGGACTCGTGTGTCTTCTAGATCAACCAAGAACCGATCGGTTCTTGGGGTGTTACTCGGCCGAACTCCAAAGAAAAGAGGGAAAGGAGGAGATTTTATTCTAAACCTTTAGAATCGTATGTTGTATCAACTATCAACTAGTTTAATCTTCAACCTTAATCTCCTATTTATACTAATAGGAATTAGGTTGTTGTTAGGAAACCAATAAATATTTCCTAATATGGATTAAACAAAACTTAATCACTAAGTTACTAATAATTAATAATAAGAAAAAGGAAAATAAATATTAATATATGCTGGGATTCCATGGGATCAAAGAACGCAACAGAAGCAAGAAATAAAGACACAAACGACCCCATGAAGTCCCAAAGGTGGTGATACTTGCAAGAAGAAACATGCAACCAAAAAAAGAAAAGAGAGGAGAAGTAGTATACCCTTGTAGAGCAGAAAACTTGGCTGAAACGAAGAGGAATAAACAATCTTGAAACAAAAGGCTTCAAGCACTCTTGTAGTCCACACCAAGCAAACTTCACACTCCCTTGTACTAGCAAGCCACGAATTCGAACCACAACTGGATGATGTCTAAATCTGGAACAACCCTTGATGAACACAAATGGCCAGCAACTTGGAAGCTCTTGTGTCTCTCTAACTCTTGAGAACACTCACTTGTATGTATGGTATGTGTTTAATGAGGCAAGAGAGGCAAAAGAACAATGGAACATCCTTTTAAATACTTCACATCTGTTCTGGTAGCTCCAATGTCAGACCAAATGATGCGTTTTCATTGGACCAACAAAATGGTCCAATAAAACACAAGTGTCATTTAGAATTCTGCGTTCACGACTTCTTCACGGGCTCTCACGGGCCGTGAAGGATAAATACGCCACGACTGGCCATTAATCCTCCACAAGCCGTGCCTCGCTGGGCAAGAATCGCGAGGGAACAACTCTTCACGAACTCCTTTACGAGCCATGTAGGGTCGTGAAGCCCTAGGGTTTCACAAACCATGAGGCCATGACAGGACACATGTACACAAGCTGCTTCACGACCCGTGGAGCATCCTTCACGGTCGTGAAGCTTAGGTCAAATTGAATTTGACCATTTTGACCCTTTCCTCTTATAGCAGGCTATCGGAGTTGAAACTTGGCATGTGACCCAATAGGCCTGCGCTTCATCGGCAGTGATACCAGCTTACGTATGTCGGTGGGCAGATTCCAAGAAACTCCCACTTGCACATGACACACCATATCCATGGGCACCACAGACAGGGAGCGGCCTTTAGCAAGGCATCCTTGCCCCTGACTAAACACGGGGTATGTCATCCCTGACAAATACCAAATCACAACCTAAAAGGTTTGAGATGGTCCTATAGATAAGTGATCAATCATCCTATTGTTCGCGATATCCAAGTGAACATGAGACATGGTACAAAGTCATTCTCCGATCATTCACGATTATGTTTCTCGATCAAGATTGGTGGTGACCAAAAGTAAGCTACAATTGATCAACAATCATTGCAAGCTTGAGCATGGCCATGCATTTTTGGTGTCAGCGCCCAATCATCGAGGGGCCAGGGATATCTCTCTAAACAGAGGAACAAGTTCCTTTGACTACATTGCCCTAATACATTGGCAATACCTTACCCAAAAGCCTCCTTTATAATAACCAGTTACAGACTACGTTTGAAAGTGATCAGAATAAAGCAGATCAAAATAGTGGAAGCACATGCATCTCCGGTCTAAGGATAAAATGATATTATCATCCTGATTTACCCTTGACATGTATCATGAAGTAAAGTTAGGTGTGGGTCATCCAAGAAACTCTTTTCAAGTATAGGGAAAATATTGGTCCCTTGTATTCAATCCCCATTGAACACTATGACCAATCATTTCCTCGATCTTCGTTCATACTTCCTTCCAAAGAAAAATGACTGACCGTGGACAATTTAGAATGTAAAACATTCAAGGAAGAGATAAAACATGCAAAGTTGTAACACAATAATGATTTAAAGAAAGTATTCGCTACACGTGTATTATTAAATCTCCATTTAATAATCAATTCATTCATAAATACAATATTGCTTGATGTTCCCAATTAGATAGCAAATATATCAAATACAATAACAAATATACAACTCAAACAAAGTCACTAGCAAATATAATCCCAATAGCACGTGTGTGGGCATTGTGCTTAGCTTGTGACAATGGTTTAGTGAACGGATCCGCCATATTGTTATCCGTGTGTACTCTGCTGATGACAATGTCTCCATTCTAGAGCAACGGCACCCTCGTTGTCAAAGAAGAGCTCAACACTTAAAGAGCTCAACAGTCTGGTCACAATATATTCCGAATCTGTAGTGGAATCGTCTACGGTGTCTTGCTTGGAGCTCCTCCAGGATATAGCACCGTCGTTTAATAGGAACACGAACCCCGATTATGATCGGCAGTCATCCCTATCGGTTTGGAAGCTTGCGTCAGAGTAACTCTTTACTCTAAGCTCTTCCTCACCTCCGTACACCAAGAAAATCTCCTTAGTTCTCCAAAGATACTTGAGAATGCTCTTCACCTCCGTCCAATGGGCTTCGCCTAACTTGGCTTGATATCTACTCGTCATGCTCAAAGCACATGAGACATCAGGCCTAGTGCATAGCATGCCATACATATCGATCCCACAGCCAAAGCATATGGCACCCCCTTCATTACTTCCCATTCCTCAGGGGAACTAGGGGATTGAGTCTTACTTAATACCAAACCATGTGACATTGGAAGAAACCCTTTCTTGGAGTCTTCCATCCTAAACCGCTTTAGGACTTTGTCAATATAAGCACTTTGGCTGAGCCTAATTAGCCTCTTGGATCTATCTCTATAGATTTTGATCCCAAGAATATAAGTCGCATCTCCTAGATCCTTCATCGAAAAACAATTACCTAACTAGGTTTTTACACCTTGAAGGGTCGGGATATCGTTCCCAATGAGGAGTATGTCATCGACATACAAGACTAGGAATACAACTATGCTCCCACTAGCCCTAACATATACGCATGGTTCATCCTTGCTTTTTGAAAAGCCAAACTCTTTGACTTTCTCATCAAAGCACAGGTTCCAGCTGCGCGATGCTCGCTTAAGTCCATAAATGGACTTCTTCAGCTTGTAGACCTTATCCGGATGCTTGGTATGTACAAAACCTCGGGTTGAGTCATACAGACTTCCTCACTAAGTTTCCCATTAAGGAACGCGGTTTTTACATCCGTTTGCCAAATCTCATAATCATGAAATGCGGCAATTTCCATGAGTATCCGGATAGATTTCAACATAGCCACCAGCGAAAAGGTTTCATCATAGTCTACACCATGAGTTTGCGTGAAACCTTTAACCACCAGTCAGGCTTTAAAGGTGTATACCTTTCCATCTATGCCGGTCTTTTTCTTAAAAACCCATTTGCACCCTACGGGTCTACACCCGGGTACCGGATCTACCAAATCCCAGACTTGGTTATCCGACATAGATTGCATCTCGGACTCCATTGCCTCTTTCCACCTAGCAGACTCAAGGCTCACCACGGCGTCCCGATAAGATGATGGTTCATCATGATCCACCACTAGGTTGCAGCCCTCAAACGTGAGAAACCTATATCTCTCTGGCTCATTGTGACTCCTATTGGATCTCCCAAGAGGTAAAGGATCCATGTCAGGTTCTCCAGCATCGCCGTGCTGAGAATCAGATTGTGAACTAGTGCCAACTTCAGGTTGGTCATTGGAAGGTTCTTGAATTTCTTCAAGATCTACCTTTCTCCCACTGGCGTCTTTGGATAGGAGTTCTCTTTCTAGGAAAATCGCCCTCCGGGCAACAAATACCTTGTTCTCTGAATGTTTGTAAAACAAATATCCCATAGACCCGGCAGGATATCCAATGAACAAACACCTCTCGGCTCGGGGTTCTAGCTTGTCCTCCACCTCACGTCTCACGTAGGCAGGAAAACCCTAAACCTTTAGATATGAAAGCGATGGAACATTTCCATGCCACATTTCAAAGGGTGCTTTCTTGACCTTCTTAGTTGGTACGAGGTTAAGGATTCTAATGACCGTTTCCAACGTATAGCCCCAAAAGCTAATGGGTACATCCGTATGACTCATCGTACACCGGACCATATCCAACAATGTCCGGTTCCTCCTCTCAGCGACATCATTTAATGGTTGTGTCCTAGGAGGTGTCAATTGTGAAACAATTCCACAATCTTTTAGATGGTGACCGAATTCCGAACTTAGATACTCACCACCAGGATCCAATCTAAGAATCTTTATTTGTTTACCCAATTGGTTCTCAACTTCGTTCTCGAAAGTCTTGAAAACCTCAAAGGTTTCTGACTTTTGTCTCACCAAGAAGACATACCCATACCTACTAAAATCATTGGTAAAGGTTACGAAGTACCTGGACCTATCCCTAGTGGCATGCTTGAACGGACTACAAACACCCGTGTGAACGATATCTAACAAGTCTTTGCCCCTTTCATAAACGCCCGTGAAGGGTGCCTTCGTCATTTTGCCCGGTAAGCAAGATTCGCATACATCATCCAACCCATGGTCAAATGATTCCAAGATCCCATCCGCTTGGAGCTTGGCCATGCGTTTCTTGTTTATGTGTCCTAAACGACCATGCCATAAAGATAACTTATCCAAATCACATTTGGATTTAGAACCAACATTAAGGATTGATCTATTACTTTGCAAGCATACGCTTGTTTCATATATGCCACGACATGGATGTGCTTTAAAATAAAACAAATCATTCTTAAAGCAAGAGATAATTCCATTAGATAAATTAAAACTAAATCCATCGCCAAAAAGTTCATAAAAAGAAATAATGTTTCTTGCCACGCAGGGTGAATAAGATACATTAAGCAAAGAATAGATAGCCGGATTGAAAGGCGAGGTCCACGCTCCCAATCTTCACAACCGGGAAAACCGTCTGATTAAGGCGCGACCATTAAGGAGATCGTGGCGTGACGCGTCTGATTACAACTAATTTAAAATTTAAAAAGAGTTTGGATCGCGTTAAAACCCCTTGTCACGACGCGACACTTACCCGTCGCGACGCGACACCCCTGTTTTCAATTTTCTATATAAACTCGACTCCAGATCTGTTTTGGGGTGAACAACCCAACTTATACTAACCAAACGCTGCCAAAACTCCTTCAAAAGCATTCCAGGAGTTGTGGAGCTCAAATTTGGAGGATTGCAGCTTTAGTTTTGAAGATTTCGGCTTTGGATCATCCTGGTTTTATTATTTTTTCTTGTCCATCTTCTGTTTTTAATGTTTATTCATTTCCAGAAGTTTATTGGGATGTTTCTTGGCTGATATTTTCTCTTTTCCTCCCTAGAGGAGATGAACCTCAATAAAGTTGATTAATTTATGTTAATTTGGACATGTTTGCTATATAATATGTCTTGTATTGCTTAATTGATGATCCACATGTGTTTTGGTTTCTGTTTTTAGAGTTTATTTACTAAGTTTGCATAGGTCTGCGGACCAATCCGCTTATGTGTCTTGAATCTTGATTGTTTAGGACCAATAGACAATCTAGACTACTAATAGACCAATCATAGGTTAAACTTATAAAAAAGTAAACTTTAATGTGTGTGATTAATATATAATGACCATTTATATGTTAATACATGTTTTGTTGACCTAAAACATAAAGATTAAGTCTTTCTTGACACGAACTTAACATCGGCTAATTATGTGTTTTGATCAATCTCATGACCATAAGGTTTGTTAAAACCATAATTAATAAGTTATATAATCTGAACATGAGTATAACTAATATAGGAATCGGTATATAGTGATTATATGTCCATTGCACGCATTAATTGAATTAATTAGCTAAAAAAAGGTGAAGTCGAGTCTAGGAAGGGAAACCTTTGAATTGATAAGTTTAAATCCATAAAGATGTCTGTTTTTGGCTCTCTTTGGTTTGCTTTTGGAGTTTAATAGTGTTAGTAGTAATTTAGAGTGGTAAAGTTTGGATCTTTGTTGACGAGATTCTAAATCCCCCTATTTACTGCTTTTTATTAGTTTAATGTTTAATTAGTATAGTTATATTCAAAATCATACCCGTTCCCCTTGTGTTTGACACCTATTCTTATTTACTATAGTACGATACAGTTAGATCCTCTTGCCTATTTGTGTTGTAGTCGTGCTAAATAACTCGGATTTATAAATTTAAAACTGGTATGCTATACGCATATCAAGTTTTTAGTGCCGTCGCCGGGGAACGGTTTTATTTTAGTATAACTTGACTAATTCTTTATTAAAAAATCCTTCCCGCGAGTTTTGTCTCAAAAGGTAGTTACTTTTCTTGTTTTAGTATTTAGTGCCTAGTTTAGTCGTTGTGCGCGCTCTTTTGGGTATTCTTCAATGTCAATTTTGCGGAGATGTTTTGGCCCGAGGATCCATCGGGATTCCCTCCTTAAAGATTTGTTGAACGAATTGAATGACGATGGCATCGAACGGGATGACTTCGACTTCATTGCAAAAGATGATGAGAATGACCACCTGATTAGCTCGCCGCATGAACCCATTTAAGTCCTGAACCGTACTATTTACACAACTCTGATTCTGATGAAGACAAGATACATTTTGAGCCTTGTGAGGAGGCGGAGTCGAGAGAAGATGCGATGGAGATATTCTGGAGTGTCTCGCTGACCTGCTTGAGGAACCAGAAGAGTATTTAGAGGATGAACCGTCGACCCTCGTCCAACCAACACCCACATTAGGTTTAGAAGCAAAACCAGTATGGGACCCTCCCTTCTTGAGTGAAAAGACGTGGAAAATTGTGCAGATGAAATCTTGGACTATCTGGAATCTCTACTCTTCGAGGAGGACGCTCCAAAATCAGAAAGGTAGGTAACCACAGAATCGAGTGAGGAGTTGGAGACGTGTTATGGAATCCCTTTGGCGCCAGGAATTCTGTGGGGTACTTCACGTCCTGAGAAGGATCAGGCGGGTAGATTAAGCGGCATCGGGAGCCCATTGGAGTCTTTGCTTGAGTCACAATTGAGTTCACAATCAAGGGGAGGAACCAAAATTCAAAATGTGAGAGAGATGTTTGTAGAGATCGAGACAGCGTGGTGGGACGTAGCACTATCTTCAGCATTCCAAATCAGTAACAAATATACATCATCCGGTATGTATAAATATAACCACCCGCACTTGATTGTGAGTGTGGGGTCATTCGTTCAAAGTCACAAGAAATAAATACAGAGTCAAGCTAGAGACTCAGATAAAAACAAGCGCTTCTCGAGAGGCAACCCGTGTTTAGTTTAGGTTTTTCTTTCTTCTTTAGTTTTGTATATTTCATTTCCTTTATGTTCAACTTTGTGGGTGTGTTGTCTAGAAACCCTCACGAGACTACAACTCGTCCACTCGGGCTACCGAGGGGTTTAAAGACTTGTTGCATATGCTAAATGCAACCGTGATTCCTACGAAAGTGAGTTAGGTTTTTCTTTTTGTTTTTAGCGAGTCCTAGTCTAGAAAATTCTTCATATATGCTTCTGGAATCTTTTCATATACAATCATATCCCGACATTACTATTCTTTGATGTATACATATTTCTATTATTGTCTAACGATATGTTTTGAGTAGTATGTATTTCAGTGGGAGCTTGTAATTTATGGAGTACGCGCATATATACTGCACTCAATTAGTGATTACTCATCTATTTGCTCCGTTCCCCATGTTAATACCCACGGAGTTTTTCTAACTTTTTTCTACCTTGTGATATCTTTCTTTTATGTACAATGGTGACATTGTACAATTTAAGTGTGGGGTAGTGGGTTAGAAAATATTTCCTTGCTTAAAATTTATTTGTCCTCGTGTTAAATTTAAAATTTTTAATATCATTCAAGTTAAAAGTTATATATTATTTAAGAATGTCAAGTTTGTTGATTTATAAACAATTAATAGGATATATCTAGCTGTTATGCATAGTATTCGTGGCTTTTCGCCAATTCCTTAGAAATTTGTGTTTATAGTATCCAAATTTTAATTTTTAAATTGATGCAATAAATTATGAGGTTAAGCCCTTTTTGAGTCTAAGCTTGACAAAAATAGACTGAGTTGAATTTTTAATTTTTATAAACATGTTGGGTTTTCGTGGTCTAAAATCGCAACGGAAGCAAAACTAGTAGGAAAAATTTTCAAAAACCGACCACGAATGTGCCCACCATATGGACCAAAACTCTACACATGGTTAAGCAACAATATAAAATTACAAAGAAATAGAGTTATACCCTTGATGCTATATTCTTTGTACGCGCGGGTTTGGAGTTTGGAAGTCTCGTGCACTAACGTGTACACCTCTATCAAAGTCCACACCAAGTCTTGATCTTTTCCCACTTGCTAGAGTGTTAGGTGTGCCAACCTAAACACCACAAATATGATCTACACAAAAGAACCAAAGCCTTGGATGTATTTTGTGTGTTTGAGAGAGTTATGCAAATTGTATCAACTTTGTGTATTTCTTTCAAGCAACCAAAACCATTAGACTTCAAGTGGTTTATATAGAACTCAAAATTGAGTTAAAAAAACGTGCAACAATTAATGTCATGGCTGTTACAAGATCAATACACATAAACACACTTTAACTAGCTTTGAAAGCCTAGTAAAGAGGCTGTAATTGCATGAGGCACGGCCGTGCCTCAAAAGGTACGGGCGTGCTAGCCCAAGAGGCGACGCCCAAGTCACGCCCGACTTGGGCTCGTGCCTGTCCATTGGGCACAGGGCATGAGCGTGCCTCCTAGAGGCACGGGCGTACCTAGCCACAGGCCACGCCCAAGTCACGGCCGACTTGGGCTCGTGCCTGCCCGTGGGGCACGGCCGTACCTCATAGAGGCACGGGCGTGCCTTGGCCCACCAGAACCAGTTTCTGGTTTTCTCTCTCATTAGACCATGTGTGATGCCGGAATCGATACTTGGTGTGTGACCTAATAGGCCCTTGCTTCATCAGCCATGATATCAACTCGTGTGTGTGTCAGTGGGCATAATCCAATAGACTCCCACTTGCACATGACAAACTCACAAAAGGCATCACCGACATAGAGCGGCCTCAAGCAAGGCATCTATGCCCCCAAGTCAGCACAAGGTTTGTCTTCCCAAAACAAGTACCTAACCAAAAGGAAAGGTCCTATAGATAAGTGATTATATACCCCTTCGTTCACAAGAAAAGAAAATAACTCTTCTTTCTCTTCGAAACTCTCCCTCGATAAATCAGGCCGATTGACAGAAATGCCGATTAAGCAATTCCTCTCATCCCGATAAAGGGATATCCGTTGTGAATGCTGGTCATGGAACATGATCAACCCCAAGTCATTCACGATTATGTTTCTCGATATAGACTAACTATGACTAACAAAACAAGTTGCACAATTGATCCACTATCAATTCAACTTGAGCACGGCCATGCATTTTGATTTGTCATTAACTTAGTCAACGAGGGGCTCAAGGATATCTCTCAAAAGAGGAACGAATACTTTTGACTACACCGCCCTATCATGTTAACAAGTTCTTGCCTGAAAACTTCCCTTATAACAGCCACTTACGAACTGCGTTAGAAAGCAATCTAAACAAGTCCATGCTAATAATCAAGCAACACGTGCATCTCCAGTAAAAGGATAAATAATATTATCATCCTGATTTACTCGTGATAATATCTATGAAGTAAACTCAGGTACGGGTCCTCCAATTACTTAATCACCATTAAGTACACCCTAGTGTTGTGTAAACAAGTATTCAATCCAAGATGAAAACTTTACCAACCACTCGCCTCGATCTTAATTCACTTCTTCCTTCCAATGAAGAACGACCGATCGTGGAGTATTTAGAATAAACAAGTTTATTCATGGAAGTATTAAATATGCAAAGATAGAACACAATAATGTTTCATAAAGTAATCGCACCATGCGTATATTAAATCCCCATTTAATAGTCATTACAATAAGAAATACATTATTGCTCTAATGTTCTCAATAACAAATACAACTAAAACAATTAAACCAAGTGACTAGCAAATCTAATACCAATAGACTTAGCATGAGAATCATGCTTAACTTGTGACAAAGGTTTGGTGAGTGGATCTGCCAAGTTCCCCTTAGTCGGTACTCTACTAACCACAATGTCACCATTCTCGATGATATCACGAATAAAATGATATTTCCGAGCAATGTGTCTCGTACGTCAATGCGCTCTTGGTTCCTTAGCTAGAGCTACTGCTCCCTCATTGTCACAGAAGACCTCAATAGGGTTAGCGATGCTAGGAACAACTCCAAGGTCTTGAATGAATTTCTTCATCCAGACGGCTTCCTTAGCAGCCTCGCTTGCAGCAATATACTCTGATTCCGTGGTTGAATCAGCCACGGTATCTTGCTTGGAACTTCTCCAACTTATTGCTCCACCATTTAACAAGAATACAAATCCCGATTTAGACCGGCAATCATCCTTGTCCGTTTGGAAGCTAGCATCAGAATATCCAGTAACTCTGAGCTCCTCTGATCCACTGAACACTAAAAACATTTCCTTAGTTCTCCAAAGATATTTAAGGATGTTTTTAACAGCAACCCAATGACTTTGACCAGGGTTAGCCTGATATTGGCTCGTCATGCTCAAGGCATACGACACATCAGGCCGAGTACATAGCATAGCATACATGATCGATCCCACTGCCGAAGCATATGGGACTCGACTCATTTCCTCTAGTTCCTTTTGAGAACTAGGACATTGAGACTTGCTCAACGCCATACCATGCAACATAGGCAAATTCCCTTTCTTGGAATCTTGCATCTTGAACCTTTTCAAGACTTTATCTATGTACGTACTCTGGCTCAAACCAATGAGTCTCTTAGATCTATCTCTATAGATCTTTATCCCCAAAATATATGCCGCTTCTCCCATGTCTTTCATAGAGTAGCAACTCCCAAGCCAGGTTTTCACTTCCTGCAAGGTAGTCACGTCACTTCCTATGAGTAGTATGTCATCTACATACAAGACTAGGAAAACTACAGCACTCCCACTAGCCGTGACATATACACAAGGTTCATCCTTGCTTTTGGAAAAGCTAAACTCTTTGACCTTTTCATCAAAGCAAATGTTCCAACTCCGAGATGCTTGCTTAAGTCCATAGATAGACCTCTTAAGCTTGCAGACTTTATTAGGATATTTGGGGTTTATGTAACCATCAGGTTGTGCCATGTAAACCTCCTCTGCCAACTTCCCGTTAAGGAAGGCAGTCTTGACATCCATCTGCCATATTTCGTAATCGTAATATGCAACGATAGCCATTAATATCCTAATAGACTTCAACATAGCCACTGGAGAAAAAGTTTCATCATAGTCTACACCATGATTTTGAGTGAAACCCTTTGCTACCAGTCGGGCTTTAAAGGTGTCTACTTTTCCATCCATGTTAGTCTTCTTCCTAAAGACCCATTTGCACCCTACTAGCTTGTGGCCGGGTACCGGATCAACCAAGTCCCAGACTTGATTATCCGCTATGGATTGCATCTCACTGTCCATCGCCTCCTTCCACCTAGCAGACTCAGGGCCCGCTACGGCTTCCCGGTAGTTGGTCGGTTCACTATGATCCACCAATACTTCGTCGCCCTCGGATATGAGAAACCCATATCTTTCCGGCTCATTACGAACTCTACTAGATCTACGGAGCTCTAATGGTTGTGCATCAGGCACCTCATCCACCATTGGTTGAGGTTCCACTTCTTCCGGTGCGCCGACCTCAGAAGCGGTACTAGTGCCTGTAGGGAATCCATGGGGATCAAAGCACGCAACGGAAGCAACAAAAACACACAAAATGATCCCATGATTTCCCAATGGTGGTGAAAACTTGCAAGAACATGCATGCAACCAAAAACAAGAACAAAGAGAAGAAGGAGATCAAATCATACCCTCGAAGACTTTGATACTTGGCTGGAACAAATCGGATTTGGGATGTAAGCTTGAAACAAAAGGCTCCAAGCCCTAATGCAAGTCCACACCAAGAAACCTTCAACCTCTTTGTACTAGCAAACCGAAGCACCACCAACACTTGATGGATCTCTTCTGGAACAGCCTTGAAATCACTTGTGCACAGCCCTTGACCTCTTGCTCTTGCTCACTCTCACTAGTATGAACTCACAAATGAAGTATGCTTGCACAATTTATCCAAGAGTGTTGAATGAAAAAACAATGCCCCTTATAAAGAGATATCATCTGTTCTTTAGAGTCCACAGTCGTGCTAATTGGCACTCATTCATTGGACCAACAAAATGGTCCAACCAAATTCAAGTGTCACTTAGAATTTTGCCTTCACGACTTCTTCACGGGCTCTCACAGGCCGTAAAGGATAAATGCGCCACGACCGGCCATTAATCCTCCATGAGCCGTGCCGCGCTGTGCAAGAATCGCGAGGGTTGTGCCTTCACGACCTCCTTCACGGGCCGTGTAGGGTCGTCAAGCCCTAGGGTTTCATGAACCATGCGGCCCACGACAGGACTCGTGCACACAAGCTGCTTCACGACCCGTGGAGCATCCTTCACGGTCATGAAGCCTAGGTCAATTGGAATTTGACCGTTTTGACTCTTTCTTCTTATAATAGGCTGTCGAGATTGAAACTTGGCGTGTGACCCAATAGGCCCGCGCTTCATTGGCAGTGATGCTGGCCTACGTGTGTCGGTGGGCAGATTCCAACAAACTCCCACTTGCACATGACACACCGTATCCATGGGCACCACAGACAGGGAGCGGCCTCTAGCAAGGCATCCCTGCCCCCAACTAAACATGGGGTATGTTATCCCTGACAAGTACCATGATAAACTAAAAGAGTTTGACATGGTCCTATAGATAAGTGATCAATTATCTTATTGTTCGCGATATCCAAGTGAACACGAGACATGGTACAAAGTCATTCTCCGATCGTTCACGATTATGTTTCTCGATCAAGATTGGTGGTGACCAAAAGGTGAGTTGCAACTGATCAACAATCATTGCAAGCTCGAGCATGGCCATGCAATTTTGGTGTCAGCGCCCAATCATCGAGGGGCCAGGGATATCTCTCTTTACAGAGGAACAAATTCCTTCGACTACATTGCCTCCAATACAATGGCAATACTTTACCCAATTACCTCCTTTATAATAGCCAGTTACGGACTACGTTTGAAAGCAGTCAGAATAAAGCAAACCAAAATAGTGAAACACATGCATCTCCGGTCTAAGGATAAAAGATATTATCATCCTGATTTACTCTTGACATGTACCATGAAGTAAGATCAGGTGTGGGTCATCCAATCACTTGAAACTCTTTTCAAGTATAGGCGAAATTGCGTCCCTTGTATTCAATCCCTATTGAATACTATGACCAATCATTTCCCTCGATCTTCGTTCATACTTCCTTCCTTGAAGAATGACCGATCGTAGACTGTTTAGAATGTAAAACATTCAAGGAAGTGATAAAACATGCAAAGTTGGAACACAATAATGATTTAAAGAAAGTATTCACTACACGCGTATCATTAAATCTCCATTTAATAATCAGTACATTCAAAAATACAATATTGCTTAATGTTCCCAATAGTATAGTAAATACATTGAATACAATAACCAATATACAACTCAAACCAAGTCACTAGCAAATCTAATCCCAATAGCACGTGTGTGGGCATCGTGCTTGGCTTGCGACAACGGTTTAGTGAACGGATCCGCCAAATTGCTATCCGTGTGTACTTTGCTGATGACGATGTCTCCATTTTCGACCACGTCCCGGATAAAATGAAATTTCCGCGGAATATGCCTCGTGCGTCGATGAGACCTCGATTCCTTTGCTAAAGCAACGGCACCCTCGTTGTCACAGAAGATCTCAACAGGGTCGCTGATGCTTGGAACCACTCCCAGATCAAGTAGAAATTTTCTCATCCATACGGCCTCCTTAGCAGCTTCACTGGCCGCAATGTATTCTGACTCGGTAGTGGAATCGGCCACGGTGTCTTGCTTGGAGCTCCTCGAGGATATAGCACCGCTGTTTAATAGGAACATGAACCCCGATTGTGATCGGCAGCCAACCCTATCGGTTTGGAAGCTTGCATCAGAGTAACCCTTTACTCTAAGCTCTTCCTCACCTCCGTACACCAAGAGCATCTCCTTAGTCCTCCGAAGATACTTGAGAATGCTCTTCACCACTGTCCTATGAGCTTCGCTAGGGTTGGCTTGATATCTACTCATCATGCTCAAGGCACACGATATATCAGGCCTTGTACATAGCATGGCGTACATGATCGAGCCCACAGCCGAAGCATATGGCACTCGCTTCATTACTTCCCGTTCCTCTGGGGAACCAGGGGATTGAGTCTTACTCAATACCAAACCATGTGACATTGGAATGAACCCCTTTCTTGGAGTCTTCCATCCTAAACCGCTTTAGGACTTTGTCAACATATGTACTTTGGCTAAGCCCAATAAGCCTCTTGGATCTATCTCTATAGATTTTGATCCCAAGAATATAAGTCGCATCTCCTAGATCCTTCATTGAAAAACAATTCCCTAACCAAGTTTTTACACCTTGAAGGGTGGGGACATCGTTTCCAATGAGGAGTATGTCATCCACATACAAGACTAGGAACACAACTATGCTCCCACTAGCCCTGACATATACGCATGGCTCATCCTTGCTTTTTGAAAAGCCAAACTCTTTGACTTTCTCATCAAAGCACATGTTCCAACTACGCGATGCTTGCTTAAGTCCATAAATGGACTTCTTTAGCTTGCAGACATTATCCGGATGCTTGGCATGTACAAAACCCTTGGGTTGAGTCATATAGACCTCCTCGCTAAGTGTTCCATTAAGGAACGCGGTTTTTACATCCATTTGCCAAATCTCATAATCATGAAATACGGCAATTGCCATGAGTATCCGGATAGACTTCAACATAGCCACCGGGGAAAAGGTTTCATCATAGTCTACACCATGAGTTTGCGTGAAACCCTTCGCCACCAGTTAGGCTTTGAAGGTGTCTACCTCTCCATCTATGCCGGTCTTTTTCTTAAAGACCCATTTGCACCCTACGGATCTACACCCGGGTACCGGATCTACCAAATCCCAGACTCCATAGATTGCATCTCGGACTCCATAGCCTCTTTCCACCTAGCGGACTCAGGGCCCACCACGGCGTTCCGATAAGATGATGGTTCATCATGATCCACCACTAGGTCGCAACCCTTAGACATGAGAAACCCATATCTCTCTGGCTCGTTGCGACTCCTACCGGATCTTCAAAGAGGTAAAGGATCCGTGTCACGTTCTCCAGCAGCGCCGTGCTGAGAATCATCTTGTGAACTAGTGCCAACTTCAGGTTGGTCATTGGAAGGTTCTTGAATCTCTTCAAGATCTACCTTTCTCCCACTAGCGTCTTTGGATAGCATCTCCCTTTCAAGGAAGACGGCCCTCCGAGCAACAAATACCTTGTTCTCGGACGGTATGTAGAACAAATATCCCATAGACCCGACAGGATATCCAATGAACAAACACCTCTCGGCTCGGGGTTCTAATTTGTCCTCCACCTCACGTCTCACGTAGGCAGGACAACCACAAACCTTTAGATATGAAAGCGATGGAACCTTTCCATGCCACATCTCAAAAGGTGTCTTCTTGACCTTCTTAGTTGGTACGAGGTTAAGGATTCTAACGGCCGTTTCCAATGCATAGCCCCAAAATCTAATGGGTACATCCGTACGACTCATCATACACTGAACCATATCCAATAATGTCCGGTTCCTCCTCTCGGCGACACCATTTAATTGTGGTGTCCAAGGAGGTGTCAATTGCGAAACAATTCCACAATCTTTTAGATAGTCACGGAATTCTGAACTTAGATACTCACCACCACGATCCGATCTGAGCATCTTAATTCATTTACCCAATTGGTTCTCAACTTCGTTTTTGAAAGTCTTGAAAACCTCAAAGGTTTCCGACTTTTGTCTCACCAAGTAGACATACCCATACCTACTAAAATCATCGGTAAAGGTTACGAAGTACCTTGAGTTATCCCTAGTGACATGCTTGAATGGACCACACACATCCGTGTGAACGATATCCAACAAGTCTTTGCCCCTCTGACAAACGCCGGTGAAGGGTGCTTTGGTCATTTTGCCCAACAAGCAAGATTCGCATACATCACCCGACCCATGGTCAAATGATTCCAAGATCCCATCCGCTTGGAGCTTGGCGATGCGTTTCTTGTTTATGTGGCCCAAACGACCATGCCATAAAGATAACTTATCCAAATCACATTTGGATTTAGAACCAACATTCATGATTGATCTATTACTTTGCAAGCATACGCTTGTCTCATATATGCCACGACATGGATGTGCTTTAAAATAAAATAAATCATTCTTAAAGCATGAAATAATTCCATTAGAGAAATTGAAGTTAAATCCATCGTCAACAAGTGCATAAAATGATAAAATGTTTCTTGCCACGCATGGCGAATAAGATACATTTAATAAAGTAATAAATAAGCCGGATGGAAAGGCGAGGTCCACGCTCCCTATCTTCTCAACCGGGACAACCGCCTTGTTTCCCATGATGAGATCCAGCTCCCCATCAACCAAGTCCCTACTTCCTCTTAGTACCTACACATTATTAACTATGTGAGTACCACACCCGGTGTCCAAGACCCAAGCGTTAGAAGTAGAAGTGTTATGGAGTTCAATCATATACATACCGGAGGCGCCTTGTCCCTTGGCGCGAAGCCTCTTGAGCTCCTCCGTGTACTTGGGGCAACTACGCCGGTAGTGTCCCTTCTCCCCGCAGAAGAAGCAGGTGGCATCTTCCGGTGAGGGGGCTATAGGAGCGGGTTCCTTCCCCTTCGGCTCCGGCGCCGGGAGTGGTTTGGGCTTGGGTGTTGCCACCTTCGCCTTCCCCTTTCCCTTGCCCTTGGAGCTTGAAGCGGGCCGCTTCCTCTTAGCACCACCCTCATGGATGGCTAGGACAGGTGCGGAGGTCGATGGTTTTGCCTTGGCCATGTTAGACTCGGTGGTCTTCAACATGCCGTGCAACTCCATCAAGGACTTATCCATATTATGCATATGGTAGTTCACAATGAACGGACCATATGCTTGAGGCAAAGATTGGAGGATAATCTCCGTAGCCAACTCTTTCCCCATAGGAAAGCCCAACCTCTCGAGCTGGTCCACGTATTGCTTCATACGAAGCACGTGGGAGCTCACCTCCTGCATCCGACACCCTACAAAGGCCTTGACACACTCGTAGAGTTCTTGCCTCACTTGCTGCTGGAACATCTCCTTTAGTTGCGAGATCATGTCAAACGCACCAACGTCCTCGAATTGTCTTTGCAATTCGGAACTCATGGTCGTCAACATGAGGCAAGTCACCTCATTAGTGTCTTTAAGCCGCTTCTCATAAGCATCCTTAATGGCCTGCGTAGCGGTGGTAGCAGAAGCCTCCGGAAGAGGTTCCTCTAGGACGCACAACTTGCTTTCATGGCGCAAGGCAATTCTCAATTGCCTAAGCCAATCCATGAAGTTTACGCCTATGAGTTTCTCTTTCTCTAAAAATGGATGGAGTGAAATGTGTGTCGCTGTGTTGCTTGTAGATGCATCTAAAAGAAGGCAAAGCACACAAAAAGGTTAGTTCGACATATTTTAATCCTTGTTAAATAATTACCCAATAGTCTAACACTTAAATTTAAAAAGGGCTAAGAACCCAACATAACTTCACTACATGACGGGTTTACCGCGGATCACTTCGTGAAGGTATTTAGGCCAGTAAACGCTTTACCAATTGCAATCCGTGATTACAACTCTTAGGCACTTGCGGGATCCATCGGTACTCATAGCACCGGTTTGGCATGTTTGATCACTTCCCACACCGATTCCTCAATAAGCCGCTTTGATAACTCGGTATAGGCACGACAATTATCAAGGCGTATTAAATTGGAATTGCAAATCGTCCAACAAGATACACGATGACACCCTTGACAATAATTGGCTCGTGCTAACCTCGACAACCAAAAATTTCAAGATGCCACACGCACCTTCCACACAAGTCCACATGGATCAACTCGTGCTAAGCTCGACAATTGTCCCATGCTTCATTAGATTCGGGTGGTGTCATCTTTTGGATGGCGTGTGATTTACATTTTTGAGAAAAACGGGACTTTTGTTTTTCCGGTTAAAAACCTCTTTTCGTTTTGATTAACAAATAAGTGAAAAAACGCATTTTTCACCAATCGAATATAAACACTTTATATTCGTATGTTAATCATGTGAGCGAGCGGGGTTTGTTAACCAATTAATGAAAACTATATAGTTTTATTATTTTCAAAAGATTTTCTAGCATGCGAAGATCCTAAACCACGCAAGAAAAACAAATAAATAAAACTACAGAACCAAGCATACAAAACCGATTTGAGCCAACCTAAGTGTTCCCCGGCCAACCGAGGAACTAAGTCTACTAAGGACAAACAATCCAAGACTTCGTGGCGTGCTCCCACTCGATCCCGCGCCTCCAGATCCGAGGTAGCCAAGATGTCTCCCAAGTCTCCCGTTGGTGCCTCCGGTCTTCTCTTCTCATTACATACATAATTTAAAGAGAAATGGCATGCAAGCCACACAATCTATTCTAAGCTAATATACAATTACAAAGAATAAATACTTTGGCGTGCAAGCCACAAATAAATAAATTATTACAAACCGGATTAAATAAATTATTACAAACCACCAAATGAAAGAACAACAAATAAAGCAACCAAACAACCACATAAAGGACTAGGCTCAAACCGGTGCTCACAAAAATGAAACAACCATAAAGCATGGTGTGCCACACCAAACCATGCACAAAACAATATCCCAATTAAGTTTATTCAAAAACTAAAGGCACAAGAATAAACCTTGTACATATGCATTAGGATTCCAAACACTTTGAAATACATATTCATATATACACAATTTACATGTATGCATGTGTGCATTTTATGCCAAAACCACCCAATACATACATATAAAAGAATTAGGATATTATGGGGCTTAAACTACAAGGCTAAACAGCCTGAAATGATTCTGGAAACAGCAAAATCAAATGCTAAAAACCATATTAAGTTTTCTTTTTCAAAAAGGCCAAAAACAGCCTGTTCACGACGCCTTCACGATTTATATTCGTATGTAAACACTTTATATTCGTATGTTAATCATGTGAGCGAGGGGGGTTTGTTAACAAATTAAGGAAAACTATATAGTTTTATTATTTTCAAAAGATTTTCTAGCATTCGAAGATCCTACAACCACGCAAGAAAAACAAACAAATAAAACTACACAACCACGCATACAAAACCGATTTGAGCCAACCTAAGTGTTCCCCGGTGAGCCAACCGAGGAACTAAGTCTACTAAGGACAAACAATCCAAGACTTCGTGGCGTGCTCCCACTCGATCCTGCGCCTCCGGATCCGAGGTAGCCAAGAGGTCTCCCAAGACTCCCGTTGGTGCCTCCGGTCTTCTCTTCTCATTACATACATAATTTAAAGAGAAATGGCATGCAAGCCACACAATATATTCTAAGCTAATATACAATTACAAAGAATAAATACTTTGGCGTGCAAGCCACAAATAAATAAATTATTACAAACCGGATTAAATAAATTATTACAAACCAAATTTCGTACAAACCACCAAATGAAAGAACAACAAATAAAGCAACCAAACAACCACACAAAGGTCTAGGCTCAAACCGGTGCTCACAAAAACGAAACAACCACAAAGCATGGTGTGCCACACCAAACCATGCACAAAACAATATCCCAGTTAAGTTTATTCAAAAACTAAAGGCACAAGAATAAACCTTGTACATATGCATTAGGATTCCAAACACTTTGAAATACATATTCATATAAACACAATTTACACGTATGCATGTGTGCATTTTATGCCAAAACCACCCAATACATACATATAAAAGAATTAGGATATTATGGGGCTTAAACTACAAGGCTAAACAGCCTGAAATGATTCTGGAAACACCAAAATCAAATGCTAAAAACCATATTCAGTTTTCTTTTTCAAAAAGGCCAAAAACAGCCTGTTCACGACGCCTTCACGATTTATATTCGTATGTAAACACTTTATATTCGTATGTTAATCATGTGAGCGAGCGGGGTTTGTTAACCAATTAAGGAAAACTATATAGTTTTATTATTTTCAAAAGATTTTCTAGCATGCGAAGATCCTACAACC